>KK499795.1:242929-891442 GCA_000688715.1 Glossina pallidipes | reverse complement strand
ATATATATATATATATATATATATATATATATATATATATATATATATATATATTTGTACGTTTTAACAATGTGTTATAGTTACTGTTTCCATTTACAATTTTAAATTCAGTAAATTGTTATAGGCTTGTGGTAAAAAAATTAAATGTGAATATATGACGCGTTCAGGCTTTCACCGAAGATTACATAATAGACCCTTAAAGAGTATGTTAACAAAGTGTTTTCATCATTCTACAGGCTTCTTAACTGAATAACTGTAATACGAATTTTATTACTTTATTTATTTATCGCCTTATTTCATACAATTTATTATACAATAAAGCATGTTTTAGCTTTCCGTTGTATGAACTCATTGAAAACACCTTCAATGATATGTAAATTTGTGAGCGAAAAAAGCGAACCACAACGGCCCACACCGTGATTACATTGTTCACATTTGTACGATTAAAGGAATGACAGCCGACAACTTATTTACGAAGTGCGATTAATGGTATTTGCATTAAACATTATTGTAAGTGAGAGAGAGTACGCAATTTTTGTAGGCTTTAGCAGAATATATGATACTCATCACCAGATCGATACAGGGAATTTGATCATCTTTAAATCTTTAATCGCGTTTTGATAGAAGTCTGTACAACAGATAATCCTACATCGTTGTTCGTACGATAGAATCGATTCAATCTATAATTTCTATAGACGATTTTTTTCAAAAATGTGAACCCCTACTAGATGTCCTAGACATGGGGAAGCTTTCAAAAACAAGAGTAAATGCACGAGAGAAAAATGTTGAATGAACTTATAAATATTGAATCAGTCTAATATACTTTCCTAGGGCAGGGAAGAGTATTGCCGTTAAAAGTCGAGCTATTGCATGTGTAGATTTAAAGTGTGTCTAACCATTCGGCTGTAATTTTGAAAGTTCTATTATACTCAGCGCAGTTAACTATTTATCGAATAAATTTGGTTTGTGCTTAGTTGCAAGACAGTTCAACTTACAGGCAATCATTCTTTCAGGTTTAATAAGTGAGTAATAGAATGCATCTGAATACAGCTGCGGACGTCCGTAATGACGGAATAAAAGAAATTTAAACCCTCTTTACTGAGTGATGAAGATTTAGAAATTGTGAATATGCGTCTGTTGAGTGCTAATGGTCGACGACGAGGTGAAAGCTGTAACGGCTATGTCTGTAAATCCGCTCTGTCTGCCTGAGTATCGAATTACAGACAGAATTTATTTAGGGCTTAAGTGCCACTTTAAAAGGATCGAGGTCTCTCATTAGAAATCATGGACGGAAGAAGACCACAGGTAGAATGGCTCAGTGCTTATGATCTGCCCGTTTCGTCCACTCGTTTATTCCCATAAGGGTAAAGCAGGTGTGTACCATTTACTTGTAGCCGTCTGCGGAGTGTGTGTGGGACAAAAACTTAAAACCCTCCCCTACCTCGCGAACTAACTAGCTCAGCAATGATACGTGCGCCCGTCTCTACCACCTCCGATCCTCTTCAAGTGGCACTTGAGAGTGGGCCAAAAATATAATATAGTCAGTAGTTCAATATTCAAGCAGACAGTGAATATTTCACGCGTTGTACTTGTTGGCAAACGCATAACACTTGCCGACCCATTACACTTACTAATCTACGGCCACTCACTCCATTTTTCTCTTTCTATTTGCTCGGTTCTTTCTGACCTTTAGCGTGTTATGCCTAGAGGGTGACACCTGCTGAGTGATGGAATAAAGAAATCAAAATTTTCCAGTATATAAAATGTGAACCCATTCCACAATGGCCGTCTATCTCTGTATCAGTCACTAGAGTGGCTTCGAATTTTTTCTTTTCGTTTACATAACATGTAAAAAACTAGCTAAGCCGCAAATGTTAAAGGGAAAATTTCTCTCTTTCTTCAAATTTTGTTTAGAATTTGAAGATCGGTTTTGCGTTTTAGATTTCAATAATAAAGTTTTGATGTAATTTCGGGAATTAGCTAAAAATGAATCATGGATTATCTAATAATTAATGAAATATTAAGTACGCATGTATAGTGTTGCCAAATAGTGAAAAAATATGATTTGAAATCTATACGTACTATATATCCAAAGACTCTCTCTCCCCTACCGAGGCTTCTAGTTTTACAAGTGTAGAAGAATATGGCTATTCATCCAAAAAGAAGTCTCAAGATTTTGTTTAGTTGATGGATAGTCGTAGTCGGTTGATTCCGAGCTGTAAAGTGTATCGATATATTTTGCAGCATTTTCAAAATTTTTGTTTTCACATCAATTAGATCAATGTTGCTGAACCCCTAATAACGCGCTATAGTCAATAAACAAATGTAATTCTCATATATTTTAGCGGTCGGAATATAACGAACTTTTGAAACATTTCGTTGAATGTTGATGTTATCTAACAATCATATGCATTCGTCAATAGCCACATCTATATGTCATCTTAAAATCTTGAATGACGGGCAATATTATATGTATGGTATATATATAGATTATGTATACGTATTACCCTTAAATCGCACACATCAAAATATTTTGACACATTTGGTTTCAAGGTTGGTACTATCCAGAATTTATAGGGATTCATTAACGGCGGCTTCACCTATAACTCATCTTACGAACTTATTGAGTGAAGCGTTATACATATAGGGAAATTTGAATTAAATAGCGAACAAAATTTTTTATTTAATTGTAATATTTTATTGAATCGTAATGTGCATAGGATACGACTATATGTGGAATAGCACATCGATGACAGGGTCTCCACGGCTTTATTGGCTCTTTTATCGAAGTGCTGATCACCAAGGTGTGAGAGTGCACGATCAGGGAATGTCCCATGCAGTAATTAAAGTGTTTTACGGAATGTGGAAACATCTTCTTGCAACCACATATCATACATTTTAGGCAGAAAGATCTGAGTTTTCAAAGCACGATATGGACCACCAGCTTCCTCTTCGAACAAGTATGACCAATCTTCATCATTTTTGGAGTATTGCTCAACAATGAAACATGATTGCGTATGTATGTGTATATATGTGCAAACGCATTATTTTATTAGGCGAACTATATTCCAAGATTCGTTACAAACGAACTTTTAACGGAATCATGATTTCCGATGGTGGGTAGAAAACAATTTCTGCTTATAATTTAAGTGGGGAAACAAGGTTGAAAAGGAAAAAATAGTGACAACGCAAAAACAACACAACAAAAACACCGACAAATTGTTGCTAAATAATTGCTCGCAATGCTAGTATAATAAAAAAAAACAAATCAAATACTTACAAATTCGCAGAAATACTTGCTGTGTTACGTACATTTGCGTTGTGTATTGTACACATAGCCATACACATAAAATAATTGTTTGTACTTTTGTTAGTACTCATGTAAACATGTATACATATATATATATATACTTATATGTATATGTATGTATACCTTGGTATGCATGTAAACATAAATTCACTTGTTAAACGTCAATGAGCCTCAAAGCGATATCTACGTTAAATTGCATGAGAAAAACAAACTCCTACATATGTAAGAATGAATTAGAAGTTAGTTTTTGCGGTGTGTTTTAATGTAGACCTCTCTGAAAGCAAAATTATGAATATAAGTTAAATGTATTGTTGTGGTCAACAAAACGATGAGTGTTTTTTTCTTCTCTTTTCGCTTCTTCGTTGTTCCTAAAGCGTTTGTTTCATTCTTTTCGCTTTCCTTTATGATATCCAAATGCCAGAGACCAACAAACCAACATATGCGAACATAATTTAAGGGTTAACACATACTCATTCCTACCTAACCATTCTCAACCGTTTATTGATTCTGTAAAGGTAGCTCAAGTTGGCCTTTTGGTGTTAATGGAGTTTGTCTGTAGCGAAGCCAAGACAAAATTCGCAGCCGTGAATTTGCAGCACACTACCGCAGCACATTCTTCTTCTTCGTCTTCTTCTTCTTCTTGTTCTTCGTATTTAGCACTTTGAGAAAAGTGTAAGCTGGTCTTGGGAAAGTACCATTTATTAGTTTGTCTTTAAATGGTTGAGTGAAAATTTTACTGCTTCCCTACATAAAGCTATAAAGCCGTGCAGGGCTAATACCAAATATTTGCATTCTTCAATATACTATGCAACGTCGTATGGCGTGGAGAAACCTTGACGATATGTTTGCATGCTCTTTGGTTGATTGGTTGCCTGGTATTTTAAGCGTTGCTTGCGACTTTTGGCATGCAAAACGATCTTCTATGGCTGGACGAACTCAAATGCTTGTTACGTTTTGATCTTTAGTTTTGTTTTGTTATCCTCGCATGTCATAATTCATAATTCCAATTTACCATTTGCTTACGGCTGAATTAGTTTGGGTTGGGTTAGTTGTAAGCCCTAAAGTGACTACGATTACTACCCACTTACACATTTATATATGTTTGTACGTAATGTGGATGCATTGCACTGATGTATAATACTTTCAACACAATTGTGCTTTCAATATATTTGATATAAAAAACTTGTTCATCCCAATACATCGGTCAGTTGCAAAGAAGACATTAATAATCTGAGAAATAATATCGTTATACTTTCGATCAAATTTTTCTTCACTTTGTGTATTTAATACTTTTGCCGTCTTATAAGTGAAACTGATTTTCGAACATCTTTATAATGAGCGTAGAAGGATCCCAATATACTTCTTTTTGGCATAAGAGATCTCTTAAGGTTTCCGTGGCCTTAGTTAACCTAGCTATGTCTACGTCTATTCGCCTAACCGTCGATCTCTTGGTTCTTATTTTGACTTGCGACAGTCAAGATAAAGAGCGTAGAGAGTAAGCGTACATTAAAGAACAACTGCAACTTACTACCACAATCCGAAGACGCAGACGAAGTGCTGAGTGACTGCTACCTATAATTGATAGCAAACCCTATTATCGATTTCAAAATCTTCCAAAAATTGAGAACAAATTTGGTTCTTTTGTAAAAATTGTGGATTTTTAGATTCACCCCAAGCTGAATATGACCTCTTTTCTATTTTGTGTAACCGGCAACTCTTGGAATATCGTCTCTTCAGGAAGGCAAGGTGATGACTCCGAAATATAATAGATATGGGGAAGGGAAAGAAAGGACTAATGTTTATGTACGCTCACCATGAAAACGGAAACTTCTGCAACGATGGGAAAGACCACTGCTGGTAGTTCTTCCTTTTCTCTCCTTGGCTCAGCCACTAACTATTATTTTCACGCTCAACAGTCCGCGCGGAGGTGTAAATGTTAGTTCATTGTCTATATATAGATTTGAATGCACTATTCATGTCCATCTGAGCTTTGGTTGAATGTCAAACATGGAAAACTAGAAGCATATGGAAAACTAGAAGCAATTTGGAAATGAACTCAAAAACTTACGAGTTTTATTACATACAGGTCGGACATATGGTATAGATATCTACTATAATTATGTCAATTGTTTGCGTAAAAGTAGTTTCAACCGACCAATTGCTATGCAAACACATAAGACAACTTTACGAGTATTCAAGTGAATCTTAGTTTTCTAAAATCTTGCAAAATTTTCTTTTATATGGATCTGATAGTTAAACGTCTCGAATTTTATTCGGGGGTTAATCAAGAAAGAATTAAATTTCTTATCAATATCTACAATAGGCGCACATTACCGCCGGAGGTGACAGTTACCTTATCATCCAGTTGATTCGCTTCAATACGAAAGAAGATTATCTTTCATCTAAGCAGATGTGTGCCCCCGTCGTAATAGACATACACTAAAATTGTGCGAATATATGCGATCTGCAGAACACCGTGAACCAAGTCTACTTTTTATCATATAATTCGATTTAAAATCATTTTCTATAAGGAATGAAGCAAGTCCGTTTGTCTGTCCGTCCTATGATTGTCCATGTATTTTTGTATTCAATCCACAGACGGCAATTTTTGAGAAATTTTTTAAGAAATTGTTAAGCCCAATAGCAATGATATGACCCACAGATGAATCGTATTGAAAATAGATGGGATCGAACCATTTTTAAAACCGTTTCGCTAGTTATATATTTCCGGGCAAAAATACAATGAAAAAGAGTATTTTCGTACATTAAATGGATATCGAAAGTTTCGATAGAAAGGATCCGGCATTGTGGCTTCAAATGAAGTAAATACTCAGCTTTAAATTGTTATCACTGGTAAATATGTATTTAATTGAGTGTATTTTTTGCCCGATTCCAGTTGCCAGTTCATCCTTCAACTTTAGCAAGTGCAGAAGTTATACAAGTTTTTGATCTTATTATCATAATTAACAATGTTTATAGCAGGCTAGAAGGGCTTACAATGAATTTAATTTAAAAAAAATTTATTGTTTTATCGACTTTAAGTCAATTAACTTTCTTCTTTTAAGTAATGCAGTCAAATACTATCGTACATTGGTTAGCAGAGCATCTCCTGTCGGTATTAAGTAATGTGTGAACAAACCGTAAATTAAAAGTGTACCTTTTTAAGTCGTCCTTTGCTTTAGCAAAAAAATCAAAAAAGGAAAAAAAAGGAAAAAAGATTAAAAAGAAAAGAAAATTCTTTTTTATTCGCCTATGATTATATTTAACTGATAGACAGACAAACGAAAAGATAGACAATCAATGTGGCTGGTTTGGCCGTACGCCCAAGGCATTTCAAGCGTTATGGCGCACGCGCAACTTTAGATATTAATTTAAATGCAAGCAGTCAAACAACCACAATCATTTCACATCCCATGCAAACATATTCATATATACAAACATGTACATACATACCTAGATAAATGCCCACTTCTTGCATATACAATAAGCGCTTGTGCAAGCCAGCAAACTACGTACGTGTGTATTATTTATTCGTGTGTGTGTGTATGTGTGTATGTAACAACAGTGCGTAGGCGAACTCGATTGTGACAGTTAACTAACGACTGCACATTGCATATGTATTGTGTTCGTTGCCTGGTTTCTTTCCATCTCTCGGCGATGAGAAACTGGGCGATTGTGTATATCTTTCATCGATATCGGGAGAGCAACGCAGAGAATGCATGCTAAACTTGTAGATATATATTTCCTTTTTTTTTTCTTTTGGAAATTTTATTGCTTTTCTTTAAATTATTCCATGTATAATCGAGTATTGAGTGACTATTCGACCGGCCAGTCGTCGTCAATTTCGATCTTTCGTACAAAAAACTGTGTGAGAAAGTTGTAAACATACTAAGCATGCCTACATAATATACGTACATACAGATAATATCTATGCTGGCGATTACAATAACAATAATGCTGCTGTGATGATAAGCTACGCTGGCTGGAGCTCGTATTGCAAGCGAAAGCAACGGAAATTCCATGCATTTGTTGGAACAAATGTGTTTACAGTGAGTTACCTGCGATCGCAATGATTATGATTATGATGATGCCGACGATGATGATGATCATGATGATAGTGACGACGATGATCGGTGATAATCTCTGCTTTAAAATCATGATTGCATATCTATCGAAGCGTAACATATTCCGTGTGAACTTCAACTACAGAGCAAAATCTCTTTCAAACACAAAGTCATTCGCTTATTCATCTATACATACATATGTGCTTATTGCCATTGTATGTGCTTATTGACAAATTTACTTATTTTATTCTTTTATAAATTGAGTTGGTGTTTGGAAAATTATGTTTACTTTAAAATTTTATGTTGTTTGCGTTGTTGTTTGTTGTGTTATGTGTTGTGTTGTGTTGTGTTTTGTCTGCGGTTTAAAAATCTTTAATCTCCGCGGTTCGTTGTGTCAGTTCCTTTGATGTGATTAGTTGACTGCCTGTCTGCCAGGCATTTATTGCCTTTCTTCCTTTATTTCATTTTTTTCTTTCTTCAAGTCAGAGCGACGGCCCACTCATATTGAAAGATTTTTGGTTTAATAAGATTTTCTCGTAAATTTTGTACATGTGGCCGTTCGATCAAGTAAGTAAATTACAATAAGAGAGTTATGTTTAATAAATCGTTTTTTGTTAAATACTTTCCATGCACGTGCACATACATATCCCACAATATGAAAGATTTTGCCGTACGTACGCAATGTATATCTACTTTTTGTGTGTGGACACGCAGATGCAAGTGCTCAAAACGTGCGTAAAAGCTCATTAATAAACACTTTACTATAAGTCAGCGAATCTTTCTTTCATGGCCATAGCAGACGTGAAAAGTGGACTTTCATAACGTACTCTGTCTGCCATTGCGTTGTATATCAAAAATTCTCTTCAAAAAATCTTAAAAGTTATTATATATATATACTCTAGAAGGGTGAATAATCTTAGCTCAAGGTGTTTATCTCCGTCTATCAAACAATAGCTGAAATGCGCTAGGAACATATGTTGTCATCATCAGCTTGTAACTTGTAGTTGTTTAAAGGATATTTGATGGAAATTTAGTATAGTGTGTAGCATGACAGCAGATTCCCTTCAAATCTAATGCCTGTGCGTATTGTTTCCTAACCGATTTGACAGAGGATTCCCTATGAACACAATTAAAGAATTCAATTATTAATATTTTTGAAGTTCCTAGCAGTTCTTTTATACAGCCAAGGTGTGGTATCAGCCATGGAACTCAGACTTGGAGGTAACTTTTATTGGAGCCACTTAACACTTAACTTCATAATGGTAACTCCTTATATGCCGCCTAGTTTGGCTATTGGCCTAGATGTAGGACATCTGTCGATCTTCCTCTCCAAATCGATTACGGATAACCATAAAGATAGAAGAAAGACAAAAGCACTTGATAGAGTCTCAACAAACTCTCTGAAACATTCCAGTTCTGCAACAGTGCTTGCAAGCTTACGTGGTCATATATCTCAAGTGGAAAACAGTTTGTTTCAGTTCATGATTTCTATTTTCCTTTGGTGAGACTGTGTCCAGCACTCCAAGATTTCGTTTGGGCTCCCCGTTGTTTAATCTCTGTCTCTGTTTTTTGCTTAGGCAGATGATATTTTTCTGCTTTATAATGACAATGCAATTAATTTACATACCTTTGACTTCTCCTCAACTTCTATATTAAAATATCTGAATATTCTAATGATGTTGTGGACTCAACGGAATGAATCGTGGTAACCCTTGTGGAAAGTAGAAAAATCAACTTTAGATTCCATATGGCCAATATTTCTCTGAAAATTTGTCTCAAGCCACAACAATTGTACAATTCGAACCTGCATTTGCCTCTTCGGGTTAGACATACTATTGCGCATCCCCTTCTTAAATCGCTTGCTAACTATTTCATTGACCTTTTTCCGATAGCTTATATAATCGTAATAGGCTTTAACAACGAATATTATGGAGTAAGCTGATTACGTCAGTAATAAAATTTATCCATTCACTCAGTCTCAATTCTAACTCAGTTTCCATTTCCCAACAGTTGTTGGTGGATGAAATAGAATAGTCATTCCAACACTTAATGTCAATATAAACATTGTTGCTATGAAAAGAAAGTTGTGCTTGAGAGCTTATTGTTGGCTGTGCAGTTAGGAAAAGACGAAAGCGGAAATATGTTCGCAACCTCCTGGGAGTTAGCTGAAAATTATGTGCCTCCAAGTAAAGAAATTCGGCGGTCTGGTTTAACTAAGGCTGCCAAACGTTCGTAATGTCTATGCTTGATGGTTAATCATGCAAAAGTGTTCATAACGAGCTCGATTTGTTCACAATTGACAAAACCATGCGGCCTTTAATTACAGCTAGCTACTGCAACTAACCTATCACAACCGTCCAAACGCTATAAATCTATAGGTCAATAGCTACAGCAGTTATTGATCTAAAATGGTATCTGGTATATATCAAGCAGTTACGCAAGACGTTACTGCAAAAATGGTGTAGCAGGTCAAAAACCTTGTCGGCAATGAAACAAATCTTTTTCTTTTTCAATTTCTATTTATTATTTTGACGCGATTTCTATCAAGTTAAAAAATTGGGTATACATCTGCCTTGCGTATGATAGATGGGAAAACTCCCACCTTATTTGCTACTTATTCTTATTTGCTACTGACGAATAGCAAATACGAATTCCTTCCTAAACACTGCAATAATTGCCTCCTTCCATATTTTTTGGTATATTTTTATGAATAGAGGCGTACCCTGCCATGATACCATGACTGGTGCTCAATGTGATCCGTGTCCTATGGGCTATGAAGGTGATGGACGAAGCTGCACAAAACGTAATCCCTGCCTTGATGGTCCATGTCCTTCGGGTAAGTTAAAGCTTTACTAGTCTTTTTATATCAGCATGAGTCGGCCTTCAACTTAAACAAATAAACTTTGATTTTGTTTTGCTATTTATAAGCTTTGAATAGTTTATCTTTATCCACATGTGAATATATTTGCTGCTCTATAGTCATTCTTTTGTTTTTCTTTTTTAATAAAAGGTAACATTTTAATGCCCACCCATAATATACAACATTACCAGAGGCAATATACGGCCCGCAAATATTCTGTCATGTCATCATAGACACAATTTTTCTTTTACCAAAATCACAAGAGAATCCCCCGCTTGATTGAAAAAAACAAAAAATTTTATAAAAACGAGAGATTTTAATTTAACTACCAATAACCGTAGAGTTTAGTTACATTACATTAAATTATTATTATTAGGTCGTTTAAGTTTAAATTTAAGTGAATTCTTCTCTAACAATTTATTACTTTACCATTTTATTGCTATACATTTATACATATATAATATAGATATGCTTTTTACAAATATTAATTTGATTACAGAAAAGTATTATTTTATCCAAAATAAAAACAAAAAAAAAAAAATCAAAAAATAAATCTATGATATAATCATATGAACAAATAATATTAAAGAATTTGCGACAAATAAGAAAATTGTATTCGTTTTTAAACGAATCTTATATATCCACCACTAAGCATTTGTTTTGCTATATATTCATGGTGCAGATCACATTGCAAATATGAGACGGGTAATTAGATGGGTGTATTTAACAAGTACTTAAAAGTTTAATAAATTAAGGTTACCTAGAGTAAACAAAGGGAACTTTGTGCTGTTGTCAATTGGAGGGGGCAACAGTAATGGGGCTCTGGAATCATGTTCAAACGAATTACAAGCATAGCTCAGCTCATAGCTCAGTCGTTAAAGCTAACTGGCACGTGGGTCACTATGCATATTTTGAGACTAATAATGAAACAATAACAATTTGTCACAAACAATTGCTTTGTTTTATTTCAAAACTTTCCTCTCTATAGTCTGCAGACTTGAGAGAAAATCCGAACATTTTTTCCATTCCGCTCGAGACAGTTTCAAAACAGGGTTGCTGAGCGCATCAATGGCTTCCTTTGCCGGCGAAAACTATTCATTGCCCAATTTATTCTTGACTTTTAGGAAAAGAAGTCATTCATTAAGATCACACGGCGGACGGTTCATTACTTAGTTTGATGTTTGGTTGTTAGAGGAGATGTGTAAGAGTTCGCGTTGTCATAATGAAGAACGATCCTGCGGAGTTTGTTCAGTCTGATTGTGCATCATTTTGAATTAACCGTTTCACGTTCCTCTAAAGGCGCTGATGCTTTGTGACTAATTTTTCTGATAAATTAGGCGACCAGGAAGTGCATCGGACGCGAACAACTTTTACTGAATTTGATTCATTTTCAAACACCCACACAGTTGATTACTTTTCATATTCCCCCTCTTTCGGATAAAAATGATGATTCGTTGCTTGTTACAGTCGTATCCCAGCAAATGCTTCGTAGTGCATCGAGCGCGAGCAGCTTTTGCTGGAGTTGATCTTGAAACACCCGCCCAGTTGTTTATCGTTCATTTTCCCCCTCGTCCATATAATTCCATGACTCGGCCCTTGTCACAGTCTTATGTGTCACGTCTTTTGAAGCACCGCGATTGTGTTTCCATCCAACGAGATACAATGTACACCTCTGTACGTTAACACCATGCCACACGTCTATCCTGTACTTCTTGCACAGCATCAATTGATGCTGTTGGCGGCCACAGTTAGATTGTTGCAACGACGCTTCGCAATAGCAAGGCATTGCACTTCATAGCCAAAAGTGAAAGTAAGTCAATCGATGCATCCTTGTCTCGATAATTCAGGTTAAAAGTCGTCAGAAATCATTGCACGAAAACTTTGTTCTTTGTTTTCTTTGAAGCACAAATTTCAAGTCACTGTAAACACCACAAACCGCGCTCAAATGGATAAATGTTATAAAGAAGGTCATCTTTAAATGTATTAAACTTTCCGGTAGAAAAGACTTAGGGCCTTTTAAGAGGCCCACATAATATAAATAGTGACCTGCGTAATCATCTATGAAAATGTATTAAAATTTTTTGCTAAAATGAAAATCAATTTAATGACTGTTATGGAGTTATTTGTAAAGGGAAAACTTATTGGACTTTAAAGGTGTTTGTTGAAAGTCTAGAAGACGTCTAGAAGACGTTAATATGTTGAGATAAGAACATTACATCAATTTTTTTTACTTTTGTAGTACTAGATGGAGAAGGGTGAACATAGGAACAAGGCTTAATCGGCTCGATCGCCGTCTCATGTTGACCTTCGTATGTTTCCATAATATCGTAATTAAATAGAGAGATAATTACAAGAAGAAGAATATGCATAAAGTTACAAAAGTTAGATGGTGGGTATAAGGAGTGAACTTAATTGTTTATGCGTATGTGTGCTTATGTGTATATAAAAAAATTAATTGTAAAAATCCTAAAAGCTCTAGTGATTACAATGAAAAAGAAAACATTTCCTTGAAACTTGTTTATTAAATTAACTATATTTGTATAGCGTTTAAGCCACACCAGAAAGTGGAGATTATATGAAAAGAATAAAACTTTATCGTACATCTGTTGAACAAAAAAAAAATTCTAAAATTTTTTATGCAATAAACTATGAAGTCAAGCTAAACCATAAGAAAAAAAAGCGTTTCAATTGCATTTGCGTTGTCTTCAGTCCATAAAGGCGGGTAATTATTTTTTCAAACTTATTTTTTTACTCCATCTTATATAACATTTGGTTGGGTCATCATTCACATTCTTTTATATATATTTTCCATTTTCTGGTAAAAACAATGCACCCAAATATCAAAACGCACTTTTCTATTAACAAATGTCATGCTATTTTTGCTAACCAACACTTTTATGAAATAACATCCGTAATAACATTAATTATTCACTTCGATTCACTTGATATTATTATTCAATGCATGTTTATCGGTCATTCACTATATACTACATAGTGTAATTCTGTTTGTTGTTCTCTTTTAAAATTCTATTATGACAGGAGCCGACTGTGTGGAAGTGGATTTTTCTCCATATTTTGAATGCATATCTTGTAGCCGTAGCGAACAACGTAACGGTACCGAGTGTGTAGATATTGATGAGTGCGAGCTCTACAGACCTTGCGATGCCCGAACAACCTGCGTAAATCAAAGTCCTGGATTTCGTTGCGAACCATGTCCTTTGGGCTTTGATGGCAATCATATCTACGGTAAATAGGTTGAATTCAGCCTCCCATTAACGCCCAAATAATATTATGAACTAAATAAATCTATTTACTGAATTTAGGTTATTATGCCGAATACTGGACGCCGAGCTATCAAAAACAAACTTGTTATGACGTAGATGAATGTGAAAGCGGTATCGCTCGTTGTTGGGCGAATTCTCTATGCTTGAACACAATTGTAAGTAAAGTTAGTTAGAATAATAGGTAGACTTCTTCTTCTTCTTTTTTACGTCTATTTGAACTTTTTCCTTTCATTGAGGGCTCTTATCGGTGTAATTGTCGTGAAGGTTACACTGCGAACGGTACTTCACAATGTGTTCCCTTAGCCGATATGTGTCCCGACGGTACAATTTGCGATAGCAAGGCCGCCTGTGTATCTAGTGGTAACAATAAATATCATTGCAAATGCAGTGTGGGTTGGGCAGGCAATGGTTTTCTTTGTGGTCGCGACCATGATTTAGATGATTGGCCTGATAATCAATTAACTTGTTCCGATTTGCATTGTCGCCGCGACAATTGCCCAGATATTCCCAATTCGGGACAAGAAGATGGCGATAATGATGGCATTGGTGACAATTGTGACGACGATGCTGATGGCGATTTGATCTTGAATGACAAAGATAATTGTCCTTTCGTATACAATAACGATCAACTGGACTCGGATCATGATGGTGTCGGTGATGCTTGCGATAACTGCCCACTTATATCAAATCGTAAACAACTGGACAATGATGGCGATGGTACAGGAAATGCATGCGATGATGACAGCGACAACGATACGGTTATCAACGATTATGACAATTGTAAGCTTATTGCCAATCCAAACCAGTCGGATATTGATAATGACGGCGTTGGAGATGTATGCGATAACTGTCCGAGCATTTCGAATCCCTCTCAAGAGGATCGCGATAATGATTTATTGGGTGATGCTTGCGACAGTGAAATTGACGGGGATAACGATGGCATACAAGATAGCGAAGACAATTGTCCTATGGTTAGCAATGCTGACCAATTGGATACCGACAGAGATGGCAAGTAAGTTTTGCACCTTGGAATTGCTGTGATTCATGAACCTAGAGTGGTTTCTTCTTACTTTTTAACGCAAAAAGGGGCGACGCTTGTGATGATGACATGGATGGTGATGGTGTACCCAACTATAGGGATAATTGTCCTTTGGCAAATAACCTCAACCAAGCGGACTTGAATAGTAAGTTTCTTATCTTGTTTTAAAAAACTTTGATGAATTTTCAAAATTTTTCCCTTTTAGAAAACGGGAAAGGAGATATTTGTGAATATGACGAAGATGCTGATGGAATACCAAATGCTTTAGATAATTGCCCAAACAATTCGATGATATATACCACTGACTTTCGAGATTTACGACCGGTAATATTGGATCCTGTAGGTGAAGCACAGCGGGATCCAAATTGGGAAGTACACGCTAATGGCTCCGAAATTATTCAAACGTTAAACAGCGATCCTGGACTGGTCGTCGGACACGATGCATTCAGTGGCGTAGACTTCGAGGGTACATTTTACGTCAATGACGAGTCTGACGACGATTATGTTGGTTTTATATTCAGCTATCAAAGCAATCGTAAATTTTATGTAGTTATGTGGAAAAAAAATTCTCAAACGTATTGGCATTCGAATCCGTTCCGGGCATCTGGTGAGCCAGGCATACAAATCAAATTAGTAGATAGCGTTTCCGGGCCCGGACCGAAATTACGGAATAGTTTGTGGCACACTGGTGATACTAAAGATGAAGTGAAACTTCTATGGAAAGATCCGCTTAATATCGGCTGGAGAGAAAAAACGTCTTATCGATGGTCGCTGGTACATCGACCAGCTATTGGTCTCATCAGACTGCGGATGTTTGAATCCGATAAACTCATCCTGGACTCGCATAATATATATGACTCCACGTTAAAAGGTGGTCGTTTAGGGGCCTTTTGTTTTTCACAAGAAATGATTATTTGGTCGGATTTGGCATATAAATGCAATAGTAAGTGGCAGGATATTTTTCGAAAAAATAACTCTGCATAATATCAAGTATTTCTGTTTTTTTCTCCCTTCTTTATATTTAGCTCGAGTGCCTGCCTTAATCTTCAATGATCTGCCGAATCATTTAAAACAAAAAGTTGAAATTGATAGATAAATTTTCATCTGCAGAGACAAGAAAAAAAAAAAAAAATTTGCATATGTGTTTTTGTTCATTGTTTTTATTTTAAACTAATACCTAATACTGTAGTGCTGTAAATTAAGATAAGACATAAGATACCTTATAGTAAGCTTGCACTTGTGCATTTTCATATTTATCCAAGCACGTTATTGTCATAATAAAGAATAAAAAATTTTTTGTTGTAGATTCGCTTAAATATTTTTCTTTTTGTTAAAGGAGCATGTCCTAGGTAAAGAGGCAACCTTTTAACGAACGCCAGAGTTGTAACGGTACAACGTTAATTCATTCCATTCGACTGATTACGTGATCGTGCGATTTCTTTATATTTGAAAAATGTGTTTTTCATTGAAAGAATTGCATTATCCTGACGTAAAGGCGATTCAGCCTTCGACTGGTGCAACGAGTGCATAGAGATTTACAAAGCCATAAGTCGTGGTCTGTATGTGATCTGAAGGTTGCAAGTTTCCAAGTTGCCAAATCAGGCAGCCATCAAGAGGTGGCAGCATTGCAATGTGGCGCTTTGAAAAAATCCTTCTTACTTTAGATGAGGTTGAGGATACAGAACTCCGCTGCTATTCCATTGTTAATAGTTCATTAGTATAGATAAGTCAAGTTCATTGAGCCGATCAATTCTTATGGGCATCGTAGAAACATATAATCTTAGATTTCCCAGTAAATAATAACCTATAGTCTCGGCGTACTTATATAATAAAGAGAGAAAGCTTAAAAAGATTACTTAGATCATACTAGAATGAAATGTCATGAAAATTACCTTTTATTGGGATTTCATAAAAGAAGGCGTATCGTCTAATCGAAAGGACATTCTCTATTGTGGGCGCTACTACAAGCATTTTGCCTAGCAACTGTGCGCGTTCAATTTTACGCTACCATTTACTATGGATTTTAAATTACACGGTTTTCTTCTAAAGGCATGTACATATTTTGACTAGATAAGATTTATTAAGGTCTAGTTCTAATTTGATCGCGTGACCTTGAACTGAGTGTGCATACGCATACGAATTTATAATGTTTGTAACCATCAGCATACCGAAAATGGGCAATAGACCGACAAAGTTGGCTGTAATGATTTTGTATTTTGTGTGATCAAGTATATAGATACATATATATATATATACTTATGTCTATTTCAAGATTTTGCAAACTAAGAGGCAAATAGAATAAGCTCTTATTGCCAATCGCTTCACATTCTGGCGCCATGATCGATGACTGGTCATAAAAGACAACAAGTTTGTAATTGTTTTGACTTTGTATCAATTCCAGTATTCCAGGGGAATGCTCGGCTATGAGTTCTAGTATAAAATAAGGTTATTAAGTGCCGCAAGCCACATAGAAGGAAATGCCTTGTAACTTCTGATGTCCGTGTGGTCTTGTGTGCTCGGAATACGGCTATGTATAGTAAGCTCCTATCTAAGCCTATGAAAAGATTGAAATCCAAGGTCCTACAAAATTTCGGACACTTCTGTCGCCCACGTGAACCAAAAGCCAAGATATTGTTAGAAGTGCTAGCTCGCATTATAAATGAAGGTTAAATTTAAAATTTAATTTTAATTTGGTATTTTTCTTTTTATTTAATCATTAAATTTTTAATTTGATTTCGCTATTTGTAAACAAGCATTTAAATAACACCTTATTATTTGCGGGGAGATATTATTACTTATCTTATAATAAATTAGTAAATTTTTTATTTTAATTTTTTCGTTTATTTTTGTGTAAATTTAACAAACCTTATAAATGTTAACAAAACTATTTTAATTTAAATATTACAGTTGTTATTGTTTATAAACAATTATTATACCAACTGCCTTTTGTCTACGTTATGATATTATTGTCATATACGTTTTTTTTTTTCATTGAAGACATCACGAGTCATTCATTGTCTTGTTATATTGACGAATCAAAAAAAAAAAAAAAAAATAAAAATAAAAATAAAAATATTTGTATATAATTAATAAGGTTTTTCAAAACTTATAACTTAAGCTATTAAGTATATATTTACATAAAATTATGACAACAGAGAAGCAATTTGAGGAAATGGAAAACTCGAAGCTTGCTTTGTCTGCTCTTTTGGAATACTCTTTGAACTGAACGATATATTTAAGAGCTTTGGTTTTCCTTTCTCCTAAACGATTCTAAATGAATATAAGGGTATAAAGGCTACTTGGCCGAGTCTACTCTACATCTTTACGTATATGTATGTAAAAATTAAAATATAATTTGAATTTCTTATTCCCGAATTTAGTATAAATTAAGAAACATGTGTATAGACTCAAAAAACAATTAACTTTCATTATATTTACATATTAATATTTTCCGATGGCAAAACTCTTTATGGCGAGAAATCAAGCAGTTCCCGGAAAATATTTGGAAATAAATTCGTTAAAATTTTGATATTTTCGCTTATGCTCTTAATTTTAGCGGCGGTCAGGAAATGATAAAAATGCTTTTTTTATTTTTCATTAAAAACAAGAACAAATCATCAATATTCGTAGTTTTTCACGTGCTCTTCTTTTGGAATGAAACGAACACATTCTATTTATCAATGATTGTAAACGAAAATTAGTTAAAAACAAAAAAAGAAAAAAAACGAATATTATAACTAGAAGGAAAAGCACGGAATTCGTAAATCTAGGGCAGCAATTGAAAAGTATATTTTAATTTTATTCCTTATCATGGCCGTTAGCACCCAATTCCATTAATTCATGCGGCTCCTCGTTCAACTATTTCATGAAGAAGAATAAGAATGAAAAGTTCATGTAAAATATACCATCGATAACATACCCTATCCACTTTTTGCAAGTCCTTTTTCGATAAGTGATTAACTAAAATCGTGCCCAAAGCATCGCACATCACATTAATAGTGGTACGAAAACGATCTCTATGATATTAATTAAAAATTATTAGCAAATCAGAGTAGTATTTGTAATTTTCTTATGGGGAACTTACAATAACCAATCAACGGCTATGATTAGCGAAACATCTTTAGGTTCCAAGCCTACCGTATCCAAGACCATGACCATGGTAACAAGACCAGCTTGCGGTATACCGGCTGCGCCTATAGACGCGGCTGTAGCTGTGATACTTACGGCGACTATGGTGCCGAACGAATAACTCATTTCTCTATATTGAGCAATAAAGAGAGCTGCCACTGCTTCATACAAAGCTGTACCATCCATGTTGATGGTAGCGCCAACAGGTATAACGAAACGAGTAACACGTGGATCGATGCCCATGCCGTCCAAACATTTTATGGTTAGCGGCATAGTCGCTGAACTGGATCCTGTGCCAAAGGCAGTGGCTAAAACCTGACTTAGCTTAGCTATGAATCGATATGGCAAACGTCTGGTACCCAAAAAAAAGATAACCGCAATTGTACCTAGAAGAAAAAGTATTACATTTTCGCAAAGAAAAGAGCTGAGGAAAAAAAACTAACCGAACCCATGAAGAAA
Organism: Glossina pallidipes; assembly: GCA_000688715.1. NCBI lineage: Eukaryota > Metazoa > Arthropoda > Insecta > Diptera > Glossinidae > Glossina > Glossina pallidipes. The sequence continues at coordinate 872,298 of KK499795.1, read as the reverse complement.
TAGGCCCAACATAACCGTTATGAAATACCAGCCCAAGGATTGTATGGTAGCTGCAATTGAGTCCATTTCAATAATTTTTGCCGCAATTAAGAAACCAACACCCAAAGGAGAAATCCTATAAAATATTTCGCAATTTGTAATAGAAAATACGGTTTATTTGCCGCAATTTTCGTAAAGCGACTTTACCATATAACCCAGGATGTAATTGTCATCATCGCTTCACTCAAGGTAGTAAAAAAGTCTTGCAATAATTGACCTTTTTCACGCATACGGCCGATCGTAGTGCCCAAAATGACACTAAACATTACCAAGCCCAAAACATTCGAGCCCTCTCGTTGAGCCGGTTTAAAATCCCATTCCTCCATAGGTACTGAAGTAAAACAAAGTATGAATATTTAATATGCTTTACGGGTACATTAAGCAATACTTACATGGCTGTGGAAGGCTCGTATTCTCATAGATCTCGGTACGATACTGCAAAAACGAGAGAGAGAGAGAGAGAATAAGAAGAAGGAACTTGAATTACTCTTTTTCAATAAAAGGTCTAAACAAAATGAGTTAATGCTATAGCTCACTCTCTCGATAGACCCCTATATGTCAACCCCAATGTTTATACACACTACACAACCGAAAGCAGGGCATTAGTGCTAACACTTCATTTGTGGGATCGAGAAGTCTCCACGGAAAAATCGAACTCTTAATTAGAATAATATTATGTAGTTCCCTATGTCGTTCTACCGGATCTCAGGGTCGTGGAATTTGAAATATTTGTAAGTTCGATAGACAATCTCTCACTGAACTCCATTAAAATTTGTACATGAAAACGAATTTTGGGATCGATTGTGTACCATATGTACTCTTGGAATGGAAATATTGTCCATTTAATATGACATTTTATATTTTACATAATTTGTGGAACAAGGCATGCGAATGTATGCAGAATTTTTCTGTCAACTCTTTCCGCTCGATTTAAATGTGACATTGAACATTACGTCGAATAGTTGGCCAAAGTTTCTTTTTTAGATTTGACGGCTTGGCGGAAAACACTTGACACTACAATAATCGAGGCCGGATTCAATGACAGCTATGTTCATTCTTGAGTTGTAGACAACGTAGCGTTCTGTGGAGTTTCAATGAACCTGAATGTTTCGTTAAAATACCGCAAGGCATACTCTATTTTGATCATTGGTAACGCGCTATTCCTCTTGTCAGTTCATTGCTATATCACATATAAAAATACATAATAAAATAAAGAAATCGGATAAAAAAAATTTATCCGATTTCTTGAATATAAAATTTTTAATTGCAACAGCGAGATATCGAGTTTCTCGCGTTTCGTTACAAATGGAATAATAGAATGAACATAAGGTGGTCACAGTCTAAGTCGTGGTGCCGTTACTTAATTGAATTATTTAACTGGATGTAAACAATAACAGTACGACAGCAATTGATTACGAGCGAGTCTTATTGTCTATGAAATACATACGATTACTAGTGAGACGATAATGATAATTTAATTCCACAACCGCAGGCTACATGACAAAATTGACTGACTGACTGACTGACTGACTAGCAAACTATATGTTATCGCTATGTTATTGTTGATGTTGTAGTCAGTGTTTGTGACACAGATAATTTTAAATGATATAAAGCATAGTGTTCGCCAAGAGATTCGTAATCAAAAGCATAAGAAAAGTTTATATAATAATCGCATAAATGGCAGTGCAGGGATCTACGTTGAGTGCGTTTTATGATGTTTGATTGTTTTAATCAAGCATAATAAAAAAAAATACATCAAATCTGAAGTAAATATGAAAATCAAGATATGCGTTGTGTGGAACATCAAAAGAAAATTTTGATTATCGTGATGCGAATATGTTTTCTTCGTACATTTTGATTGATTTTTTAAAAAGTAAATTAAATTATTTTTTTTCAAACTCACTAATCGGATATAAATGTTGCAAAAAAATAAAAAAAAACCAGAAATTATAACTACATACATATATGGAATTAGTCTACACGCATATACCTGAAACATAGTGGATTGTATGATGTTGTCCGTAAACATATTTCTATAAAAGAGAAACGAAAAAGTATTTTGTCATAAAAAAAAGTACGATTGTCCAATGGGCCAACTACTTACCTGATTAAATCCATTAACGTGTCGGGGGTTAGGACTTTTGAAGCCTTATCAACTGATTCCATACGCTTTTCGACAATTTTTGCACCCTGTCCTGGTCTAATACTCGTTACCAAGCATATGCCCAACACAACAGCTGATATTGTGGTTATGAAGTAATAAGCAATTGCTCTGTAGAAATAAAATTAAATTACAATTAACGCGTAACAACTTTCAACAACTATTCCCTTACGTACCTCGTAGCGATTTTACTCGACATACTCAAATCAAGACCACCAATAGCGGAAGTGATTGACGACACCAATAACGGCACAATAAGACATTTTAACATTCTATATAAAATTATTTCGAATTATTAGAATTGATATTGAATGCAAGCAAGATATTATGCTCAGTTCATACTTACCGTAAAAATATTTCACCTGGGAAGGATATGTACATAATTTCACGTTTTGTCCAATCTCCGGTACTGTTTTTGATGATGAAGCCGACTAGACCGCCCGCGAAAACACCAATGACCGTCAGCATGGTCAAGAGGTTCTCCTGCATAAAGACGCGAAACTTTGAATCACTTTTCGGTCGCGGCATTTTGATCTTAGCGTCTTTTCAGAGAGACGGGAAAAAAGAAGATAATAAATAAAAATGTGCAGGAAAACAATCGACCCGCAAATGGCTTAACCAACTATTAGTATGCTAAACCAAGCCGCCAAATTTGTTTTAAAATCTATAACGAAACAAAAATAATTAATCTGATTAACGATTGTTTCTCGCTAAATAAAATTTTAATAATTAAAAAAAAAAAATTGAATATAATAATAGAAAATAATTGAATGGTATACGCTTTAATGGCCAGTTCAAAAGTAACTAAACTGTGTTACGGTTAATAATCAAGCGTAAACCCAACTAACCGAACAATGTATTTGCAACGCGCAGCTTTGTTTTAGAATGCTTGAGTCTTTCAACCCCTTAAGCCTGCGCTTGAAATATCCGCACATATGCAGAAAAGTGTATAAAAGCATACAGAGAAGTATGCGAAAACAAACACAGTCATGCTGTGCTTAATGCCGTCAGATTTAAATCGGATGTTCCATGGAAGTATTTAAAATATTTTCTTGTATCTGTCGCAATAAGTATCATATTAAAGCGTACACATAACAGCAAGTAAATACTTAGAGGTAGACATCTGACCGGAAACTGTGCTCAAATTATTCTTAAATACACAAAAATCAAAAGCTGTGGTTGTGCACTGCCATCTCTCTGCTGAAGAGTATGCGAGTATTTTATTCACCACCGTACGCCTGAGCTATATCGATTTTGTTGTTGATTTGATGCTGTCGGTCGATTGTCGTGAGATTCCCAATCGATTTAATGTCGACTTTTTGTCGACCTACGTCATTGAAAAGTCTCTAAGCTCGAAAAGAGAGCGAGAGAGACAGAGAGAGAGAGAGAAAATAGATCTTTGCGTACGGGGGTTGTTTTGAATAGAAATTGTAGCTTAATTTCCCTCTTCTTTGATATCCTCCCATATTAATTTTCATAAGCATATAATTTACAAAAATGTCTGCCGTAATAAAACCCAAATTACAAATATTGGTTTTATAAGCTATGGCTTATTATTATTTGTGCTCGTCAATGAGAATAAAATGACACGGTACGCTCCTTTCGAATGATTTTTTTGCTCAATTTTGTAAATGTAGTTCAACGTAACATACTGGTGTTGGTGTTGTACGTAAAATGGAAATATGAAATCTACAACCTATTTTTTATGGTAATATTGTCATTATGAACTAATGATAATTAAATCCCAGAAGTGATAAAATTCGGTGTAGTCGTGCAGGGAGCTAATAAGGAAATATTTCTTTTTACTACCGCATATGGGATTTCTTATTTAAAATGGACATGACAAGATCCAGGTACCGCATAATTCACTATATGTTTTGGACGTGCTCCCACACTGTCTCATCATGAAAACTAGAGAGCTAAAACTGATTCGATAAAGAAAAATTTGTACCAAAGGCTTCGTCATAACGTACTTACATTTTTAATCAATGCAAAGTCCATAACACTTACGACTATAAAGTCGGTAGTCGCGGGTTCGAACCTCAGTGCATATATATACAGTTACATATAGTTACTGAAGCTTACTGTTTAGTATGTTAAGCCTGAAGTATTGTAAGAGAACTTGAAGTGTTTACTTTGAACTTTGCTGTACTATTGACGGATAATCTCTTCCCTAATATGTTGTAGATGACCTTCATTGTTAATAGTATTGTTAAAACTTTGATAGTCGCAAAAGGTTTGCAACGGGATTCAAACGGAGCATAAATATTTTTAGTTGATGATCAAATTGAATTCACTAAGCATACGAAACAAACCATAAATCCATAACCGATATTGGGTTGATATTTGTTACAATGATCGTGACTTATTTGCCGCTACGCCTAGCATACTTAAATAGGTGTAACATACGAGCTTGGCACAAACACTACCAGGAGTTATGTGAAAGACCAATGAAAAAAAAGTTCCATACAAAAAACTGATGCAGCCAGGATTTGCTTTACGGTTTTGGGTGTTATTGAGATCGACAAGAATTCATCCTAAGAGAGAATGTAAAAACTTTTTACTTCTTTTTTTCTTTCAATAGTACTTTGTTCCGGAAATGTTGTCAATTTTGTAATTTTTTTTAACTCAAAGAGCAATCCTTGTATTCTTTTTCAAAACTGACAAGAACATCATCTCTACATACAATAATATTCGTTTATTTATATTTTGTAACGAGCGCTTTCTTGGACATTAATTTGTTTACATCGCGTTCTTCAATGTTCTTTTGCATTTTCTTATCTGTATCAACAAATTTAGATATATTTACGTATATATGCACATATGAACTCATTTAGTGTTCGAAATGCATTTCCTGTGTTATAATTTTTCCGATATTAATATTCATTAACAATCATATGATCTTCAATTTTGAATAAATTATTTGTGCAATCACTAATGGAAAATAATTTTCGAGAAAAAAATTCTTATTTAAATTAAACGGTTTATGAATATCCATTACATTATTCTATTCGGTAGACATTGTCAACATATTTGGGGCATAACTGTTATAATTTGCATGCATACAGACGTTTGGTTAAATACATCGCACTATGATATATTATCAATTTTTGTTATAAATGAATTTAAATTGGTCAGAAATTTAACGAGGGCCGTATAGACAAATTGATCAACAGATATATGTGCGCAAGATAAAGTAAACAATTTCACTCGTATATATGTGTATAGGATGAGCATTCATATCAATTTGTGAATTAATTGAATAGCATTTCAAATTAGTTTGCATACTTTATGCTTTCATCCCGTGTATTTGCAACAAGTCATACAAATGGATGCATGTTGTTGCATTTAATATTTAACATGAACTCGTGTGTGTGCACAGTTTCTATACCCGTATTGAAGAATCCAGTTTAGTTCGCTTTCTCATTCTGTTTGTAACAATCAAAGAGACGTTTTACTTTCCCTAAAATGTATATGCTTAGGCAGACATGTACGTTCTTCATCAAGCCGAGGCTGTCAGGCATAATCATTCGTACATCCGCTCGCGGGCGGGTTCGTGGGTTCGTTCGTGCATCGGTGCGATGATCCTTTGAAGGGAACGTGCATAGATCCATTGGAGGGACCACGCGTGGGTCCGTTCGTGGATCTGGGGGTGCGGCTCCTTGTGGTTTCGTTCGTGGTTTCCTTCATGCGTTCGTTCAGTGATTTGTTTCCGCCCTCTTCCGTGGATCTGGTCACGGATTTCTGCGGGAGTGCGTTGGGGGAAACCCCAGGTGAGCGCGATCGCCAGTGTATTCGTGAGTGCTTTCGTGGATTCTTGCGGGGGTCCGTCCGGGTGTCCAAGCGTGGCTCCGTTCGTAGGTCTGTTTGTGCATCTGCTTGCTCTTGGGATCAATCGTGTTTCTATTCTTGTGCCCGGTCATGGATCCATTTGTGGGTCTGTTCACGGATCCGTTTTTGGGTCCGTTCCTGAGTCTTCCCTTACTTCCACTCGTTGTTGCAAATCTTAAAAATCTTAAATCTGAGTCTTAGTTTATTCCCCAGACTACGTTTGAAAATATACAAACGGCCTCCCGGATTTCAAGCTAAGAAAGAAATATAAAAAATACAAAAAAATATATAGCTTGGAAAAAACAACAAAATTTTAATGTCCTCGTTAATAGTTTATGGCTTATAGGAAACATCGCTGCGAAATATAACTTCAATATTAATCTGTGAAGCTTACTAAAAATATATTAGAGATCGAAACGCTGACAAGCCGTATCAATAGCAATAAACACTATTTCGAGTGCTGCATATTGTGGATATTTTCCAAGGCGGACAAAACTGTCTAAATTCAAGTTTACTTGGCAAGTGTGGTATGAATTTCTTTCATTCACTTATTCGTTCGTTGTCATAATATTTTTCTCTTTGATGACTCAAGGAAATGTTGAAAATAAGTTTCATTGATTGATCTAAGCAGTTGCTGCATCCCAAGTCATACGAAATTAATAAAAACATAAGACACTAGTGTGGACAATTTCTCTGATATTTAATTAGAAAAGTTTCTTTAGTTTTAATTTTGAAAATAAAACAAATTTGCAAGCAATTTGTACAATGAGCAAACTTTGTTTAAAAGTAACCACAACGTATGCACTTCTATTTTCACATGTAATGCATGTTTCTTATCTTTAGCTAATAAAAATAAAAAATAATAATTACATTAAAATATTTTATATAAAATAAATAAACAAACTCGTGAAAACTTGACAGAGAGTAGAAAAGATAATGACCTGTTCTTATCATTTCTTCAAAATCGCCGCGATCGGCCTGTTGGTTACTCATAGTAGAGCGAAAAGCGGTGTATTCGCCCACCTATGGCTATTATTAATCACATTCATAGAAATAGAATAACGTCTAAACATTTAAGAGATATATGGAGAACAATACTTATAAAAGAAAAAGAGATGGGAAGAGAGATAGAGAGAGAGAGAGAGAGGGAGTAATAAAGAGAAAAAATAATATTTAGAGTACCATCGCCATAAAACTTAAAATAAATCGGCAAAATTAAGATCGACTTATTCGAGAAGTGTGATTTTGAAATGTGGACTATGTCGCCTGATCACGGGCGAGAGATAGTTAAATAAGAATGGTGGTGCCATGAGTCAACTATGGCAATTTTAAAATTTAATTTTTAGAATTCAAGCAACTATATAACATACGCGGAATGCTAGCTTTGTTTCACGTCTACAAAGCTGAGAACTTTCGGAGATTTAAAGAGGAATGTATGCATTAATGTGCGAAGGTTGATGAAAAACTGATATACTTAACACAAACAAACTGGCATAATTAATATAATCTAGTCTTCAACGGACAGTTATAAAGGAGAAGAAAATTTTCAATTCGGGATTACACTGGCCATTGACAGCAACTGGCGTCGTAAAGTGCATTGCCTAAGTAAAGCCTCTGTGCAAGATAGGATATTTTACTTCAAGAAGTGTCTGAACTAAATATAAAGCTGCTTTTACTTACTGCTTAAATGTGCTTCTTAGAATTTGTTACCTGACATGACCCGCCTAGAAATTAAATCTACATTTTCAACTCCCATGAGGACTCGAATACGTAAACAAGGACTTTAATAATTTTATTTGCTTTGTCTCAATTTGCTCAATTTGTTCTGTCTCACGCATACGAAATCGTATGGAGAGCATCTAAGGATCGTATGAAGAGCATGTATGACAGGTAAATGCCCTTATGGATGTCACTAAAAGACTAATCAACTAAACAAATCTGATAAGATGTGGCAAAAAATTCATAAATTAAGAGTAAGAATGAAAAGATGTGCTCTTTAAAGTTCCTAACAATCAGTTAAAGTTGAAAATAATCCTAATGTCGAGTATTTGTAAATAAAAGGAATGAATGTATTGGGAGAGGAGCGATTGATTGTGTGTAACGTTGTACGATTAAAAACAAACATTTTGAAGCGTTTATGAATTATTATTGATAATAAGTTTTGAGAGCGATTAACGGAACACAAGGCCTCTTCCTATTTATAGTTTCATAGTGTTATGCACTTCATACACACGTACACGTAATTGAAAAGTTTTCATTATAAAAAGTCAAATAACGCCTTTTATAATATTTTGATAAGAAATATGTTAGAAGTCTATTAGACGCAATAAGCTGTCTTCTCCTACATATCACGACCAGATGCAGTACACTAATTGGTGAACACGTGATCCGTGATTTCGTGTCTTACTGCACAGAAAGAAATCATTTATCACTATTTGCATTATTTCATTAAATTTTTGTAATGCATCTGGTAATGAATGATTGATGCGTTAATTAGATGAATGTGAAAACAAAGTCAATAGCAGTTTCTGTAATGGAAACTAAAGATTTATGTCTTGTGCGCAAAATTGTAAAAGTTATTAACAAATTGTGTATAATTTTATTAATAATAATATTTCCATATTAATATGTCTCAACGATTTTTCTACTAATAGGCGGGTGCGGAAAAATCTACTGCCCTTCCGTCCCGTAGATGTGCAAAATATATATTGTTGATCAGTGTCAGCTTACAAATCGATTTATCGATTTACATATACACGCTGTCACAAGTATTGGTTTAGAAACCTAGAGCTTAACATAGCAACATTTAGTTGATGACCATAAGTGGTACTTGAAAACTGACGTGATCCGTTTATAAAGACAACGAACTGTTACTTACAAGTCATGAGAGATATTGGTCTTAACCTTATTGAGCATATTTGGAGAAATCGCTTAAAACTAGAGTGAAAATGTAAGCATAATCCGTCTGAGACATGCTCACCGTAAATCAAAACTTCAGAAGGTATGCTGCGCAGCATAAAAGCCGGCACAAACCAGTTCTTAATGTGCATGCTTCTTACTATTTTGTAATTTTCATCCCTTTTTTGGTTGGTAAATTGTAATTTAGCAAAGGCATTTTTATCAAAGGCACAAACTTCACTTCGATGACATTCTCTCGTTTGATCACCAAAAGCTCTCTAAGTAAGTGGCCGACTGCAGTTAACATCTTGTTTTTCAATCGCTTAGAAGTTCACGAAAGAATTAGTTTCATTTTCTGACGTCATTTTAAAGTTTCTTTTATGCGATGATTACCAAAATATCTTAAGTTTACCAATTTGGACGGACTAGGCTTCTACATCCAACCACAGTCGCGTGCCTTTGTATATGAAGCTTTATTAATCGCTTGTTAGACAGTTTACAGAACTCTGTTAAGGTAGCTACTAAATGCCTTTGCTACTTAAATTCAAACTTATCGTCACACCCTTAAGAAAGTAATTAAATCATTTTTATGTGGCATTGGTTAACCGCAAGCAATGGAATTTCTTTGTAATAGGTAAGAATAAACAATACATTGGAACAACAAAAATCTCTCCCTCTCTCTCTCTTTCTCTCATCATATATACATATAAATTTTTATAACCTAAAACAGAGTTCGCTTGTAGGTCCATGCGTTTACGTAGATGAAGCTTTCAAGAAGAAAGAAGAAAAAAATTCTTTAAACTAAAAGAATGCACGCAATAAGTAAAAGCAAAATTTATTGATGCAGCAGACCATGTGTAAAAACCGCATAACAAGTAAGAAGCAGCAAAAGTAATATAACCCTCCATGACCCATTCAAGCAGAATTTTTCAAAACTTTCGTGGATCAGGAGTAAAATGTGTTTGTTTGCTATTATACACCGGAATTCGCCACAACAACAACATTACTCAGCTCATACTGGCTACGCTTGTGTTTTAGTATCGTCTTCTTTCTCTTCGTTAACCCTACACCCTGCCACAATGGAGCAGCATCAAAATCATATCCGTCTGTTCATCTGTCTGTCCGTCGTTCTATCTGTCAATCTGTCTTTGTAATATCCACAGCAACCATTCCCGTTGTCGCAAAAATGAACTTGTCGGTCGAAGGACACACACACACACACAAACACACAATACGGCGCAATGTGGGAACACTTTTGTTTTTCAAATGCTAAAAAACGGATATTTTGCTCATTACTCATAAATTGCAACAACAAGTATATGCGTATTCTACTTTACTGTAAAGATGGTGGGTATAAAAGATTCGGCCAGATTTTTCTTACTTATTTTTATTGTTTTCTGTGTCGTATTGACTCTTTCAACAACCACAAGCAATATTAGATGTAAGAAACGCGATCCATTATTTTAAGTATACATTGGAATTCCAACCAATAATAATAACAAAAATGAAAAAATACTAAAAATTTTCGGCTTTGTTGGAGTAATAAAAAGTATGCGATGGGTGGAGGATAGAGGGAAGGGGGGTGCGACGTTTAGGCAAGAACATCATAGAAAGAGAACTGTGAGTTCAGCGACCAGGCATACTTACTCCTTAATTTGCAAACATGGTACACAGGTCAGAGGAATCGATTAGATATCGGGAAAATGTATAAACGAGAGACAAAAGCGTATCTTGAAATCTTCTATGTACTGTATCGCTTTCAATTAATAGGATTTTCCTTTCCCTGTGTAGTGTTTAGTCAATTAGGTCGGAGAGAACATATTGTCTTTAGGCCTTATCTAAAACCTGATATCTTCATTATTTAAACAAGACTAAAGTAGAGTGAACCCATTGGGATTAAACAACGTGCATGCGTGTAACAATTCTGCAGTCGAGTGATTTCACGTAGTGGTGATCAAATGTTTCTATCTATGGCATATCTTTCCACCAACTTAATGTACGCTTATTGCAAGTGTTTTAAAAAGCATAACATGCTCTTTTTGCATTTGCCTTTTCATAGGATTCCTGCACTTTAAGAATACAATGCTTTAATGTGGTTAACGAAACTCATCTTAAGTTTTTCATATAAAGGATCGCGCTATCCTACAACCAAGTAACTTTCGAAAATTAAGAAAATCATTATAAAAACGAAGATGCAATGCGTGACAAATGTCATAACACAGTGGTGTTAACTACCTATGCGGCTTCAAAAAGGGTGTGCGTTTCTATCCATTATTGGCGAGTTTAACTAATTTGGTTGCCATTCGACGCTTATTAGAATATTGTTAACTGTGTATGAACGTCGCAGCAAATATTTATTAATTAACAGAATAGGCACACACTTGCAAGCTTATGTGTCGGGGATCGTGAGAGGAATACCGATTGAATTGAATTAATAAATATTTAAATAATGTTCAAAGGAAAAACTTGTTTAAAATAAGTTTCGTCAGGTTTACATATGTACGTCTGTTGCGTTTGTTACATTATTCTCACCTACAAATTGTTTACATGCAGTTAAGATCAAGTAATAGTTAAAGTTAATGAAATGTATGGCATTGGTTTTTAAGTGAAATTTTTTGTAGCGGATTAAAATTTCCGCAACAAAAACGTGATTTCATTTTTAAGAGTAAAAAATCAGTACGGATTCTTTTCATATCTCGAAAAACTTATAATATTTTATCTTTTTTTTTTTTAAAACAAGGACAAGAGCTTTTTAATCCTAAGAAAAAAAATTATTTATAACGAAACCATTGAGAGAGAATAAACACTTACAAAACAAACAAGACGGAATCATTAGACAAACCTATAGTCATCGAACAAAGAGAACAAGTGCTAATCAAAGAAAATAGTTCAACGAAGGTATGAGAAAAAAAAAAATCACAATTTCATAGGTATATACATCCTGTATATACGCTTGCATATACATATACATATACATATATATGTAGAGAGAGATTTGTAAGTATTATGTTCACGATGTCAAAATAACCACATAATCGCAAGCTACACCAGACCAACATTTACCAATGTCTGTCTGCTATAATCGCCACTTTGAAAATCAAAAAAAAAAAAAAAGGACTTCCTTTAAAATTCTTCCCTTTCACTTTCAATGATATTCTCTATCTATCTATCTGTTGGTTCGCGTGCCATTAATAAAAGTTGAAAACTTAAGAACACATCCCCGAGCGTTGTTATTATTTATTAAGGTTGGTGGCTTAGCATTTTTTAATATTTACATTTTTGTTATGTACAACAGGAGTTTACTGTCTGTTTTATATTTGCTTATAAAAATTCTTGTCATTATTGGCTGATGTGTTATGTCACATGTATATATTATACAATAGGCTGATCAAATGTACATAAAGTGTAAGCGTGTCATGTAAAGTACGTTTATACCTCGCACCATATATAGTAAAGGGCATATAAAGCTTGACGGGATGTGTATGACATCCAGAATGATTTTTTATAGACCCAACTTTTCTTATACTGATCGATTCAGACTCATTTTCATCAATGAGCAAATTGGATTTTTTGCTCATTCCTGGTAAATACTACAGACACGACAATCAAATATGTGTAGGTGATCCTAGAGTACCAGCATAAAAATGGGCCATGCCCATCCAATATTATAGAACATATGGAATATTCTTTTGTGGAAAGGACCAGAAAGAAGCTTAAAAGTTCCTATAAGGTATATATACTCTTGATCATTGCCAAATGTTAAATTGACGTAGGCGCGTCTCACCTCTCGTTTGTCCGCCAGTATTGATTGATGTGAACACTTTCCCGGCCGCAATAGCAAAATTCGTGCAAGCTGATTGGTACGAAAAATGGACGAAATCGGTTAAAGGACACAACCGTAAGACAGCATAAGCAGAGAACATATTCGTTTTCAAAAGCAAAAAAATGTTGTTTTTTGCTCATTACTCACAAAGAATATAAACTCATATATATTCTACAATCAATCAATCCACGACCGCTCCTGCTCAATATTATAGAATATCAAAACGTTATCTCTATCTGTTTTGTGCTTGAGTTTCTTTTAAAGAAAGGGTCATGGGTATGAAATATAATTTTCTTACTTGTTAATATTTTACGATGAATGTCAGTCCGCCTTTTGGGTCGCTCTAATAGAAGAACTCTTATGAAAAGCATGGCCTTAGATAGAAGCAAGGCTTACTTCTTGGTGTTTTATTGCGAAAACGTAGTGCATCAGATAAAATGGTGTAGGGTATGTAAGAGGCGGCCGTGCCCGGCTGTAATGTTCTAACTTGTTTTCAAACGTGATTTTTGTATAGAATATATTAGTAGGCTCGGCTTGATCACCTAGTTCCCGTTTTAATCTGATATGTATATCCCTTTTGATAGGAACAATCACTCAGGCGACGTTCCCTGTTCACCTAACGCGGTGATGGTTAGAAGCCAATGAGGAAAGAGAAAGAAAGAAAGAAATAGCGAGGTGGCGGCTGTATCCTAATAGATATGTGCCCGGTCGGTAAGTGGTTGTAGCTACGACCGAGGTAAACTCGGCTCGAGATTTGAATCCGCGAACACTCACTTGGTAGTCGCGATTCTTACCTAATCGGCCACTCATGCGGATGTTTACCACCTTACTGAAGAGCAACATGCAAACAACATTTTCTCCTCAGTTTGCACCACTCGCTTGTATTTGGCAGAGGCCTGTGACTATCAAGCAGTTGCTCAAAGATTTGCATGGATTTCTTACTTGTTTGTCTTTCAAAATTAAGAATTTTAAGTAAGAAGTTTTTATTAATTAAAGTTAATAGATTAGAATTCCCTCAGTGCTCACAAAGCAAAAGCTGACACTCCTCACAGAAAGAAAGAAAAGAGAATATTATCGAGGTATATATTAAAAGAGAAATATAAAGTATTCATATGCTTAAGTGGACACTGGTCATAGCAAAATAATTTATTTTTATTGAGAACGTGGGTGTCGTTTATGTGCGACATTTATCTTCTGATTCTATGCACACAGGCATTCAGAAGATATACGAAATGATTATTAAGTAATGTTGGCAAATAATGTTTTCGTTAGCAGAAAATTTTCTAATTCTGACACAAAGGATTTTTCTTAAATTAATTTAATTAGAATGTATTTAAAGTGATTCCTCTTTGAAAATTTAATAGCGCATGAAGTTTTTTCACATCTCTTCACGTCACATAGAAAAATGATGAGCAAATCTTAGGTAAGAATTTATAATTGCTTTCATTCAAATGTTTTAATAAATTCACTTCAATACCAAACTCAACGCTTGCTGCCGCAGCAGTTAGGATAGAAAGCAAAAACAAAACTTTTTAATTTATAGGCACAAGTCGAGTTTCAAAACGATCGTGATGCGTACACAGTTGGTGAATAAGTAAAATTTAGAATTGAAAGTAGATTTTCATCCAAGTTTTGGTATAAACACTGATCAGTTTAATGTGAAAATAATCCTGATCGATCTTTCGAAAAGTCAACATTTGGCATTTAAACTGCAAAAGGTGTTAGATACCAAGGATTCTTTTTCCAAGATAATGAGTTCCCGAGGTTGAAATTGATTGCTTTATAAAATGTACCCAATCACACACGTACAATCTACTTTTCGTTGTCCGTAACGGCAACGTAAACGAAAGTCAACTCTGCGATTAGCTTTTATTTTCCTTCCCTTTGTATGTTTCGCATTGTTTGCAATCAAAGTGAGATTGCTTGCTGACCTATTCCTAACTCCACAGTGATGTTTTTTTGAATTTGTGTTAGATTTTCGACGAGCAAACACTTTCAAGGTGGAGAAGTTATTTGCATACCTATTAACTTTGTTGCTTATGTCTTCTGTGACGAGTATGTCGGTGAACCGCCAAAATGTTTATATGACATTTGCAAATATTTATATAAAAATTAAATTTTTATTGGTATGGCCAGCCACTCAGGGGATGCCCCTAAAGGTGCAGGCACAATGGTGATTAGGAAGGGTTAAAGAAAGATTGAGGTGAAGGGAGAGAGAGCAGTGTTTGTGCACGTTCGACTTGGAAATGGGGACATCACGTGCAGTGGAAAAGACCACTGCTGGTGGGTCATTCCAAAGGCGGGCAGTACGATTAAACAGTTCGTAATAAAATTTAATTTTTTTAGAACTTCAATGAATACATATATGCGTATACATATATATGCATATATCAAATTCATTAATCGAGAATAAGAGGATCGAATTCCGGTTTTCCGTTTCTTGTAACTTGCCCCTTGTAATTATAAAAAGGTTAAAAAAACAACTGGATCTCGAATAAAATTTCGAATAAAATTTCGAATAAAAATCTGTTATTGATCTTGTATGAAGAAAAATCAAGCGATACTTAGATTAATTACAAGGCAAGATGTTTATGGGACTTAACAATCCTGCTCCATAGTAAAGCTTTTATCAAGACGTTCCTTATGACCTTTCTTCCCTCGGCATACTAAATTCGATAAAAAAGGAAAACAACCAGGAAAGAGATGTTTTTTTCTTTTAAGACCAGTGACCGATCACAATTCGATCTAAATTGCTCCCAATGAGATAGTAATAGTAGCGTACGCATTGCTCCGGCTGATGAATAAGAAAATTTGAAAAAAATATGTATAAGAATTGTTTTTGTTGCCTAATATTTATAATTAATCCGTAAATATTGCATATGAATGCAAATAAAAAAAAAAGAAAAACAACGATAAAAATAAATAAATAACAAAAGTTAGTTCCATTCTGTTCTCCATCCACATGTACAGAAGAACTATCAAAGGAGCAATAATTTTAAGATAATGTCGCATATTAGTTGAAGATTAAGAAAAATTTACTATGAAATATTACATGTAGATAATCAAATAAGCAGAGATGTGAGTGCACAGGTGTGGCAATAAATAATGCGGACTTTATAATGTAGAAAAAGTTAATAATTTTAGCAAGCGCTTTATTCAAACTCATATCAGTGACTATCTTTATTATTACACTAAGTAAATGTCTTTTGTATGTCATAACCATTTTCGATGACCTTAATCGATATGATTGCTATAGAACTGAACAATTGACCTCCGAAGGTTGGAGTCACAATCCATAATGGAAATCGTAAAACCAAGCTTTAAACTAATTCCTCGATAGATTTTCATACCTAATCTCGAGAATATGATAGATTATCACAAAAACATCATGTTTTGATTGGGGATAGGTGTTGCAAAATTCAGTACACTCTGCTCTACAAGTGTGAGTAGAGAAAACGAATATCAGACGACGCACTCCCTGTTAATGTGTCAGTCAGTCTGCTCGTTACTTATTTAAATATAAGTTAGGTATCAGATTTACACATATACGAGCGTTATTAGGTTTTACGTGTCAGTGAATAAGTTTACATTTGCATTTCCATACAGAATGCGACACAAATATTAAGACGATAAAAATTTGTATTGAGGTAATTTTTACTGCTTTTTTATCTACACAGCTTATGGTACAAAGGCGCACCCAGAAGGACCACAGATACACCAACCTCTTATTATGCCGATAGATGCAGAATCACTTTCTGCCCGTCTATCTATCTTGTTTTCTTGTGTTCAAACTATAGGCCGTATTTTGGTGAAATTATGACGCTGGCGTGTTTTGGCCCAAGGATGTACACTAACGGAAATGATTCGGAAACGAGATTACATGAATACCCGTAGGGTCATGGAGGGCAGCCCACTATAATGCTTTTACTTACATAGGAAGGGGGGAGCAGCTTAATGGATATATGGTCTATAGCTAGGATCAAAGTAAATTAATCAAATAACACTCTAAACACTTGTATTAACATATATTTTCCTATGATAGCACAGATTTGAGATTGAAAAGAAAATTGTTTTACAAATCCCTTTGCTAAAGACATAATAATAAAAAAGTTTAACTGTATGGAATTTCATGTAACAATATTTGATTTTATAGCTAACCTTACTGTCGTTACATGTTTGACCTGTAT
This sequence comes from Glossina pallidipes, assembly GCA_000688715.1. Classification (NCBI taxonomy): domain Eukaryota; kingdom Metazoa; phylum Arthropoda; class Insecta; order Diptera; family Glossinidae; genus Glossina; species Glossina pallidipes. Next base: position 855,359 of record KK499795.1, on the reverse strand, counting down.
TTTGAAGTCGTTTTGTTTTTCATTGATAGTAATTGTGCGATCACTGCAACTGTAGTTCTTTCTTTAAGAAGCTTACGTGTAACTGTGCACGCAACTGAAAGTAATCTGTTCTTAAATTTCATCTATAAAAGCTCATATAAAAATACCTCCCGTTTCTCTTGCAATTTTTGCGACCGTCGCAAATTTGACAGACAGTATTTTTACTCCGTTATGAGTGCAGAAAACAACATTCTCGTGTCCAAATTTTCATGGAAAATGGCGAATACAATGTTCTTTGCTTTCTTCAGAGTACAAGCTGTCTCTTACAATGGCACCTTTCGATTATCGAGACAAATTGTTAGCATTTTTTTTGGTAACCACCTTTTTTTGGGCATCCATAACATCAGCATTATCGGTGCTCTTGCGGCGTCGTTTAAAGTCAGCAAACCACCGACAAACCATTGTTTTTGCCAGAGAAGGGTTTACATGACACTTTTAAAGCAATGCTATGTTAAATGATATTTATAGCCCACACCACTTGTGGCACAGGATAGTTGCTGGGATGTTTACGACACCCACAAATACTTGAAATAAACTTGAATACAATAGACTACGATAATCTAAGCTTGTCTGTCTTTCTGTCCATTGTTTGTCTGATGTCTGCCCATGTGTTTTTGTGTTTAACATACATATCCTAATTATTGAGATATTGTGTGGAAATTTGATATAAGTTTGGCGACTTGTTTGGGTCCAAGGACGAAAATCGGTCGACCATTTCCCATATAAGGGTTTATTTCGAAAAGTCGTTATATGAAAAAATATAAGATGTATTAAGCGAATTGGTTGTGCGTGCACTTTAGTCGGTCGTGACCGTTTTTAAAGCTTTTACTTGGAAATGCCGATCTTTCCACTGTTTCGAAAATAACAGAATTACCCTATGGCGTTTTCGAAAAATAGTAAGGATTTTTTATTAGAGACGATATCTATGCATCAATTTTTAGGATTGTTGGCCGATGTGTGTTTGGATATGCCCATTAATACTGTCTCGATATCCAAGCTAGAAAGCCAATTTTACTCTTGGATCAGTTTTTATTTTAAGAATTTTCTTTCAAACAGGGAAAGTTTTCTGCTTTAAAACGTGTATTCACCTTTTTTCGCCTATCACTGCTAAGGTTAAGCCTCTAAAACAAGTACACCTTCATACACCGTTTTGTGTTCCCCTTCAAAATGTACTTCTAATTTTTATATATTTTCGAATTAGATAAAAGAAGAGAATGTTAAGAATCCTCCAATCGAAACATAAGGTCATGATATGCGTAATAATAAGCAAACTCTTAACAGCTTTGCCGCTTCTAGCATTAAATTCACTTGTTGAATTTCATATGTAAACAACAACTTGAACAAGATGCACTTGTTGATTAAGAAAGAGCAAAAATGTATTTTCAAAATGCTTATCGGTACAAGATGTGCCACAGGAAAATACTTCATCGAGCATATTCGCCTTGACAGCATAGCACGATTGCCAAAACTGTTTTATTTATAATTTTTGAGTTTATGACACAAAAATTTTTTGGCATAGAAAAAGTACAAAAGTTTTGATAATGAAAACTGTTTGGGGGACGTATATAAGTATGTGCTTTTATTTATATCGTCAATTTAATTATATATATAAATTTTAAATAATGATGACTTTGTAATTAAAATGTATTTATTGATAGTGAAGAGAAATGATTTCAATTGTAAGGCTGCTGGCCCGTTCTTGTAATGTGTTTTTCATTCACTGCTTACACAGAGCCAGAGAACTTTTTTATTCGTTATGTGACTTTTTTCTTTTTTTTTTTTCTTTTCGTGCTACTCTTGACACTCTTCGGCATCTAATTTGGATACGACCAGTTGAAGAGCAAAAATACGTTGTAAACAAACTAAAGCAATAACAACAATATCCAAGCACGTGTTAACGCGTATGTACAGACACTTCACACAGTTCACGACAAAACAGTTTATAACTTTCGATAAAGTAAATATATCATGCTTTGTTTTTTTTTTTTCATATTCCACACATAAGGGTACGTTAAGTTTGTTCGAATGTATGCAGCACCCACAAGGAGTTGGGATAGATCAATCTTTGCCCATCTGGGTTTTCTTTTGTGGTCAACCTACAAGCGAAAATTTTTGAAATATTTTGATGAAATTTTCTACACCAAAGTGTTTTGGTATTGAAAATGGACAAGTGTTTCGAACGCTTCCCAAACGGTCCCTTGTTTTAAAAGTCGTTATACGAATTACAATACAAGCGAAATGGTGTAAGGTGTTTAACGGTGCGCCGTTGCACACTATAGTCTTTTTACTAGTTTTGACATACGAAGTAGGAGGAATTCTTGCAACACCCACCATAGGGCGGTGAGTTTTCAAACCTTTTTAAGAAGCTCTTTATTTGAGCTTCACGCTAAATTTGCGCTTATAAGCATCAAGGTTGGATTTCAGTTCTCTGTTGACATTTTTGTGAGATCAATCTTGGTAATCAAAGAAATCTATTTGTATTTTAGAACTATTTTAGAATTATTTTAACAATATAGGAGTCGTCGAAAAAGTGGTCCAATTGTTTTCGTCCTTGGGTCAATATATGTTGATGTACCAATTGACCTGTAGTTTGAACACAAAAATACATGAACAGTCATCAGACAGACAGACAAGCAAACTCACTTTCTGAATCGATCGGTATAACATTAATTGGATATTTCTGGACGTTGTATACATTCACACAAACTTAATATATTTTTATACCTAAAGTAGCGTGGGGTATAAAAAGCTTTTTTTTTGAAAATACTTTTGGAATGGAAGCAACGTTAGTAGAACAATAATATCCGAGGAATGTATGAAGCATATATTTAATGATCAAAAAACACAAATTATATTTGAAAAATATTAAAAAATGGCATTGACTTTAACGCGTTTTTTGGTGCGAATTTTCATCGAAAGAAAATCCATTTATTCTTGTTGCCTCCAACTATTGTGGTACGTAGAGGATTTCCGTATTAATTAGTTTGATAGCATTTGAGTAAAAATTGCTAATTTTTGGCCAAAAACGGCGATCTCTTGTTAATGAAAAACGCTTAACCCTCAGGTACCGCGATAGAAAGCGTTATCTTAAAGATGCTACAAAAACTCGGACGAAATGAATGAAAATTGTAATTGTGGTGTCGGCCGTTTATAGTTTTGATATGTGTCGTATAAACAAACTTTTTCGTTTCACTAATCTGCAATCCCACAACCATAAAAGTACCCTTGCGTGTTCGAAGGCTCTTTACTCGAAAGTAGATCTACTAAAGGCAGAATCTACACTTTGCATTTAGAGAAATAGCAGAAACCGTGGCAAGAACATATGAACAATAAAAACTTTATTCCAAACTTTGAATTTCTTGGCAGAACCACTTTTTGAAAGTCTTAGGTTGATCGATTCAACGGTCACCTCAATGAAGTTATGCTAACGAATGTTGGTTTCTAAAGCCAGCTTTTTATGTATTAAAGACTTTAGATATCGACAGCTAAGACATTATTATGCATTATCCCAGCAGATGTTTGTTCGATCCAGGCTGTTTCTTAGTTTGATTGGGGAAAAGCATGAAACTTCAAGGAAAAAATGTCTTTCGAGCAAAGAATTCTATATATTCTAGACGGCTGAATGCATCTATTAACAAAAAATTGTTCTTTGAGAAATTCTCATTAGTGATAGCTCTTCAGTAAAAAAACAAGTAAGAAAATTATGCTCCGCCATAACCGAATTTTTTATACCTATCAACGTGATCTTAAAAAAGACTACAACTTGGGAACGAATTAAATATTGATACTCCTTAATATTGGGTGGGCGCGGTTGATCTTTCTCAGAATAAAAATGGAAATTTATTGGGGGTTCAATGGGCAATGGGTCATAGGGTTCAAAGTCTTTGTTGTATAGGCGTGTGGACGTTGTAGGCGTGTGGACGTTGTAGGCGTGTCCTTTGATCGGTTTGGATCACTTTCAAATACTTTGACAAATTTGTAGAGGCCATCTTCATTTTTGCGAACGAGAGAATGTTTACAACAGGCATTACACAGACGGATAGGCGGATATGCTTGGGATTATATAAGCTTTGTGGGGCCTCCGAAGCTTCTTTCTGAACTGCCCCCACATCCTTCGGTGATGGGGATAACAACAACGACTCATAAATGAAAATTTCACTTGCTCTCTTTCTCCCTCTCTCTCCCTATTTCGGTAGTAACTTTTAATTGTTTTGAAAGCTTAAAAAACCGATCAAATCAAATTTATGCTTTCTTTCGGAACAAACACGCCTATTAAAAATCGGAATGTTTCAAAATTGAGTCCGTCTACTTCATAAAAGTAAAAGTGTTAACACATTTAAATGTTTGAAAGAGTTGCTGGGTAAGGGACTCTTGACGTAGGGCCCAAGAGAAGCACAAATTTTAGGATAAGGGATTTCCCATTTATTGGATTTTATTCAAACGCCAGAAAGTATCTATGTTCTAAGTTCATTCTCATATATACCCCTTGTTACATTTCTCTTATTTGTTTTTTGACACGCACTAACATGCTCTGCAAAATACAATCAAAAACTTTCGGTAACGTTTTCCGTCCGTACTTCGGGCTATATTTTATTATAATGGTTGGATGGATTCTTTCATTCTGTGCAAAAGTTGCGATAATTTTGCGATCCACTGTATGTAAATCAATTGGCACAATATAAATTTAAAAGAGAGAGATTTTGAGATGACAATTTGCTTTAACGAAATGCAATATTCACATGAAGGAATTTCAATTCGGGGGAGCCGTAAATGATAAGTGTTTTTGAATTATGAAAACGTAAAGGAAAGTCAGAACAGTATTGCAAATAAACTTAGGTGGGTGTATGTAACCAATGGGTATACATTAGTAATTATTATATATTATATATTGTATATAAATATTTAAACACTTAACAAATAAATATATATTTAACAACGCACGTAGAAAAATGAGTTGAGAAAGCACAAACCTGAAAATTTTTATCTTTTAGCGAATTTGACTACAACGACAATGTAACACATAAAATCAAGTATACATTAATAGATGATGGTCTCACTGAGCACTGTTCAAGATCGCGTAAAATATGATAAAAAAAATAAAAAAAAAAAAAAAATAACCAAAAAGTTTTCTTCTTTTTTTTTTCTTTTCTTAGAATAATTCCTTTATGCTTTTGATTTTATTCTGTGCGTATTTATTATTTTTAAAACTTGTTTCACGGCAGCAATAAAGTCGGCAATCGGCCAAAAACTGTACAACAAATAACATAAAATTACTGCTTAGAGGATTTCTCTGTGCACGTCGTGCCGATAGATAGATTTCTTTTTACTATAAAACAATCCGAATGCTTTGTATATGCGATAATTGTTGTTTTGCAGGCTAAAAGTACACAACAAGAAAAATGCACAAGAAAATAACAACCACTTTCTGATACTAGAAAGACGCTGGTCAAAGCGTGATCGACGCGGACAACTATAGGCGGGTTGTTTGGTTGGTTGGTTTGGTCGTTGGATCGTTTTAGAGTGACTTTTGCACTATTTTATCATTAAAACAAACACACAAAGCTAAGATTCATTTTTTGTTGTAATGTTTACTTAGTCGCATCAAAAACTCGGCAGCAAAAGAACTTTTCTTATTCGTTTTTTTCTCTTTTTTTACTTAATTCGATCGGCAGTTCACATGCATTTCAGAATTGTTTATGTGTTTGATCACATGTATACCCGCGTTCTAAACAACTTTACACATCGGATTTTCAAAACTAACTGACAGAACTGAATGCTTACTGGTGTAAAACAACAAGCTTTCGTACAATGATGCACGATTTTTTTTACGTACACGTACACTTACTCTTGTTAGAGAGTTCGCAAATACACGCTATACATATATATATATATTTATGTTTATATATACGTTTATCTTGTAAACTTTAATCAGACATTGAGGAGAGAAAACGAGCAAAATTCGAATTAACGTCTGACGAGCTTTCTGTTATATGCACACCCGTCTACATATATATGGATAAAATGTATTTGAATATTTGTAGTAACAACAACTATATTGTACAATAAAATGTTAAGTAATCGTCAAAGACAACTAATTAGCTCTTTATGCAAACACAAGCCCCTTTCGCTCTTAATTTTTATGACAAGAGCGAAAAGAGAAATGCGGACACAAATAGTAGGAAGAGACAGTGCAAAGAAAGAACTAAAGCAATCTTGTAAACTGCTCCGTCTTCGTCTTCGTCTTCGTGAAGAAGATGAAAGCTTATTTGATCGTATCCGTCCTGCTGTCCGATTATTGTTTAGCATTTTAACGTGCCTTAAGTCTAAAATACAAATGCGATATTCATGTCTAGTTCATATTGTCGATCAAGTTAAATTTCAAGCAAAACTCCTGAGGCCAAATACACATACCCATACATACATCATGTTACTAAATTAAATTTATTGTTGTGAAAAAGAGAATGTGCAAACTGATGAGCATCTAAGATTCGCTCTAAGCTGGATGTAATTTTCAATTTGCTTTCTTATGCCTTGTTTTCGCATCATTATTCTGTTGACCTCATCAACGTATCGATTGTTGTGAGATAAAGGATGAAAAGACCGCTATAAAGCATGTATGTATGTAAATATTGTCCTCATAATCTCTCATATTATTGAAATATTTACAAAAAAAAAAAATAAATAAATAAATAAAAAAAAAGTATATTATTATTAAGCTGAACATTGAAAGAAAGTCTGAGCACTAGACGCAATTTATGTGAATAAGTTTAATGTACTTAGGATTGTGTGTTAGTGAAAAATCAATAATTCTTTACATACTTATTCATATTTACAAATATATGCCCGCTTAAAAAAAAAAAAAAAAAAACTTATATTTACTTTAATTAAATTTTAAATTTTTTCTTATAAATACTCTCTCGTATCCATTCTTCAGTCACACTAAAGTTTTTTACTGTTTTTTGTTTTATTTATAAAAATTTCATAACAATGAAGATCGACAGATCCGGTCTATTTAGGCGAAATGTTTGCAAGAACGGTTTATCTAGATATGTAAAGCCAGTCATAGACAAATCTCTATACATATTAATAAATTCACACAACATTTATATACAACAGGTGGCCATCTCACAGTGTGAGTGCATCTATCCACGATTCTTTTGCGTGTGATATCGGTTATCATTAGTTCCTCCCTCCACACAAACACACACACACACACACACACACACATGCACATGCACACAAAAATGTGGAATGATGATCATGATTTTAGATTCATTACATTTCTTTGTTTGAATGTTTGATTGCCGCAAAGGGTTCTCATATGATTTCACTCTTAATAGACAAATGCGAACAGGGGGATTTTTATTTCAATTGTTATGTTTGACCAAATATACGAATAAGTGGATATAGAATGTCACATTTAAACTACATCACGTTGTGTTACTACATACACCAGCTATTACTTTTATCCGGAAATGCATAACAATATTATGAGTAAATTAAAATTTCAACACAATTTTCTCTCTTTTTTTTGTTGTTTTTAGAATAAGAACTATCATAAAACAATATTTTTCCAAAACGTACATAGATTAGGTTTCCGTCTTCTTAGGAAGAAAGAAAATTTCGAACCAATAAGCTCGTGTTCCTCGCAACATTTTAATAAAGAGTTCCTTTTTCGCTAAGTTAATTTGAAAATTTTTAAAAATTAATTATTGAGCACGTGAAGACATTACAGTGGGACGCGGCCCACCCGCGCTACATCGTTTCATACCGTAATTCATATAACAATTTTTCGAATTAAGGCTGCATGTAGGGTGATCGAAAATGTAGTCCAATCCGAATCATTTTGAACAAAAACAACATCCTTAGGCCAAAATACCATTCCAAATTCCATTCCAAATTTCACCAAAATATCTCAAAAATTGTCACTTGTAGACTGGACACAGGAAAATGGAACGGACAGATGGACAGCAAACCTTAGATCGACTCAGAAGGTCATCTCGAATCGAAGGGTTTAATAACAGCCCGGTCTATCGCAAGTCCTTCCGGCTGATGCATACATCCGCACAAACTTAATATACTCTTGTACCACAGTTGCTGTGGAATATGTAGGAAGCAATGTTTTTAAAATCTGTTCCTTTGCTTCCTAGCTATAGGCACGCGGATAAAGTGATTTTTTGTAGACTCAATTTTGCATCAGCTATTCAACAAGCCATCGACCCGCTCACATTGAAGGTGTGTTGCCACAATTTGAAAATATATTATTTTTTAAGTATTTTTAATAACAAAATTTCATTATTCTTGACAATATAATCTTTTTAAATTTTTAAATATATGCCTAGTAGTAGTCTTACTTTTTTTTTTACCCTACACCACTTGTGGTACAATGATATGTTATGTTTGTGGAGATGTATACCACAGCTAGAAGACCTATCGTGTATTGTACCGACCGGTTCAAAATCATTTTCTGGATCGATCTAAGCTTGTCTGTCCATCTGTCTCTCTTGTTTTCTTGTGTTCAATCCACAGGTAGCAATCTTTAAGATATTTTAATGACAATCGGTTCACTGGCATTGTTTAAATTTTCCTGAGTACATTTCATCTCTAATTCGTTATTACATTTTATTTTTGTTCTTATGTTACGAAATGAAATTTATTTGCATTGTTTTCTTACATTTCAAAGCAAGCTTTAAACAGCTCCGCTTCGGAGTGCTGGATTGCAAAGGGTTACAATTTTAAACATAAATTCATTTAAAATGAATGCAAATTTACTAACGGCTGAGGTAGGTTGCTTCCCATTGATTTAGTGAATTTATTTATTTATTTTTTTTGGTCGAAAAGTTCGCTAAAGCCACGTTTAATGTATAAAATTGAGTCTTTTTGAATAGATTTGGCTAATAAGTGAAATAAAAAAACACAAAATGGTTTCAATTTTTTAATTTATTTATTGATTTCGATTTTGAAACAAACAAACTAACTAAACTCAAGGTATAGTAGAGAAAATCAAACAAGAGATCTTTTTTCCATTACTATCGTGAGCACGGTGTAGACTTAGTGCTTGGACTAATGCATATTATAGCTGCAGGTTGTCGCGGATCAGTTGATCACCATAGAGCCCTGTCATGTTTCGTTCTTTACACATTTCGCGTCCGTGGATTACGTCTGTGTCAATCTTATTGTAGACAACGCAGTCTTCATAAATTCGATGTACTTTCTCCTACATATACAAATTTTATTTATATGGTTATATATGAAATGCTGCCCAATTAAGGCAAGTCTTAAAAGTGAATCTTGTACTAAGCATTAGGACTTAACTTTAATAAAATATGAAAAATAAAGAAGGAATAAAAAGAACAAAATCCACGTGCTAATAAAAAAGTAAGGAAAGAAAAAAAAGCGTTTATACATCTAGTCCAGAGGCACATTCGCTGTTCTGGTGCCGTTCTGAGCAAGAAGCGAATCATCAAACCGATGCAAACCTCTAAAGGTTTAACAACCGATAATAATGAAAGCGCTTGGTTCAATCTGCGAATCATATGAAGTGTTAACGATTACAAATTAATATAGATACGACGTAGGAAAGATGTCCACATTAAAAAAAGAGTTGATATTGAGATTAAATTATGGACATTTTACAAAGAACTCTAAACAGCTTGAAAAGCTTATAGTTTTATGAATAGAAAAGAAAAATTGGGGTCCTTTGCTCTTTCCAAGTTTGTAATCAGTGCGAGTATGACTTTACTCTCTAATAAAATTACGGCAGCTGTGTTCTTATTAACATGTTTTGCGCACGGTACAATATTCTATTCCATTGCCAAACGTCACTCAACAGCTTACGAGTTTGCTGAACAATTTGCCTGAAAGACCAAAGCCTTTGGAAAATCCAAATGCCTTGGAAGAAGCTCAGAAGCAAAGAATCTTTGCACTCCATTTGTGGTCACCTCCGATTCCAAGTTGATCGTCGTTGCTTACATCAGCGGCTTTATGTCTTTTAATCTTTCACTAGATTTCAATCTTTCATGAATGGCTTGTGAAATGGCCTTTATTTTTCGCTAAAAAACGTTGACAGTTTTTTTCCTTGTACAAAGGTATTGAAAGAATAATTAAATTGTGATACGCTGTCATTTGGCCGGCTAGCTCTAAGTGATAACTATCCTCAAGTTTGAATTAAAGCGACCGATGACCATCTCCTGTTTTAAAAATTCAATGATTGTCGTTGATCGATATTTGAACTGATTTCCAAACAAACGATTCAAACCAATCGATAAATGAATTCGTCACAAAGTCATTCGTCATATTCACTAAAACGGACAAAATCTAGAAAGGATATTATTATCACCTTAAAAGATCTTTATGATAAGCTTATGCAATCCTCGCTATTGCAAAAATTCAGAAATCTTGAACCTACTGCATGTCATTAGCTGATTTTGCTTGGAAACGTTATTCGATCAAAAGTGCGCTTGTAATAATCAAAACATTCTTGGTTGGGCCTTGGGTAACTAATCCAAGATAAAATTGAATTAAGAGGCTTTATGGTTGTTGTTTTTGTAAACAAAGGAGACATTCTCGTTTTTTCCAGTGATAGTGCAAGCATACTAAAGCAAGCATTCGAGACTAACATCTTAACCTCTCTACCAAAGGATGTAAAATGTAGGTCTCATGGTTGATAACAATAGTAAATATTGAAAGTAGTTCGCAGTATGTGAGAATTGAGTCTATATTTTCCTTATTAGTTCCGGCATACTTTTAAAGCATGTTATGATTTCGTAATCCTTTTCCTCTGAATGCATTGTGAAGAAAAACACACACAATTGCATATTTAAGCAGAATTCTTAGTTAGGCACATAAGTGCCTAAGGCACATAATAATTGTTAAGTAAAATAATAAATTTAACGTAAGTGTGCGTTCTTTGACTTTGGATTCTGGTAACAAATTTAACGCGAATAATACACAACAAATAAATGCGATGCAAATGTATGGACAATTGTGGACAACACAGGCTTTTGGTTATAAGTGTACAAGATATCAAAATTGACACATATTGAACATCGCGCACGTTAGAACATTGATGGTTACAATGTAAATATAAAAAGTATCGAATATTATGATAAAAATCGTTTAAAAAATACTTTTACATATATATATATATATATGTATGTTTAATTCTATGGTGTACTTTGTTATTAAAATCAAATAAAAAAATAAAATAATCAGTAGAGAAACATGGCCTTGTTTAGGTATACAAACGATCATCTGCTCATCTGGAAGGAAGTGGTAACATTTTTAACTTTTCCGATTCACTAAGGATGACAATTGTTTCTTCAGGCTTGTGTTTAAGCAATGTTTGCCTTTCAATATTTTTCTTCTTTTCAGATTTTATACGATTTTCCCTTTCTTTTTCATAATTTTCCTTATCCTCACCATCATCATTATCTGAAATGTTTCCTATTCCATCAGTATTCGTTTGTATTCCCACATCACAGCTTATTTTGCTAGTTCGTGAATTAGGTTTATCGGTTGATAAATTAGAGTAGGACGACTTAAGCATAACATCGAGAGGTAAATTTAGTTCCGAATACGATTGACTCATATTAATACTGTCACCGCCATTGGCACCGTAACTGAGATGATGTTGTAAATTCAAATTCAAGTCGGACATTTTCAATAAAGCTTTGTCATCGTTAACTTTTAATAAAGTTTTATATTTACTGACGTTACGTTGACGTCTGGGGTTGCGTTTCTTAGTGTAGGAACAAGCTGCGTTAGATGGAGATTTTCTCGATTGTTTGCTACGCACAGAATTCCGAGAAAGTCGCTGATTTGAGTGCTCGTCAGATTTTTGCAATTCTATTAATTCCTCGAGTGTCGTGGGTTTTTTGTGTTGATTATTTCCTTCAGGTCCATAAATTGCCTCAATTTGTAGAGCTTCATTAGGACCTATTAGCATCTGTTTCTGTCTCGTGCTTGAGCATAACATCAAAGCAGGAATCTTGCATTTTAAACGCTGAATGGGAAGTTTCGCCATCCGAAGAAGACTCTAAGGTACGTTTTTGCAGAAAGGGTAAAATCCATTGACTATTTCGGGTCAAAAACTCATCAATGTCTGTGGTATCTAAAGTTAGAATGAAAAATGTGTGAATAAAGTTCTTCATATTTTTCAACAGACAAATAAACCACTTACTGGTATTTCCAGGTCTGCGTTTACTGTTACCTATGGGCTTATGAATCGCCGGAAAGTTTACTGCAAACAGAAACAAATTATGGAGACCAACTAACCACTACGCGCAATTACGGCATATGCGATAAATATCCGTAACAAAGCAAACTGTGAGAAATGCTTATCGCTTATGCTGAAAGCTCCAACAATAGTAGAAAAACAATTTCGAGGATGGGACTGAAATTAAAAGAAGTTCAACTGAAAACTGTTCCTATGGAAGGCAAATACCTAGTAAATTACTCTCCTGAGCAAATCTTCCAAATATTCAGGAAATCTTCCTTTTGCATTTTGCATATTATCAGAAGTATATGCATGCTACATATATTAGTCGTCGAATGGTGGAAAGCGTAATGAACAGCATAAATTTCTTCCAAACAGAAAAAATTGTTAGAGTTCTTCATATATTTGCTATTAAGCCAAAAAAACATACAAGATATCAAAATTATTCAATTTCACAGATTAGTATGGAAGTAGATACTTCTTCTACAAACCCTAGATAAGCGACTTTATATTCATATGTACAAATTACAATGAAGTAAAAAAAACTTGTGGAAGAAATCGAAAACCAACTACTTTTTGTAAGGAACTCAAATTTCTGAAATTCTGAATTCTGAAACAAATTGACTAAGTTACTTATTAATGTATGTATGTATCTATCGTTTCTTTAACCTAAATAGTTTCTAGTAAGCAACATTTTTCTCTGCGTTGGTCAACATTTTTATTCCCCTAGTCTTTTGCAGATTTCAGATAATTATAATGACACCCGTTCAATATAAATTTTTCAAGGTGTGCTTTAATGAAATTGGGGAAAATAAGGATGATTATTGTAATTGCTGCTGAGATGAAGCAAAGCAGGTTAAATGATATCAAATTGAATAATTTATTTATTTATTTAATTAATTAAATTCCGCTACAGAACAAATCATTAACCGAATATTAGTTACAAAATCACTTAAAATGTAAAGAAAAAATAATGTAAATAAAAATAAACAAAAATCGACATATAATGTACATCGGCTTTCAACTAAGCCCTAAATTAAGATACAGGGATACATATTGATGAATGAATATGTGCTTATTTAAACATTATTAACATATTTTGATTCAATTTACGTGTATTTTACAAGACTCGAAAATGTTTAGCCGCCAGTTATGCAATATAATGCTTTTCATCTTATTAACGGACAGAGCGGACAGATCAAGTAAGTGGTAATGACCATTGCCCGTTTTACACATTACCCGAAACGGATTGAACAACTGCTAATTGGTTCGGCATTGTGGTAGCTCTAAGAACACAAAGTGTCTTGAGTCCCACTTGGGGATGTGAATGTTAATAAGTTCTAATAAAGCTGGCGGGAAAACACATCTTTTTATTAAGTTAAACACGAGGGCTACTGGCAACATTTCACGCCTTTTTTCAAGGCTAGGAAAATCAATCAGATTCAATCAGTTATTATAGGGTGGAAACGGTAGGACAGGATCCCATCCTAAACTTCGTAAAGCAAACATCAGTAAATCCCTTTGAACAGACTCCAAGAGATTACGTGGCATTTATTACTAGTAAGCTAAACTACCGAGGAGCATTCAAGAGTTAGTCTAAGTAAATAGGTATACAAGCACTTGGTAACGTATCGATCTTTGGATTCTTTAGACCATCTCTTTATAAACCTTAAAAGAAATCTGACTTTATTAACTGAAACTTCTCCATGAATTTCAAACTTGAGTTTGAGTTGAAAACACCTCCTAAGTCGTTATAATTAGATACTTTTTCCAGGATGTACACCACGCAAAAGACACCTTATATGTTTTTGAATTTGGCGCAACACCATACCACGGATTGCAAACCTTAAACGCAGGTTCTCAAGATCAGGCTGAAGAAGTTTAGTACCATTGATTGAGTCAAAGCAGAGGGAAAGTTTACCGTTGCTTGCATATATTAAAACATGGGAATGTTGAACACACACGGGAGGTCATTCACATATAAAATAAATAAATGCGGGACAACATGACTGCTCCGAGGCACACAAGAAGTGACGACAATTACTCTGAATTGTAAGAATTCTGCACCACCCGTTGGTTGCGGCCAGCGAGGGAGCTACTGAATCAGGCATTCGCACTGTTCGAAAAACCAGTCGATCATAAACAAAACAGTTTGTTGGAAAATGCTTTGTAAATTGGACTAGAAAGCTCCAAAAGATTGAAAGCAAACCGTGCTGACAGTGCGCTATAATTGACTCTTCTAAACCGACGAGAAGTGACCTTTTTACAACCAGACATTAAAAATAAGTGTAAGGGAAGAACATAGGAAATCAGCACAATGTTGGAGAATAGCAGATGGAACACCATTACAACCAGGATAGTCACAAGGTTTGAAAGATGACAGTGCTATAAATATTTCTTCTTCTGAGAAGGACATAGACGGAACAATATCAAACGAGATTATCGAATAAGGACAACTGTCAGACGAAATAATTGAACAGTGGTAGATTTCCCCAAAAAAAATCTGCAAAAACTCAGTTATTGCAGATGCGTCGGATGATTAAAAAATTTTCACAGTTCGTAACGCAAGGAAAGCCTTCTACTTTTCGTTTAGGATTTACAAATTTAAAGAAGCCCTTAGGATTTTCGCGAAGTTTGCCTTTGGTTGCATCAATAAAATTGAAATTACAAGTTGCTTTTAGCGAGCTGCAATCCCGTCTAGCGCTAGAGTATAACATATAATCTCTAATTAAGCAGGAGACTCTGAAGAGTGACAAGACATAAAGGGTACTGAGATGGAAGTTACGGAAATAAGCTCACTGTACATAAAGAATAACGAATCATCAATACCTTCAAAGCGTAAGTCCCAGTCAATGCCACCCAGAAAGTTCCTAAGTTTAACGTAATTCGTTTTAGCAAATAAACTCTAATCCTTAATCAATTGATTACACAGCCCGTTGCCAATTAGGCAATTTACGGCCAGCAACAACGACGGATGATGCCTCTCTTCAGACGAAACAAAGAGATTAGACCGAGATAAAGATATATTAGTATTCCAGCAAAAAACTAAGTCAAGAGATTTATTATTCACATTAAAGATATTGTTACGCTGACACAAACCTAACCCATGGACACCATCGAAGAACTTTTTGTCAATTAATGGATATGAAAAGGAAATATAACAAACAAGGTTGTCAAGGTAAGAACCCACGAAACATTGGACAGATTAAAGTCGTCTAGCACTATTAACTTATCACTGGGAGTGAGGCGACAAGTAATATTTTTGATCAAAGACAAGTGCTCTAAGTAAATCTAAATATCAGATGCTGGAGGAATGTAAGAGCATGTAATTTATACATTACACGAATACAGTTTTATTCTAACTCCCACAAACTCAACAGTTGTGGATGAAGATGGACTAATCATAGATGAGGCTAAACCATGATATAATCGAAATTAAAACTCGTCCACCAGTTTTGTGCAATCTCTCACACCTAAAGATCTCACACTCAGAGCAAGAAATCTCACCATCAAATATTCCCTGCTTGAGCCAAGTTTCTATAAACCCTACAACGAGGTAATCAGCATTAGCGGAATTTACAAACACATTTCGTAATTTTGTATTGAGATCACAGACATTTTGATAAAGTATTTCCAGCAAATGCCAGCCATCCCTCAACTGACTCTTCTAATATCACCGAAGCGATATTGCTTTGACGGCGTAAAAATTCTTTAACAAAAACGCCCGACATAATGCTTTTGAAAAGGACTGCCGGAACAATAATTTTAAACGAAGCAATATCTCCCTGACGTGCGGAAGAGCTTATCACTTAAATACTTTACAATCGCTTCGTTGGGGGTACAAGCTGATAACCGCCATATAAAAGTAGATTTCCTTGCAGGTACCACCACCAATTGATAGTAATCCAAACCAACGGCGGTCCCCTCTGAAGTGTTTGGTAACTCCTCCGCGGTAGACACACCATCCTTCATCAGCTTGTTGGCGCCTAACACAGGTACAGAGACAGTGTCAGCATCCTGAGAAACATCCGTTTTTCCCGAACTCTTGCTGTTTGCCAGCAGCTGTGATAATTATTCTTCGAAGCTGTTCGTTTCGCTCCTCGTGTTGCCCTAGACGTCGAACCAGCGTCACTCAGTCAATGAAGTAATGATAATACAATTTAAAAATGCTTAAGAAATATAAAGACAAAAAGTAAACAACGCACAAAGATGAATTTTACAATTTTTTTAAAAATATGCTTTACTTCGCTACTAAGTAAAGGTGAATATTTTACTTGTTTTTTTAATTTTTATAATTACAAAATGACATCATAAATTGCCAATAATGTAACGGAAATAAAAAGGGATTCTGATCAGTTTGGTTCGCTTGAGATTCCTCCAAATTTTACATGCCTTGCAATGCTGTTAAAAATCATTGTAAAAGCGTTACTTGAACTTTCAGAAATATGTGGTTTATTAACATAAAAATAAACAAGCGAGACAAATTTTGTTTGCTCATTTGGCCACCTCAGCAGTAAAAAGAAAAAAAGAAGCGAAATGAGAGAAGGCGATAGAGTAAGCGAAACAAGCAAATTTCTCATTTAACAGACTGGTTGAGGAAATTTCTAATTCATCTAAGCGGGGATTTGCACCACTTTAACAGACTCCGCTGGGAAATTTGTCATTTAACAGATTGCATGAGGGAATTTCTAACTTTGATTTCTTCCAGCTTTGATTTGTTGACAGCATATAAAAAGGAATATTTTTTATATTTATAGTTGCTTCGGAATTGCCAGCATTAGCCACTGTATTAATGGAAAGTATGATATGATAGTTTTCAGAAGAGCAGGTAGGATATAGTTTTTGTCTTATTTATTAAACAAGGGTGTTTACCGCACAGAACATAAAGATCACATAAACTTTATGATCAGATTGCTATCTGTATTCATAAAAACTTGTAGTTGCGATAGTTTTTATATTTAAATAAATTATTTTTGTATTGTATTGAAGTAGCAAGTTTTGCTTAAAGAGTTACTTGGACATTAAAGCAATCCCAGCAGATAACGACATAACGGCTTGAATACTCTTAACAATCAAAGGTCGTTCATAGTTTTTTCTTATCTGCGTGTAGAAAATGCAATCTGCTCTAATAACCGGGAAAAAAATATGTAGCTCTTTGCTGCTAAGAAATTGGGTGAGGCCACTATCAGCTGCCAGCGATAAATTAACCAATGTAGAGGTTAATGATAAAACCGGATTTGCTAAGCTTACGATGAACCGGCCACCAGTTAATGGGTTAAATTTAGATTTACTCCGCGATCTTCATCAATCCATTCAAGATATTGAAAAAAATAAATGTCGCGGATTGATATTAACTTCTGTAAGTAAAATGAATAAAATCATGAGAAAATTGAAATATAATTTTTAACTTATTTGTTTGTCACTGCGTTCGTAGTCTTCTAACACAATATTTTCAGCTGGCCTGGATATTATGGAAATGTACAAGCCTGACCAAGAACGATTAAAACAGTTTTGGAACGCTTTGCAAGACGTTTGGTTAGCTTTATATGGCTCCACAGTTCCCACAGCAGCTGCAATTAATGTATTTATAGGTTTCCATTCATTTATTGCATTCACTTATATTAATTAGTTGGCTTTTTAGGGTCACTCACCAGCTGGCGGCTGTTTGTTAGCTACTAGTTGTGAATATAGGGTCATGCTGCCTAAATATACAATCGGACTCAACGAAACACAGTTGGGTATTGTAGCTCCCAAATGGTTTATGTCAACTTTTCGCAATGTTCTACCGCGTCGTATAGCCGAGCAAGCCTTAACACAGGGTAAAATGTTTACAAGCGACGAAGCCTTAAAAGTAGGTCTAGTAGATGAACTGGCTGCTAGCAAAGAAGAAGCTCTGCTGAAATGTGAAAAATTTTTTGCTTCTTTCTCCAAAACGGATCCAATTGCTAGATACTTGACAAAGAAACAACTTCGTCACAATGACATAAAAGAGCTGCTGGATGAAAGAGTGCAAGATGTAGAAAATTTTGTGCTTTTCGTTAATCAACCAAGTGTACAGAAGGGTTTAGGTTTATATCTTGAAAGCCTTAAGAAGAAAGCTAAATAATAATTTCTCTCTTTCATTTATTCACTAAGATATAAAAGTTCCCAGAAACTCTGTAAATGTTTTCTAAAATTATGCCCATAAACATGGCATTAGATCATAAAACACATATTTAGTAATTATAAACCATTATTAATTTAGAAAATAATAATTTTGATAAATAAAAATAAGTTAAATCTGATTGCTTGCGATATCGGTTTAAATAATCGAGAATTCTCAGAAACATCACATTTTTCGGATTGTTTATTCGGTGTAGACAATCTACATAACTGAGTTCACCGCCCTGTGGCAAAAGCTATCAAGCATATGCATATCAGGTGGAGTTAGTGCGTTTCTGTACTGGCTTACGTTAGAAATTTGGAAACTTTTTCTGACTTAGGCGCAGAAATCGCTTGCGGGATTAATAATTACTTATCCTTCGAAAAACAAAAAAACCTGAAGAGCCTAGCTTTTGTTTTCTTTTCCTCTTACTTCCTTCTGTCTTCTTCGCTGTGACTTTTTGTTTCTTTGCGTTTATTCCTGGTTTTGGTGAAAAGTACAAAGGCATTTTAAGAATCCAATGAAACCTGCACTCAAAGTAGAGCAGAGCGTGAGATTAAGCGATCTGTCTGTTTCTTGGGGATGTGACTCTTCGGAATATCGTAGACGCACCGAAACAATTAGCCTTTCGTAGTGCTCCCTATAAATGTTGGCTGATTACTTCATAAGCTTTTACTTTTAGAGCTGCTCAGTCAATGGCAAAGAAAGGTATAAGATTTACTGTACATAACCTGTCTACGGGCTTTTTTCTTAGAAGCCTAAGACAAGTATTGGGTATTCAAATGCTATCCGTTATTTCTTGATCTCTTTGTGGTGTTGATATTACTTTCTGGCATATTCATAACGGTTTAAAGGTGTTTTCGTGAAGATTTCCAAACTCGCCAAGAAGTAATGAGAAAGAAATACATTAAGGGGTTTTTCGCGAGGAGGGGTTGCGTGTTGCAAAGCTAAAAACTTTGTGGTGCGTTGTACAAACTCTTCTAAAAAAATAAACCTTAGCATTTGGGAAATGCGGAAACAAAGGTTTAAAAATTTGCGGTTGAAGAACCATTCACCATTAGCGTAATAGTTGAAGGAATAGGAATGGTTTTCATTAATGTCTTGAATCCGAAAAGCATATAGTATCGTACCGTTGACGCAATCGGTTTCTTTCCACGACGCAGCTCAGCCTTCTTACTTTTCAAACTTACGAAATATTCAAACAACAACGTCTACGATGAGTAGATTCAAAGTTTAACTATTACTCTCTCCTCTACCTGTAATTCTTTCATGTTATCAACGTGCTAGAAAGTATACAGAACTGAAGGTCATAATAACGAAATTCGACTAAAATATTTGTTACGCCTCTTTTATCTATAATACGTAGAAAGCCAGAGGACTTGTTGGTTTTTCTTTTGTTTCGCAAATAGAACTTGGCCTGAGGCCAATTGTGTCCCCATGATCTCCTTTCATTTTTTATAACCTATTGGAATACGTTTTTATGAGCCACTCCTAAATGCTTCTTAACTGAGTGGAATGGAATTGAATTGAATTGAAGACGCAAAAAATTGGAAAATTTATTCATTCATTATCTAGTACATTATTTATCACAAGTAGTGAACAATATTATTATTAAATCATTCCCTCTTCTTTCATAAGCTCGTCTTTAATTTCCATGCCGAGATTCTGCAAGTTTTCAGTCATTACATCCAAAAATGTATTAATTTCAAGTATTTTGGCTCGATTTCTTTTCAATTCATCGCTAGAGAAGGTGCATAAAAAGTTATAGAAAAATTGCTATGTTAGTCAACGTATAACGCAAAGATCAATAAGTCAAGGGGGAGGTACAGAAACAAAAGAATATTTTTAGTAGTAATTTTCGTACGATACTTGTCGCAACCGTATGTCGTTTTAACAATTTGTTTACCACCCCCGCTGCGTTTATTATTTTCAATATATTATTAATAAATATTGCTACCGTTTAAACTAAACGTTGGCTTGGAAACGTGACCTTGCCTTCCTTAAAAGGACGCGAAGGATAAGTTGATTGCGGAAGCTAAAGGACACTTTCGCTTTACTACTAGGTTAACCTACTAGATTTTTTATCAACCTTAGAGTCGAAATTTACAAAAATATTTTTTTTGTTTTCTTAGTCCCGAGAATTATTGACCAATACATTATTATACGCATACTCGTTTAGTTTATCGATCATGTTATCGACAAATTCTTTGCTACGATTCATTAAACGATCTTCACGTTCGTCAATCCGCTGCGTCTGAATATCTTTCATGCCGGCGATTAAGTTACCGATGGCTTCACGGTCTTCCATACATATCCTAAGTGGTGGTGGAACATCTTCGAAATCTTGCAGAGCTAATTTAGTGCCAATATAGCGTGAAACTATTTCGTATAGATTCTCCGAAAAATGTATGGCTAGATCACGAAGTTGGCCAAAAAAGGTTTGCGCCTGTTCAATAAATTTGCCAATCATTTCCTGCATTCTACGTTGGAAATTAATTGTGGTCTCCTAAAATGTGAACAATCATTAAAAATGGTGATAACTAAGCATACAATCTCTATTACTTCGGTTGTCTCATGCAAGTGTAACTCTTGGCTCATTAATTGCTGCCAGACATTATTAACCATATTATCGAAATCAAACGTGATTTTGTCTAATTTATCGTTAAACATTTGACTCTCTTCGGTCTCTTCTTCCTCGCCATGCAGGGCACGTGTCTCTATCCATTTATGAATAGCGCCAGCTTGCTCAAACGTTCTCTCTTTGTATTGTATGAATTCTTCAAGAATTTGCTGACCCATTTGTTGCACTTCTAAATGCCCCTCCTCTAAATTAGTCATAAACTCGTCTATTTCCATTTGACGTTCTTCGAATTTTTCCAAACCTAACTTGTAGATTTCTTGAGTGATCGCAAACATGTCTTTACCATATTCATCAGCTAAGTCTTCAGCCGCCACGCCAACCATCATTAGAATATGGGCATCTTCGTCTCCCTTCCACAACGTTTCGAAAAGTTGATTCTCATTTAAATGTTCTACGAAACTGGAAGATAAGCGTTCTGCATCACGTTCCTTTTTAGCTCTTTGAGCCCGTTCCAATATTTCCATTTCTTCATTTGTTTCAATTTCTCGCAACTCCCGTCTTAACATTTTTTTGTTTTTACAAACTTTACATTATTAATTGCCGTTTTGATAAAGAAGTTGGACTTACGCAAAAGTTTCCTTTGCTTTCAAGCGATCTTCTTCTTTAATGGACATATACTCATAGTACTGAACGTTAGGTAAAACGGCGGCCACATATTCGGATAAATCGAAATCAAGTCTTTCACTTACGGGATTTCCTTCGAGATTGAGAACTTTTAGATGCGGTAAAAAGCGAAAACGTTCGATCTGCAAACGATCTTAACTTTGAACTATAATTGGCCGATTTAATTGAATACATACCCCGTCCGTACTGTATATCTGATTATTGCCAATACTTAGAATAATCAATTTTTCTTGGCTCTCTAAATTTTCAATTTTTGTTATTAAATTGTTGAATAGAGATAAGACTTCCAGGTGAACAAGCTTTTCTAAATTTTGAATTTTCTCTATATAATTAAAACTCAAATCCAATTCTTTGAGATTCGTTAACATGTCAATATTCTCAATTAACTCAATTTTATTACAGCTCAGAACCAATTTAGTCAAGTTAGGCAGTATCCATAAATGATCAATGCGTAGTATATCTAAACATATCGATAAATACAAAAAACAGAAGAAAGACAGAGAGAGAGACTCTTACTTTTGAAATCCATACGTATACAAGTAATGCGATCATAAACGATGGGCTCAATTTGATGTAAACGCGCCGCTTCACCCTTATAAAAGTCCTCTAGATACGCCTTCTCAATCATCTGTTTGCTGATTATGCCCGGCTCAATTTCCGGATAAATGACCTCATCCAAGGACTTTATATTTTGGGCATTATGCTCATCGGCTTTATCAGTAATCATCGCAAATCGCTAAAGATCTGAAAATTTTGAAGAAGTTTTACTTTTCTGCAAAAGCAACGAAAGGAGAAATCATTGCTTCCGAGGACTGATGGCCGTTGCTAAGGAACCAATCAAAATTTCAGAGTGCCATATATTTACAGGACTTCCAATTCGCAAAAGGCCTAGTCAATAGTTGTTTCTTCGAGATTTCAACTGATACTTCGGCTCATTATTATTTACACTACTTGCATAAGAAATACAAGAAGACCAAAGTCGGTCTCATATATATTTCTCACTATCCGTTCAGTATCATTTTCGCAATAGTCTTTTCGTTTGTCTGCTGAGATTTGTGTTCATATTTTGGAGATATTTTGATGAAATTTAGTATAGCGATGTGTTTTCAGTATAGCGTTTCCCATCTATCTGTCTGTTTATACATGTTTCCGATAGAACTTCTTTTATATTTAGAACTTCTTCAGTATTCAATTTTTCATACGCAATCACTACAATGTGTAAAGAATAAGTAATTTTTTAAACAAAACAGTTTGTAGTACCCTTCGTCTATTTTTAAGACATCTTTCCGTAGTTTAAGCATATTATGTCTTTAGACTTAAACAAGGTGCAATTTCTTCTCTTACAGTTAACACACAAAACACATAAAGAATAAGTAGATCTCTTCGACAAAGCCATTGAAGCGAATCTTTACTACTTGTTCCTCTTGGGACGATTCCGACACAGTTTTCTCAAAGTTTTTCATTTTCACTGAGCTACAATTTTCGCTTTCTTTGGAAACATCACCCTGTCTAAGTTTATTTTCCTACAAATTGCGTTGTTTGACGCAATGCTAAGTCACGATTTATTTATTAACTTTTCGATGAAGCCCATTGTAAGCTTACACTAACTTTTACTATACTATTCGTATGTGAGACAAGATTTATTTTATTTATTTGTCAGTCTTCCAACGAGGCTCACTATAAGGTAGGACTTGTCAGGAACTCTTAAAGATTTTCTCCGTTTTCTATTCTAAACTATTTGTATTTGAGGCAAGATTTGTTTTATCCAACGAAGCTCACTAGTAGATAGTACCGCATGATGGTGCTAAATTTGGAGCATGTACGGTATGACAAAACGTTTTCATACTCCCTGATCAGTAACGAGAGTAAATAAAGAATAAATGTTCGGTTCACATTTTGGATCTCCTCTTATGTAAGGCTTTTGCAAAATTCGAAAGTCCAGCTCTTATACGAGTCATAGTCAACATTGTTCGACTACAATGCTTTCTAGTCTAAAGGATGTTGCATTAAATAAAAACGAAGAATTGAAATTAAATTCGGTTAGTTACTATTACAAAGCATTTGAAATCTATTAAAAATTTAATCTCCGGAATGATATGCTTTCGACTTGTTAATTAACGATATGATATGAAGAATTACTTTGACCGTAATGGCCAACTTTTACGTTGCTATAGTGATAACTTGAATTTAATACACAAAGACAGGCAAGTAGGCAGGCAATTGCAGAGCCTACCTAGCAAAATATTTTTTTTGCAGAACTTTAGGAAAGTGATTTTGTTTGTTGTCTTCCTGCGCAAATTTTTAACCTTTAGTGAACTAAGCGCACACATATAAATGGATTTTAGTTGTAAATCGCCTGAAAAAGC
This sequence comes from Glossina pallidipes, assembly GCA_000688715.1. Classification (NCBI taxonomy): domain Eukaryota; kingdom Metazoa; phylum Arthropoda; class Insecta; order Diptera; family Glossinidae; genus Glossina; species Glossina pallidipes. The sequence continues at coordinate 831,330 of KK499795.1, read as the reverse complement.
TAAGAAGTTCTGTTTCGTTTAAGAAGTGCGTTGAATGTAAGCCAAGAGTCGAAGGAAACTAATTTTTCATCAAAAGCGATTTCGTGAAATGTCTGATATTCATTAGGTACGCACATCTAAAAGCAATTGTGGTGTCCTGAACAGGTGCGATATTTATATTTTGTATGTGTATGTATATTTAAACACTTCTATGAAGATGGGTAGGTTAGCGGCGGTGTCGTTGTGAGGCAATTACTTTGAAAAGTTTGACGGTTTGATTTCCGATTAAAATTTGGAAATCGTTTGATGCGTATTTTTCGTTTTCTTGCTTGTTCTTTTTATTTTTGTATTTTTTTTCTTTTGCTTACCTTAATTAGTGTATGTTTATCCTTTTGAAAATATTCGCTTGTTTTCGCTGGCCGTCGTCTTCGAATACTACTTGGCAACGTATAGTGTAGTGTTATTAATGAATTTGGTTGTTGTGGTGTCAGCTTTTGTTCTGAGGAGAAAAAAAAGTTGAAATTGTCAAAAAAATTCAGAAAAAGAAAATCTACAAAAAAAAAAAAACAAATAAACAAAACAAACGAATAAAAAGAAATCTATTCACTTGAATAAGAAAGAAAATAATATTTTGATATATAAATTTAAAAATTCAATGTTGGTAATGTTGTTAGTTGGATTCATTTTGTAGCAAGCAATGAAAATAAACATAATTTTATCAATTTACGCATTTGAATAATAATTAATTTTAGTTTAATTCAATTTAATCGATAATGCAAATAAGCAAACGAACCTTGAACGAAAAAAGCGAGTAAAAGTACAAACATTTGCTACCTATTTACATATTCGGTGATTGGTATTAATTCTCTTACTCCTATTGTGACTTAAAATCGACAAGAAAAAGGTGTAAGTTTTGATTCTTTGTTCATGTATTTGAAAATGCCGTGAAAAGAAATTTTTAAATGAATTTATACACAAGGGATGTATGATATACATACAAACCTCTTTGACAGTCATTTTTATTAAGAAATTGCTCGAAATAATTATTTCTTCTCTCGTTACTTCCAGTTGAACATAACCTAAGTAGTTTTAATATATAATTTGTCTTTTGAATAAATATAAGACTTTTATGACATATGAGAAGCGATTGCCTTCGCATTGAAGGAAATCTTTCCAACTCGTTCTCCTATGGGCCGCATTGAGATCATTATTTGTCAAAATATATACACAAGCCACAAATGAATGCGAATGTAACGAAGTTTAAAACCTTATCTTAATCACGTTGTGATAAAGTTTTTCATTAAAGACAATCTTCCACTGAACTCAAATATCTTATCCCTATTTTCCTTCAAATTAGATTTTTTGGTTCAGTGCAAAACATCACTCATTAATTTTTCACATTTTTGTTATATTTTGATGAAATTTAATACACCGACGTTTCATGGTCCAAAGACGAATGCTATCGAAAACGATTCGGATCGGACCATTTTTTCGACCACTTTCCGTATAATGCCTTATTTTGAAAGTTCGTTATATGGATAACTATATGACGGTGTAGGGTGTTTGAAGTTTGATGGTGAGCGGTGGCCACTATAATGTTTTTACTTGTCCTATTTTAATACTTTGCTTTACTTTAGATGAAAATCTCCAAAAAATGTAAGCATGCTGTGTGAAATTTCGATCAAGTCCATCTCTTCACAGTAAAATTAATTCATTCACTTGAAGGGGAGGGGAAGGAATCGATATAATTACTGATTTTTAAATATGGGCTACTAGCCTACAAGTACCTTACGACGACTTACACTTACGCCCCCTTTCCTATCACTTACAGATATACGTGTATATAAGTATGTACTTATGTGCCAGTGCGTGTGGGTGTGTGTCTTTGTGCATATTTGCGTTAATAAATACATTTATACTTAACAGACTTGGATTTGATAAAATATGAATCGATATATAACTTTAAGTCAACTTGGCGATGGTACGTACGGCACGGTAGTACTGGGGCAACGAAAAGATACTGGCGAAAAAGTCGCCATAAAACGCATGAAGCGAAAATACTATTCGTGGGAAGAGGCCATGAATCTCCGCGAAGTTAAGGTTTGTCAATCTCTACAAGCCCCAAAATTGCGACTCCAAGTCTCACTTTTGACTCCATTATTTATTTTAGTCATTGAAGAAACTTTCCCATCCAAATATAGTTAAATTGAAAGAGGTTATTAGAGAAAACGATAACTTGTATTTTGTATTCGAATACATGAAAGAGAATCTCTATCAAATGATTAAAGATCGTGACACCCATTTACCAGAGCCAACATTAAAGAGCATCTTATTTCAGGTAATCCGAAGAAAATCGACGATAATTCTATAGCAATTAGGAATGGGCGTTTAAAGTCCTCTTTTGTTATTGTAGGTTCTTACGGGTTTAGCTTTCATGCATCGCCATGGATTTTTTCATCGAGATTTAAAGCCCGAAAATTTACTATGCTCAGGTCCGGAATTGATTAAAATCGCTGATTTTGGTTTGGCCCGCGAGATCCGTTCGAGACCTCCATTCACAGACTACGTGTCAACAAGATGGTAACTTTTAGTGAATTAAATTAAAATTTACTTTAACTAACTGTTTACCGTTTTAGGTATCGGGCTCCCGAAGTACTATTGCACTCGACGAACTACGGCAGTTCTATAGATTTATGGGCTATTGGTTGCATTATGGCCGAATTGTATACATTTCGTCCTTTATTTCCTGGCAGCAGCGAAGTGGATCAACTATACAAGATATGTTCCGTTTTAGGAACACCGGATAAGGTAGATCATCGCTTTAATTATACATAAAGTATTTTAATTTATTCATTTATATATCAAAAACGAATTTCAGAATGATTGGTTAGAAGGTTATCGTTTAGCTTCTTCCATTCATTTTCACTATCCGGATTGTGTTAAAATGCCTCTTAATACGGTCGTGAATCGTTGCAGTCAAGCCGGTTTAGATTTGTTAGAGGACTTATTGCTATATGATCCCGATAAGAGGCCAACAGCTCAACAGTCTCTAAAATATCCTTATTTTAATTTAATGAAACGTATCTCACCAATGGCAGCTGCGAAAGCAAACGTGAAATTATCAGCCAAACATGCCGCCAACGCAGGACTGATGCAAAGTTATTCAAACACTGTGCTTCCGATGCAAAATAAATTGCATGCTATTAGCGATACGGTCCATCAAAGCAATAATCTAAGTATGAGTAATAATAACAATATCTCAGTGGCCAATATTACTGACATAGCGACGAAAACAACAACGACAACAACGACGACAACGACGACAACAATAACAACTAAGAATGCCAATACAGTGAAAAATGTTAGCCAAGTACAAATACCCAAAATTAGTTTCTTAACGATGGATTCCGGAAAAGCACTAAGTTCGACGTCATATGAAAAGAAAGCTTTACCAAACGATCAGCCAGCAGTACTTCACAATAAGTCGAATGCGGATGCTACAGCGATTAAAAATGAAAGTATGCGTTATAATACTATTTTAGGGCCAGCAAGTAACGTTTACTTAACGACCGGGAATCCAAGTCAAAATGGTGACAATCTGGCTCACAACGAAGCAGTTAATGACATTTTTCTGAATCGTAATGTAATGCACTTGTTCGGTTTACAGCAGCCACCTGTTCTCGTGCAACATCCCAACGTCTCATTTCATAGTTCCAATTTAAGTAAACGTTTCGAAAATCCTATTTATGCGAATAATAATAGAAATTATACCCTTTATGAGACTGTTGCCAAGAATGCCAAGAATTCTGCTCAAATGGCAGGTTACTACGTCTACAAACGTCTAAATGAAGTAGGAGCAGACGCTCAACGAGTCAATGCGGTCAAAGTGTACGATATGTTCTCAAAAGCGGCCCAACGTCCGCAACTAGCCATGAATGCTTCCAACATCTTAATACGAAACAGTTGCGACCCAACTATTGTCAATGGTGCAGATGTGCAATTATCAACGCACTCTAATCAAAATTTCTTTATTGCCAATAAAGACATCGCGAGAAATGAAGGTTATATGGAAGTACAAAAAATAAGTGAGAATAACGATCAGAATTTAAAAAAAGATGATGAATTGGCCACTATTTTGGGGTGAGTTGTTCGCACTTCCTTTTCGCCTTCTATTCTCGCATTTTGATATTTTCATGATTTGTATATGTCAGATCAAAAATGAAAACATCCGCCAAACGACAAAAGAATGCAAAGTCGAATTTATTATTAGAGGATCTATTTGGGCACCTTTCCATGGAGTCCGATGGTAGCGATATGAAAACTTCAACATTAAGCGACCTCTCGGATAAAATGGCGGCAGCAACACGTTCCTCCAGTTTACCGCTTAAAAATAATTTACCAAGTAGTTTAGAAGCCAATCAAGGTACTCGAACGAATTCACTATCGACAAACGCGTAAGTCGGAAAACCTTTTACACTTTTTGTTTATGCATTAGTTAACTATAATTTACTTTTTCATGTATTTTTTGCGATAACAAAAAATAAAATATTTTCATTTCGAAGTGAATCCTTTTAAATACCCGGAAAAAGATTTGATGAAAGCTTCTTAGTAGTGATATACTTCCACATTTTCTTGGGAGTAGAATCTGATCTTCGATATTAAGTAAAAACAAATGGGGAAACATTATTCGCTTTGAGTCGAGTACTGTTGCCAGACCTTAGGAGCATTATGAATATTAAACTTTCACTCCTAAAAACGTCAACGATATTTGATCCGATTTGACCGCCGCGAAATTGAATAGAAAGCGAGAAATCGGGTTAGAAAATAGAAGTGAATGAATGGAAGAGCAAAAAAGAGGGGGAAAATATGTTAAAATTGAAAATACATATTGAATGACAAGGAATATGTAAAATTCCAAAGAAGTGGACTTGGTCTCCCTACATATATGCTAAATATATTGGCTTATAGTCTGTACGAGCTGCAAATATTTTTTGAGGCCACCTAAAAAAAGCAGTATGAAAATTTCTACAATTCCCCAATGGATGTGTCCGTTTCCAACAAAATATTTTGCAATTATAATGCATTGGTATGACGGCCTTACCAAAACGGGTCAAAATGAAAACAGTAAAGTGAAACTGACATGATTGTAGTGCCTCATAGTGCCTCATAGCACCTAATAGGGCCTAAAGAGTGCTTGATGATAAGGATGGAGCCACCCTAGAAGCGTTTGAATAATGTCTGACAGCGTCTGGCAATGGCTAGTAGACTCTCTTATTGTGCAATGATATCCCAACAGCGCTTCGATGCTTGTCTGCATCTGCTCGCGCATGCGAACATATTGCTTGAATAGTATTGCTAGCGGCTAGATAGCGCCAAAGATTGCCTGCAGTGACAATGAAGTGAACTCGTTCATTGAAATTGATAAACTTCTCTTCTTCGCTAATATTAAAATTCTAAGTCGCTCTAATTCTAAGTGCCTGAGCTCTTCACTCACATTCAAATTATAAATCGCTGCATATACATCAGTTCTTTATTTAGGCCATGACTGATGTCTTCTGTCTATGCAACCAATTGAACAGCTAGGTAGTTTTGTAGAGTGTTTCACTTGCTAATTAACATTATTTTCTTAAAGGCGTTTGCTAAAATTTAAAAAAAAATCCTTCTTCATTAGCTTTCGTAGAAAGTCAAAGAGTTCTAATTAATCATACCGTGCTTACCGCCGGTTGACATGCAACCATTCGTAGGACAAATAATCCAGAATGTGATATAAGCCAAGGAAGAAAGAAAAATTCAACTTCAGAAGCGTTGATATCAAAATATCTCTTTCATTGGGTATTTAAGGAGTTCCGCCAAATATCTTTAAAAAGTAAATGAAAATTTTTTAAGTTAATTTTTAATAAATATATATGTTATTACGCTCATTCATCATTGATTTTGTACTGCATGTTTGCTTTATGCTTGGTTTATAGAGATAGATCGGCTAAGAATGACGATAATTATGCAGTTACTGTAAACGCGGAATATCAGTTTTGGCCTATAAGGTAACGAACAGCATTTGCGTGTAAAAAGAATAAAACGATAAGTGATGAAATGATGTATTGGTTTTATTGATGAGAGTCTAAACGCAAGCTTAGACTTTCTAAGCTTGAGCATACATTAATTATGAGTTGTAAGAATCACAGATCAAAATATATTTTCTTTTTACAAAAACCCAAATTTATATTTTATGGCGATGAGTTAATATGTTATAAATATTTTTGTAAAAGATATTTAGCCCCGCGAAAGCATTTTACCGTTTAACGTATTATGGAGAGATGACAGTCAGATTTGAGCTGTAAACTTTAAATACCATTTTTTTTTTGGCAATATTTTAATGCCTCAGGGTTTCGCACTCGTCAGATATTCGATACGCATACCAGCATATGAGCGTACGATAAATTAATGGATATACAAATAGACAGATGCATGGCCTTTGTGCAATTGACCAAAAACTACCCGTCTAGCATAATGCATGCTAGAATTTGAACTTGACCTTAACTACTTTTATAGCGTGTTCCGATTGTCGTTTGAAGCAAGACTGCCTTATCACATCTCATGGGCTCATTTTGTAGCAGTTCACCATACATCAAAGACAACTGCATCTAGTAAATACAAAATACACTTTGTTCTCGTAGCGCTTTAATGCTTGACCTGAATCCTTCACGCTTTGAGTTTTCAAAATAAATTGTTATCTCTTAGAAAAACCAGCAAGGATTTACTTGTGCAGGCCACGTTGTCGATTTCCCTCTTTAATCATTAGACTAGGCACGATCTAAGGAAGTAAATTATGATGTATCCACACACTTATTAAGTAGGACATAGAAATAGAGACGTGCAAAAGCACCAACTTACGGTTGTGGATGAGGAGCTCAACTCAAATGATTTTGGTTGGCATTTCTTTGAAATAAGTCATCATAAATAGTTATTTTTGATTCTATCGAATATATTTACTATATAGCTAGATATATAGAATATATTTTTGTCCTAATACGTTGTGACACTTTCCGTAAGGATACACGTCTAATTCCCGGAACAACTGACCGCCCTGTAATAACCTTCGATTATAAAATTGCAATCGACTTAAACATGTCTGCTCGTCGTTTCGCCTAATAATATATTTGCTGGTCTAAGGATAAACCCCATTGAGAATGGATTGGGTTGCATAGTCTTTACGATTATTCCCTCTATATGACGATATCGAACGACGTTCTTAGAAAAAATATGTCTATATACGACCACGAACTGTAACTGTTGGTATTTTGTACAAGTCGATGAAAAGTTACGAAATATGCATAGAAGACTACGGTATTAGGAGGCAAAAAAGGTTTAACCGGCCACGAAGTGATTTGGCATTTTATGATGAAAGTAAATAAAAGGTTGCAAATTAAGCGAAAAAGTGTACGGTATTTAATGAACTGCTTTGCCAGACATATAACGTCTCAACTTGTTTTACTCATATGCTTCGCCATACATCCTTTTTATTCATTTCGTTCATTTAAAAAATTCGCTAATTAAGAAATAATGAACAGAAATATATTTATGAAGCTTTATGGCTTGACAAGTCAACGTTTTATTGATTATGTATTGTAGGTACAAAATGCCGGAAAACAATAAAATACTATTTCCCTGGGATGAAACCAATAAGACGGAAGACGAAAAACTTAGCGCCTGGATGGTCTCAGACAATGGTAAATGCAACTATAATAACATAATTTAGAAAATAAATCTAAAAGCAACAACAACACTAAAAAATGATTTAACGGTAGTAGTAATGATCATTATCCTTAGTTTCATAAGTTAATTGTACACCTATGTACGTGTATGTATTTTTAATAGGATCACTTTTGGAAAACAATGTACTAAATGGATCCTATCATCGCAATCCAATGTGGACGTCATCAACGTACCTGAATAATTAGCTGGCTTTGTATTTGGAAGTGAAGTTCTCTCAACATAAACGCTAGAATAAATGATGAACACGGACGTTAGAAATTCGAATTGAAAATTATAATTAACTTGAACAATAGAACACCGTTTGTATGTAAATTTTTAGAAATACGTGAATGTTATTAAATGATTGAGCTGTGATAAAATAAAGTAAACTAAGTATAAGTACGTTTAGTAAAGAAAGTGCATACTCATTAAAGGATGCTTGTAATTGCAATGTCCTTTATAATTTACCTAACAAATGCGTACAATATTACTGGTGTTTCGGCCCTTGACCTTTGGCGATTCATTCATTTACTAGAGATTGATTAGAAAATTAAGCTATCACTAGAGCAGGCATGGGCAAGCGCCGGCCAGTGATGTTGTCGGGTCCACCTCGCCACGTTTAAAATATCAATTCAATTTGCTCGCATATAGCGATGCTGCAAATGCATTGGGCATTGTATCTGCCTTCACTAACGGCTTAGCTGTGCAGCTATCAAATGTCAAATGGGTTTTTTCTTTATTCGTTATGAATGATTTAGAAAGGAGAAAAATTTATGTTGGATATGGTTCCAGCCCCTTTCGTGATATGACAATTAAAAATTGTCTTTCTGATGAAAAAACGTGCGCACTGCTGCTCTAGACCGACAGGCCGCTTAATTTTCAAGAATGATCGCTTTTTATTTACGATTTTAGTCAGGAACGGCAGTAAAGCTAGTTAGTTCTAAAGATAACGGGTGTGAAAATAGAAACTGGTATTTCTAAGAGATGGCTTTAGTAGTTCATGGCATTTTTTAAAGAATGTTTTAGGAATTTTTACCTTACTGTACACTCCTAATAGCCGGCATGAAGTTATTTATATTTAGGTATATAAATACAATACTTTCCTTGCTATTAATGTGTTTGTTTGCTGAAGTTCTTTTTAGGTCTCTGAACGTAACAAATGAAGTTAGAAGAACCAAATTAAAACATTACAGTCAACCATTAAATGGTCTACTTTAGTTCCTCTCATGCAATCCTTCATATAAATCCATCGTAAAATACCAAAAGGTTGACGTCATCAGGTAGGCATGCAAGCTGAATGTGGAAAAGTGGTGCAGAGTGTAAATATCCCGACCTGCGACAACAAAATTGTAAAAAATAAATTTTATGTAAAATAAAAACAACTATATCCGATGATCATTTTTTGCTTTAGGCTCATAGATAACCTCAGGAAATATTTGTAGCAAACCCTAATTCAACATCCAGATCTAACGGTCGTAGGTAAAAGTACCATAGACTTGCATGGAGGTCGATGTATTGGGGTAATGGGTCTTAACCATATTGCCGATGCAGGTCAATTTTTGCTATAAATTTGAAATTGCAGTTTTTTACCCATTGTGGACGGGTGGACTGATTGTAAGCACGCTACCGTTTTCAAACTTATTTTCTGGTCAATAAGTAAAATTATATACGCCTTGTTTCAGTTCTCCTCCGTCAGTCTTACGCCCGCAAGTGTTTAGGAAGGAATTGAAAATCTTTCACTGCTCAATAATGTACACACTGTATAAAAAGAGTCTTTTTGGATAGCACAACTGGACTGTCATATTACGTACAAGAATGGTTTGCTCTAGATATGATGAACACCTCTTGAAGACTGTAAAGCGAATAAGGTTCTATTTACTAATCTAAATGCTCTCTCTTTGTATTTAATAAAAATTAGTTGTTAATAGACACTTCTCAGGGAGCAATTCAGCGCCTACGGCTCCTACGGATGTAAAGAAATGTTGTTCTCCTATTTCACTTAACAGACTACATTCTCTCTGACCGCGAGCTCACATTGTCGCAGTTACGACCTAGCAGATTCTGCGGTGCAATAACTGTGGAGCGCTAACAAGAATTGAATTTACAACAAGAAAGCTTAAGCACCAATACCAACTGTCGTTATCTATCCTTTCAAAACGGCAAAATTCGACTTATCGGCGAATGGAGTTTCAAATGACGATGTGAAGTTATTTTTTTAAGTCTTCGAATATTTACTTCTACATATATATTAATTTTTATTATTTGCACAGCAGCCACTACATTTTGTTCCTATTATGCCATCGTGGATTCAAAAAATATGATAGTCGTAACTATTAGGGTGGCAATCAATACATCCAATATCCAGAGGGCCGGCATATGTAATATTGACAGCAATTGGAACTGACTTCAGTGTACATATTTTCCGCCTGACGCTTTTCAAACTTTTTGAAAAAGCAACAACTTTCTTGAATCTTTGCTGCGTTACATATTTAGCTACTAGTGTCGAGTACAAAAGTTATTTTCGCAATTGTCATATCTTGCGTTGTTAACGATATACCGAGCAGGTAGGTGTTCATAATTCCGATACGATTCGCATAAAGCTAACTATTTGAATTGGGGTCACCACAGCTAAAAGTGGGTCTATTTGCGAAAGCATTTTTTTTTTTTTTTTAATAAATATCAAATTTTTGGCATTAAATCCATTATAATATTTATTTGTAAGTAGATATGAAATAATATTGTAGCGTTAACTGATATATAGGCAAACGTTGCAATCATTATTTTTATGTAACATTATATGTAAATAAAAGCAGAACAATTTGTTTGTAATTTCTTGTACGCAAGAAGAAGAAGAAAGTCGGATACACCTTAAGATAAATTTTAGTTAACTCCGGTTTCCAGAATAAAACGCATCTAATGTTATGAAATGTTTAGGTCAGTCCAACACGGATTTGTGGATATTTGTGGATGTTTTGTTTGAAATTTTGTGTGGATGACAAGCATTTTCAGGAATCATTATGATGATTTTACCCTGAGTATTTTACACTCCAACTCTTTTAAATCTTCCAGTAATAAACAGCGAATCAGATGGAGAAAACAGACGGATGAACACATAATTATGCACCGATCCGGAAATGATATATCTTATGCGGCCTCCAAAGAGTGATTTTGCGCTCACTATCGCAGAAGAGAGAGGTCTCAAAGTATATGTATTCGGTATAAGGTTAGTGTTAGACACTGAATCGATGTACCATTGGTCCTGTGTCTGTTGGTCATTTTACAAAAGCTGCTTGTTATAAAAATTGAAAAAAAGTGAAACTTTACATACATAACATTTTCTTTGTAAAAAAACCACGTTTAAACGTTTATTTAAGCCACCTCCCTGAGTGCCCAAAGACGGCCCTAATATACCGGGTGAAGGTCATACTTGCAAGAAGTTGTGTTTTTTTATAGTTTGAACACCCGTCCGCTATACCAGCACATGTCGCAACGCAAATACATGTTTTCTTATAACAAAAATGTAGAGATTTTGGTAAATAAAGTGAATTCGTCGACAATATTTCCTCTGTATTCGAAAAATATAAAAGAAAGTTTTGTTTGCCAACTGGGGATGAAAACTGGACCGCAGGCGTAAAAATTCATGGGTAGATCCGAGTTAAACCCAATATTAAAAAAGGCAACTCTTGGTGATATTGTTAGATTACATCCGTGCATCCATCCACACAGCAAAACCGGTTCACGTTGGTATGGTTGGGTTCAACTGGGAAGTGCTAAAATATGTGGCTTACTCACTAAATTCGAGTTCTTCCGACTACCACGTATTTGCATTTTTTGGACACGCACTTGCTGCCCTTGGCTCGATGACTTATTTGCTTTAAACGAGCGGCAGTCATCCAAGTTAGTAGATAGATGGGAAAAGCGTGCAGCTACCGATATAAAAGTAATCTAAGCGTCTAACGAGGGAAAAATGTTAACTTACTTCGCTTAGGAAATGTGGATCTACTATTTAGGACCATCTACAAGGTCATTATAAAAAGAGCTTCGTTCAATGAACTGATATGCCACCAGTTAACGAAATACTTTATAAGTTCATGTAAATTTTCACGAGAGCAGTATCGCCGTAAGGCCTATTCGCCTACTATTTGGATAGAAAAAAAACTGCTTGACTTCGATTAAACCTTTTATCGTACACGATGGTTTAAGCAAAAGATATCGAATGCTCGCTTTTAAGGTGAGCTAATTTTTGTATAATTTTTTTTTTTTTTTTTTGTTTGTAGAGGAAACACTTCTCGTCAACCTATATACTTAATTTCCTACAGGAAGCTTGAAAAATTTCTCAGGGTTTCTCAAATTACTTATACGTCATATGCAACGCGAATGATCAAAGAGTAACAAAGAAATGTGCTTTCGTCTCTAGACAATGCACGTTCGCCCTAAGGGAAACTTACCTGTTTAACTCCTCTATGGTTTGATTTGCAAAAAACAAAAAATCTTCACATGTGCAGCCAATCACTTTTTTTTTTTTTTTTTTTATTGAAAAACTTTTAAAAAACAGCGCCGTTCGTTACTAACACAGTATTAAATTAATTCTTGCATCTCGAATAATAAATTGTGACATCAATTGTACGACCGACCCACAGCATTAGTTTGATGTGCGTAGTCTAGTGACTGACTGGCTGACTTTGTAATTAGAAACTTCAACTTTTTAAAATAAGATTGGATTTCATTTCCTCTTTGAAGTGCGTTCAAATTAAATGTCGCTGCAAATATTGCATAATTGAGCTGTAATTCAAACATTATGTGAGTTCGAGTCTCTTTGACAAACAATTGCCATAAGTAGTTTATGATCTGGTCTCGTCTCCATATAAAAGTCACTAAAACATTACAAAGGGATGGCATTCGTTTCAGTCATTTTACCCGAAAAGCATCTCTTAAGTTTTTTTACGCGTGTGTTCGTGTATGTGTGCTTGTTTGTTTTGTCTTAAAACTAATTTAATAAAATCATTAATAATGAAATTTCTTGTAGGTTTTTATCAAAGAATTAACAATAAACTCAAATGAACTTATTTTTCTTTTTTTTTCTTTGCAAACTTCTTCTTATTATTATTATCATTATAGTGCATCACTGTGTGTGTATTAAGCGTATGCGCCACTTTAATTAGTGCCAGTGTAATTGAACATCCGACAATTGAATTGATAGAGGATAATACACCACACTATGAATTTCAATATTCAGTGCACGATGTGCATACCGGTGACGTGAAAGATCAGTTCGAGCATAGACGCGGCGACTATGTGACTGGACGTTATTCCCTAATCGAACCCGATGGTAATCGTCGTGTAGTCGAATACAGTTCAGATCCTTTATTGGGCTTCTCAGCACAGGTTCGACGTGAGTTATTGGGTTCACCGCATGCAGTGGCGCAAACTGTTGAGGAGTGGCCGGCACCAGCTAATCATTAAATTAATTGTCATCTGAAGCCTTAAACCCATTATAAAACAAAAAAGTCTGCTGAAATATAAACCATTCCTGGAATTTTTTTGAAATTAGTTTTCTTACGACACACCCAAGAGCCAGTTCTTAATAGCGCTTCGATTTATTTAAAAAATGCATAAAAGCGTTTATGTGCATTTATCCCCAAATTTTCGTAGAAGGGTTCTTACTTAAAAGTCTAATTTTCTAGCATATCTACTCTATGCGCCCAAACAAGCCCAAATTATTATACCCTACGGCACAATGGTATCTTAAATTTGTGCACATGTATGCAACTCCAAGAATGACTTCAGGTGGACACACCTTTTATTAGATCGATCGATGCAGAACTACTTTCTGATTTGATTAATTCGTATCTGTCCGTCGGCCTGACCAACCTATAGGTCACAACTTTTGATATATGTTTTAGTACAGCGACATATTTTGGCCAAAGGACGAAACCTGTAGAGAATGGTTGAGATCTGATCACCTTTTCGATCATTTCCTATATAACGACTTCTTCAGAAAAGTCGTGCAGGATGGTGTAGTGTAGTGTTTAACATACCTTTATTATGTATGTGTCTTTGGTTTCAACCTCATTGGGTTAAGAAATTTTAATTCCCAATCAATTTAGTAAATAAATGAAAAATGGATCTGAATCGGTTAAATTGACCCAGATATCTATGCGGATCAAGAACTTACAAAGCCGCTTCGTCGCTACTGAATATTAGTAGATACAAATAGAATCAAGAACATGCTAACAGGATTTTTCGGTAGCTCATTCTTACAAGTTAAGCAGGGAAAGCTCATCGGGACAACTGAAATAATTACGCAAAGCTTAAAGATAATGATTTTACACTGAAATCGCCAAAAAGCGAAATAAAGGCACCCCTTAGGAAAACCGGTAACTACCTATTAATAAGTCTGACATACGCTGTAATCTTAATACTCCAGTTGCGAAAAAAAAAGTCTAGTCCAGAAAAATCCTTCCTTGAAATCAAGTGAACAAGCTTTTTGAAAATGCCGCAGAGTATTTGAAAAAGTAGGAGCCATTGGCGGTTGAATATTATATATAATATATATAAAACAAGTCATGTTGTTCGACTAGCATTCTATATACAAAAAGACGGAGCCCATGAAGGGAACTGGAAATGAAAGCAGCAATTGTGAAACTCTGCAATAAATTGCGAAACGATTTTTAGATTAATATAGCCGCAGGCAGGAGACAGCTAGTTCGAAGAAAGCAATTTGCACTTCCACGAGTTTATATTGTTTTTACTCTAGCTTTCTCCTCGTCAATGGTCATGATTTATGAATCAATTTTAAACAAAATGCGTCAGACATTTACGCTCACTTTACGACGGGTAAAATGTCCCAGTAAATAAATAAATAAAAATAGTTAATAAATAATTAAATATCAAATTGCAAACAATTAATAATCAATAATAGGTATACAAATAAATTCCGTCTGTTTTTTAATAAAGTTCAAATTTGTTATCGAACTGCCCTCCCAAATATGACTGCGTCGATCTGGATAAGCCAAGGAGAGGCCAGATCTAGAGAATATATCGGTTGCGGTAAATCTTTCCAGCCTAAGCTGAAAATTATTGTCTTGGGTGGTTTTTGTTAGAGATGGACGGACATATGCGATTATCATCGTCAAATTTTTCGCCCAAAACATAGCAAATTGCTTTCTAACGCTTTCGTAGCTCACTGCACTTTTATTCCAAGCCAACCTATTCATTTCCGTTTATTCAGCTGCTTTTGTTCAGAGCTAATCCAGTTAAAAACCTAAAAAAATGCTGGGCTATAAACGGTAGGCATCTCTTTAAACTTTGACAAACACCGAACGATAGCTTGGAAACGACAGAAACTTACGCAGTTCAAACATCAATACCTGAGTTATCTATTACTGAAATTTCGGAAAAACTGAATGCGTCAGGTAAGTTTTATTAAGCAAGCAATTTTGGTGGAAGGAATGTATTTGTATTGAATTTTTCAAACTATCCGAATTATATTATGAGCAGATTCGTCGTTTCCTAACCTGAACGTTGTGAAAAACGTAAGAGAGACAGATGGCCGTACGAATATGATTCAATTTTTCTAGACGAAGATCGGCAAGATATTAAAAAATCCAAGTCGCATTTTCTGTTCTTGTCTCACATGTAAAGATAAAAAAGCTGCCTACAAAATAGTGTCAATACTATTACGTAAGATGAAAATGAATTGAATTTTTTTAAATCATTTCAGCGTCCTATACGTACATATGCTGAATCTGATTAGATTACCTCGAACTGTAAAGGGAATGGGGCACCTGCTTGAATACCTCAAGAAACCGATTTCAAACAGACTTGCATATCACTTTATCCAACCCGAGAGCACCGCAACAGTATCGAGAACAACATAAGGCTTAAGATGGTTTTTGGAAAAGCTCTGGAATTGTATATTAATTTTTGATGATCGTTTCCAGGCGCTTTGAAAACTTTTATGAATCGAATATATTTAAAATTGTAATGATCTTACACAGTAACGAAGAGGATTCTTCTTTCATTTATTTTTTTAAATTAATTTGAAATTTAAAAAAAAATTTTTAACGATTTCTTTTAATAAAAATTATACATTAAAAAGATATCCTAATTACTTATGTGTTTTCAATAATTTAACTTAAAAAAAACATCAGAGACGCCGTAAACTGTATATATCCTTGAGCAGCATCAAATTCTAAGCCGATTTAAGCATGTCCGTCTGTCTGTCTATCTGTGGCAAACATTCCCCTGACCGCAAAAATTCAGCAATCGGTTTCAAATTTGGGACAAAGATTGAAAGCATTTGCGCGCAGGTTGGTACTGAAATTCAGCCAAATCGGTCAAAGAACATGACCATAGTACAACGTAAACTGTTTTCAAAAATAAAAAAAAACTTGTTTTTTTGTGCGTTATGTAAACACCACAATACAACGATAGAAAGCTGGCATTTATATTCTATGGTCTTGCAGCACCCGTATAAAAACGGGAAAAGTCGATGTTTTTGTTAAAACATTTGCGTCGCTCAGAAAAAATATTCAGAACCCATGCAAAGTTTACATATTATTGATGTCTATTAAACGTCGATGAGTACAAAAGGCTCGCTTGTGGTTGAATATGATTTTCTTACTTGTTTTCATTGAACCTGTATATCTAATTAAAAAATTTTCCTAATTTTTCTTTTTTAATTTTTAGTATTCGTTTAACTAAAATTTTCTATTAAAAATTAATTTTTTATATGTAAATATTTTCTTTCTTAAAATTTCTTAATTATTTCTTTAATGATAATTTTATATAAAAATTTCTTATAATAATTTATTAAAAAAAAGTCTTCTTAATACATTTTTATATTCTTTTTTAAAAAGTTTGTTTTTTTTGTTGTATTTTAAGTTAACTAGAAATTTCTTAATATTTTCCTTTAATTCGAAAGGACGTTTTTTTTAATCCATTTGACATGAATAGTGTTCCGAAGGTATATTTTCTGTCGGCATTTTTAATTTACGGTAATCGAAAGCCTCCGCATACGATGGTGAATGTCTGTAAGCTTGCGCTGTATCTGGATCGTACTGATACATATGGTTATAGCCTAAGCTGCTTCCACTTCTTTTTTCCGTGTGCATGTTATGTGTCGAAGGGTATACGGCTTCGGCATTCAATGGTTCGTAGGGTGAAATTGGAAGAGAAATTTCATATTCGTAACTAAAATCAGTTTTGTGATTATTATAAGTATTTGGGTTATATTCTGGATTATATTCTGGATTATTAACCCAATCATAAGACGGACGAACATTTGTCGTATCTTCGTGAAGTTCCCTTGCAGTGTGTTGATGATATTGTAAAGCTTGTAATTGCTCCCTAGACATTGGAACAGGTATTTGCGCGTATTTTACAGTGACACCAGTTGCTTGTTTTAATGATTCCTCTTTTTTAAGATGGCATTCACAGCAACACTTTTCATATTTAATGTCTGATGGCGTTGCAGGTACTTTAAGATCGGACGACGTTACCACTTCAGTACTGGAACCATTCGATTGGGGATCACGTACGGCAGCTGCCGTCGTTGCTGTCGGCATTACTCTATGCAAATTCATGCTTGTTTTTCCTGTCTCTGGTGGAATCGTTGTTTCTGTACTGCTTGTGGTTATATCGGAACAGGGCACTTCTTCCCATACTTCTTCGTCGCATTCATAACAAGAACGACTATCACCAATTGTTAGCGATAATATTGAAGAAAACACTATCAGCTGTATCGTGTGCTGAAAATTAATATATTTTTTAAATTATTTTATTTAATGACATAAATAATTCGATAAAGAGTGAACGGGTTTACCTTTGAAAGCATTCTGCTTTTTCCTCTTTTATTTACTTATTTTTTTTTGCTTACAATACGTTTTTTCTTATTAATTGTAAATTAAATAATACGCGTGTCTGGCTAAACTGATGTCGATAGCAATTCTGAGTTCGTTTTTGAAAATATGCACACTTTTTATATGTAATGTAATGTAATCTGTTAAGATCTCTTAGAATACTTAAAAAAGAAATTTAGAAAAACTGCGGAAATATAACGAAGCAGCACGTTCACCATCTTAACACTTCGACATAATTATGTGCACATGTCGAGGCTACAATCAGAGACGGAGAATTACAAATTTCCTCTTAAGTCATTTCGCATTAGGTAGTGTAGGGTTTTTTCTACCCTACACCACTTGCCATACAAGGATATACTAAGTTTGTGCGGATGTGTTCAACACACAGAAGGACTTGAGATACACCCATCCTTGAGTACACCAATCGATTGAATCGATCTAAGCTTGGCTGTCGGTCTGTCCGTCCATTTTGCCTCGTTTTCTTGTGTTCTACGTAAAGGTTGCATTATTCGAGACGTTGTAACGGACGTCATTGAAAATGATTTGAATCGTATGACTTTTTCGTCCACTTCCAATATAAGACCGTGTCCCATAAGGCCCACAACTTTGTTTTCATTTGTATTATATTAAATATCGAAATCGTTATAGAAGAGCAAAAACAAGAGCATATATTTGCCCCTCAATCGGGGCTGCACGTCAGATTTAATATTCTCCGTTAATCGACAATCATCTGCGTAAGATTTCAATTCGATTTAATCTGTTTTGCCTGGCCACACAGTCATCTCGTCCAAAACTGAACACATAATACTTATATCAAAACAAGCGGAAATGTTGCAGTCGGGCTATTAAATACCCTACATCACGATGTCTATCACATTTCATAGTTTTGCCCTAGAACATAAAAATTATGCTTTGCAATTATCGTTTATGAATTTAGTATTATGGAAGTGTATATTAAAAGTTACACCCCTTTGCAAATAAAGGCTTACTTTGCGTACGAATGGGTGCGACCACTAGGTTCAAAAATTGCGGTACGTTTGCAAAATTCAGCACAGTTAACTTTTATATCAAATTACGTTATGGGACAATTTTCATTATAACATATTAAAACTTGGGCTTTTCTACCCCATAAAGGATCAATTTTGACGAAAATCGTTCTATAGGGTAGGATTCAAAAAATCGGTCGAGATGGTCAAAATTTGGTATATATATGTATATATAATTTTATCTTAAATTACTTTATGGTCTGATTTTCATCATGAACCATTGAAAATTGAACCTAGGAACTTCAGTTGTCGTCATATAAGAGGGGGTTCAAAAAATTGTCACAGCTCGTCTAAAATTTTTACACCAATTTGGAATGCCGAAATACTATTACTTAGCCACTTTTATCGACAAATTTAGAAAATTTCAGTTTTTTCCTTATAACGGCTTTTCGAAATAATGCATTATATGGGAATTGGTCGGAAACGTGGACCGATCCAAATCATTTTCAATAGTACTCGTCCGTAAGGCCGTAGATATCCGTAGATATCGTATTTCATTAAAATATCTCTGCAGTTTGAACATAAATATACATGGACAGACATCAAATGGATAGACTGACAGACGGACAGACGGACAAGCAGGCTTAGATCAATTAAGAAATTGATTATGAATCGATTGGTATAATAAAAAGTGGGTTTATCTTAAACCCTTCTGCGTGTTACATACGTTCGGACGAACTTAACATATCCTGTACCACAAATGGTGTAAAGATGACAAGTAAAAGGGCAAGGTGACCCGCCATATAATACCCTGTGCCACTTCACTCAATCATATAACGACTTCTATTGAAAATGGTCAAATGGTGGTCCCTTCCGAACCATTTTCAATAGTGTTTGTTCTTATATCGCAGCTGGTGTAGGGTATAAAAGTGATAATAAATATACCCTTGTACCACAGGCGATGCAGGGTGCAAAAATGATAACAACAAAGAAAACAGTCGACATATTCCCCACAATAAAAGAAATAATAAAAATAAAAATATAGATGGAACGAGTTTTCGCATAACCGAACGTAAAGAATGACAATAAAAATTTTATTTCATGAGTTCTGAGAAAATTTTCCAACGTTTTTATTACTTTTTTTTCTTTTTTTATAAATATTCAAATAAATCTAATGAAAACAAATGAAGAAGGGATGGATGAAGAAGGGGTTCGGGGTAGCGTTTATAGAAGCAGGCTTAGATTTATTTACGAGACCCATTTACAATGTAAACTAGGGACTGTATTGATGATGAAATGGAAGACACTCGATGAATGTGTGTTTGTTCACATTTTAGTATTTGTAGCTGACAGAGGGCGCCGAAAACTCAACATAATTACCATAGTCATGACTAGGAGCCGGAGCAGATTCTTGCGGTAACGATGAAATATGATTAGAAACTGAAACTGGTGCTGCAACTGGAACTGGAACTGCAGCCGGAGCTGGAGCCTGAATAGATTTGTCAACACTTAAAAATGTTCCGCGATGACCGAAATGGACTAAAGGATATGGCTGCAAAAATTTCGGACCAGCAAAATAGTTCACTTTGGGTTGCACTAATAATTTATGTTCGGGTTGCGGTACAGGCAAAGGGATTTTAATGTCGGTGGGTTCACGTGAAACAATTGCCTCGAATCCATTATGATCATCGGCCTTATAAGTCACCAAGCGCCGATATCCGTCAGAATCAATTAATTCGTAGCTGCCTTCAACTTTATCATCTTTGCGTGACTCTTTTTGACTTTTAATATCTCCGGTGTGAGGATCACGGACAGAGTACTCAAAATCATAAACCACTGGGCCGTAATCATGCTCCTCTTTCAGCTCCGTACATAAAATCGATTCGGTAACGATAACGATAAAGCATATGACGACATTAAAAATCTTTCAACACAAAAAAAAGAAATGCAAGGAGTTAAGAATCGTAAAATATTTTTTTTTTTTTTTTTTTTTTTTTTTTTTTTTTTTTTTGCATTGTTATCACTTAATAATAATAATATTGCGTACCTTTGATGACATTTTAAATTTTACTTATTTATTATTATATATTGCGTAAATGGAATTTCGATCGTTAAGAGCCAGATAAATGTTTACAGAATTAATGTTAAAATTACTTTAATTAATAAAACGAATCCCCCACTAGTTTATATACACCTGAGTTAAGCAATATTTAAATAATTTCATACAAGACATGAGTCGATGCGGTTAGAGTACGTGTAGTAGAGTGACAACTATTAACGTTACATGCTTAGCTCTCATTAACAGTTGTGAGAGCAATTAAAAAGGTAATGGATACATTTCCAGATTTATTGCCGAACTTGCTTGCAACAACTTGAAATTAATCCCATTGTAGGGATAAAAAGGCTTTCCGCTCGAATCGAGTTTAACGGTTCACATTTAATATTCTTCGGTGTTTTTCTTTTCATCGATAAATTCTTAGAATTTGTCCACATTTTCCTTTTCAGAGCTCAGTTCAAAGTGGGTTAATATGAGCATTTTTTTTTTTTTTTGTTGAGAAGATGATCTTTATAATCCGTAATAATTAATATCGAAAAGAGGATGAAAAAAAAAAACAAGCAGAACAAAACTAGTTTATGGTTGAGATAGAATTTTCTATATATGTTATGTCGGAAAAAGTTCTCCTCCTTTATACCTCAATTAATTATAATTCATTTCCTGCATATTACTTTCTTAGGTAAGCATTCCGATCAAGGCCCTGGTTCGAATAGGTTTTTGCTATAAAGTGTAGCTTACATACGAACATCCTCAGGGTGGAGCTAGATAGCTCTAGAATAATTTTGCACGGTTTTCAATATCGATAAATGCGCAATCAAATTTCCGCCGTCTTTTCTTGAAAAAATTGTTGGCTTTTTATACGTTTCGTAGTCAACATTTAAGTTCAAGCTCCTGTGGATAGCCACCCTAAGTTACATGTTGCTGATGAAATTGTATTCATATTTTCGGCCTTTGTATCGAATTTCTGAGCTCTTTCTGCGGGTCTCAACCAAATGTACAACTTTTTAATCCCTTATCTTAGCTTTTGCGACCTTAAGGCTTGCAACAATAGACGGGTAAGTGGATACACCCGATCACCGCATGACAATCAAGACGCACCAACCATCAGGACCGACGTAACTTTACAACATGAGCCAAAAGTATGATCTTAGTGAATATATGTGATTGCCACTATGGGACTTACTTGTCTTTCGGTATTTCCGTTAATAAATAGAATCTTCTTTAATCGAACTGATTTTTCTCGATTTTTTCTTTTTGTCTCTCACATCAGGCACTCCTTTATCTATTTTATTTTGAAAAGTGACTTAAGAGCAGCGTTATATGAAATACAAAATTTAACCATTAAAGGAGTATCTCGCTTCGGACATAGCTCGTTCGACATAGCTAAAAACGATGTCATTCTGACTCAAGGTCAACAAATCTGTTTTGCTGCTTTGTACTAATTAGAAAGTCAGCAGACGAACATCTAATACGAAGTTTTTGGAATTTTTTCCAACTTTCCCGGAAGAAGTGACAAAGTCGTGCAAAACAGCGTGCAATTTATTTACTGCTGGATAGGCTCCCCTTGCGTCATATTCCAATGTTGTTGTCTTACATAAGTAATAGAAGTAATTCCGATTTCGTTTCGACAAAGAGAAGGCGGATCATGAAGAAACTATACACCGGGGAATCTATTGATCGATCGGGAAAAGTAGAAAGAAAAAATCAAAGTTTGCTGTTCCTCAAATGCGTCATGATAGGTAAACTTTAGGAAAGTCAATAATGGAGCATTATACGCAGACTTTGAATTTACGATTTTTACTGGCTGTCAGTGAATCCGTTGAGCGATTTTGTAAAACGCGGCAAGTTTATTGTTCCACATATCGTACAACGCGATAA
Source organism: Glossina pallidipes (assembly GCA_000688715.1). Classification (NCBI taxonomy): domain Eukaryota; kingdom Metazoa; phylum Arthropoda; class Insecta; order Diptera; family Glossinidae; genus Glossina; species Glossina pallidipes. Next base: position 808,816 of record KK499795.1, on the reverse strand, counting down.
AGTAAACGGACTTGAAACCAATATATCGATTGCGCTATTATCAACGTTGTTATGCATTACTTGCTGTATGCTGTCCACGCATTTGGAAATCTTCATATCTTTTGCTTAATGCGATCGAAGCTTTAAGTCAATCCAAGATCGATTGAACCGGTTGAATGGAGAACTCTGACGTTTTTTTGTTTTTCCTTTTTACTTCATTAAATGTCACGCGCATTGCACTCCATCACTTATCAGTGTAATTTATACACATGCATACGCACATAGATAATGAAATACATTTGACTGATGCTATGCAACGATTCTGTTGCAATTTTACTCCAATTTAAAACACATTTTAATAAGTCTTGTTTACATATGTTACACGAGTACGTAGATACACACTTCTGAACCTAACACAAGTCATTAGAATTGCTTTTGTGTACACCGCTATTGCATATGTATTTTTTGCACGCAATAATATGTTTAGCAGAAAATAAAATTATTAATAATAGTAAGTAAACAACATATTTATGCACGTGTCGAGACGGACTTTGGGAGCACTTCCTACTGCCTCAAATACATTGATATTGTGGTAATCACATAGGTTCTGAATAGTTGGGATATTCCAGAAGATCGATTGCACTTTTGACTGATCACTGCCAAGAACCTTAGTGAGCTTACTTCAAAATCCAATTGGATTTTTTCATTGCTTTAGCACTTTAAACCTCGTTTAGCAGACTATGCATGCCCGTCTACGGATTCTGAGCAAAGTAAAGAAACTAAGAAGGGCTTGATGATTAATTTATTATCCACAGCATAAGTGGATTTAAAAGAACTTTATATAGGGTCATCCGTTTTGTGGTTCCGAAAGTAAAGGTATACAAAACATTCTTCTGATTGAGATTTGGATCAACTTTGTTTCAAAATATAGCTTCGATCTTGCCGTTATTCGTGCAGTCCAGTACAAACGTAGTTGTAAAGCGTAGAGAAATTGTTAAACTTGTTACGAGAACAGTGAACCCGCGGTTATTGTTCGTGTATGTGGAATGAAGCCCATATTTGACTAAATGACTTCGTGTTAACGAAGATTATTGAAAACACTTCTGATGTTGCTAAAGGACTTCTACGTGTACAAAATTAACTTCTGGGTGTGGTTGCGGGCTTTGAAGATGAAAATGACATCGCAGTTACCGTTAATGGAGAATGATAGAAAAACATGATAATTGGTTTACCAAGTATCAGGTTTTCCGAAATACCTTCCCAGGATTGAAAGTTATGGGCAAAAATATGAACAAAGTTATCGTTTTTCTTCAAGGCTGGTTCTCATTTATAGTGGGCGAGTATCTGGGCAGATCGCAATCATCTTTTTACCATTGGATTCTTAATCGACCAAGGAATGTTCGCATCAAAATTCACTTTCCAGCTTTTATCTTTGCGACTGTGGAAGTGATCCTTTTTTATAGAAATAGATATATGTCATCGGCATCGCGAAAACTAGACAAGGTACGAAAAAAGTGATTACAGGTATTTCAAGTATACACTAAAGTGTGCTAAAAATTGTGAAACATAAGATATTTTATAACCGGATTTTTGTAGATAGAAAATTATAAGGCGTTCGCAAAAATTTGGATCGCTTTTTCACTTGAAAAGGCACTTATTGCGGAAGCAGGGCGACATTATGTCGAAAGGACTTTTATTGGTTTGGCAGCGATCCACACACTGAGCCATTTTCGCAATTCTTCAACTTTGCGGACCTGCGTGCCGGCCAAGTCATGCTGCACCGGTCTGAACAAGCGATAATCAGGATGCGCAGAACTTTTCATTCGAGCTGCAATGGTCTAATGTTAAAATAAGAAAACAATCGGGTTAATATCTCCGTTTAGTTTTTATTACTGATTATAAAAAAAAGCCCTTGTTTGATGATCCTATTACCATTAATGGATTGTTCGAAAAGTAATTTCGTTTTTTCTTTTAAAGAGTAATAAAAGTAAAAAACAAATCATTTTCATACGTAGGCTGCAGTGCCGCTACCAATATTGGTAACTGAAAAAGCGAGGCTTGCTTGTATTCTATGCAATAGTTTTTGCTGGATCTTCCATTATATAGGGAAAGTTGAAAGTAGTGTTTTCAGGATATTTTGCTTTTTTCAAGCAAGCAAGCAAGAAAAAAATTATTGGTTGTGTAGAAAAAGCATGTGCTGACAGAAAACCATTGCCGAAACTGGTTCACAAAAATTCGTTCCATTGAAGATACAGAACTTTCTCGAAGGCGATTTGAAACTAACAGCGACAAAACTAGTGTATGAATTGACGCAAACCGTCGAACAACAAGTCATGAGATAACTATGGAATTAAATTTGACGAATACGACCCTTCATAATCAGATAAAACCTCTTGCTTTTTATTTTCAACAAAAAAAAACGAAATTATTTTCCGAACAACCCAATATGTGAAATTTACTACGACTTCGTTCATAATATAATATTTACTAAATAGCAAAAGTAATTTCAGAGCTGCGTATATATGTTAGTAAACTATTTCTAAAAATGATAAAATCAAAAACAAAAACCCTCTCTAACAGGAAAGTCACTCTTCTCTTGATATAATGATTGTGTCGTCCTTAAGAAGAAAGAGGGTACAATTGATTCCACAGACGGAGCGACATGAATAAATCGGCTTAGAATCTCGTGAGACAAAAGTATATTTATATTAAGCCGTGCCGTATGCGTATATGTGACAAATGCCGTCATTGCTTTTTGAAGAGGTGGTGCACCTATCAAACTCAATATTGGCTTGAAGTGCTACATTAATTCTTCTCATTGGTAGTTTCCTTATTTTAAAGGGAATCGTATGGGCACCGATGATGTCAAAGCTAGTAGACGTCCAAATGAAATGATTGAATGATGAAAATTATTCTCGATAATTGATAATTGATGCAAGTTGGAAGAGATGTTGTCTACAAAAATGTGGGTGTGGAAAAGCTGTCCTCCAAAGGGTTATCGCGTTTAATTATAGTGAAAAGAACACATCTGGCATTTTCCTGACTCAGCACGCTGGCAAAATTGTATGAACTGAAGTTACCGCCCCAAGCCCTGTATTTTCTAGATCTAACTTTCAGCGATGATGAAATTATTCCGAAAGAAGAAGGAGGCTATGTTGTATGATTAAAATCCAACTTTGCAAAATCAAAATGTGGAATTATTGGAATTATTGATCGATGTATTTACTAGCGTGAGAAAGCATTACTGCATAGAAAGAAAGAAAGATATAAGCAAAAAGATAAAGACATAAAGCTAGAGAGAGGTAGAGGAGGAGAGACACAGGGAGAGAGGAAGAGAGATGCAGAGGAGTGCAATTAGATTTCAAAGGTAACTTTTATCTATGCCGAATTCCGGGTTGATATCAAGAAGACTTCCTCATCATTGATAGAATTACTTTATATTTTTGGAAAATTTCAAACATTCCATACCAGGATAATATGTCAACGTCAAAAGGGTCGCATTCTGTCAGCAAGATGTCTCTTGACTCATTATCTCTTATCACTTTACATAGCAGACTTTGTACGCATCATATACTTAGGAAAATGATCAATGGACACATCATGCAGGTAGTTATGCTTTATGCCTACAATGATTTCTCCCCTTATTACGATGCGTCGACAATAAATTTCGATGTACAATTTTCAAAAGTTTCTTTTCCACTTTCAAACTTTGTTCGTGGAGTTAAAATATTGAAGTTTATATGAGAAAATCTGTTAGAAAACGTTCATAATTTTTTTTGTTTCGAAATTTGTTTCAGTAGCGATTACTCGCCATTTTGTTAACTTAAGCTAAGCTAAGGATTCTTTCTTAACCTTTTGAGGCTTTCTTTTGACAAAAATTTTCATATCAAAAACGTGGTTCTTTCGGTTCCTCTGCCATTCGAACTTCAACAATGTGTTTAGCTAAGTCATTAAAGACATCTTCATCATCACATATATTAAATCTTCAATGAAGTTCGATAATGCTATCTTCCGCACATGGAATTATGGTTTATTACGAATTCATTTATGAAAGTCAAATCAATGTATTGGAACAAATTGCTTGCATATGTTGGCACATGGATTACATGCCACAAAAACTTCTTGCTAAACATTATATAGGTTTATGTATTATGTGCTCATCTCTTAGGGATTTAATGGGAACGAAAACAGCAACAATGCGTTTATTGAAATTCAACAATCAATGCATTATTTCTTGTTTTTGTTTCTCTTATTGCGGTTACTCTTGTTATTTGTCGCTTAATGCATTTATCGCAAAAAAATGCCTATATATGTGGGTATCTTTTTCAGTTCTTTTACAAGACTTGCATGGTATCATGTTCGTGTTGCAAGATCATGTCCCACATTATACGCTTATATATAATTCAATTCACTTAGTTCAATGCGTACGAAAATCATGCATTAATGCAATATATAAGATATACATATATATATATATATATATATATATATATATATATACGTTCATATATATCATGCGTATGCAAATATTTTATTCAATTTACTTTTCTAATTAATTTATTAAAAAATACTTTGTTTTTTCTTCTTTTTTTTTCTTTTTTGTTTATAAAATAAGTGGTTTGTCTTGTGCCGAAATTACTTAACACGCCTTCATGGCTAGTTGCATTCTAGAAATATATACAACTAAAAAAACACGAGGTAAAGAACGATTTATTTGGGCTTCAACGGATTATGTTAAACAAATAAGGTAAGTTCAACCAGATTCCCTTCACGCCCCTTCTGATGGTAAGCTACTATAGACTACTATGTCTAAACCATCAAAGTTTTCCTTCGTCCCGCGGCATGTACCAAACCTTCTATATATCCACTTTGCTTCAATGACGGCGTAGTTACGCCTTACTCTAGCCTTACTGTAAATTCAATTTCAATACAAGACTGTAATTATTCACTATTCCAGAGATCATATCGTATATTGTCGGGACTAGACATCGGAATCACATTACAAATCGTGTAAATATCAAATGTAAAGCATTTTACAGGCTTTAGAGAGATTTAAGAGGTTATGTCCGATCACCTTAAAGTGCCAGTTAGTACTTATTACTATCTTAATTATTGTTACATTAATTTAGTCAGTTAGTAAGTAAGTCGAGACTCTTAGCCTACTCGGCCACTCACGCTCCAGAAAGTTTATAAGTGAGCTAATAATTGAAACTACCGAGTAGGTATTGATTAAATGGCAATGACGTTTGCAGGGATCAAATGTTTTTTATATTTTTAGGTTTTTCTGAGTGTTGAGCGTATTGAAAGTTGACTTCGGATCGCGGCTTTCGAGGAAAGCCCCTATCGAAAACTGGGTAGTAGCTCAAAAATCATGTCAACAGTTAGCAGTTTGCCTTATAAATCGACTTATTTGGGACCTTCCTCGGCGACATTCATCAACTCTTCGCTTCTTTTGCTTTTCTCGCGTAGTTAGTCCAAAATTTTTCGCCAACATCTCTATGTATGCATTTGTCATACAACCTACATATAAGTTGCAAGGAAATCTCGTGAATTTGCTTCAGCGTTTAAGATAATTTTTGCATAAATAAAGGCGTCATGTCATACACCCAATTAAGCAAATCGAATTGATAGGGAACCTTACGCCACTCTACAACAGCTGCAGACACATGTCGCTAAAGTGCAAATGATTGATTATAAACCATTTCCATTTTTTTGTTTGTTTGTATGTAAACATATGCAACATTTTAATAAGCAATAGTTCTTGATTTATTTTCATTCAATTTATCACAAAAACTGGGTTAATACAAAGTCAAATGACATATGTGTTCATATGTGACATATGTATCATATATGCTTTTATGTATACATATTTGCCGTATGTTCATGTATGCCAAAGAATGGTAAGCACATACTCATTGCGTCATTCCATTTGTCACATATCGTAAAATATGTGAGTCCTTCATAAGGCAAATCGATCAGCCAGCATAAACCAAAGAAGCAAGAAATGTGTTGACTCAATGTTTCCTTACATTCTTTTCCCTGAAAACGTGGGCAAGTGAGAATATAGAATAGATTAACTTAACTAAATTTTTCGGAAAATAAACTCTTTTTTATTAACTTAGCAAATGCTTTGAATATTCCAAAGTAGTTGGAAAAATGCCGCTACCCAAAAAAAAAACTGTTTTCCTTGAAGCAATAGTGATATGAAGGTGGAAAACCTACCTCTAGTTTAAAGCACGATACTGAGTCAATTAGAGATAGACAGACTATCTGCCCGATCTTTGTTGCAAATTAAGTGCAACAATCGACGTGATCAGCCCCCAAGCACGCTTGCCACGTTTAGAAAAGTAAAGCCAAAGAAATTCATGAGTAAGTCCCTAAGTTCTCTATAGCTATAGTTCTCTATATATAGCTTCCACAAGACGACCGTTGAGCGGAGAGTTATTCGAATGCTTTCGTTATTTCTGGCATGAAATTAAATGTCTAGGAAAGGCATGGGCGATCGCCGGCCTATGTTGTCGTCGAGTCCGGATCGCTGCGCTTAAGATATCAAATAAATCAATTTGCTCACACATACCAATGCTGCGATTGTGTCTGCATTCACTACCGGCTCAGCTGTTCAGTTATCGAATATGAAATGTGTTTAGGTGTTTGTTTTTTTCATTGAGCCCTAAAAAGAACGATCTAAAAAGAAAGCAAGGTAACACATTGGTGTAAAGTGGTCCTTTTTAGGATAACTTCTTCGAGAAAAGAAGATGGCAAACAATATTTGAGCTTAGGAAAGCTTGTTTATGGTGCTGAGATTGGAGGCTGACAATAAACAATAAGGAAAAATTTCGTTTGCCTAAAACCCATCTGCAACGCATCTCAAAACTTTGAAGGCGTCTTCCTCGAAACGTCTTTCTTTTTCAACACGACTACAAATTTTCATTCTTTTTTAGCATTATTTTCGATAATTCAATTTTACCTATTTTTTATCGGCAAATTCTTGGCTTTTTCGTTAAATTATAAATAATGAATTTTTTTGTATTCAAATGCTCGTCAATCATACAAGAATTAATATTTTTATATCCATCACCAAAGGATGAGCGGTGTACGCATTTAGTCAAACAGTTTGCAACGCACAAAAGGAGTCATCAGCGACCCCATATTCTTGGACTGCATCGAACTCTAAATCGATTTAAGCTTCAAAAACCGCATAAAGTATATAAATTCTTGGCCTTAAGTATATTCAAGACTTGAATATACTTAAAGATGTTCTCCTGTTCGTCTGTCCATCTGTCTGCAGCTTTGTAGATTTGTGGTAAACATTCTCCCGTTAGCGAAAATGAAGATATCGCATACGAATTTGCAAAAGAATTTGGAATTGACTAAACTTTTCAAAGGACGCGCCCACAACGCCCACATGCCTACACGACATAAACTTTTATTTTGAAGCTGGAAAAAATCAGCTGCGCCTACACCGTATTATAGAGCAGGAAAATTTTTTTTTTAGCTTTTAGTCTTTTTAGAATAACGGCGACGGGTATAAGAGATTCTGTTCCGACCGAATACAATTTTTCTAAATATCGTACATATTTCTTAGCTATGGGCTTATAGCTTGAATCTCAGAAATTTTAAGAGCGGCATAACCCTTAACATGGGTCCACATACACAATGGATGGGATCTTGCCGTTTTTGAATATATCTGCACAGCAATTATTGAACCTGAACGTTAATGCTTAATAATGACCTCGCATACTGTTAATCTATTATTTTTTCTTCCAAAAAGCATGTTTTTTTTAGGCGCAGTGATGTTCTCTTTTTCCCATGTGTTACCAGCCATTCAGGGAATGTCCCCGATACATTCACCCGCAAAGTTGGTCAGGAAGGATTATAAGTAGAGGGGCCCGCGTTATTTTTAGGTTATTGCAGTGGCTTTCTCCGATGCTTTCTATTTTAGGGGATGTCGCTTATACGTGCAGACTTGATGGCGATTATGAGAATTTACAGATAGAATGAAATAAAAGAAGGGAAGTAGTATTCGCACGCTTTCGACTTCAAAGCGGAAATATAAGGCAAAGGTGGGGGCGACCACTTAAAGAAATTGTCAGGAAAGTTGCAGATCTGTTGCTAGTAGAGCGATCATATATATAAGAATGTTGATCCAAAGAGGCAAAGTACGCCACTCATAAAATCTGAAAGATAGTTAAAAGAGGTCACTGCTAGCATCGTCTTGGTCTATCAGGTGTCCAGCATTTAATTAAATATTATATATTAATATTATGATTAATACATATATATGTATATATAGTTCGCGACAAGACAAGTGCAATTTTGTAATAGTTGCCTTTTAATTACCACTCATGAAACAAATGAATAACAATTACGCAGATGTTATGTGATTCTATATGAAATCATTTTATTTACTATATAGATTCACCTACCAATACATACATACTTTATTAAGTACATATATGTTGATTTCTTTCTTTTATTTTTTATTTTTTATTTCTTATTTTATTTTATTGTTTTTTTTTTTGCATAAACTCAGTTAAAGACATACTCTCTTTATTATGAATGGTTGGTTATGTAAGTTTGCATTGCACGCTGCGTGTTCTTGTATGTGTTTATTTGTATATATTTTCTTATGTTTAGTTAAAATTCAGCTAAAATATTACAACTACATATGTTTGTATTAACGACAGTTAATATAAATTTAAAAACGTTTAATGCCCCTTCACGGGCTGTCTGTCTCATTATCATTTGTATAAGATATTAAGTTTTTGCATGTTTATGCGTGTGTATGCATGTATGTGTTTATTTATGTTTATGTGTGTATGTGTTTAGCTAATTGTGCAAGCATATATGTGAATGTGCAAGTGAATGTGTTCAAACAGAATTTTCTCGAATTAAAATATATATTTTTTTTTTGCGCTCTCACATCTCCTATTACACCTCAGCGCTTGAGATAAGGCATTATTTTAGTGTGTTTTATTACATTCATATACTATCACTTGAGAGAGGGTATAGGATTTTTTCCATAAAATTTTTATATAAATTTGTATGCAATTAACATTTAGACATTATAACTTTGCCTTAATTACAAACGGGCTAATTAACATTTTGAAAAAAAATAAAAACAGATTTTGCAAAGAGAAATAAATGATTGGAAATACATAAAACTTTTATAGGGCTTTCCTAGATCAACTTAGGGGTTATATAAATTCGGCTGTCATTGCCAATACAATGATGTGAAAAGAAGCTATTCATAGCTAATGGGCTAATTATGACCAGACAATACCGAAGTTCGATAAAATGTACCAGCATTAAGTTACTAATGGTAATATACTTTGGATAGTCAAAAACAATGTTGCTACAATTAGTTTATAAATTATCCCAACTAGCGATTTGCCATATGGTGCAAATAATCATCAGGATTTTAAGAAGATAGACTGCGTAAATGGTGAAATGAAAAGATCGGCCAATTGACAAACCCTCACCTTTTACAAGGTTGCAAGTGTGTTTATATAAAACGCACCCCAAGTCAAGTATAATATGCGTCCTTGTTCTTTATACTGATAAAAGTGTACAAGTCAAGTATACGCGGGGCAACTAATCTGGAAGACATGCAGGTCATTGCCATGAGATTCGCCAACAACTTTTTATAAAGCTTTTTTTAGAATTCTATAAACTATACCTCTTAAAAAATGAAAGCTAGCCAAAGAGCCGTAAAATCATTTTCTCTGTACGAAGCAATAACGGAATGAAGGCAGGAAAGTCTTTCTCTAGGCTAAAGTAAGAATCAATTGAAGGTAGATAGCCTATCCGCCAGATCTTTCTTGCAAATCAAATTTAATAATGGACAGTCCCCGGCCGCGCCTGCAACTTTTAGAAAAAGAAAACCGAATGAACTGATAAATAATCGCTATCAGCCAACGTACGCGGCACGCAACACTGATATAAAGTGCGGTGAGGCCCACTTCTTACATGTCGTCGTCGAAAGTTGAAGACATTTTTGCCGACAGCTCGCAAATAATAAAAAATTTCCTGATATGGACTTTGAATTGAATTTCAAGCAGAAACCCCTAAAAATTATGGATAACATACGTATTTTAATTTTTTTTTGTTTCCAATAGTAACGCGTTCATAAAAACCGAGAATACATTACCAGAAACAAGTTCACTTCTAGATCTACAGTTAAAATTTAAACATTCTTAAAATATATTTTTAATTGAAAAGGAGATATGTTTTTAATCACAATTTAGGACCATTTGGGCCCTAGTAAATATTTAAGCCAAATTTCAATGTGCGAGCGACGACTCCAAGCCACCAAGCTGCGCCATATACTCTGCTATTATTCTGGCGTGGGAATGAGCGCGGCGCAGCCTCTTGAAAAAACTTTCCCACCCTGGTATTAAAAGCAAAGGGAAATTCATAAAGGAGTCTCGCGTAGTAGCGTCTGTTTCTCTGTTTCTCAGGTAAATGGTATCACAACAGACTTAAATGTGGTCTTCCGTCAAGCGAACTACCGTCATTACTTAACCTTATCCACATTGTAACTTATTAAGATATGAGCATTGTCAAGAAATTTTTATTTTTTTCCTTAGTCTGCGCCTTTCTTCAACTGCCCCCAAAAGTCTCTAATCATTTTTATAGAGTAAGTTGTTTCTTGTTTTTTTTTTTTTTGAATTTCAAATTTGTGTTGAAAAGTTTGAAAATATAAAAACCAAAGCGTACAGGATTAATTTGCTGATTTCTTAACTCCTTCTGCTTTAATAAAAGACTATAAACGAAACCATATAACTTCTGGTTTGTAAAAAAAAAAAGTTGTTTTGATTACACTTGAAATTCAATCGAAATGTTTGATATTTAATTAAGAAGAAAGTCTGAAGAAGTTCAAGGGCAAATCTAGAAGAATTATAAAAAACCATAAGTCTGATCAGATTACCATTCAAGCCGAAAGGTATTCGAATGTTTTCGGGATTTTGAATGCTTAAAAATTTATATACGTGTTTTTCTGCGTAATCACGCAGTCTAGTTGATTTTAGGGTACCAGTCAAAAAAATTAAGATCTTTTCCTTTTCTAAAAGCGAATGTAGGTTTTTTAGTTTTTTCATTGCTACTTTGGTAGCCAGAAGAACTTTTATGTGAAGTTTTCTTAGGAAAAAATAAAGTAATTTTATATATCTGAACTTCCTTTCGTTTATAGTTTTATACGTCCATACACGGTCCGCTTCAATTACATCACTCATTTCAGTAGAATATATATTGTTTTTGCGGATCGGTCAGTTCTATGTAGATCCAGGTTTAACAAAATTTATTATACCAATATTGGAAAGTGGGTTGATCGCTTGCCATATCCTTATTTGAAAAAGTTGCTTTATAAAAAAATTGACCTTTTTTGATATTTTTCAGTAAAAACTGATAAGTATTGCATTTCGGCACAATAAATACATGCGGAGTTTTCGAATAAGATGAGACGGTTTATTGGAGTTTGTCTCATATAAAAGTTCTCCGAAAAGTGGACTTTCACACATATGTGTATATATGTATGTATATATTATGTATATACGATACACGTAACGAACTACTTCCGGAATATCTCCTATATGTGCTGTTGTCGGAAAGTGGCAAATACTTGATATCTTATGACGAAAATTGGTTCAAAAAGCACTTTTCCATACAAATTTAGCAAGTTAGATTTGAACCACGGTATACCATATACAGATCGAATCGTTTCCATATGAGGGCTATCATGAAAAGTAAGCCTTTACCTGGCAACAACAAAGTCGAACTTTTGATATTTTGTAACGTAAGTAATTGAAGAATTGTATTAATTAAAGTGATGTAGTGTATTTTATAATCGGCTTAGCCTGACTATTACATTTTAAATTGTTTTAATTTTTTTTTGAAAATTCAAAAATTGAAAAAAGAGATTGTAAATATATATAAATAGACAAGTGTAAACTAAATATCTTCTTAATATATGATCTTTATGATTTGACAATTTTTAAATATAAATATTGAAAACGCTAGTTTAATTAAAGTTCGTGGTAACAGCAGGTAGATAGTAATTATACGAAAGCTTTAACAGTAACCTTTTATTTAAATAATTATTCGCTTTCATTATGCTTTTACGTAATACTATGCACACAATTATGTATACAGATACAATATTTCATTTTCCAAAACTTTTTTCTCATAGTTAATAGTTTATCTTTTTTGTTTTTATAAATTGTTCTACTCTTTGTTCTCTCTCTCTCTCTCTCTCTCTCTTTAATTTAAACTCAAAAAGTAAAATAATTCAGATATTTATTATTTTCACAGCACATTTTTCATTGACAATTGTTTATCTCAATTAAATTTTTTTCTCTTTTGCTATTATTATTAATTTATTTACTTTTATTTACTTTCTTTTTTTGTTTTTCTTCTTCCCTTCTGAATGTAATGAATACCCACAAGTTGTCAAAGTAAAACTATTAAAAATCATTACATATTTTGTACAATAGTGTATCTGTAGCATGCAAAATGCATTTAATTGAATTCTTATACACATTTTCCATTACTTCAAAATTCAACTTAAAAATAAAATCTAAACTCTTATATGATATTTTTATAAATTATAATCACATACATATACACATCGTCTTTCATCACGTATACAACAGCACTGTATGCTTTCATAAGATTTTTCATAAAATATAATCAAATTTGAAGCTTTCTTTGAAAGATCCCCCTTTGTAAAATCCGGAATCAAAATCTACTTGAAATGTTTTTCAATGTATTAAGTAAAATAAACAAACGCACATAAATCTATCGTAAGAATGATTGATAGTAGTCTGAAATAAACGATTATCGAATTCTCATTTAATTTATTTAACATATAAAAAATGGACGTATCTATTGGGACTTATTGGACATTGGACTATATTATCTAAAAAATTTGTTTAAGAAAAAAAATTTCATTTGCATACACAGCCATTTTCATCGCTGTAAAAATGCCAGGAAGCACTGGACTATTGGCAAAAGAAGTTACTTTTACTCTATCTATGGTCAGCTGAATAAATTCCATTTGGATATAAGCAGACGTTTTAATTTAATTATTGAAAACTTCCGGACATACCTTAGGCAGCCAAAATGAGTTTGTCTGTGTCAAATCATTTTACATCTTTTTTTCTTTTTAATGATATATATCTCATACCAGAAACATTAAATTATGGGCAACTAGAAGATACAATATTTTATGGAAATTTGTATGCTCTCTGTAATGAGTCTTCTTCTTCAAAAACAGACTTTGGTCTTCAACCAACTTACCCAAGTAAGTTTAATCTATGGGCAGTTAAAAAGATTTCAATCATAGGTAAGGCTATACTGAAGGCATTTTGATATCAAGGCGTTTTATCCTTGGAAACATTTCTCTTAAGTATTGACTTACGGCCAGTAGTTTTCGCCTACTTATTTAGCAAATAATGTTCTAAGCAAGAGAAAATATAGCATATCGTCAAGAGCGAGTGGTCGGGGGTGAAAACTATAACCCTTTATCTTTAAAAGACGGCAAATTTACCGCTAACGTTAACCCTGTCTTAATGGAGTCCTAAATCTAATCATGTAAATTGCTTGGACTGTCATTGATATTTGTGTGTGCTAGAAATGATTAGGACTGAAACATACGTTGTTCCGTTTCTCCCATCCCTGATTCATAGTACTTTTATTTCTTCATAGATTATTTCACAAATTCCACGTAAGTTATTTTGAAAGTCTTGAAAGAAACGCTATAAAACTAGAGAACTCAAAAATAATTTCATTCCTTAAGCGAATTTCCCATCCTTTATTCCCTTCTAATCGATTGTATTTCTAGCTTAAACCAGGATTGTTTTAAGTACCTGGAAGTTGACGTTAAGGTAAATGTACCGGAGTTTATTATTAACTTCCCGTACTTTTGTTATTATTATGATTCACTAATAACAACTTTGAAAATGTAAAAATTATAGCGAAAATGGTAAGAAATTAAACGGAAGCTCCTCCGTAAGTCAAATGATTGCCATTAATTGATTGATTCCCTGATTGACTTCAATAATGAAAGTGCGCAACAATTTAATCAGATATCATTCCATTTACGCGCAAATGTTCAAAAAGGTGGTTGGGGAAACATATTTAAAGTTTTTAAAAATTCATGTATGTGAACTTATATAGCGAATATCGAGAACTATCTGCTGATATATCTATGTATATGCTTAAGTACAAAGAAGATTGAAATTTTTTTAAACGTACTTGAGAAACGCTTATTGTTTCGTGTTTACATGCATGCATATGAGCTTAATTTTAAAGTATATGGAAAAATAAGGCCTGCATTATATGCGGCAAATTTCCCATCCTCTTCTTTTATTATGGTGTTATTAGAATTTCGTAATGCTTTCTTCTTTATAGTTTGACGATTTTCTCATTTTCTTCATTGCTATCATCATCATCATCATTAGCACCATTGTTGATGCCATCACTTCCAATGTTATCGATAAGACCACTGCGATCATCATCGATCTGTATTTTCTGATGCGAAGAATTGCGTGAGTGCTTCTTATGATTAATTGAATAACCGCTAACGGTGCCATTGCTACTGGAAATTGAGGGCACTTGTACCTGATGTTCATTATTACACCCTGCTATTGGGGAGTTTAAGATATGATTGAGTTCTTTGGAATTGGTGCGTCGGTGCCGCAAAATGCTTAAAGTGCTTTCCGGTGTTACCGTCGTTATAACAGGAAGCGTGGCTGTGGGCGTCATTGCTATCGCATTATTACTACCTGCTGTGCTAAGAGAAACCTTCGTATTTAAGTCTTTTGAATTGTTGCGTGAATGGCCTCGCGATACGGCCTCAGTTGTTTCATTGGAGTTTTTCTGCTTGCCCTCCACAACATTTTTGAGCAAATTGACATTTTTCTTATTGTGACCGCGTAGGAACTCGGGATCGAAACGTATATTATTGGGCATATAAATTTGATCATAAGAATGATTGCGCGAATGTTTCCGCACAAAATGACCGCAACCAGTGGTGAGTTCATCTTCGTCCTCCTCATCTGCTTGCGGCTTTAATTGGTTTTGAATATAGCGTATACTTAAGGCAGGGTCATCTCGTGATATCGAATTACTTTGGGCTAATAGCTTTGTGCGGAATTCAGCGTTAAGATCACTGGAGTTATTGCGTGAATGCATATGTATTTTCTTAAGATTGCGAAATTTCGATGATTCCCCAACATCCATATTAGCCACATTAGTGTTATGATCCTTAGCGAAGCTACGTATCATTTTCACGTCACACGATGCACTGCGGAAATGTTTTTTGGATTTTGTTTGTACGGTTGAAGACGGTGTCACCACTATAGTATTATTGCATTTGTCGTAACTAAAAATGCGAAATAACCTCAATTTGCTTTCCATATTAGAGGATATTCAATAAACACTTACCCATATTCTAATTGTATTGTACGTGAATCATTTCGCGAATGACGGAATGTCTCTTCTTTAAGCGCCAAATCATCGTCGTTCTCATAATTAAGACTCGTCTCTGGGCCGTAAATTTTTTCATCAAATACTTTAATAAAAACTTTGCGAACAAATTATTTAAACAACTTTTTATTTAATCAACACTTACGCTTATCCAGGCTGATAATGGAGCCAATTACGGGATCATGGGTATTTAGAGGCTTCGTTTTATCCAAATGTCTACGTCTGCGCACCAACCACCAATCCACAATGAATATCCCTAATGCGATAATTTTTACTGAAGCACATAAACCTACGTATCTATAGGAAGTGAAAAAAAATTCATATTTTACTTTATTCTAAAACTCTCTTTTGGTATAACTAAGGACAACTTTTATTGGAGCAATCTTTCGTTATATTACGTTTTCTTTCGCTTTTTCTTTACTTACTTGTATCTGAATTTCTCAATGTCGTATATCAAACAACGCCCACCTTTCTCACCGCATGTAGATTTCCATAGCAAACATGTAGAATCGATTAGATTACCGAATAAAATAGGTGCTGGAATATAGCCGAACAATCGAAATATTACGAATTGCATACCCAATGCAAAAGAACGTTCTTCCTCGGAAACAGAACGCAAAACAATCATCAGTAAAGGCATTTGTGTGGCTGCCACTATGAAGGTCATAAAAAATAATAATATAAGAAATGGATAAATTGTTCGGCAAGGTGTGGTACAGGGACCGGCAGTGGCAACAGGAACAACTGTGACTTCATCGAAATGTCCGTTAACATTTAAGGCTTGTGCTTGACTACCACCAGTGCCACGAAATATGCTACCGGACGTATTCGCATGAACACCTGAAATCAATATCGTTAATATCCTCATTATTATGTCACATATATAGTTGACTTTATTAATATAATATATACGGTAGTCCCTTAGTACTAGAGCCTTTTTGGCAAGCGTACATGAGAAAAGACTAATGAAAATTTTTATCGAGAAATATAAGTTGGATTTATATCTTACATAACAAAAAAAAGGCTAATGATTGGAACACTAAACATAAAACCATAACCTAACAATACTCAAATGACTGTCTTTGCCTTAGTCATAGGAAGGTAATTGGAACTCAAAATTTTCGTTCACTTCTCTCAATAAAAATGAATTCGCTGAGTTGAAACCATTTGAAATACTTCTTTTAAGAACTGGAATTTTGCTTTAACGATTGGCAGAAGTTTCGTCTTTAAATTGCTGTAAAAGAAAAAGTTGAGCCAAACTTTTCATTCAATTTTCTCAATAGAAGTTAATTCATTAGGTCAATTTTGTTTCAAATACTTCTTTTAAGACCTAGAATCTCATTAAATAGATTAAGTGCGACGCTTCAAACAAAAATATTGACAGATGGATTCGTTTACTATTATATTTATGTATTTATGACAAAATAGTAGACGAAGAACATAATTAAAGTGGATGGTTAAAGAGTGAATAATTTACACGTGAGATATTACGCTTTTTAATATGACGATCCTGCATACATATCTTATACTTACACGCACAATTAGTGTAATTCGAACTTGAAGAGAATGCTGTGCAGCCAGCATGACATGGACTAAAATAGGTTAAACCGTTATTGCCGCATACAGGTTCCACATCACTGGTTAGGCATTCGCATCCGAAATTACAAGCCGCCGTTAGATTAACTTGAAATGGTTCAATGGAAGCATGCTTAGAGTTATTATAATACGGTATAGTTGTGCCGGCCATCTTTAAGTTGTCGCATCCCAGAAAGAAGAGCAAAGCGTAACAGCCCAAGCAGACGATATTCGAAACCAGTACAAAAGTCACCGCACCCTTTGGTTTCAATTGAAACCGTTTTAATATACAACCACCAATAAAAATGCCAATGCAAGCTCCAGGTATGGCAATGGACCCGGTAAACACGCTCGCCTGGCTTTTGCCTAAACTGAATTGAGTTTCCAAATATTTTGGTAGGAAGACGACGAATCCTGATACAATCATCAATTCCATGCATGCACCCAAACAGGTAACAATATACACGGGATTAGTGACCAGACGTAACATTGATTGCGGTATATCTGTAACATATAAGATTTAAATATGGGATCACATCTGACTGTTGACAATGTACATATATGTATATATATATACCTTTAATATCCTTCCCGTATCCTGTGTCAATTATCGGCTTCTCAGTTTCCTCTTTAGCAGTGACAGCCACAATTTCTCTTCGGATTTTACCCATTTCATCAGTATTTCTAGGCAAACTATTTGAATTATTCGGGATAGCTGGCTGCACCATTACGGAAGTTTTTCGTATTTTTTTCTTTTCATGTGTAAGTACCTGTAAAGTACAGTAATTTTATAATTATTATTTATATATATCACGTGAGCAATAATTATTATACTTTAGGGAATGAGAAGAATGGTATCGCCACAATTAATAACATGACACCGCACAGTAAAAAACCACCCCACCACATGCCTACCCATCGCCTATCGCCTGGATCTGCAATCATTTCGTATTTTAATTGTGAAATATTATCTCCATTATGTAAATTTTCTTCGTTTTCATACCAATGGAAATGATAGATGACGACAACGAATCCATGTGAAAGGATAATAAATAGGCGCCTAATAAGAAGCCGACGACAGGACCAAAAGCAGCCATACTATACATACAGCCTATGTACATGGAAGAGCTTTCTGTTTTTACATGGTCATCGACATATGTTGTACCTAACGTAAATAATGGACTACCGCCGCACCCTAGCAGCAGCTGAGCAATTACAAAAAGTAGCACAGGGCCAAAAGTTGACAACTTCACCTCCAAGCAATTATCTTCACGCAAAGTGTGCGGCGCCAGAGGTGGATTTGACAAACCACTCGATAATCTCCCTAAATCCATGTCTTGGTTACGAACCAAAGCACTTCGACAAATATTGTCGCTAGTCTCATTGATAATGGTAACTCCAGGATTCAGTTCGCCCGTAAAATGAGGCACCATAAAAATTAACGAGCCCACGCCCATAATAACAGCGCCTGTTAAGGTTTAAAAATAAGAAATTTTATATTTATTTATAATTTTTTTGTTGTTTTTTTTTTGCTTACCAATTCCAATCCAAACCGGAATATGGCGCCTACTTCCTAAATAACTAACAAATATTACGGTTATCACATTTCCAATTTCATAGCTAGAAGCTATCAGTCCCGAATAACTTGAGGGTATTTCAAAACGTTTCTCAATTGTCGTTATTACTGAATTGATGTATCCTGAACTAAGTGCCTGCTGCAGAGTGACCAACATAGATAGTAAGAGCACAAATATCTTAATGCGCGCGTATTTTTGTATACCGCGCGGTCGACATCCCAAAATGCCGCAATCTTGTGACTGCAAATCATTGTCATCATTATTGAGGCCACAAGCGTTATTATTATTGCTAGTTGTCGCTGCCGCAGTCGCATATGGACCATGCAAATTACTATGATTGTGAAGTGCATTGCTGCTGCACAAGACAGCCGAAGATTGACGACTATGACATTTAATAACGGTGTCACTGGAACAGGAGGAAGCTTTTGTTTGTAGGTTGCGGGTATTGTTCGCGAGAACAATGGCTGTTGTTTTGGCAGTACTACTAATGGCCTCTGGCCTATGATTATCTTGTGCTATATCAATACTGCTGTCATCACCACTGTTCGTTTCCGAGTAGAGACCTGTCATTTGGTACATTGACTCTTGACGCCTGCAAAAGCAAAAAATAAAACGTTGAAATTTAATTTAATGCAATCGATTCTCTTGCCTATCTTCCCGTAGTATGACAATTAATTGTGTAACTCGAGTAAATGTGTTTTTTTCTGACAGAAATATTGATCCTATGCACAATTCATAAGTAAAAATATTCCTATATACGTGAAACGAAGGCTTAAATTCACGTGTCTTTCTAATGTCCCTCGAATAATGTCTTCGTACCACTGGATGGCATTGCGAATAACATAGAATATATTAGCAATATTAGAAGGCTGTTTATAGTGCATTATTAAAAATATTCTGAAAGGATCTTATTGAGGTAAAGTAGAGTTTTATCATTTCATGATACTTTATGCTGTTCGGCTCACAAACATTTGCTCGACATTTTTTTTGAAATGTCACTATTCAACTGCCTTCGCGTTAAGCAAATCCTCGTCTTTTAAGCCATTTCAAGGTAAGCCGAATGTTTAGCATTTCCGTTTGACTCTCTTAGCTGCTAACTTTTCGAGCAATTTTGTCTCTCTCTGCTATTCTTCACTGAAACTTACACATTTTGCCGTCTTTTTAATAGAGTAATAAATTCTTGTCGAAAACGCAACTATCTGTAGTCTTTGTAGGTTATCTATTTATATAGTTTTTATATATTGTAAGGAAAATGAAAATTCTATTGCGACAGATAAGAAGCCAGGGAAATGAAATGAATGTCGATCAGAAGAAGTAACATCTAATGAAGGCAGGGAGGAGCAGCGTTCTCTGGACCGTCTTAGCCATTGGAAGCGTCCGCTTGCTGAAAATCAACCACCAATTACTATTTTATCTCCACCAAATACTAGGTTATCTCTTTACCGATAACCGCAAGAACACCAGCCATTGATGCAGCTTGCAACATATCACACGCCGTTAATCTCTCTGAAGGTAAATGACAGAATCATTTGACTTATCCGTCGGCTTTATATCAATGACACGTACTATAATAACATATAACTCAATTACTACATAGGATGACATATAGAAGTCGACACTTTTGTTTTTGTAAAAAAATGGAAAAATCCAAAATACCTGTAACTTGCAAAAAATGTTGACACATTTCGTCAGAAGCTAGATTGGCTTCTCTCGTTCGAAAAGAGAAAACTTACTACATATGGTATCTTCGAACCGGTCTAAGCCCACACATAACCCAATTCTTGCTAATTTAATGCCCTTGTAAGATTTGCGTGGCATTGTCATAATGGTAAAAGCATTGTCTGACTATTCGTTACAGTTAGTGAAATTTACTAATATCGATATTTACGTTTGTTTGTAGTTTAATATAAAGCATTTGAAAACATCTCTCGCCATTGTAATCATTTAAATTGTGTTTACACAAATCGTAGATATAAAGATAATCTTATCTTTTGCATCTTTACAGCATAGAAAGTCAGACTTAATGTAAAGGATGATTAAGATATTAACGACGTTTTTTATGAGCAAAAAATTAAAAATATACTTTTTTTCTGTCTACCTTATGTACTTTCGTGCCTTAAATTAAATTTATTGCATGCTTGTTTTTAACACGTAGTAGCGTACATATCTATATGAGCGGCAACCCAAACGAGTGATATGTGATAAACAGGCTTTTTATAAGCTTTTCAGAGACCTGGGCAAAAACATAAATTGTAGATTCTTTTCGTTTTTTCTTGTCTATAATATCACAAATAAACGATAGTATCTCGAGCACTTTCTTCAGCATGGCCCTCGAAGAAAAGTCAACGCTGCAATTATTTAGTTGAGGCCCTGTTTGTTGTTGCGGTACCACTAACGTATGAACACCCGTCCCGCCAAAACACAATGTAAGAAATTTAAGAAAAGTTCTTTAAAAATTTGCTATTTGTAAACATGGACAGATATCAGAGGAATGAACCGACAGACCGACAGACATAAACGGACGGAATGGCTCAGAAAGTGTTGTATATAGGAATAGCAAGATCTATCTCTGGCTTTTGCGTACGTCCGCAGTTAAACTTAACATACTCTTACCACAAGTGAAGGGTGTAAAACCAAAAACATAAAGTATTTTTCAAAAATTTTGTAATTTATAACTAAACGAATTAAAATGCTTTTATTTGCCCTCAAATTTACTTACATCATCTCCATCTCGAAATGCTGTCTACAGAAAAAATTGTATGCGCTTTAAGAAGACATGAAAGTTACTCCGGTAAATGTTCCAATAAAACATAGCGTTAACCAATGAAAATACATAAGATTTTGCTTTACTAATAATGAAGACTTAAGAGGGAGACCAATGGAAAAGTCGAAGAAGAAGATGATTTTTGATCATTTTTTTTTTTTTTTAAGGGAAGACTCGGTATATTGACTTTTGTGTGAATGGCTTATATTTGAATGAACAAGGTAAACTTGTAAACGGTATGAAGATAAATTCGAATTTAACCACCAAAGGCTCCTACCATCTCATTTGACGGACCTCTGCAAACTGCCGCATAGAGCTAACAACCAACGAATCTATATAAAAATAGCTTGCAACCAAGCTAAACAAATTCAAATTCGGCTTTCCAGCCCTATTTTTCCCAATTTTTACTTATTTGAACTATTTTTTTAATTGTTATACTGTATTAGTATAAGTCGACTATGGGAAAATGGTCACCCTAATGCTGCCAAACCACAAAGCTTCAACGATATTCACCTACATCATGTGAGTGTATGCGGAGATACATTTTAAACAAGCTAAACGAATTCAAACTTAGTTTGCCAGAAATATTTTTATCAAATTTATGAAATTTGGTATTTTAGCATATATCGAACCAAAAAAATTCCACGCAACATAGCTAAGCCAAATAAACGTGCGGTATGCCGATTAACCGATAGCAGAGTTAACGAATGTTTAATAGATTGAAATGCATTTTTTTCTCTTAATATTAATGGGCCACGCATTGTTTTTGAAAGTTGGTAAAAAATAGTTCTGGAATGCCGATTTTCAATAGGATTAGCTTATTTGAAAGGTATTTCCATTTCGATTTACCTGGTCGGGGTAGATATCATTGGCATTCTTTCATTTGGCTTCAGCAGAGTCTCGAATTTTACCTTTTTCCTATAGTTACTTTATAATAAAATACAAAATTTCAAAACTTTGGTAAAAATAATTCTGGAGAGCCGATTTTCAATTTGCTTAGCTTGATTGAAAGGTATTTTTATATAAACTCATTAGATGTCCATAGAAATATTCTACGCTTTCTAATTTGGACGTTGGAGACCTCTAAGTGTAACTATATCAACTCTAACTGCTTAACATAGTTCGGTTAAATAAGATGGCAGATCCCTTTGCTACTTAAATTCGTATTACTTTCACACCATTCAACTTTTAACCAAAACATAAATACTCTTTTACTACTACTACTAAAAGTAAAAACATTATAGGAAGGCACAGATCCCTTTTACATATCCTACATCACTTTTCATAGGACACCTGTTCATATAACAATTTTCCAAAACAAGATGTTATACGGGAAATTGTCGAAAATTGGTGCGATAGTGTTCACGTTTGGGTCAAAATATGTCGCTATATTAAAGTTCATCAAAATATCTTGAAAATTTCCGGTCACACAAGAATATACGGACAGACAGGGGGACAGACAAGCTAAGACCGATTCACAATCACCATCGATATAATAAATGATAGATGTATCTTAAGTCTTTCTGAATGGTGTACACATCCACACAAATCTTATACAATGTTGTACCACACCCCTTAAGGGGAGTTATTCAGAAAATAAAAAATAAAAAATGTGAAATACTACGAGGTATCTCGATGTCCTCATTCTGTGGACAGACATACCAAACACAGTCTCATCGACCGTTACGTCGGTCGGGAAAAATAGGTATGTGATCTCTGCAAGTAAAGGCAATTTCATTGAAAGTGCGCTTTTTGATTATTAAGTGCAATATTCTTTATATGGCGATATATCGATCTTCGATATTGGCATATAAGCAGGCAATGTAAGCAGACTTTGACTCGTCTAAAATAGACTTGATTGTTTCACTTGAGAGAACAAATAAAAGCCTAGATCACATATGGTTCCTCTCATAAAACAAGTAATAAGTTTTTTTTGCAATTCTTCCACTTTTTTCATATAACACAAGAATGAGCAAAGAATTAATAAACATCTAACAAATTCCAACAATTCAAAGCTCAACTCTTTGAATGTATCTAACGTTGTCAAATTTGTGCATGTGTGTGAGACGCATTGTCTTTTGTGAAAAAAATTGCAATTTTGATTAATCGAAAGAGTGGTATTCTACTTTGAATATTTCACGGCTATATACAATTAACGAAATCCCTGCCGACTTAAGCGATGTTGCTCCCTTTTTGGTTGCTCTAGAGGCTCAATTACTTCCGATTTTCTGTCAGTTCTTTGGAACCCTCCAAATGATCTCATCTAACATGTTAGGTCGGCCACTTTTGTTCCTTTAAAAACAACACAAGTGTTTTTTACAAAACATTTGATTGTGTTTTCTGAAAAACATTTGTGCTGCTTAATGAGCTTAATGAGCTTAATGTCGCGTCCACTTGATCAATAGTTTTTTCATTAGTTCGCCAGCTAGGATTTCGTACCTTGAACAGATTAAATAAAGTCGATGATAACAAACAAATTTTCGAAAGAATAACATATTGTGGATGACGAGGACCTTCAACGAAATTAATTAATTTACAGAGTAATCTTCCCTAGTATCTCAACATGAAAAATCTCTTTTCTTTTAAACAAACAATCAATTCCACAACTGACTTTGCCGACTTTTCTTCCTTTTGTTTTGTTAAATAAAACAAACTACGTTCGTTTTTAATCAGCTGCTTGTAGTACTAACGAATTTTCATAACTGCATCGCTTGTGGTAACAGTAAAGAGCATGTTAAGTTTATCCGAATGGACACAAAACTCTACATATAAGTATATAGATATAAATGAGGCTCCATGCTTTTTTTTTAAGTAATCGATTCAGAAAATGGTTCCGATTTACGCAGACCTATCTATCTGTACGTCCACGCAGTATAGTGCTCAATCCACAGTCCACTATTTTCGAGACATTTTGAAAAAAATGATATGAAAAAAATTTTGTACACTGAAGTCTTTTGACCTAAATCGAATCGTATCAACAACGGATTGAACGAAATTGTTTTTAAAATCAATCCTCTACATAAGACCTAAGAAAATATTGTAAAGTGACATAGGGTACTTAATGGTTCAGTTTTGCCAAGTTACCTTAATTCATTATTATCGGTTTATTCACAATTCACGTTAATATAGCTTACGCTACTTGTGGTAAAGAGCATGTACATTAAGATTGCACGGATGTGTACAACACGCAGAAGGCATTGAGATAGAGCCACCTGCTATTACAACGAAGCTAAACTTTTCAGTCTCTCTATCCGTCTGTCCGTCCATTTGATATCTGTCTATATATTCTTGTGTTCAACCTACAGATCGCAATTTTTGGTATGTTTTAGTGACACTTGGTGCAACGACGTGTTTTGGCCCAAAGACGTACACTCTTGAAAATCGTTTAGCTTGGACCACTTCCCATATAAAGCCTTACTTTGCAAGGCTGTTATGTAATTGATTGTACTAAGAGACGTGGTGTAGGATATTCAGTGGTGAGTCGCGGCTCAATGCAATACTTTTACATGTTTTCACGTGCGGTAGATACAGATATAAGATAAGCGTATAATGAATGATGAAAACGACAGAACGAAAATTTAATTGATTCAATTTTTTCCCTTTTTCGCATATTGTAGGCATGTTTGTAAGCGTACCACAATCTTTTTAAAACTTCTATGTAGCAATTAAACCTTCATGAGAAACTGAACAATAATAAGAGAGGGGCACTTGAAAGGAGGGACCGCTAGAAGCGATTTAATGGAGGATCTCGTTGCATATATATATAGCGGTCCCATACTTATACGTACATATGCGCATATGTATATAACCTATCGTGTCTGTCGTGCATATTTGTAAATATTCTAAGCACAATGAAAGTGTCGATTTCTTCTTCAAGCTTCTCTGGTAAATAAACCAAAACATAATAATAATAATTATACAACCATGCTAAAGACAATTAACAGGAAATTGATAACAGCTTTTAAATGACTATGTCTGATACATTTACTCTTCTGAGTAGTTGATGTGAACGACACAAATTAATATCGATTTTTTCCATTAACTTCATAATAATCAATACTTTAAAGAGAAAGAAAGTGAACTACTTGCTCTGCTCGACATATATCAGAGTGTGTCTGTATTTACATAACGTTGATGGTTGCAAAATCAAAAAGTGCATGCAGAAAAGTAAGAGTACGTGTATGCATCAAAATAATTCACAAAAAAAAAAGAAAAACAAAAAGCATGCAATATTAGGCTTCCTGTGTTCTTCTCTTGCCATACTTTTCCCCTTAACTTAATAAATATTTTGAATTTTCGCCAAAAAAAAAGAAAGGAAAGAAAATAACTCAACTAATTTAAACTCGTCGTGTCCTTTCACATTGGCCAAGTATTTTTACCTTGTCATAACACAATAAAATGAAAAAAAAAAAAAAACGTCATTCTATAGTTTACTTGAAAATACTAGAATGAGTTACATGAGTATATCGCATTCGATTTCCTTTAACATAAATATTCCACCTTTTCAATATTGAATTTTATAATTAAGTTATAAGTTATAAGTACATGGATATGAAAGTACAAAAATAGTTATATGCAAACACGATGGGCCAGAAAAATGGACATAGTCCACACAAGTGTTCGATCGGCAGTTCCTCGTTCACACTGTTGAAACGACATTTACGACTTTAAAAATCTGTATGGAAGACATTCGATTCTTTCTCCTTTCATCTTCGTTCATCAAGCTAAATTCGCATATCATTTAGATTGTACCATAAGTCCGTCTACAATAAAATTTTTTTCTTTACATAATTATTTAAAAAGAATTTGAAGTTTTTTCCTAATAAAATCTCCCTTTAAAATTCAAAATTCTGCTAAGCCGGACCAGAATTTAGTTCACAATTACCAGAAAAAAAGAAAAAACTAAGGAAGGGGCATAATATGTGAATCCACCACAAATCAAAGGACTGAAAATTCTTAATAAGATATTATTCAATACGATATACCATCGATATAATGAGCGAGTCAATCTTCGCTTAAGCTTGTGGCCGGGAAATTAAAAGGCGGGATATAATTTCCTTCCTTCCTTTTATTTCTGAAAAAGTGTTCCCTCGTCAGCAATTGCTATGACAATGAGGCACTGCATCACAGAAATTCCAGCCTAAATATGATAAAGCTTTCCGTCCAAAAAGGATGATCGGCAACACTTTTCATATCCAAAACACAACCGATGCACCGATATAAGTGTTTTATTAAATCTGATCTTTCTCAAGTTTAAATAATGATTTTCCAAATCAATTGACTTCGTTTTGAAGACTCACTAATGGCTAATTAGAACGTGGATTAAGCCATTTCTCGGCATATACTCCCTTGCAATTCATTATCTTAAGCGCTTCCCAATAATTTCATCATTTCTGAAAATGATATTTTATTGGAATTTTATCCACAATCCACAGTAAAAATCAAACTACGAACTCTATATATAATGGAAACAGCTGCTCTAGACAAATTTTTCGAACTTTGCCAAAGAACTATGCATGCATTTAACAATTCATATGAAATGCGAGTTTTAATCGATTCGAGTTTTCAAAATTATGGCTTAAAAGAATTTTCGGATGTTTTCAAAATTGAATCTGAATCTATTTTAAACGAAATTTCCTTTCCTCTGAAAAAACATAACCTTCGAGATAGTACAACGAAAAATATCCTTTTCTTGTTTTTTTTTCTCTCGTTTTCCTCATGTTAAGCCTAATGAGCTGGCTTGCAAAATATAGACATATTTCTCTTAATTTTGAAAGGAATTAGTTTTGTGTGCTTCACATTCGTTCTAATCCGAACGCGAAATTTTTCTACTTATTACTTGTATTTTTAACTTACCTGTGATCTCTGCGATGTGTATTAGTACTATTGCTATGCACACAATATGTCGTATCACCGGACGACCTGGGTCCGTCTTCCTTGCAGTTGTAGCCCTGAGTGGCGTTCATTATATTAACACCGTGTTTATGTTGTAGTACGCTATCCTGTTCAAATGTTGGATTTACATACTGTTGATCCGTTTTTTTATTAATTGCATTAGCTTTTTCTGAACGCTTACCGAGCGTCATAATGTTGTACGCATTCAAAAATGCCTACCATTGAAGTAGTGAATTATTCTACATTATAATTTGAGGAGTTTTTAGCAAAAAGGTCATAAGAAAACAAATCTCCTTGCTCCTAGCGTTTTGCGATCTTGAAACTTCTAGTTACACTTATACGATGAGAAATATTTACGATAATGGGCTTCATTATAGGTCGTACGTAAAAGTGAAGGTGGAATCCATTGACTTTAAGTTCAAAAAACGGCGAAAATCGAGTTAATTTCAAATAACACAAAAAAAAGTTAAGAGCTTATCGGATATCGGCAGTTGTTGGAAGTCGACTAAAGCTATATTTTTTAATCGGGCTCTGCTGGCCCAGCAGCAAGAAAATATCTTTAAGATTAAAATCTCTGGAATGAAATTTCGAAAACCAGTTTTTTTTGTTTTTTTTTTTGATGAATTTAGCCTTTGGCTTTATCTTACAAAGCATCCAATTTAAATGAATACGTGTATAGTTAAGGGCTTCTGATATTATTTCTTTTGCTGATGCATATAAAAATTTAAAAGATTTTCTTTGTTTCCTGATAAGAAAAACATATCCACATACATATATTCTTCATATGTTTTCTGCTAAGTATTTCTTTGTAAGTGTTCCAAGTTGTATGACAAATTCAATATACTCCAAACCGGTCATATGTGAAGACTTAAAAGTGCCGAAAAGAATTATCTTTACCTATTGTTAAAAAAAAAAAGAGAAGCATCTAAATTATGCTGTCCCTTTCGCTTTTAAAGCGAATTCATTTAAAAGAAGAAAAATTTATAGACGAGTTATAAGTAAGAAATAAACATCAAAACAAATAACTCACTTAATATGAGGGATCTCTACTCTAGATTGATTCCTTCAAAGAAGCATTTATTTATTAAAATTTAAAAAAATTTGCTCACGTATATACGAATGTAATTAATTTGTAGGCATCTACTGTTCGACCTAACACATAAACTTCTTCACTTATTCTTTGTTCGATTTTTGGATTCGTATTCAAGAACAATAGAAGCCGAATATAATTCTAACTGATGCTAATGTTGGCATAATTTGGCCATTTTCATCGTTTAATTTTTTTTTTTTCCTCTTTTTGCAATATATTTTTTAATTAATGATAATTAATTAGATTTATATATATTTTCTGTTTAAACATAGATTTTTTTCAATGCAACATACACTAACACTCGGGTAATTAACCTGCAGATAGCAGTTCTGCTGTTCACTCGCGCACACACATCACAAAATTTCTTATTGTTGTTGCTCCCATTCTAATGATTGTTACGTATTTTGATGCAAAACAATCTATCCATACTTTATGGCCACTTATGCATATGTACTTGCATCTACATATTCTTATTACCGTGTTGTTGTTATATTTTACACTCTTGCATAGAAACAAATACTCTTAATCCGTATAGCAAAAAAAAAAATTTTAAATCAAGAAAAACAAAGCACATCCGCATCCAATCGTCTTTACCCACCACGCATACGAATTGACCAACCAACAACAATAAACTGAGGCAAAAAAAAAGTTGATTAAAATATTTGTCGAATACAATAATCAGGGATGAAAAATCACGGCACGGATATTATATAAAGCATTCTCTAAAAAGGTACTTTCATACTTTTTTATATTCACCTTACCATAATTTACCACACCTATGGAATGTATTTAATAGATTTTCATATACATTGGTTAATACGTAATTCATGTACGCCGAAAAATCATTGCACTCTTTTTTCTTTCCCAAAAATTGTACACATAAAATATAACTTGATTCTCCTTTTGATTCACATTCGCATTTAGTTTTGTTATCTTCGGTGCAAAGCTCTTTAAGGCTGTACATATCTGTTTATTGTGCGAAAATTGAAAAAAACAATTAATTTTGGAAAATCAGACCACACAGTCTTTTTACAGAAAAATTTCTATACAAATAATATCTGCAAGTATCCACCACATATATATAGAACCACTTAAACACATTTTATAAATTGTTTTTAATTAAAGTTGTTAATTTTAAACCATTCAAATATGATCACTGCGAACCAACAGAATTTACATATTCAGATAGTTTAACGGAGAAAGTTCCAATTGTAAACGCGAAGGAACAAGACTACTTTCGTATATTAGTTGGCAAAACCAACTTCAAATTTCACTAATAACAGAAAGCAAAAAAATCTTGTAAAATGAATTATCAGTAACTATTGTGGTTGATAAATTGCCACATCCTGGCTCAGATAGTACAAAGGGAAATAAAGATCCAAGTAATACTGAGTAAAATCACACATCTGTTGCTTAATGAAAACACCGTAGCCGTGTAAAGGACTTAACTGATAGTTAGAGAGATTTGTAAAACCTCATGTTGCAAAAAAAGCGTTAAAACTGGCGACTTTAAGCACCCTTAATGCCACCCTTATACCGTACAAGATGGTCGCTATCATCTGCCGGTCCTATCGGTAATCTTTAAAAGCTTAACTTACGAGACCAAGGAAGGGAAGCGCAAATTTTTCGCCTACATTTTTCGCGAAGCGTTTGATGATGAATACTCGATTGACGTTTTGCTTTTTGATATAAAACACGATTATTCCGAAGAAATATATGAAGAATTATATACACTTAGCAGATGGTTTTTACAATAAAAAAGTGCCTTTAAAGAAAGTGTCGACAAGAAATCATTTTAATAAGGTTAGAGGCCAAAGCTCACATTTAAGTACTACAAGTGCAATAATGAGTTAATTTAATGTGAACTAATTTGGAATTTAAAGGTTGGATGATTTCCTCTCTTCATAGTTGTGTGTTCAATATACTCTCTTCGATGTATTTGAAATTTTCATAATTCAAGGGAACCTTCATATCATAATAAAACCGTCGTTAAATATTATCAAACTCAATAACTCAATATTCTATCGTATCCGAACAATACAGAACACCAAATATAAGTTCAAGTATTTTTAAATTTTTTAAAGTACATATGAAATCAACCCTGTGCAAGTTTTTGTAGTGCTTTTACTTTAACGAGTGCATTTCCCAAAATAACGAATCTCTTCTTTGTTTCGTTTCTTACCATCTTACACCAAAATATTCCGTTAGGTTTTTCTAAAAGTGTCCTCTCTTTTCTAATTAAGTGACAAATACGTTTAATTTTGAAAGTAATCGGCATAACGTATTGTTGTAGGAGTTTGTGCTCCATCCTTATGCCTTTCTATAGCAATGTACTTAGCAAAAGTAGCTATAAGAGTACCGGCTTCATCAGAGGTTTCATGCAACACGTCTCTTGCACTGAAAGAAGCATAATTATGGCATTGTGTGATCCGAGAGAAACGCACAACAGAAGCTTTGTCAAAGAATCCCGGAATGAATTTTATCAAACAACGTATATTGCTTTTAAACATTTTTATGATTATTTTTAATGGAAAATAAAATTTTATGTAACAATTCGAATACTTTTAAAATACTCGTGGTCTTTCACTAATTGCAAATACGTATATAAGCTGGCTATGTAGGAGATGATTTAAAGCCATTCAACTAAACTAAAACGTGATAGCACGCAAGCGATTCTTAATAAACACAGAGGGCGCTTTTACAGCATATTTAGTATTTTAATAATAACATCACGAACGTCTTGCTTTCTGTTAAATAACATCACGAACGTGCGGCTTTCTGTTAAATAACATCACGAACGTGCGGCTTTCTGTTAAATAACATCACGAACGTGCTGCTGTCTGTTAAATAACATCACGAACGTGCTGCTGTCTGTTAAATAACAGCGATACAGAATATAAAAGTGATGTCAAGTTTCACTTGTCTGTAATAAACAAAAAACAGGTGTTATTTATTTATTATACAACAAGGAGGGGAGAAAAAAAAAATTTAGAGTCATTCAAAAGAAACTAGTCGAAGCAGAGGAAGATTTATTTTGTTAACAATGTAATAATAAACTTTAAACATGATAAAAGGAAATCCAAAATCTCTTTTGGAAAAACACTTAAACATTACCATACATACCAATAAATAATTGTAAAAAAACGTGAGCACATTATCATATTAATATAATTGGGGGCTAAAGTTATGCCAAGTATATTATAATTTTCCTGCCATTAATAATTGATATTTGTGGCAACCATGAAAACATATAATGATAATAATACGAGATATACGAGATATTTACCAGCTGTGCTAATGAATGTTATTTTATCGTATCTAAGCAGCGGTGCAATTTTTCGTATTCGCTGCGAAATTAAGTAACACATTAGCTGGTGAGCAGAGCTGATGTTATTTTTTGTTTTAGGTTTTAATAAAATAAACCTAAGTCGTATGAAGACCACGGAAATTCTGATACAGTATTTCCCGCACATACCAGCTATCCAGTAGTTTTTTTGCCTGATGAACTAATTGCTCCAAAATCGAATCCTATGAACTTCTTTAAATTTGTAAATTCTAAACGAAAAGTAGAAGGATTTGCTTTCGTTATGAACTGTGAAACTTTTTTAATCATCCGACGCATCTGTAATAACTGACCTTTTTGAAGATTTTTTTTTGGGAAAGACTACCAGTGTTCAATTATTTCGTCTGATAGTTATCCTTATTCGATAATCTCGTTTGATATTGTTCCGTCTATGTCCTTCTCAGAAGAAGAAATATTTATGGCACTGTCAACTTTGAAACCTTGTAACTACCTTGGTTTTAATGCTGTGCCGTCTGCTATTCTCCAACACTGTGCTGATTTACTATGTTCTCTCCTTACACATATTTTTGATGTGTGGTTGTAAAAAGGTCACTTCCCGTCGGTTTGGAAGGGTCAATTATATCGCACTGTCAGCACGGTTTGTTAAAAGGAAGTTTAACTGCTACTAGTCTTTTGGAGTTTTGTAATCCAATTTAGAAAGCATTTTTCACCAAACTGTTTTGTTTATGATCGGTTGGTTGAGTAGCTATCTCTCTGGTCGCAAACAACGGATGATGCAAAATCATCGCCAATCCAGAGTAATTGTCGTCACTTCTGGTGTGCCTCGGAGCAGTCATGTTGGCCCGCTTTTATTTATTTTATATGAGAATGACCTTCTCGTGCGTGTTCAACAACCCCGTGTTGTAATGTTTCCCGACGACGGTAAACTTTCCCTCTCCTTTGACTCAATACATGGTACTAAACTTCTTCAGTCTTATCTTGAGAACCTGTGTTTATGGTGTGCAATCCATGGTATGGTGCTGAATTCAAATATGTAAAGTAATATAAAGTGTCATATAGAAGTTTCACTTAACAAAGCTAGGGTTTATAAAAAGATGGTCTAAAAAATTCAAAGACACATACGTTACCAAGTGCTTGTATACATATTTAGTTAGACCAACAGAAGAATACTCCTCCGTATTTTAGCTTCCTAGTTATAGATGCCATGTTGATCTCTTGGAGTGTGTTCAGCAGGACTTTTTGATGTCTGCCTCACGAGGTTTGTAATGGGATCTTGCCCCGAATAATGATAGATTGAAGCTCACTGAGTCGCCTACCCTTGAACACAGGCGCGAAATGTTGGGTGTAACCATCGTATTTAAGCTAGGGCAAGGAGATTTATTTCCGCCGGCTTTATTAGAACTTATCGATAATCACATCCCCGGTAGGGTATCATGACATTTTGTGCTCTTGCAGCTACTACAACGACGTACCGATTATGAGTTGTTCCATCCGTTTCAGATAATGTGCGAAATATTCGTTATGATCATTAGTACTTACTTGATCTGTCCGTTATATTGCATAACTAACTGCTAAACATTTTTGGGTCTTGTACAAATACATGTAAATTGAATCCAAATACTTCAATGTATTTGATTTTTTCTCGTTTGTTACTATTAATAATGGAGAAATAAGCACATATTCGTTCATCAATATATATATACGAGTATCTTAATTTAGGGCTTAGATGAATTTTGCTTTATATATATATATGTTGACTTCATGTTTATTTTTATTTATTTTTTCTCCTGTATACTACGTTTTATGTTATTTTGCAGCTCATATTCGTCTAATGACTTGTTCTGCAGCGGAATTTAATTAAATAAGTAAATAAATAAATAAATAAATCTGTCAGGTTTCTGTTGATGTTTTAAGTTCAAACAGTTGACAGCCACTGGTTGCGGCTCGAATTGTTGGACAAGCTATTTGAGTTGAAGCTCAAGCAATTACCACATTTTATGAATATTTTTTAATCGATCAATTAAGTCAAGATTTTTACCCATTTCACCTTTAACACGATTATGTGGAAAACAATCAGCGGCAACATCTCACAAAAGCTATTGGTTAAAAAAACAAGTTGCTAATATAATTAAGGGATGTACCGATAAGGTATATAGTTCGACGGATGCATTGATATTTGCGTTACTGCAAAGCATCTTTTATATGGAAAGTTGAAACTGTTTCTGTCCGTAATTACAAAATAACATAAATTCTCTAATATTAAAGCAAATGTGAAATTTGGTCAGTGCATTGAAAGTAGGCTACAGTTCCAGCAACCGTATCTATGGAATTCATTCTTCTTTCGCTCATAGCAGGGGTCTATGAAGATGACTTTTTACTAAAAGTCGTAGCGTTTTTTACTATTATTGGAGATTTCTAATATCCCGAATCTTACTTATATTGATATGATTTACTTTTCGTACACAAGGATCGAAAACAAGTATGCGTTTTATCTTAAAATCTCAACGCAACTCCTTATAAGATGCAACTTCATTTGTCTATCCTTTAACGTCAACATTTACATCCCTTAACGATAATATAACGGTTGTGATTCAAAGCACAAACGCCTAAGAGACGCAAGAAATAGTTCATACTTGTGACGAAAATCCTATATTTGATTAAATGATTTTGTATGAAAGTTAACCGAATTTCTGATTGACATGAGAGTTTCATAATAAAACTTCGTATTGGCAACTTGTTTGTGAAAGGACACCTTAGTAAAGTAATTGCGGCAGGCGAAGTTTGTCGAGTCAAGAGAGTTGAATCGCAATATTTAAACGAACAGAATCAAAACAAGTCTCTATTGTAAATATAAATTCCTGTAAATATTTTATAAATGATCTCCTAAGAGTTGTAAACACAACTTATGGTATCTTAAAAATCACAATACAGTGATTTCAAAAGGATTAGGATAAATGCGCTAAACCACAAAGGACATTTTACATTGCAATGTATTAATGATGAGAGGTTAACCCTTCTTGATACACACTCTGTGTCGTCAATGAATTTATATAATGAATTTACTCATATGTCAATGGTTATCACGTCTAACATCAGGAGCAAATCGACGATCAATCTCTTGTGACGCTAACTATTCAAAGTAGACAATTCTTTGAGCACATTGCAGCTTTTAGCGCGTTATGATTAGCAAACCTCTTCATGCATATCAGTTATTTGAATTATACTTTAATTTTTTATTAATTTCTTTAAGTAATGAAAAGTTGCATTTATTCAGCTAAAATTTATAATTACTTCAAATGTTTGCTAAATAGAGGGAACCGTTTTTTCATCTAAAAAACTCATACATACATATAAATAAGTTGGGAAAAAAGAAACTAACACTTGCATATAATCTGTTACGTAGACTGGCCATTATGTTTAAAACAATACCATAAATAACTTTGTTAGTCATAAAGGAACGATAGGAAAATCCAAGTTTAAACTATTCACATAGGTAGAAGGGAAAATGTCGTTATATTATGTAAAAAATAAAGATATTTTCTTTTATTAAAAAAATCACAATGAGGTATATTTTGGTGATTGTTCTTGCTGTTGCTTCGATTGCTTGGAGAAGACACAATTATTTAGTAGTAGCGGAGTGGCCAGCCATTGTTTCCAATGATGATGGAACAGCATATGCAACAGAGAGACCCCTAGGCGAAGCAAGAGGGAGTGATGTAAGAAATAGTGAACGCATAGAATGTAAAGCATAAGAAAGAAAGAAGCATAAGAATGCAACGCAAGAGAGAAAATTTTAAAGCTAATTTTTAAAAAAACGCTTAAAACTTTAGATAATGCCTGCGAAGGATTCATAGTCTGCATATACTTAATATACATGTTAATGCCTGTAATTTTGTGTAATATATTCACGTTTATGAATTTATTAACATTTTTTGTCTATGTAGTATATAAGAAGTACAAGTACAATATAAGTTTAGTACATAAGTATAAGGCAACAAGTGCGTTTATAATCTGAAGTTGGAATTTCATTCCAAAGTGTTAACGCAGACAAGGAATAGCTCACTTCGAGACATCAATTAGCTTGTAATGCCAACCGTTCGACAGAGTAAAGCGAAAGTTGTCCGTTTCCCTCTTCTCGGTCCAATCGTCAATGCGACTTTATTTTGATAATTTTCTCTTTATAGCGCACCGAAGCGACTAGTAATACATTCCGCTGTTCCTCGAGAATAAGAACAGTATAGATGTCCAACTCCCAGTTATCACGATATAGTGGAGAAAACACGAAGTCGTAAAAAAGAATTTTCGGTATGGAGTATGGATTAATCTGGCATTGAATGACTGGAGAAAGAGATAGCGAACAAAGGTTAGCGTTACGTCTAAATTTAAGGAAATGGAGATAAAATACAACAAGTAAGAACATTACCGTCGGGTAAGGTCGACCATTACACCACATTATCTAACACAATCCTTATTTGTATTCTAGAAGACAAAACCTTTGTCTTGTTTCTTTATAAAGGCAAATTTTTCAAGTGTGTATCTACGGTAAAGCGGGCCCAAAACGCAACCTAATGTACAAGATTAATCTTTACATAAGGCAGGACCTAAAAATAAGCGTAGATGGTCCAAATTTTGTAGAGTTTATTTTTGTAAGAGATTACTACAATGTTATGGGTCAGTTTTCATCACCGCATATTAAAACTTAGGCGTTTCTTCTCAACAAAGAGTCAATTTTCGTGAAAATCCTTATTAGGGTAAAATCGAAAAAATTGGTTGAGAAGGTCCAAATTTGGTCCATTTAATTTTTTTACGTTAACTTACTACCGTATATATAATTTGCTTCATGAAGCATCGAAAATTCCACCTTTTGTCGTGGGAACTGCAGTTTTCGTTATATAAGGGGCTTCAAAAATTGCTCCAGCCTGTCTAAAGTTTGAATACCAATTTAAAATGCCCAAATACTACTACTTAGCCACTTTTGCTGAGAAATTTAGAAAATTGCAACTTCGTTCCACATAACGACTTTTCAGAAAAAGACGTTATATGGGGAGTGGTAGACCGATCCGAACCATTTTCAATAGCGTTCGCCCTTGGATTAAAACATGTCAGTGCATCAAATTTCATCGAAATACGTCGAAGATTGCGAGCTGCATCTTGAACACAAAATTACATGGACCGAATACAGACGGACAGACAGACATAGGTCAATTGAGATTATGATTCTGAATCGATTGGTATAATAAAAGGCGGATCTATCTTAAGCACTTTTTTTTACATTTTACAATTTTGTAAGTTATATATATACACATGTATGTAAATGTTGTAAATTTATAAGTTCTTTATCCACGGCTTTGACTAGCCAGGAACGTAAATTGTTCTTTTCATCACTATATGGTTTCACCAGATTAATGGCAAAAGATTATCAATCCAAGTGGCGGTTAGTGAGCTTAATAATGTTAACTTAAATTATTAGCAACATGTGCTCAAATTTCGATAAAAAGCGCCACGATCTGTCCCTTGATCTATTATGTTGTATATACGTGCGTATTTGTATGTTTATGTATAGATATATAAATCGCGCTTTTTATCGAAATTTATGTATATAATTTATATACATATAGATATATATGATCTTTTGCCATTAATCTGGTGAAACCTAGTGATATGTATGTATGTATATGTATGTACATACGTCCAAATCAATTAAACCATATTTGTCGGTCCATTGTCTGTCCAATCATACTTATTTGTTCACTATATTAAGCCTGTCGCTGTTGAATGTTTGCTCGACATCGCATGTAAAATGTCATATTTCAGCTCAAAAGCAAAATAACTATCGAATTTCATATCCAAAAGGAGAAATAAATAAAATATCGTTATGAAATGACAAAATAAAGTTAAAGAACATAGAGTAATTACTTAATCTCGAAAATACCAAAATGTTGGAAAAAATAATAAAAGCAAATAATTAATTTCGATTTTTTTACCGGGTGGTGCCATAAAACATGAAATAGGATAAATGAACATGGAATCAACGACCCACTTTCTGGGAACGACAAAATGTGGAAATATAGGATTATTAGAAAGTAAGTAAATATTTTAAAAATGTAATCATCCCGATTCTGAGAGAAGGGTGAGGGGTCACTGTTCAGCTGAAACAAAGGAACAAACGAGATCTACAAATCTACGGTGACAAAGCTTAAGTAAATTCTCATATTGGAGCGACGGTCGTTGCAAATATCAGAAGAAAAACATAAAATTGATGAGGAAAAGCCCAAATCGAGAAAGAGAGACACACCACAAGGATGGAAGTTGTAAAAATCAAGAAAAAACAACTTGACAATTTAAATAAACAATGACATAATCAATTTATTAAATTTTGCTTTAAATGATTTCTAATTTTTTCATCAATTTCTTATTCAAATTTTATATTACGTCACAAATATTTCGTTGTAAAGAGAACGCAAGAGAAGACAAACTCGACACGAAATCAATCCGGTTACCATCAACCCAAAAAGCGATTGTATCGGACGATAGCTTGATAACGAGACCCGGCCCCTGTATTCCAATAAACTTCACCGTGCGACGAGCTGAACAAAAATATTGCAATTTTTGTCGACTCTTTAAATGAAAAGCTTGCTTATCGGTTCTAGGAAAATAAATTTCATTTTTTCATTTGTTTTTATTTATTTAAGTATTAAAAAGTTACACATGTACATTTCAAATTTTTAATTATTTTTAAATCTCGTGCATGTACTTAATATTACAATTAACTGAAAAACGAAAAAAAAAATTGTTAAAATTGGATGTAAAATCTGTTTTGTAAACTGATCGTAATTTCTGAGACAAGAATATGTTGAATGAAATTATTTTGTTTGGCTATAAAAGAACAACATTTTCGACGTAAATCTTATAAAGAAATCGAAGTGTTAACGACTAACATACATCGGGAGCAAAAATATTGATATATCAAAATGGGATACTTTCTGATGATTACCTTTGCGATTGCAATGATTGTTTCTACAAAGGATGGCGCAGTAGGACAAGGCGAAGAAGAAAATGCACCAGCAGAAGAAACTCCTTCTCCCAGCAATCCTGAAGCAATTGCCACATCGGAGCCAAAACGAAATTCCCTAACAGACAATGAAGCAAATGTAGAGAGCGAGGAAACCGTTGATTATTTCCCGTCTTGTCCGCCTCGTAACGTTGAGGGAGACGAAGGTCTGTTTGTCGTGGCAATAAAAGACAATAACACATTCTGCGAAGGCTCACTTATTAATGAACATTGGGTTTTAACCTCTGCGTATTGTTTGTCCTCTTTCGTTGGTTCGACCTTTCAAGTTATTGCTGGCTTGCGTTACTTTCTCCGTCCGTCTAAGAAGTATGAAGCTCAAATCCGGACCATCACTAACGATACTTATATACATATTCACGAGAACTATACAAACAAAGCAAACTCAGAAGGAAGTAACGGAGAACAAAAATTTTATTCCCATAATGTGGGTCTTATTTATGTGAAGAATCGATTTTATTTGACCAGTTACGTACAGCCTATACCTTTGCCAGTAAAGAAATGTCTCGATGACGGTCATGGTAAGACGTATGGATGGCAACTACACAAATCATTGATGTTAAAAACTCTTAATGTGAAAATAATCGCTGGCAATAATTGCAAAGCCCTTTGGGATGACGATTCTGATATAGATTCCAATCACATTTGCACTCATATT
This sequence comes from Glossina pallidipes, assembly GCA_000688715.1. Lineage (NCBI taxonomy): Eukaryota > Metazoa > Arthropoda > Insecta > Diptera > Glossinidae > Glossina > Glossina pallidipes. The sequence goes on along the minus strand of KK499795.1, from coordinate 769,419 downwards.
CCTGGTGATAAGGGCCCATGGTTATGTAACGACGACGACATGCTTGAAGATATATCTAATAATAGTATCTCTTATATCGATCCCACTTGTGGTGGCAATGCTGGTAGTTCAGCCGTGCTTGTCACGCCAAATGGTGAAGTGTTAGTCGGTATTTTAAATTACGCTGATATCGATTGCGGTGAATCGCTTCGGCCAATCGTTTACACGTCAACGTTTGCTTACACGGACTGGATTGAAGAAGAAATTAAAAAGTACTTTGAAAGTCTTCGAACCACTGCTAATAAAAGAAAACTATTCACATGACTAAGTTAGTGGTCTCCTAATTGTCTTATCTCGTACTCGTAGTACTTAACGTACGCCTTTATTTAAAATTTTTTTCAAATGAATTTGACGAAATAGCAATTTTCTTTTATTTATTCTTGAAATAAAAGAGAAAAGAAAAAAACAAAAATCCTTTTGCTTTATTTATAACTAGATTTATTTTTATATTTTCGTGTTTATATTTATATTTAATAGGCACTTCATCTAAGACACAGTGTACGTGTAGATTCGATAAGTGAAAACGAAAATGCAACGCGAACCTTTCAAACCGATGGCCATTCGCGTCGAAAAGTTTTCACCTCGACCCGATGTTTTGTTCTTTTCTCATTCTCTTATCGCGTTCGAACAGCTGTTTACCGATTTTGGGGTAACTTTTCGAATCATTTCACCCAGTGCCGCAATAGATAAATGGAAGTACACTAACTTGTGCGTTCGTTTGTAACAGTCATCAGACTTTATAAGATGTAAATATTCTTAAACTCATTTAGAATGGACTCATTCGGCTTTCCATTCGTATATCTGTCCGTCTTATGGTTTAAAATACATATTCGACCACAACAATTAGGATAATAAATCAAAACTCATCAATAGTACTTCAAATCTAAACGAAGCTATGACGCTATTGCGACCTCTTGCTTGTTTTTATACGCATGACTGTAGGATGAAGGGTATACTCAATTCGTCATACAGTTTGTAATATCGAAAAAGAGGCTTCAGAGACCCTGGATCAGTATGAAATTCTGAATTGATTAAGCCATGTCTGTCCGTCTGTGTGTTGACATTCTCCCAGTAAAAACATTGGAAGTCTTTACACACAGGTTGGTATTGAAAATACACCAAATTGATCAGACCACAACCTCGCAGTAAAGCGTAAACTGAACGTAATTTTGTTTATCTAAACAATAATTTATGGGCTTTTGCTCATTACTCACAAATGATGACAGATAGAAGACTGAAATTTTTCGCAATTTACTTTTACGAAAAACTCTATTATTCATGCACAAAAATGGAAAAAAGTGGTCATGCCCATGGTTAAAAATCATAAGGTAAAAAATGTGCAAAACTATTATGCACAATCCTCAAACGAACATTTTACATACTGTCAGTCTGAAAATGCGTTAATTCTAAAATAAATATGATGGACACCACGATATGGTGAATTAATTTTTGTATAACAACACAAGCTAAATGGGTATCAAATAAAAGAAGTTGGAGAGTAGAAGGAGATGAACTAAGTGCTTTAACTCTAAATTTGTTGTGATGGACGTCGCGACATAGTGCATAAATTGGTGTGGGAAAATTGAATTGTGTTAATTTTAAGTTAATTATGGTGGACGTGACGACATGGTGGATTAATTTTTCTTAACAACAACTTTTAGCGAAGTAAAAGATGAATAATAAACTTTATCCCATTTATTTTTAGTGACAATAAACAAATGTTTCAGTTGTGCAGCATCTTTTAGAATCTCTTACGGGCCGCAGCAAATGTAATCTAATCTGCCTAATCTGTCTAATCACGACTCGATCTTCATATGACGTACATAAGTAATTAAAAAAAAACTCTAGAACGTCTACTCAACTTATTTTATTTATTTAGTATAAAAATTTTCATTCTTATGTGTAAAAAATTTCCATCTCAACGTTCGTATGTTTTATCAAAAATCATTTTTTCCTTCTCTCGTTCTAGTAATAAATGCTGTGACCGAATCTGACTGCTTCACGTTGTGCCATTTTATAAAAAATACAAACATTTTTATCAATTGACAATGCGTTGCATGAAGCTCATGTGCATCGGTTTGTATACAACCCGTTCAGGCCGTCATAGCATCAATTGTGCTGATATCTGCGATGTTGTTGGTGCCGCTGTTATTGCTTTTAACAACATGTTGCTTAGGTGGTATATAAAACCACCAAGCAGCAAAGAAAAACACAACCGAACACAGTTTCCCAACGAAAGCCAAGAGCCACATATATCTGAAAATATATATAAAATACGAAATATCTCCTAAATGTTAAAGCATTATTTAAAGAAGCTTTCAATTAAATACGACACGTAATTGAATTTGCAAATTCGATTACCAGGAATTTTCATAATTTTTAAAACAAATTAATTTAAATTTGACTTTAATTTTATTAAGCCCCTTAAGATAATATTATTGCACGAGAGAATTGTATATAAAAAAGACCCGAATATGCAGATTCGAAACAATCGATAGCGTCGCTTTTCAGCCGGCGTACTTGGTCGTAAGCACAGGCTACCAATGAACAATGTGGCTCATATATGAAGAATTGTGAAATTGATATGACGAACAGGGAACGCGCTGCTGCAGGTCCACCTTCGCTTGAGCATTTAATGTAAACAAAAAGCGTTAAAGTAGCCGATTACATGATGTCCTCTTTTATTTTAATTTCTACGAAATTTCTCATCATGAAAAGTGATGACTGAGAAGGATGTAGATCAAGTTTGCTTACCAGTAATCTTATCTGAATGGGAGACGTATATATACGAAGGTCTACGTACCATAAACATAAATAAATGAATATGTGTATATACGTCCGTATGTGTGTGTGTGTGTGTGTGTAGACATATCTGAACACATGTATATATAGATACATGTGTGTACGTGTATATATGCTGATATACATACATATGTACATATGTGTATAGATACATATGTATATACACTCATGCATTTATGTGTAAGTATAAGTGTATAGTGCAAGAAAAGAAGAGAAAGCCAAAGAGTTTTTTTAGCATTTCGCGACTAATGGGACAGGGATTAGCCCATCAGAATCTAAACAATCGACTATTATCCCAGGAATAGCGAAAAGTGATCTACTGAATTTATAGCCACAAAGTTCGCCCTAGCTAGCGTGTTCAATTAATATGGTGGATATGGTGAAAATGAAACATTTTTTCATATAATTAATTAACTGATAAACTAACTACTGAATAGCACCCAATTGAAAGCCAAACAAATATTACAGAAATAGCTTTCAAAAGATCTTTCTTAAGTTGAACTTCGAAAGGTTGCGTTTGCTTGATACTCCGCTAAATTACGACCCAAGATTTATCAACCGGCTGCTACAAAATCCCTCTTTCTCTCTTTCTTCACCGCGCTTACATCGATAGGTTATATTTCCTTAGTGCTTAACCACTTAAGAAAAAAAAGCATCACTTACTTGCTCATATGAAAATTTTCGTAGACTAAACATGCTCCACTTTGATGATCGCCACGTTGTTGTTGCCACAGCAGGCATGTTTCATCGATAAGAGTACCAAAGATCATGGGCGCCGGTATTGTGCCCAACAATCGCACTTTTATCCATTGTATACCCAAAGCGAACGAACGCTGGTCATCGTAAACACATCTAAAAAGAGACGCACTCATATGCATTTAAATTCACCTCAGATGCAGGAAAGAAAAAAATTGTTATTTAAAACGAACGACAAAGGAGAGAGAGTCTTGTAATTGTAAATATTTGCCAGCCATTTGTGTATATGTTCCTTCTGAATGTTAACTTTGGAGTAGCTTCCGTTCGGTTGTTTGTAAGTTCGTTGACTGTTTCTGAATTTCTTTGTTCTACTGCCGACAAATTAATTTTAAAGAACTAGAAAACCTTCGTTTAGAATGAATTTTTAAAAATATTATTATTATTATTATTATTATTATTATTATTGTTATTATATAAATTTAGCCAGAGAATAAATTCTAAGACTAAAGTCTTAAATCACTAGCATCTAAGGCTTCCGGCTTTATTTTTATTAATATATTATTATTGTTGTTGTTATTGTTATTATTAAATACTCTATCGCACTTGAGATTTGAACCCACAAACATTGAATTGCTAGTCGAGACTCTTGCCTGCTCGGCCACTCAGGCGGATTTTTAAAAATAAACAAATGTGTTTGTTCATTAGTTTATCTGAATAATTTTGAACCTGTTTTGTTGTTTCCTCCTTGGTTGGTGGAAAAAATGTGCATTAAGTTCCATCAATATCTCTTATGGATTTTAAGTTCGAATTTTTTGTCGATTGTGTGCTTTCTGCTTTTCATCTCAATTTGTGTTGTAGTAGGTGTCAAGGAGATCAAGGAGAAAATTCGTAAATGTTTTTCATCAAAATTTATACATTTTTTTCTTATATTTTCAATAAAAGTTTATTAAACCAAATTCTCGCTGTGTCATCATTGCAGAACGTCTGAGATTGCTGCGACAAATTGTACGAAATGATTTTCACATGTCGCTCGGGAAGGCATCTTTACACCATTAACAGAGTTCTACAGACAAGGAACCAAATGCCGGTCGAATGGCATACGGTCCTGACTATATGTTCAAGGCATCAATACTTTCTAGCCAGACTCTATAAAGTTTTGCCGAATTATGGCGTCAAAATTTGTGTGATCTAGCATTGCCGTAGCCGCATACGATACCCTTCCTATTTGTCAATTCCGGACGTTTTATATCAATTACGCGCTTTAATCGATTTAGCTGTTCACAGTATAGAGAACATAACCAATGGTGTGGCCAGGTTGGACCTGCTCATAATTCACAATTTCCTCCCAAATCCACTACGTACAAAACGTTACTCTACCTGGCGCCAATTCTGATCTGGATCCTCTTTTGCTCTCTTTCGCATCGCGTCAGTCTCTTGAAAATTGGCTCGGTTTCGATGCAGCAACGATTCGCAGAATGAAACTGAGTCCATTAAATTTTTCACGCAAATTTCCAGAACAGAAATTAGCAAACCATTGCTTGCTGGTAAAGCATTTACGCCATAAGAGCCATGAATTTCCTTGTAAACCTGCGAAGCCTTATCGTCATATTCAGAACGCAATTACGTTCCACTGAATTGAACTCTATTTTTTTTTGCTAAATTATCTATGGACTCTCATTATCCACACGCGCTAAAGCATTACTTGCCGGGTTTGTGTTATTAAAATCAAATGCCTCCAAAGTCAACTCTCAAAAGGAAAGAAAACTACGAATTTTTTCCTTGACGTTACAATAATACACGGGACGGACGAGACGGGGAGTATTTTTGGAAGAACTAGCAGCAGAAAAAACTAGCAGCAAAGTTATAAAAATTTACCTCAATGTGGCCGACAAAGCCGGCATGGTCGCCAAAAACGTGAAGAGCATAAGGGCGAAGCATAGCATCACAAAATAAGGCAAACGACTGCATTTCGATGAGCATATGAGATTAACCGCTTCAAAATTAGAAGTATGATTAAGGATACTATCGTGTCGAATGCATTCACATTCTACATACGATTTGATTTCATCGTTCTTTACCGATTCATCTGAGCAACCCGCAAAGCATGGACTATAATACATTATGTCATCAATGCCGCAAACTGGATCATATATATCACGATTGCAGGAACAATTTGCGTTACATGCGTCCTCCAACTGCATAGCGTTCAAACTTGCTTCAGACGTTTGATTCTTGTGATAATCGATGGTAACACCTGCGAAGTCCAAGTTAGGACAGGACAATAAGAAGCAGCTTGTAAAAGCTGTAGCGATTGTAGTTGCTATTAAGCACAGCCGGATGATATCACCGCAAGATAGATCAAATTTCTTTACCAAATATCCGCCTAAGAATGTGCCACCTCCTCCAGTTGGTATGGTAATCAAGCCCATTATTAGGGCAGACAATACCGGTGATATGCTGAATTGATTTTCAATTAGTTTAGGTAAAAATGCCGCAAAGCCTGCAATGATCATACCCTCAGAAGCGCCCGCCAAATTTAAAAAAAAAAAAGTTGGATTTTTTAATAGAACTGCCACGGCTAAGGGCAGCTCCTTGAATTTCGTATAATTAAACGAGTTCCCTTGATATGTCTTGTTATCATTGTACGCTTCTGAATTTTTTTGTTGTTGGAACTTTTCAGCACCCGGCAAAACTTTTGGATAACCCGATATAGATATCGCGAGTAGAAAGCAAAGAAGTGCGGCTATAAGGAAACCAACCCACCAAGCACCTATCCACACTTTACTGTCACTTGTCAAACCCAATCTGAAATTGAAAGGAATTAGAAAAAAAAAAATATTATATATTTTTGATTAGTTAGAATAGCGTGATTTTTCATGAACATATCCAACTAAAGGTCCATGGGCTCAACAACAACTTATAATATTTGCATTAGCATTTTAAGAATTACGTTAAACAAAGGAATTAGGCCTTGGACGTTAACTTAAGTTCTTCTCTTTTATGGGGTTGTACTTTAGTAGCTTCCTACTCTCGCTCGCAACTACCTTAAAAAACCTCCTGACTGTTATCTGCTTCCAAATCTATTGGAATATATACGTGGGAAGGCAATCTCTTGAAATGTTTAGGATGAGTACTTTAAAGCTTTTATTTAACTTAAGTTAACATGGAAGTTTCCAATCTAAGTCTATTTTGAATATTGCCATATGACTTATCGTGCCATAATCCCTGTCCGCCGCTCTGGCCATCATGACAGTATAATGCGGTACAATCAAGTTAACTGAATATGTACAAGAGCGACTACCCAAAGAAAGGTTGTTGTACGATATTTTAGGCCGCTTCTGTATGTCTTCAATAACGGTACAATGTAGTGCAGTTAACTTTTCTGTATATTCAAAATAGCGGTCACTACAAAATGGCGTATTATCTTTTTCTTAACAATCTCTTTAACATGAGCCGTAAATAAGAGGAACTGGAGAGTAAAACGCGAATTGTAATAGAGGAAGAGAGAGAGAGAGAGGGAGAGAGAGAGAGAGAGAGAGAGAGAGAGAGGGAGGGAGTGAGAGAGAAGGACTAAAAAGTATACAATAAATTGTTTAAAAAAAACTTTTTTAAATTAGTTTTCACTTAAGTGAACAAAAGGGTAAAAAGAGTGAAAGTAAATATTATGTCAGTCACTTTTCTGTGATCGTACATAGAAAGAATCAAGTTTTTTACATACTAACATCTTCAACGTCCCTAGTCATGTGAAACGGATTGTTACAATAGTTGTTTTCCAGCTTTTAATTAACTTACACGAAATGCTTATTAAAAACAGTTTTTTTTGTTATTTATTTTTTACTTGATTTTAAGTTTTCTGCCTCGCATCCTAGGGTGAACGGGTTATAGTGACTTAGTGCATACTGTAGGCTGAAGCGCTATCTTTATTTTCTCATGAATTGTCTGGTTGTATATATATACATCTACATATATTTGTATCTATGTGGAAATACTTACTCGCTTGAATCGATATATAAAAAATCTGTATATACCAAAAGTAATTGGCCACCGACAACGTAACCGAAAGCGGGTCCCATCATAGCCATTGTATAATAAATTCCTAGAAATGAATGAGATTGCATTTAGATCAACGCGCATAGTGGAAACGAAAATTTCAAAGGATCAGTTATTAAATAATTATCACTATATCGACTATGCTTATGTTCATGAAATAAATGTTTAGACTAAAATAAAACAAATCGAGCATTAGTAACATAGGCTATCGGCTGTTTTAGGAAAGAATGTTAGATATTGAGGCTAGTACTTGCAATAGTGCGTTCTGAAGCTGATTTTACTATGTCCTTGGGATTAGGGATAGAGAAAACTTTAGGCACTTGCAAAGACTGGGCTTTATTGTAAGAATTTGTCCACCATTGCCGATTCGAGAAGAAGACTTCTTTAGGATCCATTGTCGCGTTGTAAATGTGTGCTCAAGACGAATTCTTGCAAAAAATGTGATCTTGATTTTCTTAATATTTTTTAGGTATAATCGTGGAACTAGACGCGGTTTACCAAAGAAGTAGTGCTGATGATAGCATTGTAGACTTGCTTTCGTACTTTTTTCCAACGTATTTTTGAAGGTCCAACTTTTCAGCAGACTTCGCCACTGGAACAGCTTGCTTATCTCCCAATAAATCGATATAGCTACACACCCGAAGCCTTTTAATATTACCATTGCATGTTGTCAGCGTTTTTCCTAATTTTTTTAGTGGTGCTTCGGCTCGAAGTCAATGGATCTCGGATACCTTTTAATAGTTTTGAGTTTATTTCTATGAGCGAGGCTCATTGCTTGAAAGCCCATTGCCCTGGTGTTAGTTGTGAAAGTTGAAGCACTTACATTCAGTATCTAATTAAGCAGAACTTTTCATGAAGCATCTACCGCAAAAAGAACATGTATGTGTGCAAAGTGCAGAGCAGAGTTGCTTGTAATAAATAAGAAAATATGAGAATTCAGAGCAGAGCTCCTTGTAATAAATGAGAAAAATATGAGAAATATATGAGAAAAAATGGCAACGTCAGACAATAAATTCTGGCTAACCTGTAAAAATAGATAATAAATTCTCGCTAAACTTTTAAGAACTTGCTAACCTGTTACCACAGTCTAGCCAAGTGGCAGACCGTCAAGTTTAGACCCCTCTATATATTCTTGTTCAATTTGTGGTGTCGTCTTTTTTTCATAGAGGGCGAAGTGTGACAAGAGTAATCTTTCCAAATCCATGGAAGTTTAAGACGAAAATTGTGAGAAATTTTTAAGGGAATATCGAATACCTTTGCGACATACAAACAATAGCCAATTTCGGATGGTGATCTTCCGATTTTCTTGGCAATAATAGTCTTTTTCACAATTTAAAATCATAGTACCATTTAGTCTGAGTCAAACATGGTGTCTACCCGAGCAGTGATGGCGAGTCATTTCTGATACATAGAACATAATAAGTTTTCTGATAAATGAAAAGAATTGTGCGAACGAAACAACAGATCTAGTAATGAAAATAGTATATATAGCAGCAAAATTTGCAGAAGCTTTTATTTTATTAACCACCATTGAAACACTGGTCGTCCCGGTCCTAAATGTGTTAATTACACACTTCAAAGATCCTTCGGAGAGAAACGTACATACGTACATACATTCGTACATATATATGTAAATATTAGCTTGTAGATCTCGATCAGTAATTTCCGCAAACATTCACAATATTTTTAGAAAATCCCGAAGCTTATAGAGCAATCGTCAACGTATAATGTCATTTTAATCCACTCTTCACGAGTTGCAAGTGGTTTTAGTGACGCTAAACTTCGAATAACGGATATTGGTTAAACATTGGCTTTCAAAACATTGCCTTCTCAAGTATGCGAATGACAATTCTTTCTCGTCGAAAACAACAAATTCTCAGAGATTTTCTGATTTAAACGAAGTCACATGGCTCAAAAGCAGTAAATCACATCAGCGGTAGAAAACATCAAAAAAAAAAAAGAGGTAAAAATCATTCTCAATAAAAGTGATATAAGCGGTGTCCCCTCTAACGATGTCAAAAGGCATTGTATTCATTATGTTTATATTTATTTATATATTTATGCATATAAACTTAGTTTTAAAACTTTAACAAATCATTCTATAAAAAAGGCAACGAAATGTTACAAAATCGGTGGATTGATTCTATTTGGTGAGAAATAAAATCGAAATTTAGAAAAAAGGAAAGGAAATAGTTTTTCCTGTTTCTATAATGGGTTTTCGAATCGCATTTAACCAATCCAAGTTATTAACTACATTAGGTTTTAGATTATTCTACTTAATCTTATATAGCTATGTAGAGATTAGAGTGGAAGTTTTCTTTATATTTTTTTTTTTTCACTAAGTGAATGTGCAAACTTTTTAATCTTCGTTGAGTGTATTTGCGTTTTACGCATCTTACGCTTTATAAAGGGCTTGCGTATCGGTTCCGACTTCACTTTTTATTTTTATTAATTATTAACGACTTGCACTTATCCAAGTGCATTTTTTTAATTAACTTAAATCTCCCTCTGTTCGTTGCAGAACAGAGCGAATTACAATCTAATTTAGAAAAACCTGTGCACTTAAAAAAAAAATAATTATAAAATTGACCATAACATGTTCCACGAACTGGCCATAATTTCTATAGAACAGTAACATAACAAATAATTTGTTGAGTATAAAAGAAAACCACTCGCAAAGTAAATCTCATAAGGAAATTTAAGCGTAAACTATTCGTACACGAAGAGCAAAAATACTCGCATTATTTCAGTGTAAAGGATCACAATTTTTCTATTAGGGATAGCGATTAAAATGAATTATATTTGGTTGATTACTTTCGCAGTTGCAATGATTGTTGGGAGAAAGGATGGCTATTCGGTGATGGCAGTGGACAGCGAAGAACAGCCACAAGCTATCACAGAACAGTCACAATCTGCCGCAGAACAGCCTCCAGCAGGAGAAGCAGGAGAAGCAAACGAAGGAGAAGTAGGAGCAGGAGCGGGAGCACAAAGTGCGATTGAAGCCTGCGCTACAAAAAATCCAATTGTATTTGCCGAACCCTTTGATATTGACACAGGCGATCCAATCGAATTGGTAAGCCCCGTGCCCGCTGAACGAGATTCAGCACCGTTTCTGGTTGCCATAAAGAATTCGGATGGTTTTTGTGAAGGCGCGATTATTGCCCCAAATTGGGTTGTAAGCACAGCTTTCTGCTTGCACGAAGACGAGAATGAAATTTTTGCTGGCTTACACTGGCTTAAAAAGGAGGAATATGCCCAAATACGAGAAGTGTCTGCAGTAATGAGACATCGAAACTATAACGCAAAAAATCCAAATGGTCCTAACAACATTGCTCTTGCTTACGTGGCGGAACCTTTTCAATTTACAACATCAGTTTACAAGATATCTTTAACACGACATAAGCACAAAGTAGGTGAAATTTTCACTTGGGGCGACGAAAAAAATTGGGAAGAAGGATTAACAACACTTGACGTCAATGTAATCAGCAACGCGAAATGTAAGATACTTTGGAAGCATAAGCTAAATGCAGATAATATTTGCACTTATGACGACATGCGCTTTGATTCCACCTGTGGAGGTAATGCTGGTAGTCCCTTAATATTTCGCAATCCCTATGAAGCCGAGTTACTTGGCCTCTTAAGTTTTGCTGACAAAGATTGTCCCAAAAACCTATTACCAGTAGTTTATACTTCCATAAGGAACGAGGAAAACTCTAATTGGATTGATGAAATCATGAGTAACCACTCTTAACCAATATATCGGAAGTTCTTTTTTAACGTGTTGTCGTCTTGCTGTTGCTTAACACAGCCTGCCATTGAACCGACAAGAAAAATAAAAATATAAAATTTTATATTTATTTTCAAGCGATTAACCACACACCATAACTGATTGATTTAAATTTTTGCACAAATGTTTTTTAAGGCCATCCAATAAAATATATATAAAACGGACTTAATATTAACAAAATATGGCGATATTTAGATCGCGCTGTTCACGTATACTAAGCGTGCGGCTTCTAAGCCAAGGTTTACTTTAAGTTTCGTCATATACTATATATGTTATATATATTAGAAAGACTCATAAGTAATAAATCATTTTTGTAAGCCTCTTTTAGAAATAGGAAATTCGTAAAGTAAAATATGACTCAAGATGAGCCTTGGTATGCTAGATTTATGGTTTGATATTGAGGTTTGATTTGCAAAGAACCATTACTTGGGATGTTATCATAAGGAATCAATTTTTCACCTCCGGTAACGGTTGTGTTAAGAAATGGGTCTCAACGAAATCTTGATACCAATGAAACGCAAATTGATCTTTCTGGTTCTTGTCTCAGACAATTGATGCCGTACTCATATTCCTTTACAAATTCGTGTAGATGCCTTTACACAGCTGATCAAGTGGACATAAGGCTCCTCAATAATTGTTGTGTACTCAATTTTGTATCATCCTCCGCTAGACATTATCAAATTCAACTGGTCGTCCATTGCAAAGCCTGTCGGAAAGATCATAGTCGCCAGAGTCAAATTTTCTGAACAAATGTTGACAGATCGTTGTAATATATCTCCAAAAAAATTTGCTAATTTGCTCTCCTATTATCGTTGCACTGAATCTCGCATGAAAATGCTAAAGCACGCATAAACGAATACAATAATCCGAAGGTCATTTTATTATAACGTTTTAAAAAATATTACTCTTCTTAGAATATTTTCAACATCGGCTTCTCCAGCGAAAAATGTAAAAAAATAGCTGGTTGCACTTCACCTATCGCTACGTAACTCTAAAGGCAAAACCAATTCTTTGCAAATAATTAAAAAAATAAAATATGGTTGCCCCTCCTACATAAAAAGAAAAAGATGTAAGCTGTGCACATTCCACAGAAAAACAACAAAAAAATTCATATGATTGAAGCGAATCTTATATTATTTCTATAGCTACTGATCATGAGACGGTCAATTTATGTTTGCCCTCCGCAAACAGTAAGCAAATAATAACAAACGAACCTCATGCTAAAAATGATTCGAAAGCGAAATAAGGGCATCAAAGCAAATTCAATTATTGTGGCATTGTTCGCAAGGGTTGTCAAAAGAACCAGCAGATCAAATAGTTGATAAGAGCGAGCGTCCAAGCTCTCAATTTGGTTTGCGTTAAATTATTTACAAAAAAAATTCCAAATACATGACAAAACATTAACTGACTTCATCGCAACTATACACCGTCGCATATTCTCCGCATCAATTTTTAATTAAAAGTCATACCAACATCCTTCCAGACGCATTTACCATTATTCCGGATTCGTATTTTCTTTTCTCTTTGTTTGAAAATTCGCTTCGTGGTTACCGCTTTGAACTAAAAGAAGTCGCTACGCACAATTTTCTAACAAGCATATCCGATGATATCATAAAACGCCTTTATTTATAAACAGAGTGGCTTCAGATTACAAAAAAAGAGCACTTAAGATAGGAACTTCCCTAACTTCTGCTAGACTGTAGTAGTTTTAATTTTCCAGCCAAACCATAACGAGTAGTTGAGAATTTCTGGCCGTCATTTTCACCGTCAGCTACTCGGAAGAATCAAAATGAACACACAAGTTATCCCAAATCTGGGTCCAGGTAAGTGAACTGACCAGGCCAAGGTGGACCATATTACACCATTTCGCCTAATAGAGTAATTCACCCATTTTTTCTTAATAATACACTCAAAATTACGCTTTATCTTTATATAAATGCTTAGCTCTTATGAAAGCCCACATGTTGGAGGACTTTCAAATGTCAACTTAGTCTAAATTTACTGAACTTAATTTGTTTGCCGAATATTTTATTATTTGCCAGTTGCTTCCGCCATCACAAATCGCAAATTGAACTCTACGAAACCCTATACATGTTGCGAACTGAAACATACGTTTATATGTTTCAAGTTCCATATGATTAATTTATTGGGCACCAATTCCTATCATGAACTATTACAAATGAGAGCATATTGGCGTACAAAGGGTCATCTTTCATTAGAACCCTTATAGAATTAACCAAATTAACCAAAAAAGAATTAACCAACTCAGCCAAATCTTTGTCAAAGCATTAAAAAGGTATCTGTTCCGACAATGCTAGATATTGATATATATTCTCCTGCTTGATATGCATGATGACTAAATGCTTTTACTTGCAAATGTTGCAAATTAAAGGATCAAACCAACGTGCCCTTGCTCTACGTGCTGGTAGGTGTGAAGAACTTGCCGTGGATTTGCAAAGAATAGCGTTCGTAGCCAACGGTGAGAATCGTCAATCAATAAAAGGAAAATTTTCAAATTGGAATTTTTGCTTGACTGAAAGCACGCGAATAAGAACAAATGGCTTATACAAGCAGAGCTTAACCATAGTAAAGTAAAATGTAAATTAATGCATGCGTAAATAAGAATTTAGATTGAAATTTACCTAAATAGACAGATGACATCTTCTTTGAAACATTCTCATCTATGTAGGTAACGCCAAGCGTGAATAGCGGAGACGCACCAGCACCATGCAACATTTGCGCTACAAAGAACAGCCATGCAAACCATACGGGATTTTCATAATCATCGTTCGTCATTCCATTTGTATTTCTTTCATCGTCATACTACGCCATAAAAATAAGATATATGTGACAGAAAGTAATTTACATACTGTTTTCTTATACAACTTCGTATTGATACAAACCTGAAATATCGTTGCATTAGTTGCATTCGTTTGGACGGAGCATGTGTTCGTCTCAGCAGCAGTGACACGATAATGGCCAACAAGAAAATGTGGAATTGAAAATACCAAGGATCCTAAGCCGAGCAGCAAAAGTCCAGTGGCTATAATACGAGATTTCGATGAATTCGTACGACCACCAAAATATGTAACTGGTATGAGGCATATAAAAGAGGCGATGTCGTAACCGCTTGCCACGAGTCCAGTTTGACGAGAACGTAATCCAAAACGTTTCTCAATTGTGGTGATAACCACATTAATAAGACCATTTACTATTAGACCTAAAAATATATTTCATTTATTGTTTATTATGGAATAATGGCTGCCGTTATTATTGGCGGAATTCCCTTGCGGAAAACTTAATAGACTTAGCGGTAAGGGACGAAACTACAATCAGTGTTTCAAGCAAATGTATCTCATGGAAGAAAATCGCTACATTCGTTATACACGTCATGATCCGTCCATCCGTCCTTGCCGAACTTCCTCATCAAATTATATCATTACGAATGTGTATTTACCATAATAATGAAGCTTAGAAGCTATTTTTGTCATTTCGTCAAATCATTTCATTATAACCTAATTTCCTATTGCACATACTCAACGTTTGACGAGTGCTGGTTAAGAGCGTCATAATGAGAACCTTACTTAATTTTTTGTTCTAAAATAAGAATTCAAAGCTCAAAATGCGATGTTACGAAGCTGACAAAGGGAAACTTACATCTAAACAAGTAACAACATTATATTTGGGTAAAGTTTAGTTTATTTTATTTATACATTTATTTATTATTCTTCACTAATTTTCTTCATGAAATACTTTGTTAAGAATCCTTGTAAGTGAAGGGTCTAGGAAATAGACCTGTACCGTTCCAGCCTGGCGCAGTACATTTATAATTATCACATAACTATTTTGTATCCATTTTCATAATAAAATGCTAAAAGTTACCCCTTATTACGGCATAGAATGCTTCAAAGATTGGTTCGCATCCACATTTTCCAAATTTCTTGAGTATATAAAAATGCTATGTTCGACGGATTTTTCTTGGAAAATATTGATTGTCTTTTTCACATAGTGGCTTTTTTTAAAGAGGACAGACATGGCACATGGGAGTTGGCCAATTCATTTTCGACATTATTCTTTTCATATTCCATGCACCATGTGCCTTGTTAATGCAACGAATTTCATTAAAAAGTGTTATCACAAATGCTTGATAGACCGACAGACAGACATAAATCGATTCAGAAAATGTTTCCACAAAAAAATGAAATTTTTATTTATATAAAAACGTAATAAGCTTATATACGTTAAGAAGCCAGAGTTGATCAATTAAGTTGAACGTAAATGAAAATGCTTCTAAGACTAGGATGGAACGACAGAATTCTTTCGAACGACGTTCAGTTACTCAAGATTAGTGGAAATAAAAATGAGACTAACTCTACTTGTCAACGTATCTTTAGCAGATAAACGTTAAGCAGGGCCCTCAAGAATTTACATTTTTTTTCATTAAATAATCCGCAATTGAACAAGAATTCGATTTGAAGTTGAGCACATAGCTGAGCTTAGTACAGATAGTTAAGGAGCGCGACTGTCAAGTTGGAATACCCAATGCATACTTTAATTGTTGCGTTCGGAATGCTGTGGGTTCACTATAGCGAACATAGGGTTGTTTCCTATGTCCTTCTCTTTAATTCCTCGGAACATATCCTGGCTTATTGGTGTTATAGAAAGAAAATGAAAAAAGTATTCACCTAAACAGATAATAAAATATACGAGACTCACTTTTAAGTTTAATGAAGTATTTCTTTAATGTATTTTGCTGCATACTCGATATAAAGTAAGGTTAACAGAGTTTAACTAACTGTTTTTCGTGCTGTATCACAATTAATCGAAGAGCCGTATCACTTATCAGTGATAGCTATTAATAAGACAAACAGTATTGTCTCAATTAAAGTGCAACAATGCTTTCTATTGGCGACTGGTATCGTGTGCATAAACTTAAAGTTAATGAGCATTCTACAAATAAGAAAACATGGAAGACACGATAGCATAACAATTTCATTCAATAATAAGGGAAAGCCACATATAGCATATACATAAAGCTCCTGAATACTTACAATCGCAAAAGCTGATGTGGGAGCTTGAAATGTGCTTAAAATATGAATTTTATTTCTTAATCGAGATAATCAACGCATCTAAGCCAATTTAGCCAAGTTCGTCGACCATGCACTATATTCGGGTGGTAGATGAATATGTGGGACGAAAAAAATAAATATCACATGGCCACATGATCTCCTATCACAACTGTAAAGCTGAGTTCTATGCCTGTGACTTACAAAGGCAATGTGGCGCTCATTAAGTACGCTGCCGAGGTGGCGTGAAAAGTATCAAGCCCAAGGGAGTCTTATATGCGCTTATAAAACCAAACTGAGTTAGAAGAACGGTAATTAAATCTATGCACTTGTAGTGGACGTATTCGTTTGATGGTCGGGGTAATTAACAAGCGCTGCAAACAAACAACGCTGAACAGAAATTTTCATTCGATGGCGCTAGCGATCAAAGCCGGGCTGAGTTCTATCTCAATCAGGTGCTTTTTTACAATATCCCCTTCAACGTTTCAAAATCCGAAGTCATAAGTTTTGCGCTCAATATGTATTCGTGTTGGAGAGCGTTAGGTGAAACAGGGATGTGTTTTGCATTGCTTAACATTGCTATGAAGTATAGTTTGGACTCGTGCCAAGTCGATGCGCTTAAAGACTGCGAGACTGTCTCAATCTTCGAAAATCATTTAAAAATTAAAGGGGGTAGGATGCAATGCCTACTATGCACTCCTAGAAATCATCCTCTTCTACACGCTTCTACACCTCAGCAGACGAACAATAGCCACTAATGTGGCCATTTGATAGCTACACCGTTTTCAAATCTTAGTTAAAAACAAGGATATTTATGGTGCAGTTTGATTGCATGTTAATTATCAGGACGTGACATAGATATCACTCACTGCCTAGGCATTACATTATTTCCTTCAATAAGAGAAACCTTTGTAACGATCACTATTAACAGATGAAACCAAGGAACTACGTATTTCAAAACGAAAAAAAAAATAGCTAAACTTACAGTTAATAGGAAAAGAATATATACTCTGATCTGTCTGCCAAGGCCGTTGTTTAGTACCACTTCTCTCACCAATACCTTTAGAGAGATGTCGAGTAACAAAACTTCCTTCTCAGTCGTTAGTTGACAACGATTAGTTGACACAGACTCTTGAATGGGGCTTCTCTCAAGGACCTAACGAACGACATTTTATATCTTTCGGCGACATCAAGATACGACCCGATATCTCACTATTCTGTCTGTGTGCTCTGTTCTCTGAGTGACCTGAAGCAAATCTATTCCACCATAAGTGAGAAACAAATTTGACGTGTAACGAAATGTTCGCGACTAAGATATGTAATATTGTGCTTTCGTAGAGGGTTTTTCTGCGATCTCTCCTAAAAGAAGTAGGGGAACTCATAATCAAGTACCAGTTAATTTAATATCTTTATTAAAGTCATTTATTAACACTGTAACTATTTATTAGTTGAAGTAGTTCACGAAGCACATTTTGAGTTTCCAGTTTCGTGCTTGTCTCGTTATTACGCGTAAACATATTTTCATAGGATTTTCGCTTTTTTTTTTACACAAATTAATTTTAGTGCAATAATTTTAACATTAAATTATTGCAGCTGCAAAATACTGGGTCGGCTAACCAAATAAATCCAAGCAATATGTTCAAGCCTTTGCCCATAAAAGCAGCCGGTACAGATTACGTGCACACGACGTTTCTCATACTGGTCTCGATAAGTTACAATTATCAGTGGGCTACATATCAAATATTTAGTTAATGTTTTTAATGCATTAAAATACCAAAGAATACCACAACTTCGGTCCTTATTTTTATTATCCGCACATATATGCATATAATATACATGTGTTGTAAGTACGGCACACAGCATGCATGCATCATCATCAACAACAACGAAACCTATGTATAGACATATATGCGAATATTTTTTCATAGATGAAACCGTCAACATGATGCTATAAATCTTCGTAAGCGTTTTCATTACATCTGCAGTAAATTCCTCTTTAACTTTACGTGGCACGTGACTAAATATATTAATCAGCCTATGTGATATTTGCATGAATTATGGAAAATTTATGGTCAATTTTGGTTTCTATATGTGTGTAATATAAACAGTTTTCAAAAGAACAACAATGAATATGAGAGAATGTAAAAAGAATTCTTCACTAAAATCTCGGATATTCATCAACAGGAATCAAAGTAATTTTTTTTTTTAAAGCAACAGCAAAAACGAAGGCAAGATGTGCACCAGTTCAAGGGAAGGGGAAAAAAGAAAAGTAAAATCTAAAATCTTAATATGTATTATATGCGAGATAGTATTCGTGAAAGTTTGAAAATATCAGAAAAAACCAAACGGTACACGGTACCGTGAATCGTGAAAGCAAACGTAAATAAAATAAAACTCACTTGTGATTGATATTTGGATCAAACTGTTTTTCAATATATAGTTTCGATCTTGCCATCGTTTGTGGAATACGAAACGAACATGATTGTACAGCGTACCGAAATTATTAAAAATTACTACGAAAACAAGGAATCCACGGTTGCATTTTATAGAATTTATACCACAGAAGCGCTGTTTTTATGATTTTGCATAAATCGAGCTATGGGCCAAACGAAAAGTGTGTTATTGTATCCATCATCGAAGGGAAAGGGGTATATTCATTTTGTCCCAGCATTAAACCCTAAATCGATTTAAGCATGTCCGTCCGTCCGTCCACAAAAATCAATCTCACGCCTTCATATTTGGCAATAACATGGAAAGTTCTTGCAGGCAGGTTGGTATAGAAAATGAGCCAAATCGGTTGAAGCGCACGCCCACAACTCCGCGTAAACTGAGAACACCTTTGTTTTTCAAATGAAATCAACCGTTGGTTTTTTGCTCGTTACTCATAAACTATGGCAGACAAATATACAAAAATTCTAAGGCATGTTCTACGGATGATGCTGTAGCACCTATACAAAAATGGAAAAAATTGACCATGCCTACTTAATATTGTAGTGTATCAAAGTTTAATTGTTTTTTCAATACTTTATAAGTTTGTACTCAAGCAAACTTCAAAAACCCCATAACGTATACAAATTATTGGTCAGTTTCAAATCTTGAATGCACCTAAAGATTTTCACCTGTTCGTCTGTCTGTCTGTCTGCCTGCGAAACTATGTAGTATTTGTGGTAAACTATCTCCTGTTAACGGAAATGAAGTAATCGCCTACAACTTAGCAAAAGTGGTGTGAAGTGGAAGTGATTTAAGCTTTTCCAAGGGGACGCTCACAACACCCACAAACCTGTTCGCCAAAAACTTTTATGTTGAAGATATAAAAAGTCATCCACGCCCGTTCCATAGCATGAATATTTAGTTATTTTACTTTTTTGTCCTTTTTAGAACAACGGTGATGGGTACAAAAAATTCAGACTAAATATGCTTTTAGTTGTTTTATTTTCAATTCAAGAATAATTGACACTGAGACGTATCGAGAGGGCAAAATACTAGCACGCAGATAAGAAGTGCTCTTAACATCTGCGAAAAGTCAAATATCTTTACTGCTAGTCAACATTTTTAGAGGCATAAAGTGTTATAAGTTGCTTCAACTAAAAGAAATCCATAAGCAGGCAAATTTTTGTAACAATAATTAACGCAATTGAATTTAGCTTCAAAGAAACGATGCCTACAATGTAAAGAAAAAGCATTACATAGTTTGGTTCTTCAACACGAAGACGCTCGACCTCACATTGAAGAGTACGCGTAGAAAACGTTAGCAAGATTGACCCGGAATGTGCTACCTTTCACACTGTATGCGCAAAACATTCCTACTTCTACTTAATACATGTTTCAACAAATAACTTATAGTCCGTCCTTCACAAAAGACAGGTCTACACATAACGTCATAGATCAATCACTCTTTCAGTATCCCAATTATATTTGGTTAGAAAAATGGAAATAAAGAGCAGCTAACGACAAGCAAGACTCTTTCGTCATTTATTCTGAGTTGATATATATTTTTTTTTGTAAAACAACCCGTCATGAGTTAATTTTTACACCCATGGCCATAACCAATCAAAAATGTAAGTAATTTCCAAACCTGATCCCTACTAAACTTATCACTTGCACTGAAGCACGATGTTTTGAGAGGTTGAAAAAACACAAAGCACTGCCAACAAATAAAATCAAAGAAATTTACGACGCTCTCATAATGGGACTAAGTGCAAGATTAAGTTTATACTGTTTGAGCAAAGATAGATCAGATGCTCTTTTGAAATTTAACTTAAATTTGTTTTCTCTTCCATGCTTCGATCTGCACCAAATTCGACGCTAGGCTATATAAGAGATTTTATTTCCCATAAATTATGCAGAGTGTAACAGAGCATTATTTCTATGCCAGACTAGAACGAAATCGAAAGGCTGATTACTTTGTATTAAACTGACTTTGTAAAAAAGCCTTCCCTATGTAAAGCAAAAGCGTATGTGATTACTCTTTGCTTTCATATGAAACGTATCTCATTAGGTCAACATTAATAATTCCATTCAAAGGCTTATTTACTTGCGATGAGGAAATTTATGTCAGTTATCCTTTTATGCGTATTGTGTTCTTTTTTTCTCATTCATTCATTCATTCATACATATCTTTGCTTGAGTCGTCCTCTAGCACTATAGAGTTTCCTTCTTTAAGGGCGTTCTTGCGAAAACAAAACATACGTAAAAGAAGCGCATTCGATTTTTGTCTTCTTAAGATCCAATAAATTTGACGCCAAAGTTTGATTTCTAACAAAATTTTATATAAAAGGAACAGTTGTTAATGAAAGCATTCAGGCAGGCCCTCGACAAAAGTAGAAACTATTAAAATTATTATATATTTTTAGATTCCACTTTTGTGTTTCCTTGTTCTAAATGTTTTTTTTTTTTTTTGGTTCATTGTTGATTCTACACAACGATTTCATGTTGATGTGCTCTTCAAAACATTAATAAATGTCGCTAATATATTTGTTGATCAACATTAAGGTTAGGTTCGACGTTACACAAATTGTTGTATGTGTTGTATGAATATCACTTTGAAGACAACAATTTTTTCAAAAAATGTTTTCAACACACACGCACACCTTTTTGCAACTTTCCGATGTAAAGACATTGAAAATTTTTCTTTCCTTTTCTTCCATAGCTATACAGGCTAACCAGAACTTGTGTATCTAGCGGACACCGCTGAGCGGGTGATTATTAAGAAAAAAGAACTCAAAGTGGGATGCAGGAAGCGGCTTGCAAAGTTTGGTCATGAAGCTACTGTTTAATCTAATCGAATAGTGAGTGGCAAGGGCGATGCCTTAACCCCCTTTTAGTAGCATGCCAAGAGGTAATTAAATTAGTCATAATCAAAACGATCCCTCATTCACTTTGAATAATAATAATCTCAAAACTAATCCATATTAACCTATACATTAACTTACGATATAGTCAGTGAACATAACATCAACGTTGAGCTATAATCTGCTTCGGACATTGCGGAATTAATTTGTTTAAAAAAAAACCTTGTGCTTGTACTACTTTACTTAAAACTTCCTACACTTAAAACTGCTTTTATGTTTTTTATCATCCACCCATCACCGAAGGATGAGGGGTATACTCATTTTGTTTTTTGCCATAATGTATGTAACACCCACTAGGAAACTTCAGAGACACTATAAACTATATACATCCTTGATCATCGTGAAATACCGAATTGATTCAGCAACGTCTGCCCGTCTGTGTGGTGTGTGTTGTTGGCACTTTTCTGGTCGCAAAAATGAAGATATCAACTTCAAATTTGGTGTAAACATTGGAAGTTCCTGCACGCACTTTGGTATAGAAAATGGGCCAAATTGGTCAGAGCATAAGCGTGCAGCGGAGCGTAAACTGAACGCAACTGCGTTTTTTTAAAACAAAAATTTTTAGATTTTTGCTCGTTACTCGGAAATTATTAAAGTTAGAAGGCTGAAGGTTTCCGCATTTACCTTACGAAGCACTCCACCCTTTACGTGCGTAAATGGAAACAATCGGCCATGCCCACGCAAAGTTACGAATAATTAAATTTTATTTTTTTCAATTTTTCGAGGTTTGATGCTTATTTAGCACAAGACAAACAAGACAGAATGTTTAAAACTATTTTATACACTCCTCAAACGGAGATATATTATCTGACTAAAAATGGATTAATTTTAAAACGAATATAGTAGACATGCGACCTGGTGGATTCAATTTTTCTTAATAATATCACCAAGATGGGAATCAAATGAAAGCACTTGGAGAGCAGAATGCGAAAAGTATGTATACATACTTGTGTTATATTAATTTAATGACATGAACTACATACATACATTAATTTAATTATTTATTTATTTTATCAAGACACAGAAATCGGACATAACGTCCAAGATGATTTATCTGCTTTGGGCATTTATTGAGCTAATTTCTTAAAAGAAAAAAAACGTACACTACTGCACTTGAAATGCATCGACTGAGCCCTTTATATCTCTGCATTTGCCGCTTACAAGTCTGAAAATTGTTCATTCATATGACGAACGAATGTAAATCGAATAAAATGCATTTTCAAATTAAATATTTCTTAATCATCATTTGTTCATCATTTGTTTTGCTCATAACCTCAAAATTGACGTATCATAACCTATATGTTAATCCATCACTAGTACTCGTCCTATTTTCTTGTTCTAGAATTAGTTTCTTTGGTAACAATATTTGTAAGCAAAAAAAGAAAGCCTTTACATTTAAGTTATTAGTAAGTATTTTATACCTTTTCAAGTCGTTGTTTATTAATTTTTCAATTTTTCACTTCTTCGACCTGTGAATTTCAATCAAATAAAACATGATTTCAAAATTAATATTTATCCCTTTACACTAACATCTCGACGATAAATTAAATGTTATCCGTTCTCTACATAACCTCCACATTGATTCATCATAACCTATACATATATTAAATAATGATCTGCTCCTGTTCACGATCTAAAAATCGAGTAAAAATGTGCGCGTGGGACTAACGCAGCGATAAAACATGGTTAGAAGATTGCAATTATGGCGTAGTGCAAACATGTAACTGTTTGATCAAAACGCGAAACAATCGATTTACCTTGCATAGCACCTGCCCAACAAAGCCAAAACAGTGCCCATTTCGCTGTACAAAATCTTTGCAGACATTTTGGACGAAACTTGCCCCAGCCAATAGTATGCGAACTAAGGACCGTAGCGGTCGTCGAGGATTTTTGCTCCACATCATTATTGCGTCTTAAGACCGGAGAACTTGTATTCAGTTTGCCACTCATTGCAAACACTTTTTTGTTTTCTTATTTTATATAAAAAATTATTACAATTTTTTCGTTTGCTGCCTTTTGCGAGATGAGTTTTTTGTTTTTTTTTTTTGTTTACAATGTTTCGAGGAAACACACTGGAATTGCGCCGTTTCCGTTTGCTATTAAAAAATAAATACGATATGTTATACGAAGCACAACTGCTTCTAATGAGGCGTTACAAGTAACTAAATAATGTTTGGCAAATGAAATTTCTTTCAAGTTATATTTGTCGGTAGTGCATGCATAACACTTTGTGTCAGTAACGTAGACGAAGCACAAGTGTTATAAGCTGCGCCATACGCAAGAAGATTTCATTCGCATTCATAATCTGATGAACAAGCAAGCGCAGGGATGCCTCCATATCATGTATCTTTAATTATATGTTAATACAATTATATGAGGCGTTTATGCGTTTATGGCAGGTGAGATGAAAATTTAATTTTTTTAGCACAAAGATAATAATAACACACAATCTCGCAAAAAATGTTGCTAATAACACATAGCTTCCTGATAGCGCTTATTTTTTATAAATTAGTTCGTTTACAGTAAAGCACTCAAGGGGTTTTATAATGAATTTTCAAAGTAAGAGAAAACATTCTTTCAGCATAAAGAATTCTTTATATAGTAAGTTTTACACACTAGAAGCAAGTAAAAACACTATGGTGGTACACCGTCCACCATCAAATACCATACGCCACCAAGCTTAGCTCAGTTGCTCATGTAACGACTGTTCAAAATAAGTTGTTGTATAGGACGTGGTGGGAAAAGTAATTCAATCGCATTCGTACTTAGGCCAAACCACGTATAACAAATTTTAATGAGTAACATATTTTATCAAAAGCAAGAAATTAAGACAGTGGGACGGACAGACAAGCTTAAATCGATTCAGCAAGGGACTCCAACTCGATTGTTTAATAAAAAGGCAGACTTATCCCAAATTGTCCTAAATGTTGGCCGCTCTAGGGAAGTACGATTCATCCAGCGAGTTTGACGACAGCTGAATCTAACGATCGTTCGATTCGATCTTGCGAAGGACTTCGAAATGCATCACACTCCCTTACGTTGCTTGCTAAGTACTACATGTTTGAGTTTCAATTCCACGAATAAAATATTCGCTGAGGCAACATCTACGTTTACTTGCTAACTCTTTGTTTCGAGGTATGACTTGGATCTAAAAAGCCCAAGTGCATTAAATTGTGGAGTTGCGCAAGAAACATTAGAACATCTCGCTCCAGCTAACTGTGAAGCTGTTGCACCGTTTTTACTACCCCGCAGGCTTCCTATCAGAACTGTCATTTGTGGGTGTGAGAGATGGTATCTTGACGTAATATATCTTAAAGCCTTTTTATCTGATCCTTCTAAAGTACGCAGCATATTTTTGTATTATCTGGTGATTGCCTAATGTTCACCTCGAAATGTAATACATATAGGAAACCCCACAAACATAATAACGTTGAAAGAAAGTAAGCAAACCATGTTCGGGATCGGAAAATTTCTCTGTTGTTTTGTGCCGTCACCATCACATCTCAGTCACTACTTAGCTAACGTAAGTAAATAACAAATTGACATTTGAAAGGGAAAAGGAGACGTGTAGTAACACGTATTTCAGCTTGGATGAAGAATCATTTCAATTCTTAAAATAATTCAATGCATCTTCAAAACAAAATGTCAATTAACTATTTAACTTAAAGCTGCTAGATTGATCATTTCGTGTTTTTTCTAATTGAGGCGATAGCTGTAGATTGTGTTCTAACGATAATAATAAAATTCATACGTCGAACTCTAAAACTTTTATGCTTAATATATACGGGAATCACTAAATGTTTTGCTATTTAATTTTCTCACCCTGTTTTTTAAGTATTTTACTTTTAATTTGCCAGAATTCGCTCTCTTTGCTAGAAAGAAGGCGTTACATTTTCGTAATATATCATGGAGATGGTATTCGTGAATATATAGAGACACGAACTATGTGTAGATGATTTTCTTTTGAAAAAGCGTACGATAACCATAATAAATATAACGTCAAAGCTAGATGTAGATGGTTTTGAATATGCGTACACTTAGGCGTATGATTATTATATTCTACATTACTTTGGCTAATGATTTGTTGAGTTTGTGTTGCTGCATTCAATACCCAAAGCGATTCAGGATCATATTTTGAATCGATTTAGGCCTGCTTGTCCACCAGTCGTCTTGACGTCTGCCTATGTATTTTTAAGTTTGACGTATACGTCGCTACCTTCAATTGATATTTACTCGATACTCAGAGAAATGAAATAACTTTTTTTTGGCTTAATGCGATAAAAAATAATGCGTTTTTCCCGAAACACGCGTTTTCGAAAGGGCAGCATTAGTCTAACAATTTCCATTTTTTCATACCTCTTTTTTTTGGGAGTTTCGTGAAAACAACATTTTCTAGAAACGGAGTTACGTAAGCTTTCGATGACAAGTTGATTATTCAATTATTAATTCGTTATAAAAAAATGATTGGCTTGTTTCTGCTCGTTCTAGTATTCACCAATGTTACAAAAGTCTATGTCCCTCTGTTCTTCTCTAGCTGTAGCCAACAGGCTAGACTAAGTGATTTTGTTTTCTTTTTTAATTCAAATTTGGACCAGTTACACTGCTTGTCGCAGAGCCCTTTCCTAAAAAGATACTTTAAGAGAATGATTCTAGTCTGATCACTTTTTAAATATTTTTCAAAAATGATTATATTTTTAACACTTAAGTGTATGTTTAATCTCTTTCTTATCCCTTTGAACATAATTATTCTATTATCCTTCCTTCTTTATCAAAGAAATTGTTAAAACCCGTCACGGGGGTTTTGAAATTTTCCAAAATCTATTTTTTATACCCCACATCACTTGTGGTACAAGAACGTACAAATTTTATGCAGTTCTATGTAACATGCAGAAAGACTTATTATAGCGATCGCGCCTGTCCATGCGACTGTCCGGTTTGTGTTAAATCTACAAGTAGCAATTTTTGAAAGCTTTTGACAAGAAATAATTCGGATCGGGTCACTCTCCGTACAAAGCCTTATTTTGACAAGTCGTTATATAAATAACGGTATCAAGCGAACTGGTGTAGGGTACTTAACAGCGGGTTCTAGTCCAAAATAGTGCTTTTACTTGCTTTTAACTCTGTTCATCCAGCGGCATGTGAATGTCAATATCAAGATTATTTTTCGATGGGAGTAAATACCTAGAAGAGAGAGGTTTTGGAAATTGCGGTTATTAAAGGGACAGCCTCTCAGAGAGCGTCAATCTGCTGGTTTAACCCGAAAGCGAATTTTAATTTTTTAAGATTTTTACATTGATCACAAGCTGTACTCGTTAACAGAATATGTGTAATTTTTTGCTTTCTGATGAAGCTGTGAAATATATAACGCTGGTCACTGCGAGGATATTTTTCTCTAAGGAGTCACCGGGACGCACATTTCAACAGGTGTATTTTCAAAGTATTTAAATGAAAATTTTATAAAATATTGTTTATACGTTAGCCTTTTATAGGCTTAAAAGCGTGAATGAAACAATTCTTTTTTATACTTTACACCATTTGTGGTACAAGGATATATTAAGCTTGTGCAAGTGTATGCAACATCTAGAAAGACTTGGGATAGGTCTGCCGTTTTGTTAAAAGATCAAGTTGGAAGCACGTGCTGAAGCGATTTAAGCTTGCCTGTCCGTCCGTTCGTCTTGTTTTCTTGCTTTTGATAAAATTTGTTACTCCGACGCGGTTTGGCCTAAGTACGAACGCGATTGAACTACTTTTCCCACCACGTCCTGCACAACAACTTATTTTGAACAGTCGTTATATGAACAACTGAGCTAAGCTTGGCGGCGTATTGTATTTAATGGTGGACCGAGTTCCACTATAGTGTTTTTACTTGTTTTTAGTATGTAAAGCTTACAACGTAAAACAATCTTCTTATGTTGAAAGAATGTTTTATTACACCGATCGATTCAGAAAGCTAAGAAAGCCTATCCGTACTTCCGTCCGTTCGTCGGGTATTCTTGCTTTCAATCCTCAAATCATAATATTTGAAAAATTTTGGCGAGCGTTTGTACGCAGGCATGCATTGACGCAAAGACGACAATTATTAAAAATAATTCGGTTCGTGTAGTTTTTTCGATCACTTCACATATAACGACTTATTTTGAAAAGTCATTCCGTGAATAACTGTATTAAACAAAGTGGTGTAGGGTATTTAATGAGTTGACCACTATAATGTTTTTATTTGGTCAAAGCACGTCACACGCCGACGACCGTGAAAATCATTGTATATTAATGCACTAATTTTAACATTAGTGCATCTATATGCATGTATTAGAAAGCAACAAAAAAGGAGCCTTAGAAGATGCGAAAATATTGTTTGGTAGACTTGAATTTACATTTGCCAGATGGCTATCTTATCAATTGTATTCTTCCTATCGTAAAATGTTATCTTGGAATTGCCTTCGACCAGAGAGTTCACTATTAGAAAGCTTATGAAAATTGAAATCAAGTATACCTTTGATATCATGTTTGACCTTTGGTTCATTCCCAGCTCACGTATCAATCAAAAATGCATGTAGTTCTTAGTCCTAGCAAATGCTGACTGACACTTT
This sequence comes from Glossina pallidipes, assembly GCA_000688715.1. NCBI lineage: Eukaryota > Metazoa > Arthropoda > Insecta > Diptera > Glossinidae > Glossina > Glossina pallidipes. The sequence goes on along the minus strand of KK499795.1, from coordinate 741,041 downwards.
AAATTTAATTAACTAATTCGAACTACTGTCACAATCTAAAACAAATTTTATATAAACAATAAAACGTGCTTAAATGGCAAGTAATCAAGAGTCGCCGCAAGGCGTATATAGTTTTCTTCTTCTACCTTCTTTTTTTTTTACTCCAACTGAATACTTCTAGGAAGATATGAAAATTAGAGTTTAAAACCAAAAATCTCTTCTCTCTTTGTTTGCGTCTACAAGATTATTGTTCATGCTTTGCGGTTTGATGCTAAGCATATATACAAGTAGATATATAAATATATATATATACGCATGTTAAAGTATTGATAAATGGTTTATAACTATATTCATATACGTATAAGGATGTACGTATAAGCATCAAGAACGTATCGAGAATTTGCAGTCAGAGGGGTCAAACAGGTGGTAGGTAATAACGTCATTAAGTTTACTCGAAATTAAGTTCATATTCAGTTTAGATTAAAAGTTTCGCACTTACTAAAGATCTGGGCATACTAAAGTCATCGTGTCGTTTGTAGCAGCCGCTAATGAAGAACGTAGACTATATATACATACGTACGTGTGTACATATCTAGATATATATATGTTAGTACATATATAAAATCATTGTTTCTTTTGTGACAGCAACTAATAAGAACCAAAGGCTACGTATGTACGTATATATCTAGATATACATATATATATATATATATATATATATATAAATTCATCGTTTCATTTGTAGCAGCCACCAATAAAAACTAGACTCTATATACATACGAATGTATATTTATTTGTATAAATACAGGTAAATACATACACATATGTATATTCACATACGTGTGGAAAAGATGTCCATCTTTCCTTTAATATGTAAAAAGAAAGGCCACAATCTAACCCCCACTAATTCACCCCATCCCTCTACCACGCTCGTCTAACACTCTAGAGCATTACAACAATCCAAAAATCAAATATTACAATCAATTGATCACCGACTCTATCAGCCAACGGACGGGTATATGCAATGGTTATTATCACCCACTTTTGGCGAACAAACGCAGCTATCACACGCTTATTTGAAGTCATGAATGCCGTAGGAACACAAGAAAAGCACAATTTTTTTTCATAATTCGTTTACTGTGTAGGCGTGTCGGAAAGCAAATTTCACTCCTATCTGGAGTGCAGATTAGATACGTACATGCATCGCAGCAACCTTGCAACCTTTGTTTTGGTTTTGTTGTAAAGCAAATTCAGCAGTGTTCGATGTTCAGTAGGTAAGCTTCGTACCGTATAAGTGAGTATAATAAAGGAATGTACGAGAGTTTATCTGCCGCAAGCATTCGCATATTATGGCGCGCGCTATGGTATTTTTAATACCTAGGTATCCTAATAACAATGGCAATCGCAATAGCAACAGCTTCCTTGTTGTTCTCTGTATCATTATTATGATGCTAAAGATTGTTTACGGTCGAGACTACAACACGCCAATGAACCCCACACAATGCGTTGTTTACAGTGGCACGTATTTTATGTTAAACGTTTATGTGCATGAGTGTGTTTGAGCGTGTGTGTTTGAAGGCATGTGTGGTTTAAGCGTTATTTAAAAAAGCGTACATTATTTCTGAATATCAACAGGAATTTAATGAAAATCCCGAATATATTATATGTTGATGCAAAAATGATTACATGGAAACGACAATTATGCGCACACAAATACGCATACATACGTTTAAAGGTTGATAGCAAAACAGCCGCAATAAAATATTGATATGTTCTTTAAAAATACTTATAAAGTACGATTTCAATTTAATCGATTTGCGTAAACACGTAAACACATCTAGCATCTCTTTGCTTTGCCAATTTCCCGAAGACAGTTGTCAATCGCTGTCCACCTTTCAAGTTACCTGAGGATCCGTAACGTCCACCTATTTATATTTCCTTACATTACAGGCGTGATGACCCGTTGAACTACTCTAACTTGTCAAATTCCACTTGTTCCAATAAACATTAGGATTTTAATGAAATCAATATTTTAGTGCTTAAATCTCGTCCTTCATACCTTATGCTCGATTTCTGCATCTGTTCCGATCAAGCAACCTCCTCCTCGAAGCAAGTGCTCGCTATGGTTTAACAGGAGTATTGAATATTACAAAAACAGGGAAAACAAACTTTTCAAAAAATCTATGAAAACTGGTTCCACTTATGATTATTTCATCTGCTCAGCTGCAAGACATAGACTCAATTACCGCAACCACCAAAAATCCTAAATATTTTTATAAGTTTGTCGAGTCAAAAAGAAAAATCTCCATATATCCCTCGCAGGTTGCTTTCAATGGCTCCGAGTCCTCTGGTGATATTCAAACCTCAAAACTCTTTGCTGAGTACGTCCGGCGATATTTTTCAATTTTTAGTGCCAACTATCCATATCTTACAACTACCTCGGTTTCGCATCCCAACTTGACTTTTTCAGAAAAAGAACGTTTTACAAAGTTTGAGGAGATTGTGCACCTGGGCCTAATGACATTCCATCGTGTACACTTAAATCATGCTCTTTCGAGCATGTGGTGTTCTTTCAATGATTTTTAATGGGTCCTTGAAATCAGATGTTTTCCCTTTGTGTTGAAAGAGCACTTTCTTTATTCCAATCCGCAAATGTGGAAACAGACATCATGCTGAGAACTATATAGGCATTGCCAAGTTGAGTGTCTTAAATTGTTTGAGCGAATTGTTGCAATGCATTTAAGTTTTACTATCAAATCTTATACTTCTCCATTCCAGCATGGCTTTCGGAAAGGAAGGTTGGCTGTCACGAATCTCTTACAGTTGACTTGCCTCGTTCTCAAAGCTTTTTATAGTGACTCTCGCACAGATGTCGTATATATTGATTTTAGCAAAGCATTTGACTTAGTTAACAATAATTTATTGATCTTCACGCTTCAGGGCTCTGGCTTCCCTTTCTACTTCGGGAAATGAATAAACTCTTATCTGCATAACAGATCATTCAAGGTTCTGTTTAACTTCATCACCGCCGATGAATTTTCCGTGACGTCTGACGTCCCGCAAAGCAGCCACTTAGGGCCCCTTTTATTTAATTTATACATTAATGATCTCCTTTCGGTAATTAAATCCAGCCAGATCTCAATGTACGCTGACGTTGTTAAATTGTTTTCTTCCTTCTGCTTGAAATCGCAATCGCATCAGCTTCAAATTGACTTAAATAATTTGGTTACATTGTGCTCGTTAAATTTTATGAAATTAGAGTATTTCGTTGATTCACACAAGTTGGAAAACGTAGATTCGTTCATCGAGTTATGGGTTCTATTCGATCAAAGATTCCGTTTTAATTTGCGCATTGAGCTCCTTTTAAGTAAAGCTAGGTCCCTGCCAGGTTTCATTCAAGAGCTTAATATCCTTACATTACAAAAAGGCTATGCATGATTTTATGCAGACCAATACTTGAGTATCCCTCTGGTGTGTGGTCTACACATCTATCAGTATTATGTAGATTCAATAGAATCCGTTCAAAAGATCTTGTTGCTGTGTGCCTATAGGACTTGTCTCTTTGCCACCTTATGAAAATAGCTTTGTTTTGTTACCCTTACCGTCACTTGAAAAACATAGATTTATTCTTGATGTTTCTTTCTTAATTAAGTTGATTAATAGTATTGTAATGACCCTAATCGCTTTTTTAGGATCTTTATCCTTATAAAGCTTTGTCAATATTAATATAATTACGAGCTTTACAATCCGTTCAGAGTCGTTTGCGCAGGCTTTTGCATGTCGGTATACGTGTATGCCTCTCTGCATACATATGCTTTTTTCTTTTTTTTATTCTCTCTCTTATTTACTTATACATGAATTTTATTCTTTTCATACATTTTTTACATTTTTTTTTCTTTACTACTCTTCACATATTTTGTAATAGTTTTTAATAACAAGTAGCACAAGACTTGCTTCTAAGAGTTAATTCAGTTCGTCTCTTAATTTATTTCAGTTGATTTTCACAAAATAAATTTGAAAAGAAATAATAATTGAAATACATTGCAATACGCGCTAAGCTGCTGTTGTAATATTCTTCTGTTTTTTTGCATATAAATCGAAATAGTTCGATCTAAAAATACGATTTGTCTTACTATCCGTTACGGAGTAGTCTTTAACACACTTTAACAAATGCAAAATAACTCTGACAAGGCGATCATTACATAACCTATTCCAGTTCACTTAATGCAATTCTTTAATTAATTTTATCATAAAAAATCAAAAATTATATTTTGTTTTAAAGGCGTACTTCTACAACGAGTTCTAAAATGTGACTCCTGACAATTCAAATTTTCCACTTTGATTTAATATGTTCCTCTACAATTTCCTTTGCGATCCTTGTCAAAACTGAAAATGAAAATCACAACCACAAGGGCGTCTTCACTATAGGGAGTTATAAAGGCAGCTATATGGGGAGTGTTTATAACAATTGTCGGATCCCATCCGACAATAGCGTTCGGCGTTGAGCCAAGATGTGTCAGCGTAACAAATATCATAAAAAAGTCTCAACGATTTTCTTAGATAAAATAAAAATATACATTGCAGCACGCATGTAAGGACCGACGGACAGACATGTCTGCATTTGTGGTATAAAAAGACTCGCGTCTATATCAAGCCCTTTCGGATATTACGAACAGGCGCGCAAACGAAAAGTGTGATGCATATTAACAGGCATTAAAAACCCCTCATTGCGTATGATTTACATATAATACGAAAAAAAAAGCATACTAACTTCATAATACGATAGCCTGTAAAACTACAATTGTTATTTTATCATCCCTTGTGAACTCCAACTAATCAATGTTGCAGATGAATGCAATCCGGAAATTCATAACAGGTTTTAATGCATGCAATAAAAGTTGGTCGCTTTTGTAATAGCTACGATTATGTCTGCAAGCTTTTTTCTACACATATCAGGAGGTAAAATTAATTCCTATACCACAATAGCCTATTTTTAGAATTCCCTGTGTAATGAGAAGGATATTCCCCATCGCACTTCGTTTTCAACAAATAGAATCACTATTTCGCTAGACAAGTAATCTACTGGATCAAGCCACTGAAAACGATCAGCGAAGACAACCAATTCAACTGAATTTCAAAAAAGATGACACGAGTTCAGTTCAGTTCTTGAGAACTGAATCTAATCGAGGAATTTTCGCCATCCCTAACAAAAAAGCGTACACGTTTTATGTTCTGTTCGCGTATTAAAAGAAATTTACATCGATTCGAATAGTTTCACAAGTTCGAGAAGAATATATATACTTATAGGTACATAAACAAGTCTTTAGCGATTGTTCTAAGAGATCACTTTCCTCTCCTGTCTGTAACAATTTGCCGAAGTGTGACTTCTTCATGTCGAAATACTATATTTAAGCTTTGTGGAACGAAACAACCTATCACCAGTAAAGTGTATACAATACAAACACGATACTACGGCATAAAGTGTGATGAGCAATGAATAAATCTGGATGTTTAAAGCACTAATCATAATACAAACCGCGCAAACCACTAACATCGACGGTGAAGCCAAGTGCTCATAACTTGAATTGCCCCATCTGCGTGAGAGCAGAAGTGTTACCAGCTGAAAGTGCAATATACCGAAAGTGAAAACAATGACATTCGAATCTATATCGCAAATTTCCCCCAGCGAACGGTAAAAGCACTAAACTGGAACGTTCTACTCTTCCTTAGTGCATTTACCGGATATTATGCCTTGTGATTGAGAGGAATTTTAACCGGGCTTGTTGTCCGTTTAAGTAATGCCTTCATTATTAGGATGCTAATCTGAAAGTGGCGAAAAGAGAGTTAGACATAATCTTTGAAAATGGAAACAAATTGTAGATTAATGGAAACAAGCTAATAAAAGATATATTGTATGTATACAAAACTGGCAAAAGTCGCCCATGCCTACCCAATATAATAGAGTGTCAAAGTTTCATTTTTTTTGTCAATACCTTTTTAACGGCCGGAACCAACCTTCGAAAACCTCATAAAGTATACATGAGAAGACTCAAGTATGAAATGCATCTCAACATATCCGTCTGTTAGTTTGTCCATTTATATCTTTGCCCGACTGTGCAGTATCTGTCGTAAACAATATCTCGCACGATTTGCCTAAATTTCAATACCAACCTGCTTATAAGAACTTTCAATGACTTTCCCAAAATTGAAGCATCTGTCTTCTTTTTTATGACCGGCAAATGTGTGCCGCAATCGGGCAGGCAGACAGACAGGCATACCTAGCCCGGTTCGATATAAGCTTTATGAGGTGTGGGGAAGGGCGGCGCGTGGGGGACTTGCTTCTTCGGTTGAGTTTGGCCGATTCTTTCCTTTTTTCTATAAGTGCTGCAGGATAATCCATAGGATCATATGTGGGAATTTTTATCGTCGCATCTGTCGCAGTTTATAGGTAACAAGGAAAAAATGCGAACTTTTCCTTGCTTCTCACAACATATACGATCGCATTTTACGTTGCAGAGTAGGCGTATCCTTTAACCGATTTGACGCATTTGCAATACCAATCTACCTATAAGAACTTCCAATATTTCTGCCAAAATCAATGTGAATGTTTTTGCCACGACGGGAATGTTTGGCACAGACATTACGCAGGCGGACAGATTGGCTGCATAGATCGATCTATCATACTGATCGTGAATATACGTATTTTACAGGAGAGTGTATGCGTATAGCCGTATTTTTCATTCGATACAATTTGGAAAAGAGCTCGAGAGCCTTACCTGAAAGAATTTTTTTTCCACACTTATATAAGATTGACCGAAACCTACAGTGGCGTTACCTGTCAGCCCATCCACGAATTCAAGAAACTTGCATTCATAGATTCAATCGGAAGGCTTAGTTTCTTACCAATGAATGTACGAAATTTTCTAATTACATTTTTAGAATATTTTATTTTTGGCAAAAAAAAATATTTTTCATATATATTTTCTTTTTTTGTTTTTATATATATATATATAATTAAACATGTATTTGAAATGTGTGTTAAATTATTATCCAAAAAAGGTTAAAAAGAAATAATAACATAAGTAACAACAAGTAAAGCCAAAATTCGATTTAATCCGAATCCATTTTACAACACCCATTACCATAAAAGCTTCTGAAAATAATTTGAAATATATTAACTACATATAAATAGAACTCAATGAGAGTTCTCTTAAAAAGAACAAAGAGTGCCGGCAATACTTTATTACTTTAGATGGATTGAAGATGAAAGTCCCCTTAATATAACAATATATAAAAATATATATAAATTTTATATTTATGTGTAGCTGTAGACACGCCTAACTATAGGAGAAAATTTGAATAATAAAAAATTATGCATTTAATGTGTACAATTTATCTTTGCAGAGCCGAGTATAAAACAATCTGAGACTCCACGTAGAGACAAAGACAGAGAGGGCAAAAGAGAGAAAGAAAGAGAAAGAGAGAGAGAGAGAGAGAGAGAGAGAGAGAGAGAGAGCAAAAGAAAAAGAAAGTAATACAAAACGACTTCTTCAGTACCACAAAACCGGATGGACAGAAGCTGTGAATTATCGCCTAGTAGTAGTAGTAGTAGCAGTATTATAGTACAAAGTATTTTTTTTTTTTTCGTGAATTGTAGCTGTGAACAAAAATGGATAATTGTAATGGTGATGGGTGGAAAAATCAAAAAAAAATTTACAGTTAATCAGTGCTTAAAATTTGCATTTAAGTAAAAACTAATTAGTTGTTAACAAATTGTTTCTCTATGAAATTTGATATTTGAATTCATTCTTCAAGTCAGACAAGACATTATATTTATTAATTCAAAAATTTATATGAGCTCTAATTAAACAATTTTTAAATTTTTACAATTAAATGTTGATAATTTCATAATTTGTTGTTTATTACAATATTTTTTCTTTTGTTTCATTTTTTTTTTTTTTTAATTTACTGTTATTTTGTTATTAATACGAATTAAGTTAATAACTATATATTGTATGTTATATTTTATGTATTTGTGTGTTTGTTTTTATTTTTATTTGTTTATTTGTTTGTTTTTTTTTTTTTTTTGTTTTTGCATAATTCACTGCAATTAGATTAGGTATTAAATATAACATTAACTTAAATTCATTCGCTTGAACGATTGTACAAATAAGAATTCTTTTATCCTTTCTTTTGCCCTTTTACACTAATATGACCGATAATGATGAAAAAAAGTCAAATGTAAAGTCAAATGTGCACTCAATAAACAGGTACCTACGCACACATATATATACATATGGAAGTGTATATAAACATACATATATATATATATATATGCATACGTATAAATGTAAGATTATCTATCATCAATCCAACAATTGTGCGCTCTTGCTAACATGATTGATAGTTGGTCAGCGAGTTTTAGTTTTTTTTTTGCTGTGTACTTTTATTTTTCATTTTGTATATATATATATATTTTTTTTCATTATTGTTTTTTATGAATACATTTATAAAAAGAAAAGTAACAAAATTAAGAAACGTATATTCGACATAAGCCGAAAATTTATATTCATTAGCTCAATAATCTATTCAAGTCCATGTAAACATCAGTATGTATATAATTAAGAGAAAAAAATAAATAAAGAAGTTCCGTAAGGTAATGTAGGCTTATATACCACATGTCAAACTTTAAGAAGAAATGTTCCGCATGAACGTGGAAACTGTTATTCCCCAAAATACGCATATCAAACTGAAAATAGGCAGGCAGCAGCTAAATAAATAAGTACGTCATGCTGTTTAAGCATAGAATGAATATCACATATTTGTTCAGATATTTTCAGATATAGAATGAATATCACATATTTGTCCAGATATTTCCCTTCTTTTTTTTTTCTTTTTTTCTTTTTTCTTTTTTCTTTTTTTTTCTTATAATAATAATATTTTCAATGAAAGCGCACACTAGCCAGTTTGGACATTAACATTGGTAGGAAAAGACCAATAAAGCGTATCATAATAAGTGATTTGTATTTTTAATGTTCAGTTTCACTAACTAACTAAAGAGAACTGCAGTAGTACTAGTAGTAGTAATAGTAGTAGTAGTAGTAGTCGCTAGTCATCGCTAAGCGATATAGCAACATTATCACAAAGCTTGAGATCAATGGGCAAGCACACGATTCAATTTCATGAAATTTTCTCTTACCCTGGGGCAGGCAACGCAATCAACATTTACGATTTTTTTTTTTTTTTTTTTTTTTTTTTTTTTGCTTCTAATACATCGATGTTACATTACATATGTGTACTTAATTAATTACTGAATTCTCGTTTACAAGAGAGCACAAGAGTGTTCATTGACAATATAAACGGGTTTTGGTGTTTTTACCCTTAAAAAAAAAAAATGTAAAATAAGCGCAAAGCATGCATTAAACACTAAATGAAACAGCAAATTTATGACAAATCAGAATTTTATATAATTAAAAAAAATTCAAAATCAATCAAAAAAGTTATTTTAGATTGAAAAATCATGTGCCTTCGCTTTTCACATTTTCTTTAATCAAAATGAGGAGAACAACTAAAGTCAAATCTATCGATTCATTTGCAGACGCCGGAATAAAAAAAAAAAGTTGATACTTGAAAACACGTGAAAGTCCATAAGGAAAATCTACTCCTTTTTTTCTCAAATCATCAAATCAAGAAAATCGATCGATATTCATTTTATCACACCTTTAATTAGGCATATAGCAAGCGGACAATTCCACTTCAATACACATACTGACCAATGACTATCGGTTTTGTTTCGAGTTATTGAATGGACAGATTTCTAACATCTACGTTTCAACAATGTAACATTTTATATGCTCTTTTTGGCTACTGAAATACATTCTAATTGTTATTCCGTCAATAATTACTAATGGAAAGCTAGTTGAAGGCTTTCTTGCCAAAACAAAACATTAAACAAAGCAATAACTCGTTAACAGAATTGTATTTCATTCTTTAACGAGTTAAAAAAGATTCTACCGCTATTAAATTAATTGCCTTTGACTATCTATCAGAACCTGCTTTAGTCGGTTTACAAACTCTTGCTCTTTACTAAATTGCAACGCATTCCACAAGCAGGTCGACCAGCAGCATATCATTGTTAAATTATCTCTATCGATTGACTTCGTGATTGCTATTTTTAAGGGGCATGAGTTATTTCGTATAGATTTGCACATTACATTCCACTTTTCTGGGAATCCAACCAGCCGACCAATTAAATTAAAAAATATCTGTTTAGTTAGCTTCACATATCACACAATTACCAAATCCAGATATCAATTTATATTATAAAAAAAAAAAAAAAAAAAAAATTAAAGCTGAAATGTACATAAAATAATATCTACCGTAAGACAATTATAAAAAAAAAGCTTAAGAGCTAACCGCAGTAAATACACATATCTTCACTCATTGAAGGATTAATTTTACAACAATTTACATGGATAGAAAAATGTGTACGCGCCAAATGGATAGAAAGCATGAGAATGAAAGAAAAGGAGATATTCTGTTCTAAACGAAAATGTGGCCACACAAAAAAAATTTTTTAAGCCAAAAAACAACATACAATAAAAACTGTGTTTCTATGCATGCTAAAGTGATTATGTTTGTTTGCTTGTGATTGAAAGGTATTTTGTATTTGTTCCTTATATTCCTTAAGTATTGTGCGTAGGTGGTTCTTCTTGAGGACCACCATTTCCTTTCTTCGCGCAACAATCTTTTGTATCTAAAACGGCTGTTTCGATATCCTTGGGTTCAGTTGTTTCTGCTGTGCTGCACAATTTTTGAAAACTATGTATTGTTTCTTCGTTGACAGTGTGTTCCGGGGAAATATTTTCTTTAATTTCCTGTTTTACATCGGTGGGTATAAGGCCGGCGTCACACTCAATAGACCCAGGACACCCAGTACAAGTCGTTGCGCTTATACTGCTACTGAGAAGGCCAGAGGCACTACATCCAATATTATTGACTGATGTTGTCGTAACAGTGGTAGTTAATGTGGTGGTAATCGCTTCATTGCCAAATGATAAATTTTGTCGAAATACTTGTTTGCTGAAGTCACGAAATTGTTTAGAGGCTGCATCCAAAAACGATCTAGATTGCTCTGCAACTACGGAACTCGCAGTTGTCACAGTTGTATTCACTACTTCAACGTTGCCGCAACTTGTGGCATTTAAAATGTCACTGCTCAACTTCGTCCATGAAGGCGGAGATTGTTTACGCAAGGGAAGTAAGCTTTTCGCCGTTTGCGGTTGAATCGCCAAAGTAGTTTCTGCAGCATTCGTGGTAGCTTTAAAATTTTAATTCTCTTTTAACCATTTATTGACACATACTTAACGGATCAGAAATTATACTTACATGGATTTGATTGTGTGTTCGGCGCAGATTTAGATTCGGGTGATGTGCTGCGCTGGAAAATCGTTGTGGGATTGTGAAACAGAGTTAGAAGTTTGTCGACCGCGGTTGGATTTGATATCCAAGATACTTTCCGAACGCGTTGTGTTGACTGTGGTGTAACATTGTCCTCGGACGTGGATGCTGCATCCGTATTATCGAGCAAAGAGCTGCTTTCTTTAGTTGCTATCATTGACGCTGCAGCCGCATTGACCAACGCTTCATTCACTGTATTCTTGGTTAGCGTAATGTCGTTGTCACTAAATACTGCGAGCGGACATTGGCCAGATGCTACCAATTCATGTTGGCTTGCAGCCTCAATGGAAGCAACCGAAGACACATCACTACTATCAACATTGCTCGCGGGCGAAGTAGATGAGGACGAAGTCGATGAGGAGGACGAAGCTGACAATGAAGATGAAGACGACAGCGCCGATATTGATGATAATGTTGAAGGTGAGGGAATAATATTATCCGTTTCCGCGTGGGCGTCAACATTACTACTTATAGTAATAGTTGTATTTGTACTTTGTTCAGTTTTGATATCATTTACGACAGCATTAGGTGCAACAGTGTATTGTAAAGGCGATATGGTGGCGAGAGATAACGACGTCGTCGGAAGAGAATACGTGTTGGTAGTTGTAAACGTTGATGAAAAAGCGGAAGTCGTAGAAGATGGCACTAAATCTGGTAAATTATGAAGTACTTTAGTGTCTAACTCTACATTGTTTATATCTAGTTTAGGGTTTGTGCTTTCCTTTGTACCTTTAACCGCATTAGAAGCGTGTAGTGGTGTTATAGGAGTAGTAATCGGAGGTACTGTTCGGTGAGCCAATGGTACCATAGGATCCTCGTAAATTTTCTTAACTTGAAAACGGGATCGCGGTGAAATCGACAAGCGCTTAATAGATTGCGTTGACGAAGATATCGTAGTCATCGACGGCAAAGAGGAGGAGGTGGGCAACGAAAGAGTACTCAAAGATGGGTAATGTTGAGACTGATAGTTTCCTTCCGTCGCAGGTATTGAGACGCTGCTACTAGAAGCCGCTTTCGTAACATTTCCACCAAGTGTTTTTTGACCCATTGGTGATGTGAGGGGACTAACTTCTACCACACGGAAAACTTGAAAGCGGTTAGCTCGGTTAGTAGAAGATGAAGGCGACACAGATGGAGGACTGGGTACTGGGGACCGCAAACGTGTTCCTGGTTTGCGTTTTACTTCTAATTTAGTGTTCGATATTTGTGATCCTCCCGTCACGTTTTTATTAATATTCTCACCAATTGGTCTACCATGGCAGGTTAACGATATTTTACGCGAACCCAAATAATAACCTCCTCTTTTCCTTCCAACAGTATTGGCAATAGTCCTTTCAGCTTGCATTTGAATTTGGGCTTTTTCGTTTCGGGAGCACATAGACGGTACATTTTCTAAAACTCGTGCATAATCCAAATGTGCGTCACTACCAACCGATAATCGTTTCATCATCAATATCAATCTGAGTAATAGTTGTGTTTGATTTGAGCACTTCAGCAATTGTAGTTAAACTCTCAACCTCGAGTTTATTGTCACGTATATCAATGCGTTGCAAGGTGCTATTGCCGCCAAATGTCAGTATAGAGGACAACGTCTCTATACCTTTAGCACTGAGGTGTGCGCTTTGCAACCCTAACGTAGTTAACGTCGTATTTTTAGTGAGACTATCCTTAATGGTTGAAACAAAGTCATTCGATAGGCAATTTTTGCCGATATTCAGTAGCTCCAAAGAGACTGTCTCCGCCAAAAGATCCGAAATGTAAAGACCCGCTTCTTTTGTTAGATTGTTATTCCAAATAGACAAGGCTTTTAAACCATTCGGAGCACGATGTGTACTCTCCGTCAAAACGTCCATCTGCCTTTGCTGACGTGTTAGTGTATCATTTTTAGTTAGCTTTTCATTAAGCTGCGTCGAGGAAGAAAAATTTATATCGCCGCTGCCTATACTGCCATCCAAAGAATTTTCACTACTCAAGCTGTCCGTGCTTTGAGAGCACGTTCGAGAAGACTGAGTTAGAAAGGCACAAGAAGACTCCGTTCGCCGTAAGCCGCTACTAGAACCGCCCGGTGAAGTCGAAGGTGGAGGCGGCGTAGGACTGCAACTGGGCAATATTCCGCCAATAGATTTCGTTTTTAAAGTCATATTGTCTTCAGAAATGGTGACTTTAGGTATATTTTCTTTATTTCCTCGAATGGGTTCGACCGACATGTTCGTAGTTTCTTCTAAAGAACCAAAATTTAATTTAACGGTGGGCGTTGCTGTCGTAGTATCAGGAAGCGAGGTGGACAGACAAGAATTACTGGCAGACATGTTCACGCATCGCTCACATTCTGCTAGTTGCTTTTGTATTCTTGCAAAAGGTGGAGTAAAAGGCGTTAGCGTGCAAGCAGTTGTTGCACTTACTGCTGCTGCTATTAAGCACTCATTCGATTCAGAGGCAATAGTCGCCGTTTCTATAGCAGGTTCTTTTCCTAAATCATCAAGGCGTGAACTCTCAAGTGATGTAGATAAGCGGGTAAAATCTTCAGGCAAATGTCGACTTATGTCACCTTCAGAGGCACTCTCAAAAGCTGAATCCGTACTGTGTGTGTCGTCGAAATCCTCAATTATTTTTGTATTTTTATTTACATCCAAAGCTTTGCTGGCAGAATGATGCTGCATAAGAGACTGATGTTCCTTAGAACTTACATCAGCAGCACTTGTATGTATACAATAGCCTTCTTCTGCGGCCACTTCGAATATTTCCGACTGATCGCGGGCAGCAACAATATTATTATTCAACCGATTGTTTCTTGGACTAGTGCTGTTGTTTGTTAGGTTATTGTTTTGGCTTTCGGAAATGGTATCTACAGTTGAAGGTCCTAACGTGACTGAAATGGAGCTATCATCATCCCTTCTACTTTTGTAATCACCCGATGCGTCTAATAACACCATTGAAGATGATTGAATTAAATTGGGACATGATGCAGCAGTTGGCTGCACTGAAAATGGAGCAGCATTGTTTTCTTCTAATGTTTGTGCTTTAATATTTGCATTTGTGTTTGAAGTAGAGGTGTTTGTTGTCGCATCAAGTATATCATCAGAAATTAGACTTGTATCTTCCGAGCAACAAGCTGCTAATGTATCTGTGGAAAGGTTAGAAGTTCCATCTTCACTGCTGCTTTCACTGTTCATTGATAGCAATTTGTCCAGCATCGATTGGCCGCTATTTTGCGAGGAATTCTTTACGGTGCTGGATCGAATTGTATCTTCGGTGTCCTCGTCTCCATCGATTTCTTCTAATATGGATGGATTATCCAAAAATTCTCTTTCATTAGTTCTCATATCACAATCACCTCCTCCACTCCGCACATCACTTTGCGATGCTTGAATTTCGGTCTCAATGCTTGAGACATAGTTGTCTTCGTCTTTTTCGTCTCTAGTTTCTAATGGCTCAGGACTGCTTATTTCACGTGACATTCTATCATTAGATTTCCATTCATTCTTACAACTTTTGAAATCGTCTTGGAACAATGGTTCTGTCTGAAGCGCGCTGTCATCATCGTCGATTGCTGCAGTACGTTTAAATGTACTACGTCTCTCCAATTCCTTGGACTGCATTATTAACGCCATGACAATATGACGTAAGCCTTCATCTCTCATATTATTATTGCTTACGTCGATTAATTCTAAGTAGTGATTCACCTTTAGCAGTTCTGCTATCGCATCGGCATCATTACAATCCAAATCGTTGTAACCCAACCAAAGCTCTTTCAATGTACGATTGTGTCGTAATTTAAAGCCTTTATACATATAAATCAGTGCAGTGGTGAAAAACTTGTAAAAATCAAACGTACGAAGTGGACTTACTCAAATTAGATAAAGGCGATCCCCGGAGGCCGCAATGTTCTAATTTTAACGTATGCAAATTTGACGTGCTTAACGCACTACCCAAATTATCGGCGCTCATTTTTGAAATTGGATTTCCTTCTGCATTAAGCACCTGAAGTTCCTGACTGTGACCAATCATATAATTGCACGATACCCACCCGCGATGAGTCATACCGCTAGGATTCGACGAAATATCCAATTCATTAGTTGCCTCATAATATTCTATCATTTCAAAGATAGCACTTGCTGCCGTCTCATCCAATTCACAATTTGAGAGGTCGATTGATTTGTACTGCACCTGCAATGATAGCCAAAGCAATAGAAATCGCTTTTAATCAAGCCGAGCAAAATAAGAATAAATAATAAAAGATGTCAGTTTACCAAATTTCACCACTATACCACATATCCTAATGCAATTCTAGCAATTATTCATAGAACGACTTTTCAAAATAAAATGGGTGGTGCTCGAAACAATGGTCTGATGCGAACGTTTTTCTTTAGCGTTCGTCAGACAAAACACGTCCGTATACCTTTGAGTGGAAAACAAGAAAACAACCCGGGCAGACGGACAAACAAGCTTGGATCTATTCGGAAAGTGATTTTAAAGCGAATGATGTAATAAAGGGCGGATCTACGTCAACCCCTTCTGAGTGCTACATACGTCTTTTGGATTTTTGTATTTAACTTACGTCTTTTTACCTAAAGTGGTTATTATATCGTGTTTCTTAAATAAAAAAAGCTGTTCCCTAAGTTAAAAATTATTTGTTGCCAAAGTTTCGCCCCATTTATTTGTATTAGGCTAGCATCATATCATCACTGGCAACGCCAACGGAAACAAACAACGGCAACGCAGACGAATCCATATTCTGTCCATTCAAATCTCTAAATTTAAAAAAATATTTGTCGACAAAATTATTGAAACAAATTCGAAAAGTGTTAGATGAATACAAAATTACGAGTTATTATTGGTTTACCCTTTTAAAAACTTCTTCTAATGCTTCACAGTCGCTTGGTCTGAGTTTTACTGATTTTAACGACAAGAGCGGCTGCCTCAATTGATTTTGCAAATCGACGCCTTTAAGATGTTCCAAGACGCACTGCAAAGGCTTTGTATTGTGCTTCTGACACGACGTCACATATAGTTCGGCGATTTCGGATATGCTTTTAACCATGCATACTGGAATAAAAAGGTAGAAATAAAACTGCAAGTTAAAAATCGCACATTTCCTTATGCTTCCTTATGTTTGTAGGGAGTATACCAAAACTTATTTTGCTAATAGTAAAAATACATTAAATGCCTGCCTGTTAACAATGCCTTATAAAGTTGATTCTATGAAATATTTTATAAATGTCAAAAAATACGATAAATTCTCAGTCATTTTGCTAACCCGTACGATTTTTTTATTCTTTTTTTTTCTCCAAAAGCGAGCCTCAAGGCATTTTTGCAGTACATCCTCTAATGTTTGTGTTGTTGTGTGAACTTGGACTAAGCCAAATAATAAACAGTCGTAATTTAACGAACTTTTTTTTCAATTAATTTACGTAAGAGCAACTGATCACAACAACAAATATAGTGTATCAAAAAAATGTCATATCAAAAGTTGGTCTCTGAAATAGAAAAAAAAACGTCCATACGTCTTATTTTGCTGTCAAAGAATACAAGGCGATATTATAATAAAGAAAGATATACAGACATTGTCGGACATAAAAGAATATACACCTTCAGAATAGTTTATAATATAAAAACTGTCAACTACTATTCGTCCATCCGTCCAGCCACTTCGTTTCGTTTCGTTTAGAAGACATGCAGATAAAAGCACCGCTCGTTCATAAGACAAATAAATAATTTTCAGCTAGCTTTAATAGTTCAGCTATGGTTATTGATGACGTTAAAAAAATTTCTAGAGAGTTGTATTGTTTGAAAATAATCTTTAAAATCTTACCATGTTCCCAAGGATTTGCGGGTTCTAAGTAGCCGGTTACCAATTCGTTATCGCTTTTGGGAAAAGAAACTCGCCTAGGCAACGATACTGTGCTAACTGACGTCTTTCGTGTCAGATTTGGTGACGCCGACTCACTCATGGTACCAGACTTTACAACACTGCTATATGGTCCAGAAGTGTCTGGTCGCCAATTGGGACTACTTTCATTTACAACATTGTGCTGATGAGTTTGGCGTAATTTCAACCCAAATGAAGGGTCACTGGATGTATGCGATATGTTAAACTTATTCGACGTTGGTAAGGGCGGTAACGTCGTTGGCGTCAAAGACGTAGACGTATGGGAGGAAGTTTTCATCAATGTGACACTTTTGTTGAGTTCACATTTGAACACAGCACCACCACCTATCGATTTACTGTTTACCGTATTCAATTCTGTGAAATTTTTATTTTCAGCCGCAACATATTGCTTCTCATCAGTTGATGACTCCACTGACAGATTGTCTCCAGCTAACAACAATTTCCCCTCCCGAATCGATATTGTGGTAGGAGGGCAATCTATTGGTAATTGTACTTCAATCCGATTGGGGTTATCCCCATTACCACAAATTGGAACACCTAATCTGCATGTTTCCGACAACTCCAAAGACGGGTTTTCATCGGTTCTGAAGTCCTTATCTGGTGCTTTTCCAATTAGATTGACGTTTTGATATACATCGTTATCTCTCTCTATCTTATTGGCGTCCTTACTACCGGCAATGGCGCAATTGCCGCCTTCAAGTTCGCCATCATTGTCAACCTTTTTTTTATTGTCGCCTATCGGGCACTGTTCGTCAACAACTCTGTGTTTGTATGTTATTATTACTCTTTCGTTTTCATCCAATTTTTCATGGGTCCTATTAAAATTGCTTGCCGCTGTGTCTTCAGCGCTTTCAACTTTAACTACTGTCGCTGTTTTTGCTAAATTGGTTTTTTGTTGATGTTGATTGCTTTCGCTTACATTCCCACTATCAAAACTGCTCATATTCGCAATTTATTTTATTTTATACTTTCGTCCACGTATTCAATCTGCAATTAGAAAAAATATATATATATTTTACAAAACATTTATTTCTGTCCTTCATGGAAACATCTTACACGGCAGCTACAGTAAACTCTAAGCAAAGTTTAATCATTTTGATTGGATTTTTTGTTGTCTAATTTGTTGTTTTCGAGCTCGAGGGAGCTTTTGTGTGACTCAATTTTTAGCTATTTCAGAAACAATTGTACGAAAAACTTGAAACGCAAATATTACTCAACGTCTGCAATTTTTGAAATGTCTTTAGCCAGACCGGCGAATAGAGAAGTGCAGTAGATACGCAAACGCAAGGATGAAAAAATGTTACGGAGAATATACAGACTGTATGGAACATCTAACGCGTAATTTAGGGGGGTTAAAAATAAAAGAACAAATCTTACATGCCTTGTTTAAGCTCGGTTACGCTTATAAAATTAATCCAAAAGTATATTAATAAGACCAAGACACCAGTCAAGTTCAAGTAGCCGGCAAACTCAGCGTCGCAACTTGGAAACGGGATGCCTTCTTCACAGAGAGCAGACTTTGAGAGCAATGAAAGAGAATTGCAAGCAATGTGATCTCCAAAGCTGCGAAGTCCGCTGACGTTAATGAAATCAAGACGATAACAAAGTTCAGCTCGCCGCCAATCGGCAGGAAGATAAATTGCTCGAAAGTGCAATATTAACCAATGAACAATTTCGGATCTCCTTGTTTTTCAAAATTACTTATTCTGTGCTAGGAGTGAGAATAAATGAATATTAATTCCCTTTCTGGCCAGAAAAGGTGGCAAATTTGTGTAACATAAGGGCTTAATGTGCAGAACTAGTACCTTCAGTAGTGTTCCGTAGAAGTTAGAACCACCGATAGATCGAGAAAAAGTTATTTCTTAGAAGATAGAAGAACGACTTCATTTTTATAATTGTTTTGATTAAACACAACATCAAAAAACGGTAAAAAAAAGGTTTAAGGCAAACTTGGCAAACGTAGAATATCGCACAAAAAACATCCAGTCACGAAAAGAAAACGATGAAACGTACATCTCTTCTATTTAGCTGATGAACGCTACTAATTTAACTCAATCCTTCACTTTTTTCACTAGCACATTCTATGGAAGGCTTCTGGCGTGATCTCGTAGATCAAGATGACGAGTGCACAAAATATATTTCGCTTTTTTGTAGGTGTTTTTACCTGCGTGTTAACATCGTTAACCAGGTGATAAACTATTTTTTTAGACGACGCAAATTATTACAATAGGGCAGATGCAAAATATGAGTTAACGTTTGCTTAAAAATGACATAATCCTGGTGAAACCATACATTGGTCAGAGATGTTACGGGTTTCCTACATGGTACATATGACGTCATAGTTTACGCAGCGCAATAATTCACCTATTCGACGAGCATGCATAATAAATATATGCGATTGTTGAAGATATTAAACACTACATGATTTTTTTCCAACTGGGTTATTAGATCACACAAAAGCAGCACACTCTTCAAACAATACCGTACTTAAAAGTTATTGCCATCAAATATTTTTTGTTAAAAACAAGAGACTGTTCTTTTTATCAACTGAAACTTTTATAACTTTTTTAATGAATTGTACACACAAAAGTATCTACAAGTCCATACATTTTATACATAAATATACATACTAATATACATATATACATATAACTTTATATACAGATGTATAGGAATAAGTAAATATATGTGTACAAATATATATGTATACATATATATATATATATATATATATATATAAATATATATGAAAATGTTTTTGTCTCTCATTGAGTTGAAAACAAAACGTCATTTACTGCCATTGAATTTTTTTCTTCCTCATTGGTAGAATTTTGTTAGATTTATTTTTCATTGGATTTTTCTTCTTTTTTTTACATACTTTTCCGTTGCTACAAAAGCACCGAATATAATAGCAAAACTCGTCTTTTTCTCTTTTTTTTCTTACAAATTATTTTTGATAACCTTTAAGCAAACGTAATTTGTAACGTTGCAAAATCAATGCTACTCTTCTACAATTTCACATAGTTTGCACAGTATTTTGTAATTTTTTTAACAAATTCAGATTTTTTATGCATTATTGAACGAATTTGGAAATTTCTATCCAAATATATTAATTGTGCTCCTTCTTTTTTTTTTTCTATTTCACTTAGCTCAACACATACGAACAACAAAAAATATACTACTGATTGGAAAAAAAATTCTGTGATTGAGTCTTTGTAGCAATTGTAGGACATTTCACCCCATTTTGGGAATAAAACATTAATTCAAAATTATATATGTAAAAGATTAAACCATTTTAGCATCATTGATGCTCAAAATTTAGAAAAAGAATTGGCAACACTTCCATCTCTTCAGCTGTTAATGATTCGGTGTGTTCTTTTAGTTAATTCATATCTAATATGCTCTCTCCTATACATATATACATATATATACTATAATATATACAAATGTAGGAGCTGATATATTAGATATACATGAAGTAAATCATAGATAAAACCAAACATAAAAAAGAGATTAATAATTATTGGCGCACGACATGTGAAAAAGTTTGCCTAAGCAACCTTCTACGAGACGTTATGGAAGTTGGCGAATCATAGGGTTTTCTATGCGTACGAACAAACAAAACGAAAAAAGCAACGCAGAAGAGGAAATAAGGGCGGGTTGTTTTAAATTTTGAAATGGTTTATTTACTTTGTACCAATTAAAATCTTTCGTCTATTACGTAATCTGAAATTTGGGCTTATACTATATTATTTATAAAAAAATCAACGAAAAGCAATTATTTTCAGCAAGAAATATTATTATCAACTTAAAGCTATTATCATTGATCAGTCCAAGAGCTTATTAGCTTTTATGTAAACTTTTCTGTTCTTGTTTCTCATATCCATCGATCCGTTTGCTTTTCTTTATCATTCTTATTGTAGTACGGCTTCTCATTGCGTTTACTACTTGCTTCTACTACATTCAAAACATAAAAAAGCAGCATTGTGGCAGGGTCCTAAGAAGAATATTTTCCTTAAGTTTATTTATGAAGTATTTTCTAAGCTTTTCGAATCTTGGTAACTCTTCTTCGTTCTATCTATGAATTAAACTAAAGAGATCCATTGATATATCCATTGTATGCGATCTTAGCCGTTTATTAGACACGAAAATTTTCAATTAAATACTTTGAAAGTCTTTAATTGAAATGGTGCTGAACTTTTTGCTATAGGCATCGCAGCGGACGGCAAGTCGTATAGTTTTTTATGTAAACAGCCAAATAGAAATACGCACGAAATATATTACAAGAGAGAAAAACGTGAGAAATCAACACGATGTATTTCAATTTTAAAAGTTATTCTTCAACATTTACTTGCGTACTATTTTAAACCTTTTTCATCTCTTCAACACCATTATCTCTGATGCATTCTATCTCATCTTTTTATCTTGTATATCGATGATCTCTTTTCGTTAATTAAGCCAAGCCATATCTTAATGTGCGCTGACGATATGGAACTGTTCTTTTACTACACCTCGAAATTGCACTGCTTTCTACTTCAGGCTGATCTAGACAGTCTAGCTACATGGAGCTGATATAATTTTATGAAATCAGCCATACAAAAAGAGAAAAAAGTTGTCATCCTCAAGAAGTTCGTTTATCATCGAGTATTTCATTGTTTTGCGGAAATTAGAGAATGTAATGGGATTCATTGAGTTTTGAGAGCATAGAGAGTCGACCGTAAATAAAGTTAGGGTTTATTAAACGATCTAGATCCATACGTTGCAAAAGTGCTATACTCGAATTTGGTATGATCGATAGTTTGAGAAATAACTGATTACTAAAATCACACTCGAGACGAATACTGTCCAGACCTTTAAGCAAACAATTCTTTTGCGTTGTCCATTTCCATCAGTTGCTTTTGCTTTTAAATTCATTACTTAATTCTTTATTTCGCTAATTAATCAAAACGCTTATTTGTTTTTACGTCAAGTTTCTTATTGTGACTTGTCAAATATTGGTTGTTTACATTTATGTCGATTTTTTTATAGTTTTTAAACTACATGGTGATTGTTTACATCTTCATCGATTTCCTTACTGTTACGTCTCAAATGACACGGTAAGGTAAATGAGCGCGCGTTTTTCATCTGTTAACTAATTGAGACTTGAAATGCTTGATATACGCATTCATTTGTTTGCGTTTTCCCATTTGCTACGTTAACGATTTTCGGGCTGAGCAGCCCGATAACTGCCAAACTTTTCATTGTTTTTATCATGTATTCGCATGTAGCTTATTATTTATATAGAGCTATTTGGTAATTATGGAATAGTTTCTCTCAATTTTCTTCACAAGAATAATGAAAAAGGATTTATTCAATACTAAATATTGCTATCAACGAACTGGATCTCACAAATTTCTCCCCTTCTGTCGACTCTTTCCTTTATGGAAAATTAACGAATCCCTTGAGAGATTGCTTGACTTTTCTAGAACAGATGATTCTCAGAATTCTCCTTTCTCTCTGAACATCTTGATACATAGATTATACATAATTTTTAGTTTAGTTTAGTTTATTATCAATTATTAATAATAGCTATGACAATAATTACTATTCTAATTAATATTAACACGCCAAAAGGACTTTAAATTCTATTATGGCATTGTAATAATTCAAGTAGGACAATAACACTTTGTACACTATTAATCAAGGCAAAGATACAGACGCAATTGTGTATAATAAATCACAACTTATAGAGTGTAAAAAGCTTTAATAGCCGCCCTAAACCCCTTTAGACTTACAATTGTTTTAATACGGAGACTTAACAGGTTCCACAACTTTACGTTGTTAACAAAGAACGTCCTTGATGATACTCAATACTATGATCAGAATCAAATTCATCGTCCGTTCATATCTAGCAAACAACATTTTTTCATATAAATTTCATAGTGTCCGAGTGTAGATGAGCTTGTGAAGAAAGGGGGGATTTCTAATATTAAGATACATTCCAAGATGGGAATCCAAAATTTTGTGCGAAAACTGCGATATTCTACCATTTTTGCATTTATTAAAAACATATCTAGCAACTTATGGCAAGGCGTTGCAATTAGTTAAATTAATAAAACTAGTAACAAAACTACAAATGCTTTCAATAACCACGACTGATCGCGCCAGAGTTTCCGATAGAGATTTTTTACCACCTTTTTTTCTCCACATTTTATGATTTCTCTAGTTCTAGTTCTACACTAGCTTTTTCTATACTCCTGTTATTATTTGCTTATCTTTTTAAATTCACAACATCTTTGCTACTCAACACGCACAGACACGTATAATCTAGTTATCTGATGCTTTTTAAGCCACATTTTGCAAACTTATTTATAAAATATACGGAGCATAAATAAAAAAATAAATTTTTTTACAACAAAAACATGGCGATAATAAACCGATTTAACGAGAGCAAAGATAATAAATTCGAAACAAAACTTATTCTTCTGCGTAAAGTTCCAAAAACATATTTAAAAAGTTATTTCGTTAAATAGATCCCTCTATTTACGCGGATTAAAAAAAGAGTTTCTCATGAAATCTGCCCTACGTATGAGCATTTAACGCATGTGACAAGTCGAATACATTTTTAGTGGTGCGCATACCATCAGCTGTATTTATCAACGTTACTCTTATATTTTAACTACGAATTTGTTCAATAGAGAAAATAATGGTTTACCAGCTATAAAATATCACAAGCAAGAAAAAAAACAGCATTGTTTCTTAGACAATGTTCTCAGTATTTTTCAGTAACTTCAGTAGTAGTCAGCTGATGCCTCAAACGCTTCCGAAACGTTTTAACTGATTGCTATATTTCTTATAAAACGCGATCTTTGACAAAAGAACGCTTTGTAGGCAGACGCAAGTAATAGACGAGTATTGAAAACGTTTATGTTATTCTAGTTATTTTATCAGTGTTGACGAATTTTATCAAAATATCAAAGAGAAAAAATATAAAAAACTTAAAAATAAAATCAAGTGCAATGGGTAATGCTGACAATCCGTTTGCTGCTTTGCTTGCTGACTCTAAGGCTAGTATAAATAAGGAGCTTATCGAGGATATATTTTTGTTTACATTGCGTCCGCAAACACGAGAACGTTCGAAGGAGAGAGCGTTATTATGTTTGGCCGATGTAATTGTCAATGATAGCAGTCCAGAGACCGGAATGGGTGAAGAGCTGCTGTCTCACGCCGTATTCGAGCGCATTATGTTAGGGAATACAAGGGAGTATCTGATACCTGGGTCAAACGAGGAGGACGCCGTACAAATGGATACCATTGTTTATTTGCATCGAGCGTACATTGCATGTGAAGAATTTAAACAACAGCGCAGTAATCTTGCGGCGGATTGTGATGCAATTCGCACGCTCATAATTACAAACGTTAGCACATGTATGCGACAACCTGATTTATTTCCCGGTCGTACAGTGTGCGAACAGTGGCGCGATATAATTAATACCTCTGAAGATTATTGCACCAGGGAAACAATGGATTTTCTTGTAGAATGTATTGCGAAAATTTACATTGATGAAGAGCCTCTAGAAGCTCTGGGAGCATTAAAGGCAAACTTTTATCCATTATTGGGGAAGGTGCAAACGGAAATAAGCCAAGCAAATCTTGTAACACTAAAGAAAAAAGTTTTTTGGCTTCTCAACTTTTTTGTGAAGGAGAAACGCACCCCTCAGATGGGTGAAATACTAATTGACTTTACAACGCCCAATCCCAATGTAAATGGTAAGTTATCAGAGTAATAAAAATTGTGGAATACTTTTGAAAACAATATTTAAAATCGGTTTTGCGCATAAATAAACAATAGGTGCTGCTTATATGGATACCTTAATCGGGCAATTATTTTCCATATCGATTTTGCCAAAGAATCAGAACGGCCCTTATGAATTCTTTGGCGATTTTACTTTAGATTCGAGACACACCGATCCAGCTTTATGGGAATGCATGGCCAATCATCAAAATTCTTTATTTATGCTTATCAAGCAGTTATTAATGCAAGATGCCAACAATAAACAAAAAATGTTGGAATGGTTGGCAAAATGCCTGCATGCAAACGTTTCTCGTGGCCATTTGTGGAATAATCTAAATACAGGTTTAGATAATTTGCTAAAGCAAAACGCAAGCGATGCGTTTATGATCGGTCTTACATCTGCGCTGTTACGGCTGTGTACTCCTCTTTGTGAACCCGTGCTTAAGGTAAAGTTGTTGTTTATTGTATTAAATCAAAGCGTCAAAAATTTATAATGCATAGAAATGCGTAGGGAAAGTATTGATATCAAAATCGATTTAGCAATGTCCGTCTGACTGTCTTTGCAATCATGATTAAGATGCTGAAAATTTGTCTAGAAAGCAAGTCCAATCTTTTCTGGTATTCAGCTTAAATTTGAAAATCACCTGGAATGGTCTATCGAGCCGCCCACAATCAGCATGTACCTTTTTTCTTTATTTAACCGTTATTCTTCCTTATGCAATATATTTGCAATATAATTGTTATAAGTAATTGAAGACATTTCTCGTTTTAATAAATGGTTTAAACAAAAATTTTTGCCTTTCATTAGGTTCTTCTGGTGGACCCAACATATTGCGGCGTTATCGAAGAGGAGCGTCAAAAAAAATCGGTTAGCATGTTGAAGGCTTACGAGGAAACTTGTCTTCTGCCGGTAGAAGAGAATGAGAAGCGTTTAACAGCCGACAAGTTCAATTTTGTTACAGAACTCTTCTTTCTGACTCATAAAGCTTACGAACTAAGCTACAAAGCCAGTATTGAACGATTCATTCATATGACACGCGAATTGCACAACATGCAATCAGCGTATCAAGATGTGATTAATACTGATCCCAACAACGATTTTGCGAAAAACCTGCTGCGAATGCTTAAAGAGCAAATGCAGCCATATTTATGCTTATGCAATTGTCTAATGGAGCCTGAGAACGATACTGCCATACTTAAATTCTTCGAAGCTTCAGCTATATGGCTAACGGAAATTTCTTTGATCTCAGCGGAGGATTATGCTGGTTGTGCTAATAGAAGCGATTTTGCTCCGCATACGCGTAACAATATTGAATTGCCAGAGGAAATTGAATTTACGCCGCGTACCCTATGTTCTGTACCCGAAAGCATAATTGACAATATTGTAACATATTTAAATTTTAGTCGAGATTTTCCTTCGGGACAGTATATACAAATGTATCCGTCGTCGCATGAGGCATTTTTTAAAATGATAATCCTTTTTATGGGCAGTTCGAAGTTGGTCAAAAATCCTCATTTACGTGCTAAGCTAGCGGAGGCTTTGGAATTTTTCTTACCAAAGCGTGCAACGGGAGCACCGTTTCAGACGCACATATTCGATTCGCATCCGGAACGTTTAAAAGTGGTCCCTAGCTTACTTAACGTTTTTGTTTCAATCGAAATGACTGGACAATCAGTGCAATTTGAACAAAAATTTAAATATCGGCGACCGATGTACGCCATCATGGAGTTTCTTTGGACAAAGGAGGAATACGTTCAATGTTTTCGCAATTTGGCCGTCGAAGCCGAATCCAATATGGAAGCCATTGAACCGCCAATATTCTTGCGTTTTATCAATTTATTGATAAACGATGCCATCTTTCTTTTGGGTAAAAAAAATTGAGATTGTATTTGAATTATTTGTTTTTTATGCTCATTGATTATTTGATTCCGTTTTAGACGAATCACTTGAAAATTTACAACAAATACGTCAATTGCAAGAGGCTCAAGCGAACGGCGAATGGGATAATTTACCTGAAAGCGAACGTCAACAGCATCATTCCAATCTGCATCAATTAGGCAATTACGCCCGTTTCGATAACATTTTGGGTCGCGACACAATAAATCTTCTCAAACTGCTTACTACCGAAATTAAAAGCATCTTCTGTCATAACAGTATGGTCGATCGTATAACTTCCATGCTTAATTATTTCCTTTTAAATTTAGTTGGCCCTCAAAAAGAAAAATTCAAAGTGAAAGACAAAAAGGAATTCGAATTTGATCCGGCAAATACTGTATTAGAGATTTGCCATATTTATATCAATTTAAGTAGTAGCGATAATTTCTGTTTGGCGGTTTCGCAGGATGGACGATCATACAGTTCCCAATTATTTAGCTATACGGAAAACATTCTTATACGAATTGGCGGTGGTCAGTTGATCGGGGAAATGGCCGAATTTGCGGAAAAAGTACAAAAGATGGAAAATCAATACAAACAAGAACAGGAATGTTTAGCTGAAGCGCCAGAGGAATATTTAGATCCTATTATGTCGACTGTAATGACAGATCCAGTCATCTTACCTAGCTCAAAAGTAACCGTCGATCGATCCACTATAGCCCGTCACTTGCTAAGCGATCAAACGGATCCCTTTAATCGAGCCCCTCTGACCATGGATAAAGTCATCCCCAACGAAACTCTTAAAAATGAAATACAAATATGGTTAGCCGAGAAACGTGCTGCCTGCAGTAACGAAAATTTAATAAAAAGTTGAATAGCTTTCTTGTAATATGTTATTACGCTACCCAGACCCAAAGACATTAATATATAATCATAGTTGGAAGAAAAACTTTTCTATTTTGGTGTAAACTTTATTTACTTCTTTGTATATACATATGCATACATATAATTACGTAATAATACATGGGTTTTCGGTATTATTTCTATCCCGCATATTAGAAATTGTTTTGATTTTAATTTATCGAGTATTATGGATCTACAGATGGATGAATGCAAAATTTGAGCAAAAAGTAAACCAGTAATGCCGGTCGATTTCATATGCAAATAAAATAGTTTTTCCCTTTCCTCTTCATTCTTACCATAGTTTAACCAGAAGTGATACAAAATTTATCATTTCTTATATACTGTAAATATTTCCTTTCTTTTTGTGATGTTAAGTAATACTGTAAATATCACTGATGAATTTATATGGAACAAAGGCAACTAATAGCTTTCATTATCTTTTTTCTGTCTAGTTTATTTGTCCGTAGAGCAATGAGCAAGGCCGCCATAAATTCAATACTTCAATCTTTGTACCCGCCACCTTAAGATGGGGGTATACTCATTTTGTTTTTTCACATAGTGTATGTAACACCCAAAAGAAAGCTGCGGAGACAAAGTACATATATTCTTGACCAGCGTGAAATTCTGAATTGATTTAGCCATGTCTGTCCACCAGTGTGCGGTGTGTTGTTGGCACTCGCCTGGTCGCAAAAATGAAGATGTTGACTTCAAATTCGGTAGAAACATTGGAAATTTCTGCACACAGGTTGGTACTGAAAATGGATGAAATTAGACGTTCGTGCATGGAAGTTGGTATTTAAAATGGCCCTAATTGGTCAGAGCAGAAGTCTGCAGTGGGGCATAAACTGAACGGAACCCCGTTTATTTTAACAACTTGTGGGTTTTTGCTCGTTACTCGGAAATTATTAAAGTTTGAAGGCTGAAATTTTTCATATTTACTTTAGGAAACACTCTACTCTTTATATGCAAAGATGAAAACAATCGGCCACGCCCACACAAAGTTACAAGTAATTAAATTTTATTTTTTTCATTTTTTTGAGGTCTTATTATGCAAACAAGACAGAATGTTTAAAACTATTTTGTACACTCCTCAAATGAAGATATATTTTCTGCCTAAAAATGGGTTAATTCTAAAATGAATTTGATAGACCCCGCGATTAATTTTTTCTTAACAATGCCAGCAATGTGGGTATCAAAGAAAAGAACTTGGTGAGTAGAATGCGAAAAGCATAGTGGTGGGGTGAGAGAGATTCGGCCCGTTTCTTACTGTTTAAAATAATTATTTATAACTTTCTTAATTGTTTAAAATAATTTCATGCAATGAATTCTCGTTTTATGAATAATTATAGAGTTTTGTTCGGTAGTTAACAGCAAAGTAATGTCAACATCCAAAATACAATTATAACATTTTTATCTAAATACTTATAGCCCAAATGAAAAATGATGAACGCTATACTGTGCGTTGACAAAATATCTAAGAGCATTTAATGGAAAGCGATGTTTCAATATTAGATACGATAACAGTTCTAAGAGCTTTATATAGTTGGATTATGTTTTCTAAACTATGAGGTTGTTCGGAAAGTCATTTTCGTTTTTTTCCCAACAGTGGAATTAATTGCATTTCTTCGTCGCCAGGTTCACATGTTCACTTATAACGCTTGTGTGGCAAAATTTCGTTTGGTGCCTTAACATATGTGGAAAGTCGAAGGCTGCATTGCCATCGTGCTTTACTTCTATTACAAGCGAAAAGGTGAAAATGATCTTCAAGCAAGAGAAAAATTATTGGATGCATACGCAAGCGACGAATGAACAGAACGCCATTGCCAAAGGGGCTTGTAACCTGAACAGTAATTACCATAAGGAGAGCTCTTGCTGAGACCAACATTTCATTGGAGTTAGAGTCTCAGTGCACTATACCGTCATAAAAACCTATTTGGAAACGTCTATATTTCGTCTGCGTGTATTTTGGAAGGTTACAGAAAGCCGAAGAGCAGATTTTATTTTTGAGCGGACTAGGGATTCATAAATTTTTCAGGCGTTCTTTTCATCGCATTCATCCTATAAGGCTTGATACTGTCGTCAATAAATCCTTTTTATCTTTTTTTCTTCATCAAATCTTAAAAAGTTCATTTTTTTTGCATTATTTCTTGCTGTTTTTTATGTTTATTTCTTACATTTTGCTGCTCAACCCCTATACAAATTATTTACATACACGCAGCTTTATACTTATTGTAAACAAAAATATTTAAAATGTACATTGATCGACTTTGTTCAGATTTCCTTTAGAATAATTAACAAATAACAAAAAATCAAAAATCTTTATTTAATTTACTATTTTGCAATGGGAACATTGCGTTGTTTAAACTGTTCAACATGGTGTTTAGCAATTTTGTACGGTAATGAATTCAAACTCAATAAATTTGTATTCAAAGCTTGATTATAAGCTTTTAAAAGCGATTCTTCCTCTTCCGCTGGTTCTAGGTATGCCGACAAACCACCAATTAGTAAGCTTTCTTCACAATTTAGAAAACGTAAGGCGGAAGCATAATCGGACCATACTCGACGACGCCACTTGTGATCATATTTTTGAGCCAATGGTACCATAACCAAAGAGCTAAATAACTGATCGCCGTAGCTAACCGCTTGAAAGTGATCGATGAACAACGCATATAAATTCTCAAATTTACATTTGCCTGGGTACACGGCATCGAAGTCAAATTTTATATTTTTGCTTTCTGCATAAAACTTTAATAAATGTTGTTGTAACATTTCGTGTATATCTCTATCCAAAAAATTCGAATCTTGGCCCATAAATGCGATCATTAAGTACATGAGCTTTTCGGTAGGTGCAACAATGTGCAATTCTCGATTACATTCCTCCAATTGTGTAACGAAACTTAAAGTCATTTGCAAGACTTGACGTTCTGAAAAGACCGTCGACGATTTTTGTTGAACATTTTCCAAAAATCTTTGCAAGATTAAACGTAATTGGAAGTAAGGCCAGTCAGGTGGCAAAATGGGAAGTTGACTAAATGGTAAAGCAAGACTTAGCTCATTGGGCTGCACTACAATATAATGAGGATAAACTAATTCCAGACATGTGTGGCGCCACTGATCAAGAACCTCTTTACTTGCGTTGATGTAATGCGGATTAAATATAACCTTTTCGAATAGTTGCTCAATTTCTGATACGTACTCGGCGGTTAAACAGCTCAAGAAATTATAAACAATTTGTAACATTTCCGAAGTTTGAAAATAAGTTTCAAGCCCTTTAAAACACAGCAATTGGTGTATAAATTTCAGCTCCATTTTCGTAAAAAAATTTGTTGCTAAATAACGATTACAACGCACACTTATTGAATGAAGGAATTTCACCAATGGCTCTAAGATAGCCGGTCTTAAAAGGGATTCAAAAATTATTTTGTTATTACATTCCAAATACAACTCCATTAGGCGCCATAATGAGCTAAGAAAATAAGTGGGATATTTTTGGCTAATAATTAACTGAGGGCCACACGGGTGCAATGCAATAGAGCCAGCATTGGGTAAAGGCTGATACACATTTCGACGATCCACCGAATCATGAAGAATTAATGACGAATAAACTATGTTTTCCGCGAATTTTTGAAAACTTTCACTTTCAATGAATGCCTTCACATACTTATTCACAAAATTATGAAAGCGCGTCGGATCAAAATTTCGTTTGTACCAAATAACCACATCTAGGCAGGCGTTTAATAAGGTGGTTTGAGAAAACTCCATCATGCCAACACGTGTAGCTGTATGAAACCATTTACAACTGCAATCATGCAATACGTCGGTCAATAAAGTTATTGCTTCACGGCCTACTGGCCCCGTGGTACTTGCTATACACATAAATATAGCCGCAGCGTGTTGCCGTATTAAGTATGGGCCGCCTTCCTCATAAATGAGATGATTGAAATGCCATTCGAGCATATAACGAAAAGCGGGTAAAAACCTTCTAAAACAAAAGTTATCGCTTGAATCTCGGCCCATTCGTAGTAATAAGAGGCATTTCAATATGCGTAAGCATTCAATCTGAATTTTAATCAATTTATTCTGCAGATCATCACGACAGGAAAGATAGTTCTCCAAGACATCAATTAATTTCGAGTCGCAGACCTTGTTAGCAATAATGAGTTTCGTGGAAATCATAATACGCAACAGTTTTAAACACAAATGTTGTGGGTAGCCATATAAGAAGAGTGCCTGTTTTTCGGCGATGTCTACTACTTCCAATTTGGGTAAAAAGTTTTGAAACAAACATTTCATTAATTCAACGTCATTAGCAATTTTCATAGCAATATCTTCTCCAGATCTGGCCAAACGTATTAACATTTTAAAGCAAGATATGACACAGCTGTTATGGGGCTTAATAGTATTTAGTATATATCGAATTCTATATAAAGCGTTTGTACGCACAAGCCCCTCTATTAAGTCGGCATCGCATAACTGAAAATCGGTCATGAAGCTTTTACTCTCTTCCTCATTTTCTTCTACATCAGCCCTCATGAATGTCTGACTGGACGATGTCGATATTTGTAATTGCGCTAACTGTTTTTGTAAATTTTCTACAGGAAAGGAATCCTCGAGATCAGAGTCAGTTTTTAGGACTTGCAAAGTAGGCTGCCAATGGCAACCAGGATTTTCGTAGCAAAAGTCCAGTAAAAACTCATCAGTTTCATTGTAAAAGAGAAAAGCTAAAGCCTTAGCTACCACTTCCAAAATCGCTGGATTATTGTCATCGAAACCGAACCGTAGTAAAAAGAAAATTTTTGTTATCGGCAAATCTAAAGTCTCATCATAAAAACCCTGTTGATAAATGCTAAGCATTCCGGCAATAGCGCTAAAAGCTGACATGCGTTGTTGTATTATATGAGAGCGTGCTAAACGGAATAGTTCCTGTAGGGTATAACCGGGACGTTGTGGTTCATCGCCATGCAAATACAGTTCGCGTTCTTCCTTATCATCAGCTTCGTCAGGACTAAAGGGCAGTAAAACGCCTTTCCAATCAAACCGCGCCTCAAATTTTTCGCCCGGTTTAAGTTTCTGTTTTTGATTGCGCACGACGCTCATCCACTCAAGCTTATCTTTCTCAACTACATCAAAATGTATCCATTCTTCAGCAGCGCCACGTCTTATTAGAGGTACAGCCGCATTAGACGAATGTAAATCCACCATCATGGCTTCTAGAGAATCGGAATTACCCATCGAATTCATTACGGCATTCTTATTTTTAGGCTCTTTAAAATGATGTAATCTCTCTTTATGTTTTTTATTTAATAATGCAATTATCGAAGGATCTAAAGATTCCATCAATGTTTGTTTCTCCTTTAAAATTTCTTCTTCCGTCATTTCTCTTAATATCTTCAAATTCTCTTCGAATGCTTCCTCTCCTGTTTCGACATCTTCAAAACGAACACCCAGTTCATCCTTAGTTCGCCGTAAATTATAATCCTCTGTATCTATGGTTTCGTGACTTTCGTTTATATCTGTTTTTACATTTTGCTCCATTATCTGAGCGAATATACTTTTCCCATTACTAAAGGCTTTGGGAGTTGTTAATTTCATCTTCTCAACGACGGGAAAAGCATGACCTTCTTGACAACCCAAAAAACTATAATGCTTGGGTTGCTTTACGAGCTTTTCGACAATATCACCTATAATTGTGTCTGCAACAACATCTGCATGTTGCTTCGTGTTCACTTCCCCTTTAATATTTGTATGGATTTGATCTAAAATAATTTCTCTCTGGGAAGCATTATCACTTGGAACTTGACGATGTGCAGCCGGTGTCGCATTTTCTTCGCCGTTTTTTCTACGACTTTTGGCGAATAATGATGTCTTGGAAGGTTTTGATATTTTAACAATTTGTGCGGCTGGTTTAATTTTGGGATTTTTCGCTTTCTCTGCTAGAAACTCTTGCTGCATACGCAAGATGTCTTTCTCAGTTTCTCCCCGTTTAGGTCTTTTCATCATTTTTTTACAATTCTTTTTTTCTGTTTTTCTCACAAAATATCACAATTCACTTGAAAAAATATAAAATATTTTTTTTAGCTGATTGTCTGCAACTGTTTGGTATGATAAGGCAAACAAACACGGGTTTTTTTGCGTCAACTATATGCGGTTTTAATTTGGGGGAATATAAGAGAGACTTCATTACGTTTTACATTTCCATTTGCATTGTGT
This sequence comes from Glossina pallidipes, assembly GCA_000688715.1. Taxonomy (NCBI): domain Eukaryota; kingdom Metazoa; phylum Arthropoda; class Insecta; order Diptera; family Glossinidae; genus Glossina; species Glossina pallidipes. Next base: position 706,949 of record KK499795.1, on the reverse strand, counting down.
CCTTTCAATGTTATATATTTCTTCAAAATCCAAAATACACCTTTCTTACACACACATAGGTAGCAAGCCCAATGATGCGTTATTCCTTTCGGAATTGGACTTCACTTTGCTGACTTTTTACAAGACATTGTGGGAATCAGAATTTGTATAGAAGCAAATAAAACAAAAAAGCGTACAAAGAGAAATGAAGACAATTTGGTTTAAATTTAGGAGGTATTTATCTGATTGATGTTTATTTATTACTACGCTAAGTTTTCTTTACATTCTTCTATTTTGGCTTATAAAGGTATAAAAAAAGCCACAAATGCAATTCATTTTAAATTTAAAATACAGTTTTCAAAACAAAACTTTGAAGTCATTTTTTGCCTTATTTAACTACCTCAGTGAAAGCGAAATTAACGCTCCTACTTTCGGACTCAGTTTTTTCTTTCATTATTTTACTTGCTTTTTTATTATTTTTCTATATTTCTTTATTTTTGCTTATCAAATAAAGCATATTTTTATTTACGTCAATTTTTTTATTTGTTGCCATCATTCTCTGGGACTTTTTAACCCGAAAACGAAATAATGGGTCATTGTGTCAGCCCCCTTAAAGTAAGTAATAAGAGTAAAGAGAAAATAATCTATTTCTGAAGTTTTCCGATATCGTGGCATTCAAATACCGTATAGATAAACTTGCCCTTATTCAACATAGAAAATAAAAAGAAATAGTCTTTAGAGATGTTTTATGATAAAAGAATGCTTATTTCACGAGAATGAAGAAATATATTTTATTCAAAGTATTGTCCATCGACAGCTATGCATTTTCTCCACCTTCCTGGCAAATTGTGGATTCCCTCCCAAAAAAACTGCTCGTGTTTTGAAGCAAACCAGACAAGAAGCCATTTTTCAACCTCTTCAAAGTTACTGAAATGTTGTTCCGAAAGAGCGAGTGACATCGACGCAAATAGGTAGTATTCTGATAGAGCCAAGTCTGGTGAGTATGGTGGGTACGTCAAAATATCCCACCCTAGTGATTTAAATTCGTCTTTTACTGGTTTTGTTGAGTGAGCCGGTACATTGTCATGAAACAAGATAACTTTGCCGAAGCTACGGACCAAGTCTGGTCGCTTTTCAATCAATGCGTCGTTCAACTTGATCATTTGTTGTCGGTAACGTTGACTATTATCAACTTCACCGTGTCTTAACAACTCATGATACACCACACCTCTCTGGTCCCACCAAATACAAACCATTACTTTTCTGCCAAAACGATTTGACTTCGCTATCGCTGTTGACAGTTTTTTACGCTTTGCGTTTTCAATATAAATCCACTTTTCACCGCCCGTAACGATACGATGCAAGAACGATTTTCTTTCATATCTTCGAAGTAGCATTTCACATACGACTTTTCGATTCTCCATCTGTCTCGCATTCAGCTCACGTGGCACCCACTTTCCTGACTTTTGGACCTTTCCCATAGCATGTAAACGTGCACTGATATTCGGTTGTGTCACACTTAGCTGTTCAGCCATCATTTGTTGCGTTTGCGTATCGTCTTCATCCAATATAGCTTGCAATTCAGCGTCCTCATACTTCTTCGGTGCTCCTGGGCGGTCCTTGTCCTTCACGTCGAAATCACCACTTTTAAATCGCCGAAACCAGGTCTCACATGTTTTAATATTTGGAGCGCTATCACCGTAAACTTCCACAAGAAAACGTTGACTATCCACCGCTTTTTTCTTCTGATTAAATAAGAAAAGCAATGCATGCCGCAAATGTTCTTTAGTAGGCAAGAATGCAGCCATTTCCAAATTGTACAAATCGCAAATTGTACACTTCGCGAATTGTACGTTTATATTATACACGCTTTCAAAGTTTTATAAATATGCTACTAAATCTCATAAACACCCTGAGAAATGTTAATAAGTAGATACCAGCTATTAGAGAAACCGGCAATGACTTACTTATACACTTAACATATGTAAATTACCCCTTGGGGGACTGACACCATGATGCGTTGTTTATCTTTTCAAACTAAAAAGTCTCATGTGTAACACAATGCGAAGGCGTGTTACCATATTATTTTATAAGAAAACTTAAACAAAAACATCTGGTTTTAGAATTAACAAAAGTACAAAAATCAGCGGTACAAAAACTTAACGTAAAAACAAATTAAATTTTCAATTGATTATTGAAGTAAAGAAGGAAGAAAATGAGTTTAAAGGAAATACGGACGTGAATTTGTCTGACGCAGTGGAATACACCAAGAGGGGTGCTTAAATGTTTTAATTCGAAAACCATATTTTGCATAAATAAAATAAACTGTCTTTATTTTTCCTTCACCTTTTTAGGTTTTTGTTTTTCTTCTTTGATCAATTATTTAATCATTTAAGCCAAATTTTCCTTTTTTATTCCATTTGCAACAATTTTCGCTGCACCTCCTTTTGAATTCGCTGTACCTCCCTGAATTCGCTGTAACTCCCTTTGAATTCACATTTATTTCTTTATTTATTTATTTATTTATTGAAATCCGCCTGAGTGGCCGAGTAGGCAAGAGTCTCGACTAGCAATTCAATGGTCGTGGGTTCAAACCTCAAGTGCGGTAGAGTTTTTAATAATAAAAATAATAATAATATTAATAAAAAAAATAAATAAATAAATAAAAAGCCGAAAGCCTTAGATGCTAGTGCTTTTAAGACTTTAGTCTTAGAATTTATTCTCGGGCTAAATTTAGATAATAATAATAATAATAATAATAATTTATTGAAAACAACTCTGTGCTCTCTCCATTCTAAACAAAAGGGAATCAGCAAAAACGTGCAAAAAAAATTCGTATAAACAACATAGGAAATATAAATTTACATAAAGCTGTTTCTTACTTTCTTACTCTTTCTTAATCCTCTGGTTAAGCCTTCAAATATGCGCACTATGAATGAATCTACAAGTTGTATACGCACAAAGCCATATGAGTTGCCTTCTCCCGCAGAATCTTGTAAAAAGTCGGCAAAGTTGAAGTCTCCTCTCGAAAATAGGAATAACGCATCATTGCGTTTAAGCGCGTTCTCTCGTAGTTTATGGATTGTAAAGCGGCGTCTTAGACGAAATATTTTCCTTCTTTTGTTTATAACATTTTTTATATGTTTGCCTGTTTCTTCAAAGCCTTTGTGAAATTGTTCATATAGCAACTCTCCTGCGCATCAGACTGGTTATTCTTTTCCAAATACAGAGATGATGTTTTTATATTTAACGTATTTTCTTAGCGTCTACTAATAGCTAAATAAAAACATTTAAGAAAGTTTATAAATTGAAAACTCAACAGATTTTATGGATATGTCTGAAGTGCAAAATTTTCAACCGAGTGAAAATTGGCGCAATATTATTAAAACGTTTTTAACTATGGAGAGGTAAGAAAACAAATAATCATCTCTGACACAATTCGTTTTACCATCCCAAAGAACGACGCACAATATACATGAAATAAAAACGTACTTGTTATTAATTTAGAAATAATATTTGAAACTTTAATCAAACACAAATATTCCGACATTTTAAATAGAAAAAGTGCAACGAAACAAAAAAACGAAATAAAGGAGAGCGACCGCAGAAGTTTAGATATCGGAGAAGATTTGCAGAACATTTTGGAGGAAAGAACCCGGCAAATAAATATAAAAAAAAAAATGGAAGAATTTCAAAAAATGGTCATTGATGAGACAGTGGTTGGTACAGAGCCTCGAGGATTAATGCAAGTATCTGACGAAAGTTTTGAAGCTTTAGAGCGCATGTGTGACAAGACTCTTTCTGATCCAAATAGTACGATTTTTAAATATATGAAGGCTGATAATAAGGATCAAATATTAGCTGCCATGAAAAAACGTGCTAGTGGAAACGAGGCAAACATGAGCCCGCAAATGTTATTACAAAAATTGAAAGATTGTACTGTTTTGGATGAAGTCGAAGCCCCGTCACACTTTTGGGATAATACAGTTGGTGGCGAAAATGAATTCCAAATGTCGCCAGTTAAAATGGTGGGTCTGCTGCGACCGTCTACAATAATGGAGGAAGCTTGCGAGGATTCGGTCCATTCGGATGTATCATCTCCTGCCAGCTTCGAAACTGCCGGGAAATGTACTCTTAGTGGTATTTCTTCAGCTGGGACGTATGGCACTGCTAAAGATTTCACTTGCGGCAGCAGTGCATGTTCGGTTCCTGTTACCATTCAAAATCAGTCAAGTATTGGATCTGACAAAAACGAGTCACTCGTTTACAACGCAGATAATTTAACATTTGTGGATAACAGCACTTTGCACGATGGAAGCAGACAAAATGCCACTGTCATAACTTCAAATAATAGTTACAGGCAAGAAGAAATTTTAGAAACGGATTGCAATGAACCTAACTCGAACGCTCCGCAAATAAATGCACAGAGCCCTTTTACGAATATTGGTGACGAATCTGAGGAGTCAGTAATTGAAATCTCTGACGAAGAAAAGGATAACGAAGTAGTAGAAGCTAATACAGGCACAGATGCTATACGTTGTCAAAAAAATACTGCTCCGCAAACAACATCCCAAATTCTTAAGGATATAAAAGCCGAAAGCATTATGAGTCTATCCTTCGAAAGCGATAAAGAAAATTGCTACGATTCAGACATTGAAACATCTCCCCAGTTCAATGACACCATGGAAGAAGTTGAGTATATGCTTAAAAAAGGTATGGAATATATGTCATCAGACGGTATGCTAAAAAATAAATCAGATAAGACAAAATCCATTACGAGCACTCAATTGGAAAAATCGGTCTTGTCGACTCCTAAAACATCAAAAGTTTCTGCCACCCAGTCGTACAAATGCCCAATCTATAAATCGGTTCCAAAAGGTAAAATTTTAAATTAAAATATATTCAATTTTAAAATATAATTGTGAACTTGTAAATACGCAGGCAAGCCAAGCGCCGCAAAGTCCGAAGGAAAAGCCGTGAGTAACTTAGCACGCGGGAATGTGAAAAAGACAGATCGATATGCCATTAATATAAAACCTTTTCCCAAATTGGATTTGTTTGCTAAGCCAACAAACAAGCGTCAGAAAGAACTATCGCATAAATTTTCGCACGTCGTTAGTCCAATTGGCACTTATATGAAAAAGACCGCAGTTACCCCGTTAATGGCTAACATAAAGTGCCGAAGAATGAAAACCGACGTACTTAACTCTACAGCATTCCAAGAACTTGAGAAAGAGTCTCGTTTATATAAGCCTCAGTTAAATTCAAATGACGGAGTTGCTCAAATTGGGGGAAAAAAAATAGCGGGACTCAATCCTCAGTACAAGCCATTACCGAAGAAAGCATACATATCATCGGACCGGAAACAAGTAAGTACTATTGCAAAGACTTCTCCAAGTGTGTAAATGTGAGAGTAAAGTATGCCTTTTAGATTATGGATGAACGCACTCCTACCACAATACCTGGTGGCGCAAAAATACAAAAATATATCGAAAGTGCTGTCATGCCCGCAGTTGTTCGACATGAGGGCAAATTGAAAATGAATGCAGATGAAGACTACAAGGCAATGGACAACAAAATTGACTTAAAATTGGACAAAAAACCAGATTCAACGAATGACACCAAATGCCGTACAAACGCCAGTTTGGCAAATCTATCTGTTATGTCTGGCGATGTCTCTGTATACACAATAAAGGATGCTCAAAAGTTGTAGATGGAGTCAGCGTTGAGCATACAATTTAATATATAACATCCTTTTTGAATAAAATATTAACGCAATGTTTTTTACTCCACTTACGGATTCAATTGCAAAAAGAGAAGTTCGAATTTGGATCGTGACATGTGGAATTAAAGATTCTCGGTTGATTATATTGAGAATGGATCTACGCTGCCTTCTTCCGCCGAACTTGAATTTCGAGAAAATCAAATATTTGCGTAAAGAGAGAGAGAGAGAGAGGGAGAGGAAGGGTTTTAGAGCAAAGCGAAGAAAAGTTTTGAAAATTGCGAACTTTTTTCATGTAGCGACTTATTTTGAAAAAGTCATTATAGTGGAAATGCTCGTAAAAATAGCTCTTCCTTGGATCGAAACATATCAATGCTCCAAATTTCATCAAAATATCTCTATAAGAACAATCTATAGGTTGAGTGCAAAGGTGCGTAGACAAATTGACGGACGGATAAAAATCGATTCAAGAAATTATTCTGAATTGATCAGTATAAAAAATATGGGATTATCCCAAGTTCGTTCGGTGCAGTATATATCGGCACAAAGTTCTTAGAGCATAAAATTGAGGAAGGATTATTTGGCAACCATATCGAATTTTATATCGCAAAAGTTGAGATCAAGCGTGAAGTTGCGCATAAACGTTTGTGCGTCTCTAGTAAGCGCCGTGAGGAGAGAGTTGTTAAAGTAGTGTTTTAGGTTGATTCTTGGACCCGTTAAAATTTTCAATTGCTAACTGATGGTAGGAGATAATTCTTTGAAACCTATTCTATATACATGTTCTTATAAAAAGCAAGCCCCGTTTAGATCAATTGGCGTCAATTTTTAATATTTTATGATGAAAATTGATCTACGCTAGTGAATGGATTCTCCCTCTACACAAAGATTCTCTAACGATATTTTGTGGCGACAATTGCGGCGTAGCGTGTGCAATGGTACGCCTGGCCCGACTATAACGTCTTCACTCCTTTTCAATTATAAACTTCAATTACCGAGTTTCTTCGTTTGAGTAAATTATCAATAAATTGTAGTTTAATGTAAAACACATATATATACAAATTTCATTCTAAGGTTAATAAAGCTTTCTTTCTTAAAATTAATATAACATATATAAGAATATAGCATCTAACATCTAACATATTCTATACAGATTTACGCTAACATTCTTGGCTACTTATTTTTTGGGAGAAAAAATGCTTTCGAGATCGTTTCCTGAAATTCGTTCATTGTTGATTATCACTTTTCGGACTTTGAGGTTCTTTCCAAGCGCGATTGACTTTCGATTCGGACATCCGGCCCAATTTCTGGCATATAAAACGACCTACTAAAACTAATTTTTCTAGATTGACACCAGTTTCTACACCCATGCCATGGAGCATGTAAATAATATCTTCGGTAGCCGCATTACCCGAAGCACCGCGCGCATAAGGGCAACCACCCAAACCAGAAACGGACGAATCGACCACTGTAATACCGTAGTTAAGAGAAGTTAAGACATTAGCCAAAGCTTGCCCGTACGTATCATGAAAGTGAACAGCGAGTTTTTCTGGTGGCACCACGCGCACTACTTCATCCAACATTCTGCTAATAGTTCCGGGTGTTCCAACGCCTATGGTGTCCCCTAAGGAAATTTCATAACATCCCATGTCATAAAGAGCCTTCACAACCTTTCTTACTTCCAGCGGCTTGATTGGACCCTGATACGGACAACCAACGACGGTTGATACGTAACCACGTACTTTGATATCATTTTTATGAGCAATCTCTAAAACGGGACGGAAACGTTCAATGCTTTCGGCCGCGGTGCAATTAACATTTTTCAATGAGAATGCATCGGATGCCGCTCCGAAAACGGCCACTTCCTTAGCGCCAATCTTCATAGCACTTTCCAGGCCTTTCACGTTAGGTGTTAGCACAGGATAGGCAATACCCGGGCATTTTTTTATACCACTATACACTTCGGCATTATCAGCCATTTGCGGGACCCACTTGGGACTCACGAAACTGGTAACCTCAATGGTTTGTAGGCCAGTTTCTGATAACTGGTCGATAAATGATATTTTCACATCAGCCGGTAATAGTTTTTTTTCATTTTGTAAACCGTCCCGCGGTCCGACTTCGACTATACGTACGTGGGACGGAAGTCTTTGCGCCTGCAAGGCATCAAACTCAAGAGAATATTATCGTTAAAGTGAATAATTAATTTACTTACCGTTGCGTAAGCGCGGTTTAATGAGTGATTAAAAATTGGTCTCAACATATCCAATAATTAAGATAATTAATGATTTAATTGATTATTTTCACTTTAATTGCAGATCTATGCTGCTCTATAACCCTAATTGATCTTGTAATCAGCTGATTTTTCAAAATAATCACAACTATGTGCATATAAGTACGTAAGCATTTTCTTTAGAAAAGGGTGAGACGTAGTTTCAGTAGTTTAACCCACTACGGAACGAATATTTATACCCTATACGAGTTGTGGTACAGGGTATATTAACTTACTGCGGTCGTATGTAACAGACAGAAGGGCTTAAGATAGAATCCCCTTTTATTATACCGATTGATTCAGAATCATAATCTGATTTTATCTAAGCCTGTCCGTCCGTCTGATGACTATCCTGTCTGTCGCTAAATGGGAAAAACTGCAATTTTCAAAATTTCTGAGCAAAAGTGGCTAAGCAATAGTTTTTGAGCATTCGAAATTGGTATGGAAACTTTGTACTGGCTGGGGCAATTTTGGAACCCCCTCATATAACGAACACTCAACTTCACACGACAGAAAGGTATAATCTGTAGTGCTTCGTGAAGAAAATTATATCATAATAGTGATTTAACATAAAAAATTAACTGCACCAAATTTGGACCTTCTGGCCCCTTTTTTTAGATCCTACCCTTTTCACGATTTTCACGAAAATGGACTCTCTTTGTAAAGCAGAGAATATGTGGTGATGAAAATTGACCCATAATATTGGAGTAATTTCATACAAAAAAGAACCTTAATAAATTTGGACCACCTACGCCCTTTTTTGGATCCTGGCCTATGTAAGGATTAAATTTGTACTACACTAGGTTGCGTTTTGGGTTGGCTTCCCCATAAATACGCACTTGAAAAATTGCCTTTATATAGAAACAAGTTGTAATTTTTGTGTTATATAATAAAAAAAAAGAATGTGGTGTAGGGTATGCAAAGATCGGCCTTCCCTGAGTATAATGTTTTTATTTGTTTTAACAATATTTTTGTCTATATTTCCTAAAAGGCTAGGTAGCTTTCTCGCTTACAGAGCATTTTGAAGGCCAATAGCATGACTTGACATGTTGTTCTCATAAAAGACAATGCAGCAGCATATGCAGCCAAACCAACGAAAAATAAATTGAAAGTAGTTGGTCGGGATGTGTGAGATGAGCTAACGCAATTGTACTATTCACAGAACTCGATCGTCTCTCAACACTAATTACTTACGCCGGTGTTGGACACATGCTCTGAACAACGCCTGGGCAATTATAAAGAAGTCGAATCATATAACTCTGCGAATTAACGGTTTGCTTCAAAAGATGAAGATGGGGCTTTTGAACAAAAATTCTACATTTTTAAAAAGGACGAAAAAATCGATTGCCAATAGTCGTATGGGTAGGAACATTTCTTTTATTTCTACGAAGAGGTGGCAAAAGACACTAATCAAATTTTAACCTAAGATTATCCTCAAAGTTCTCAATCATTTCTCCACAATAAATTTTTTGACTTTTCGTACAACAATTATTAAATTAATTCAGAGATATTATTTTCCTCCGGCTTATCCTGAATCCAAAGACGTGCATATGCTAACCTATTTCTATCATGAGGTATCTTTGATTCCATAACAGTAACTGGTAATTGTTTCCATTTCTTAACCTTTTTTGACAAAAACACGTAAATAAGCTAATCTACCCTAACCTTATTTATTTATGTTGTTAGGAAAATATCATTTGCAATTTTTGATGATTTGAGTTTTCATGAAATCTTGTCGATTTTCTGAGAAACAATATTCTAAAGAAGATGGAAAACCAAGCGCACATTCATGCCGTGTTATCTGAGTCTGAGAAAACAGATTAGCAGGTTAATGGATTAAAAATGTGGTGATGAATTTAAGTTAAGGTAACTTACTTGCAAAAAGGCATATAAACAAGATATTTCAGGAACGCAAAATCAGTCTGTCGTAAGAGAGTCGAAAAGTGAGTCCCAAAAGTCTAATGATGTTCCGAATTTCAAGAAAGAAGCAGTTATTGCAAAAAATTAATAACGTAAGTGGAGAATGCTCTGAAATTGATGAAAGCTCAGAATCTGAAAGTGAAGATGTGCTGAGTGGGTGATTAGTTCGGAAGTGCCCTCGAATTCAATACCGATTATGAAAATTACCCGTCAAGCACTAATGAAGAGAAGGGCGAAAGGGAATAAGGTTGTTGGCGGACAGTTTGAAGAAGATCGAAACAAGTCCCTCTCCATCTCTTCATATCAAAGATGTTTCAAAGATGTATCAGGTCCAAACGAGATATTATGAAGACAAAGTAAACACCGCATTTTATTTAGTATTTGACAGGAATATTATAAAAAATGAACGGAAGAATGGAGTTTACCTCGACATAAGTTAAAGGCGTTTACAGGTATTTTATATGTACGTGGTGCATAAAAGAAAAATGTTAACGCATCGGTTTTGGGGAATAAAACCTAGGGCTCTTCATTTTTCTTGAATGCCTGGAGCCGAAATTGCTCCATGGAAATCCGAAGACCTTTGCGTTTTGAAAATAAAAACGAGCGGAGCCAACGCGTGGGGAAGGATAAATTTGTTCCATTATCAAGCATTAATCGAAAACAGTCAAAACTGTTGCAAGTAAATTTCGATTAATTCCTTCTCTACTGCTGGAAGAATTAAAACTCAAATGGCGCAAGCGAAAATATCGGTTGAAAAGGTTTTGCAGCCAAAATATCTCAGTAATGAACTCCAAAAAAAAATTAAAATATCGAAATAAATTTTTGAAATCTAATCTAACTAAATTTCGATAATCAGAAACTGGTGGCGTATGAAAAATGGTAGAATTTGTTTTGGATATTTCTTTAAGGTCAGAAGTCTGCATGCAATAAAAAGGCCAACAAGTGCACCTAATGAACATTTACCGTTTTTCATTCACTCGCCTCTCTCCTCATTTTCTTGCAATTATCTATAAGAGAATAAAAACCCATACCTAACCGAAATTATAGGATAAGCTTTGAAGTAAGGGTACGATCGGTCAATTTGCTTGACTATACCATACTTTGCCATACGTAAGAGTCTGAATCCAATTGCTTAATAAGCAAATATATCTTGGGTTTGAAGTCGTGCAGTAAGCTATTGAGAGTAAGTGATTTTTACAACAAATTTCTTTTCAAAAGTTTTATTCAAAGGAACCTTTCATATTTATTTTATTTTCATGCTTTTGCAGAAATTTAAAATCGGAGGAGACTTAGAAAGCAGAACCCTGCATATACAACATAAAGTAAGGATTTTGTCCGCATTTAAGAGAAAAAGAAATTGAAACTAAACTGGATAGCAGGAAATCCACTCCAACTTGGTAAAAACTAAACCTAACTGTAGTAAATGCAATATTGTCTTAAAGCTGTAGTTTAAGTTTTCCAAAATCCAATGCGTGTTTAATGATTTGGTCCATGTCTTCATAATTTGAACCAGAGGCTTGAGCCGATTCAGGTTTACCGCCGCTTTTTCCATTCATTATCGTTGACACATGTTTAACCCACTCGTTAGCTTTAAGTCCTTTTTCTATAGCGCTTTTCGGCACTGACGCTAAACAAAACACTTTTTTTGAATTTGCATCCACCGATAAAAACATTGCAGGCGTATCCGGATTCAAAACGCGCACTTGTTTAAGGGCAGCATCAAGAGCTTTGGTATTATTGTAAGCCTCAAGCTGTTGCACAATGAGCGATGCGTTAGGATTTTCAAGGCACAAAGCTTTCGCTTTCTCTGCAGCAGTTGAAATGACGGCATTTTTGAGCGAACGCTCCTTGTCATCTAAAGTCTTTTTAAGATTTTTTAGAAAATTTCGCATTTCATCTTTCTTAACTTGCGAAATAGTAGCGTGAGAAATTTCGTCGCTTAAATCAATTATTCTCTTAATATGATTCTTTAAATGCTCTCCAGTTAGATCTTTGTCAATAGTTTCTTTAACTGCGTTAATTTCCTTTTCATATAGGTTTGCTCTGTTTAAGGCTTTAACAGCCTCATTGCCTGTAAGTGCTACGATACGGCGTATGCCTTTAGCTATACCCTCTTCGCTAATAATTACGAAATCAACGATATGACCTGAACGTTTAAGATGAGTTCCACCGCAAAATTCAACAGAAGTGCGCTCACCGTCGTCACCATTTGGATTTTCCATAAGTTGCTCAATGGTAATACCAAAAGATATTACTCGTACTGGGTCTGGATATACTTCGTCGAAAACCGAACGTAGACCCTTAATAGACTTTGCAGTTGCAAGGGAACATTCTTTAGCATAAATGGGCATATTTTTATAAACTATTTCTCGCGCCATTTGTTCAGTTCTAGCTATTTGTTCTGACGTCATTGCAGTCTTGCTATTAAAATCGAAACGTAATTTTTCTGGAACCACAAGGGAACCCTTTTGGTCTGTATCCTTGCCTAATACCTGAAGAAGGCAATAATTAAGAGCATGTGTAGCTGAATGATTTTTCATTGTCAACGATCTGCGAACTGTGTCGACAAGCAAGTTCAGTTTGTCGCCGACAGAAAGGGTGCCTTCAACTGTTCCGATATGCAAGATGTATCCACCTCGATTATAGACACGATCAACAATAAATTCATTGGCTTCATCATCGATTTTAACTAAAACGCCTTGATCATAAATTTGACCTCCGCTCTCAGCATAGAAATTCGTATTATCTAGTACTAGTCCACATTTTTGACCAGAATTTACAGTTTCAACGAATTGATTTTCGTATCTAATAGCTAAAATTACACCAGAACACGAATCGAAGTGGTATTCAGATTCTCGATCATCAGACACACTTTGATATTTGTATTTAAAGGAATCTTGAGTTATTGAGATTTTCTTGTCTTTAAGCTCGGAAATTGCGTGTACATCGAGATTAATGTCTTCTATTTTACTATCACCCTTGCCCTGTGAAAGTATATAAGAATTTTGTTTAGCTACGTCGTAGGCCTCCATATCAATTTTAAGTCCTCTTTCTTCAGCCATTAATTGAGTTAAATCGACTGGAAAGCCATAAGTGTCATAAAGACGCCACAGCACGTCACCAGGAAGAACTTTCCCACTTCCAAGTTTTTCGATAGTGCGATTCAATAGATTACGACCCCTGTTTAAGGTTTTTAGAAATTGTACTTCCTCTTCATTAATTATATCGATAATGTTCTGAGGATTTTTCTTCACTTCTGGGAAAGCGTCACCCAAAAGTTCAACCACCGTATGCACCAAAGATCCGAAAAAGCCCGGTTTAGCGTTTAATTTCTCAATAGCATATCTGAAAAAAACACACACAAATATTTATAAAAGTTAGAACTAATACTTAACGAACTAAGCACCTGACAGCACGTCGCAAAATGCGTCTCAGAACGTATCCTCGGCCGGTATTGTCAGGCGTGCCCCCGTCGGCTAGAGCTATCGTGAGGGTTCTGGCATGATCAGCCAAAACGCGATACGCCATATCAATCCCATTAACGTCTTCAACACCAACTTTACCATTATATTTAGGACATCCTGTTCCAGTTTGAATCGCTTCAAATAAAGGTAGAAATATATCCGTATCATAGTTTGAGCGTTTATTCTGAATAATAGATACCAAACGCTCGAAGCCCATACCGCAATCAATGTGTTTTTTAGGAAGAGACTTTAAACTTCCATCGTGTTCGCGGTTAAACTGAATGAAAACTAAATTCCAAATTTCTAATACATCGGGATCATCTTGATTTACTAATTCCGGAACACTACGATTTCCAATGCGATCAAAATGTAATTCCGAACACGGTCCGCAAGGACCTGTTTCACCCATCTCCCAAAAGTTATCTTTCATGTTTCCGGGCAGCACGTGTTCAGCTTTAACTCCGAGATCTAGCCAAATGTTTCTGCACTCTAAATCGGGCTGCAGACCAGCAGTCTCGTCACCACCAAAATACGTCACATAGAGCCTATCACAAGGTAGCCCCAGCGTATTTGTTAAAAACTCCCAAGCCCAGGTGCATATTTCTTTTTTAAAGTAATCACCAAAGGACCAATTACCCAGCATTTCAAAAAATGTGTGATGGTATACATCTTTTCCAACGTCGTCGAGATCGTTATGTTTACCGCCAGCACGTATACACTTTTGCGTGTTGACAACTCGCCGCCATTTTGACATGTCGCTGTTCGGATCAACTGTTCCTAAGAAAATTGATTTAAATTGATTCATGCCAGCATTAGCGAAAAGCAGCGTAGGATCATCTAATGGAATAGTACTCGAGGAATGAACATAGATGTGCTGTTTTTTTTTGAAAAAATCGAAGTAGGTTTGACGTACTTCGGCACCAGTTAAAAACTTCATTACAGGATATTCTAAAATAAGAAATATATTATTATTGTCATGTACACAGTCTTTACTAAAGCAAACGATATCAAATTATTAGCTACGTTTTTGCGAGGGAAACTTAAGTGATTTACGGTTATTACTGTATATGAAGTTGTAATTGTTTCATGTATTAGCTAACCCCATTTAGTACTTTTATTGTATCGTCGGGATTAAATATGTAAAATAAGTAGAGGTCTAGTGGATCCACAATAAATATGTATACTTCTTCAAGATCTGTTCGTGAATAACTTGACAAAACATTTTGGAAATCTCGTCTCTATACAAAAAAAAAAAAAAAAATACATCCGATTGCATCGCGAATATTTTTCAGTGACTCTACCCAAAAATTCCACAAGATCGTTTCTTCTACCGTTTGCCATAACAATGGGCTAAAATAAACATTCACTTAATTTTAAATCCCAATACAATTTCTCCCAAAGGATATAGTAAACTTAGGAGAAAAAATAAAGAGGAGGAGAAAAATAATAAAGCTTTAATTTCGAAAACGTTCCCTTTTTTCCAACGGCGTAGTATTAACTTTTCATGTGAGGATGTATGTAACACACACAAGTGCTTCAGATAGACGCATCTCTTATTATACCTAAGCTGTCCGCAAGCCCTCCGTCCATTCTTCTTGTGTTCAACCTATGGGCCATAATTTCTTAGATATTTCTATGAAATTCGGTACAACGACATATATCCAAAAGACGGACGTTACTGGAAATGGCCGGGATCGGGCCACTTTTTCGACCACTTTGCACACACTGTAGAGAAGTCGTTATATGATTAACTCTACGATGGTGTAAGATATTTAACTGTGAACCGTGCTCCCCTAAAACTTTTTCACTTATTTCAACTATTTATCTGCACGTTGTAATCTTGTAATCTATAGTCAAAAATGATGACGAAATGTTTGTGATGGGTAACGTAAATCTGCATAGAGGAAGTAAATGCAGTTCTTGCGGTCCTGTAAAACCAGGTAAAACAATTTTGCAATGTTATGCTATGCCACTTATTGTAACAAAGTTCCTGCTTTCAGCTCAAATATTTTTAAACTTTTATGATTTATATTGTTTCTATTAAATAGCTTTTGTCAGTGAGCAGCTGTGGCCTTTGCTTAAAGCAATAATAAATTAAAACTGATAAACACTTACTAAATTGCAAAATAGGAAATTATTAAACTTTAAAACCAATATGTATTTTACACCCAAAATGCTTGCGTTTCACAATACTTTCACTAAATAAATTATTAAGTTCTGTGAATCTTCTTTTCGGCAAAGTTTATTTTTGCATACGTCAAAAACATTCCAAAGATGAGGGTATAATTATCGATTACATATTGTAATAGATTATTCAGGGATGACACTATTTATAGTACTGGGTTATTGTATAATTTCATAACGATAATCGTTATTTTCATTTTAGTCAAAATTTTTTATTCTGCCTAAAAGTTAAACGCCGTACTTTATTTAGCCCCCAGCTACAAATTATTTATAGTATACATACGTAATATAAATAGTAGACGTGTCAGCTGCAAGCGGTAACGAATAATTAAATAGTATATAAGAATTGTAATTGTTTATTTTATGTAAAATCATGCGGAGTGTGGTTGCTCGCCCTTGAGTCAAAACGCGTCATCAAATTATTCCAACAATTGCGACCTATGGGTGGAAGGAAAGCAAACAAGATGGACAGACAAGCTTAGATCGATTAAGAACCACTTTCGGTCTTTTGAAAAACGTGGATTTGTCTCAAGTCCTTCTGCATGTTGCATACATCCGCGCGACTTAATTTACTCTTGCACCACAAATAGTATAGGGTAGAAAAAGTAGACTTTGTTGCTGTAGAAGTGTTGGGATGGTATATAAAAATTTCTCTAATAATATGTCAAAGTGCCATTGTGACTTTCATGGGTAAACTTTAAAAAGTGGTCGTAAAAATGGTCCCATCCCATTCCATCCATTTTCAACAATGTTCGTCCTTGCGGCAAAATAAGCCAATGTGCCAATTAAATGCATTCTATAGGTGGAGCGTAAAAATAAATTAACAAATTTAAACAAATAAATTGACAAGTTTAAATAGGTTTCGAAAATGATTCTGAATCGAAGGTATTAGAAACGGCAGATTTTCTCGCAGGCAAACTTATAACCTATGCCACAACCGATGCAGAATAAAAATGAATAAGATCGAAACATTGGCTTTGTCCATCTCCATCCAACAAAAAAAAAAAAAGATCGA
Organism: Glossina pallidipes; assembly: GCA_000688715.1. NCBI lineage: Eukaryota > Metazoa > Arthropoda > Insecta > Diptera > Glossinidae > Glossina > Glossina pallidipes. The sequence goes on along the minus strand of KK499795.1, from coordinate 690,396 downwards.
AACATTCTTTCAATAAATACTTTATATTTATCACTTTTTGTTTTTTTGTTAAAAATAAATTAATTTAGAGTAAAATAATAATTTATATAATGTATATATATATATCTATATATTCGTATATTATTATACAAACAACAAATGCAAACAAATTTATTTTTTATTACAATTGTACTTGCTATATATCATACGTACATATATATTGTAGATTCACATAATAGCGCTAACTTTTATACTATATAACAAATAGAGCAATTCATCAATATTGTCTAAATATTTTCATAAAAACGCACGCAATTTCTTCTAAACTAAAATATTAAAAAGTAATTAAAATTAAAATTGTAGTAATGTATAATAAAATAGAAACTAAATCATGGCTGACTCATGTAGTTTTATATGTAAGTTTACATACATAAATATATGTATATATAGTATATAAGAAAAATTTTTTAAAATAAATTTTATTATATTTATTGTATAAACACATTTATGTATATATATATATATATATATAACTATGGTTGGTTTGCACCAGCTTGTTTGTATCATTATTGTTCTAAGTCAATTTATAGATTTTTATTGGTTATTGTGACCTTCCTTCTTTTAGATCTAACACGAAAATTAATTCGTTTGAGTTCTTAATCATTAACGTCTTACCATCTGTTCACTTTGGGATTATGTAAAATTTTGCTTATCGCAATTGTAACGCTTTAACTTTACAGCTTATTCGAATTCGGTAGGTAGGTAGGATGAGAAGTAATATATGTAATATAGTTTGCTTTTTACATTTAATTAATACTAGGATATAAAATTTGTGCGGTACTTGCATATGTGCCAAATACGAATCCGCTAATGCCGAATATTAATATTGCAAAATCTTTCCATAAAATCCAATTATAACGCCCATATCCCACAGCCCAGAAAGTAATAATTTCAATAATAGGAGGAGCGATAAGAGCCAAAGCAGAACTACTGATAGCACCAACAAGTGAAATAATTGGTCCTAAATTTGGTATACATGCAGCTAATATAACTGTAATGATAAAAAATACAATTGAATACAATTTGTCTTAGTTTAATTGTTAGCGGGATGTATATTACATGTGAATGTAATCAAAACAATACGTAAAGCTGTGTTAGCCAAATACTGGGCTCGGTTTGTTTCAAAGTGATTAACTACAACTGGTTCTACAATATTCATGGGCACATAGAATTGCAATGGATAAGATAAAAATATCGCAATCGCCATAGCAATACGAACAAGTTGAGAAAGACTAAAATAAGAGAAGGTCGTCTTATAAGTAAATAATAGCTAAAGCATTCAATAGAATATTTCTTACATATGATCCTGTGGTAGGTTAAGTGTTATGCTCCCCTTAACGTTCTCGCCGTACTTTAAGTAACCGAAAAATCCAACCGATGTATATAAACAAGCGACAATGACCATCCCGGTATTGAGTACTCCAGTTATACCGCCAAAGTCCTGAGGCGATTTCATATTGTTTTCCAAGGGCAGCACAACGCCAATGCCTTCAAATGCGTAAATTGCTGTACCGAAGTACAAAGGTAAAGTTGCCCACGTTCCGACTGGTTTAACAGTGTCGGTGCGCGGTAAATTTTGTAGCATATAAAAGAAAGATATTGATAGACCGGTTACGGTAAGTATCGCGGCAAAGAAAGAGACGGGAGCCAAATATTTCAGATTTCTTAACAGATTGATCAATATCATGGGGACCAATAAAATGATTAAATATACGCGAACATCCAACTTTACAAAGTAATGATCTATAACTTCTTTAACATTCAATGCCACGAACAAGAAATAAACACAGCAAAATCCCATTTGAGTTATAAATAGAAAAGTTGTTATCATTCGCCTAGAATTACATAAAATCAATCCAATTTGATTAACATTATATAACGTAAAATATTATTACCTCGCAGTTATGGAATAGCGCTTCAAAGCCGCTGGCCCTGTCTCAAATGACCAATAACCTACTTCTGGAAAATTAAGCGCTGGTTGTTGTAGTCTTTGGCAAAGTTCACGAGAGCACCGCACCAACATATGCATACAATGCGTGCAAATAGCACCTAAGATTAGTGTTCCAAATAATCCGACATATAGACCCGCATTTCTAAATGCATCCGGCATAGCCAAAATACCAGTACCAATGTTCCCTTTTAGTAAATGTATCATAGTATCCACATTAGATGTTGGATGATCCAATGTTCGATGCATAGAAGGATTGTATTCCGGTTTTTGTGAACTTTGTGCTGCTGCATCGCTATCTACAAATAAGTAGTAATGATATTCCCTCAAAACATTTATATATATATACATATATAAATACACAATTTGCTTGCTATATATGTATATTAGGTTGGTGGGAAAGTTCTGTCATGTTTTAAATGAAAGATTTGAATCTGAAGATGTTTGATGTGTTGCTCAGCAATCGAAAGATGGACACCGAATTCCTTTGCAATTGCAAAGTGGTTAGATATTGGTTACTCTCCAACATGGATCATAAAATGTCATTGTCGCCCAGATCTTCAAACGATCTTTATTGAGACTGCAATCTCCGTGACGGAATTTAAGAAACCATCTTTGGCTGGTCCGAACATTTATAACTTCACTTCCCAACGTGCAAGCAACCGCTGGATTGCTTCCTTGCTGGAACTCACACCGAATACAATGTCCTAAATGTACTTTGCACGTACGCGCTGCGCCGTATTCACTATGCACTTTACACCTAACTAACTGGTAGAGGATATGGAAGGGAAGGGAAGGGATATGGATGGGTTCTTCTTATAACCGACGCGAGGTAGGCTAAATAATAAAGTTCCACATGAAACATTCTACAGGGTTGCCTTCACCTGGTAAGAAAAAATTTGCTGCCGGTAGTAAAATAGGGCAGAACTGTCCAGGCAATCCATTATATATACGAATGTATATGTATTGTAAACATTTTGAAACGTAAGTAATAAACAAAATAAATAGATTTCATCCTCATAAATAACAAAAAATACCTTAACTATACAAAAATGCGGCGCAACCAACAACAACAAGTAACACTTACAAAAAAATAAAAAACATCTACGAGTGCAAAAACGCGCATACAATCACAACAACAACAACAATAATTACAAAAGTAACTACACGAATCACATAAAACAAAATAATGCCCGCCCTATAAGAGTCAAATGTACCTATATATATATATATATATATATATATATTATGTATATAATATAGCTGCATATGGTCTATACCATGCTATGCATGCTCTAAGAATTGGTTTTTGTTTGCTAGCAATTATTCTACAATTCATTTATTACTGCATATAGGAGAGTGCTTAAATGTTCGGCTTACACCATGCGATCAGACGATGGATGATTAAATTCATTCTAAATTTCTCAAGATGTTACTCGCTCAAAATTTCCCACATTCTCACTCACGCCATTAATGAATATGTTAATTCTGGGAACTGTTTCCTGGCGTATCATTTTTCCTTTTCGTTTGTACGCCTTTGGTTGTATGCCTTTTGCAATTTTAAAATCGCATTTATAATATTCTTTTTTTTTTATGATATCGTATGTGTTGTACTTTATGAGTAACAAGCGGACAGCAGTCTTTGTTACATAGACGTGTGGGCGTTGTAAGCGTGTCCTTTGACTATATTGAGCCGTATTCAAACTCTTTTGCAAAATTTATTGGGCCAGAAGAATGATTTCAATAGACATCACAAAGGGACAGACGAACAGACAAACATGCTTAAATCGAGTCGGAACCACCCTGACCCTGATCAAGAATACTTTATGGAGTCTCTGAAGCTTACTTCTGCTCGTTACAAACGTTTTGACAAAATTAATATACCCCCCATTCTTCGGTAATGGGTATAATAAATTAGTAGTTGAATATAAGTGAATGATAAGCAAGTGCTATTGAACGTGGCACCTAAGTTCTTTCGAAGTGATCACGAGACGTAGGCGAGGTATAAACAACTAAAGTTTGGTCGAATAAAACGTAAAACTGAAATATAATGAAGCTTACGCCCAAGGTGCAAATTACAGAAGCTACGCTGCTGAATATGATAAATGAATAAATATCAAAATATAATATTTTACAAGAAAATCGTTTATATTTTAAATACTACATGTTAGTTGTACCTGTTCCTTCGTCATTTTTAATATCCAGAATACTCTCGGAAGTGTTCTCCTCTTGTTCAGCTCTCAAGGCTGGGCGATTTTCGGATGCCTCTGGCCGATCCGATTGCAATAACGGCTGAAGTTCAGACATTTTCCTTATGAGATCTATAACTAGAAATGATAGAATAAATACATGAATATGAAATCAATATATGATATATGTGTGTAATCTAAATATTATGTAAAGAGATTTAAGCTAATTGAAATATTCGTGGAGTAAATAGTTTTTTCTTTTTTTTGAAATTTCATCCTTTATAATGCAATCTATCCGTTCATTCGCTGGGCAACAGAAATTTAAAGTAAGGGTCGAAGGGTGTCTTGATCATACGCTAGATAGTGGGAAGGCTTACTGTGACGGAATTTCTTGCAAAGAAAAGTTTGGATGCATTTAGGTTTAGATAAGTTTAGGCAACTTTAAGGCAATAATACTATTCGTATAGATGCGAACTGAGCAAAAAGTGAGAAGTGAGAGAAGCTATCTTCCAATTGTTAAATTAGCATATCTACGCTACAAATTGCATTTTAACCGCTTTCAGTCTTCAAAAATTTCTACACAATTTACGTTTCCCATCAAATAGAGCAGCTACAGTAACAGATGAAGGGTACATCCATACCAGAACAAGAAACACGTGTGAACTTAAAGAAGTTATTTTTAAAAAATAAAAATTTTTTTTTTTCGTTCCACAAATTTTTCCATTGCTTCAATGTGTTTCGTTACACATTTTTATATATTAATAATAACTATGTCACCACTTCTATAGCTGAGAAATGTTATTGTATTCTTTACTCATTAATTAGTATTACAATATATTTATGCAGGAAAGGAACTGATGACTGATGACATCTGCCTTATAAGAACTGTGTTTAAAAATTGGAACTTTTGGTCGTATTCCATGCTTTTGCTAAATGCAGTGTCAGCATATGTTAGCGTATGAGTAATAAAGCGTATCAGTGATGAACATAAGCAGCGAGAGAATGTATGTACAATTTTGCTCATTTAATTAAAGCTTGTAATCGAATGCTTGCTTCAAATTGCTTGCATTATCAACTTTATACAATCTATTCCATTTACAGCCACGGTATATTGAGTTTGTGGGAATGTACGTGACACCTAGGAAAGTTCTATATAGTACAACATTCTATTATACCCATCGAAACGGAATCATTTTTTGGATCGGTTTTAACATGTCCATCCGTCTGTCTACGTTACTTGTCTTTAAGCCCAAAATCATGTATGCCCCGGATTCGGAGGTAATAAATTTTTATCCGGAAGATGTCAAAATTGTCTTAAATAGCAAAAAATTTGCCTGGCAAAAAGTAGCCTACCGTTTGTAGACGAGAGAAGAGTTTTCAAAGCTTTGAAATCGTATTACACTCTATTAACAGAAGTAGGAACTAAACGCAGCAAACAAGGCGGTTGCCGTTTGTATGCGACAAGAAGAAATTCTAAATTAAAATTTTTAATTTAAATGTAGTTTGCACAACGTAACTGATAACCATGTTGTGATTGTGTGTTTTCGAGACCCCACTTATGGTGAAAACCTTATTTTCCCCGCCATTACACTGCCAAAAGCGATTGATCCACCCAACGGATCCGAAATCGAGGGATGCTTTGATCGCAATTTGCCACAGGTTTACGTAGATCAAGATGGGCGTAGATTGCTCAATAACTCTCTAGGCGATAAATATAGAAATGAGGGGGCAGAAGAACGCCAAAATGATATAGCAGTTGTCGAGGTTGACCATATAAGACTGATAATGCATGAGCGCTAAGAGTGAGTGTCGCACAAACGTTGGCCAAAACAGTGCATAGTATAAGGCCTGTTAAAAAGGCCTTGCAGCACTCTGCATTTATTGTTGCATGCTTTCGAATCATCTTTAATTATTTCAGAAATATTGAGCCATCGTCGTTTTGAATCCCTACCATCGTTTTAGGATTTTTCGAGCGATTTTTATGCAATATTCCTTTCATTTCTTTGTTTCCAAACTTTTAAATCACAGCGGATCTATCGCCTCCTTCCTTTAATGCGCAACAAATTGCAGCAACCATTTAAAGCAATAAAATAACACTTTCCGCAAAAGTAATTTTAATGGTTCATAAAGACACTTGAAAAAAAATATATATATTAACGATATTTCCTACTAAATAACGAGCTCACACCTTCAATTGGATCCGTTAAAATTGTGGAACGTGTTTTTCGCTGGCATAACAAATTTAGAAAAGCACACAATTACTTCAACCACTAAGTAATCATAAATTAATCAATGACTGCACTAAGAATATTAACAAATAATTGGTTAAATGGGAAAGGATGCGCTTTTAGATATTAATTTTAAGCTTATCGATTTGTATTTTTATGATAAATAAAAGCAGGCGTTGATATAACTCTTAGAAGCGAATAGTACAGATTTCATTACAAAATGTTAACTTTGCAAATTTGTATCTATGATTTAACCAGTGTAACAGAAAAACTTTGAAATTTGTTTAAATCTTTATTATAGTTTACGAGTAAAAACGTACACCACCACACTCCACCACTAATAGCTATAAGCTATAAGTTGGAGAACCAGCACATTATGAAATGAAATACAGTAAAAGTCTTTTTCTCAGCTAACTGGTAGTTATAAAGGATTTTTTTGTTTTCTTCTTTCTTTACACAATAGTTTAGTTTCGAAGTTAACAAGTAGTATGAGTAAATGTGAGTATGTGAAGGTCAATATATGTGCATTTGCAAGTGGGCAGACATATATATGTGTAGACGTATGATTACATGTTTATAAACACAAATGTTTATTAGCTATTAGACAAAGTCACTTTTTAAAAAGCATGCAGGTTTTTAATGTTTGTTAACAGAAAACATGAAATTTATTAAATGATCTTTTTCTCACTATTTGATTTGATTATAGTAGCAATTTATTTTAGAAAAGATTTGATAAAGCACATTAAGATATTATGCGTCATAAGGTTTATTAGTAGTTAATATTTAAAAATCAATAAAATCCATTGTATTTTTATTATGATATGAAAGTAAGATCAAGTGTTAACGGTATGTTCACGAATTTACGTTAAATGTTACAAGAATAATTAAATAAATACTTGTCTATATACTGTAAAAAATTTTTCTAAACAACTAAACAAAACTTTTTTTCTTACGTTTCTATAACTTAATGCATAGATAAGAGAAATAAGAGAATGTATGTAAAGTCCCACAGCTGTATAAATTGGTAATATTTCAATAAATACATTTTAGTACAATCATCAGCTACACTGAATATACCAAATAAGAGCAATTGTTGCCTTGCAAGTCCATTAAACTAGAATACGTTAATTCTGTTACTAAAAGTGTGCATTTCGCATATGTAAAAGTCTTAACGAGCAAAGTGTGAATAAAGAGAGCCATAATTACCAAAATCGGGAAGACAAAGCATGCAGAAATTCGTTTCATATTCTGAATACCATATTCAAGAAAGTTAATGCCATCAAATATAATAGTAATGTAAATAACATATATTCATTAATGGAATATATAGAACAAATGTGTTTTATAAACTATATTTATAGAATTACCTGCAGAATGAGAGATAGAAAAACAAAAAGAAAACTGTCACAATTAAGTAACTTGAACTTTAGATCAAGCGTAAATCTGCTGCTCTATACAAACGTTTTTAATGAAATCAAGTTTTTGTAGTCACTTTCCCAACTTTTTGCGTTCACTTACATGAAAATAGCTTAAAAACCTACGACTTCCATGACGAAAGTCCGAAGATTTTTCACATGAAATTTACATAATAATAAAAATCACTTGTTGAAGTGGCTTTTAGAATTGCTTCGAATTTTTATAGCTACATAAATGATGCCATGTTTTGGTTTATGGATAAAAATGTTAGTACAAAAAAAAGAATGAATATAATTTTGCATTACATCCTTGTATTTTGCAATCGTTTAAAATAATCGATAGTCGATAACTCGATAACTAAATGATTTCGATTTCCAATAATACGATATTTGTTGTAAATTCTATTTGCGCTGGAAACGAAGTTGAGTCGTAACAATAAATTTTAAATTGATGCAAGGAACCAGAACTATTTGAAAATGTCTATTTATTTGATATGTCTAACGAATAACGGTGGACTGCCCATTCTCACCCGTAAAAAGGGCGAATGTAACAATGTGAGATCTTTACAGTTTGCCTTATTATTTTGGATTACCACGCATGATCATAGTTGGCTTTTTCCACTTTAGCTTCTCTAAATGGATCTCATATGTTTTTTAAATCGTTGGGCGTGTCTCTTTACACTACTTATGCGGAAACTTGGACTTATCTTTGGAAAGATTTCAACGGCAGTATTACCATAATCGTATGTTCCAGTGGCGTAAGCGAAAATAATATTGAGCTTCTTGCGGAACTAGTTTTCGGAGCATTTTCTCTATTTGTAAGTCGAGATGAGTTGTCCAATAGCGCGTTATTGGAACGCCTAAAGAAGGAGTCAAAACATTATCTACCAATTATTGATGCAGCCTTAGAATTTTGTACAAATCAGTTATTAAATTTTTCCTATTGTCTTCTTTCAAACGATAATGCTCAAATACTTCAACGTTTAAATGAATTTAGTGTTCGTTGCGGTTCACTTTTTTGCTGCCTTATGGTTGGACAAAATATAGCAGTAGCAACAGAAGGCTGGTGGGACCTCAATATTGTCGACCGGCAGCTTTTGCAACTTCTTTTATATACATCTGTTAACTTACAGAACGATATTGCTGTGTATTTACCGAAGAAGAGTCCAAATGTTTGTCTTTATTATTTAATTATTATTCTGAGTGCGTAATCAAAAACTCCATTATAGATAGCTTTTCGTTTTATAACGATACCAGTTAGTCACAACAGTGTTTTATGCATCATATGCGGTGCGGAGCCTAAAATAAGAGATTTAATTGACATCGCTCAAAATACATTTAGCAACGATGTGTTTGTACTTCAAAGTATTGAACGCTGCATGCCAAGATGTTTACCGGATCAATTTGATCTTGATTCAAATATAGAGGCGATAATCTTAGCAAATACTAATACACGAAAATGTGTGTTTTCTTTTAACAACACAAGTAACACTCACGCCAAACGCTTCGTTGGAGAAGGTCAACCCTCCGATGTGCTGAGTAAAATATTCATTCAATCGTTGACAAATGCATTCCTTGCCGAAAATCAACAATTGGAACATATTAGTCTTTCTGATCAATATTGGTATTCCGATAGCCACATATCTTATATAAAGAAAGATTCTAATCACAATATTTTATGCTTGCTATGTATGTCGTCTGTTCCAGTAAACACTGTCAAGTAAGTTATACATCTGAGCTTCCACATTAAGCCCATTATGTATGTAACAGTATAGAAGTATCTGCCAGCATGTGGCAACCAGGCACGCATAAAAATCTAATAGTTTGAGACTTACACAATTAAAAGACGGAAAACTGCATTCGACTTATCGCGATAGTTACCGCCTCAACAATTAAAGTCTGAAAACAAAAAAATTCTCTAAACATTGAGACTTTTTTAAAAACGTTGATATAAAACTTGTTGAACAACTTTAAAATATAATTTTTATACCCTACACCACTTGTTGAACAAGGGTGTATTAAGTTTCTGCGTATGTTCACAGCACTCAGAAGTACTTTTATTGTACCAATCGATTCCGTAAGTGCTTCTGAAGCTAAACTTGTCTGTCCGTCTTGCATTTTTGTGTTCAACCTGCGGTATAGGTGGTATGGGCTGGGATGGTTTCTGGCCTACTGTCATATTTTTATTTATGTTTTCGTTATTATTACATAGTTTAGAAATGTGGCACTAAATAATAAACAGCCATTTCACTTATACACACATATATGAACAGAAATTGTTTCAATATATAAATCTGTACTTGTGAAGGTTCAATACATATAGTGGCATCAAATATTTCGTGTTCCTACTCGTAAGGATTTATTTATTTATATATTTGCAGAGGCATTTGTGACGATCTATTTTTCAAATTACTTCAGGATCAATCGTATTGCTGGTAAAAACACATATTGTGGACACATTGGCGTACAGTCAATTGGTTTTGACGACTTGGTAAAGGTTTAACATATTTGTAGTTAACTTTTGCACAGGTATTATAAAAAAAAAGATATACCTGTTAAATAAACTATAAACTTTTTAAAACAATTTTTACTTACTCGGAAAACTGTATAAATAATAATGTCCAACCCTTTTTCAAAATTGATGACGCTTCTGTAGCCAATGTTATTAATTTTGCAATATTTGTCATGGACTGTAAATTAATGATAATAATATTTGACAATCCTTTTTTAATGTTGGAACGCGCACGATTGCAAATGTTTACGTGGAAGTCTGTACGAAATTCTGGACGAACATTAACGAGTATGATGATAGATAAAGCAAAAAACCCTTTCTTCCTTTTTTCTAATGTATAAGGAATTAGGGTTGTTGTAGGGACCACATTACCGCAATTTTCTGCTTCAATCTGTACAAATAAGGAGCGTGAAGGGCTATAGTGGACAATTTGCAATCGCCTTCATTGAACAATGTCATAAATATTTCAAAAGTGTTAGTGTTCCATATTCGTCAGTTTTGTAAGGAGCAATGAGAAAATTAGCGCATAAGCTTTTGATGGGCGTAACATGTAGTAAGCGAAATTCCTATAAAACGCTTATTTTAAAGGAAATAAAATTTTCGAATTTTTTATAATTTATTACAAAAAATTGAATAAACTACATACAACTACAATCTTTGTATGTGTGTACACTATGAAAATATACATATTTTAATTTAAAACTCATGGAGACTTGACTAGTTTCGTGTAACATGTCCTTTTATAACTACATAACAACCTGTACGTTTAGATCCATTTCTAATTTTGTAATTCGTTACATTTAAACACTTTTATAATAAAGTTTTCGCAAAAAAAAAATCGACTTTTTTTCCAGCTTGATATTTCGATGTACAACAGATGTACGACTAATCGCTTATCGAGTATGCCTTTCGAACACATTTACTATGTCGCGTTATTCGAGATTCTTCGTTATCGGGATCAGCATCGCAATCAAATTCACAATGATTTGCAGACGATTTGACTAGAGCACATGTTTTAATAAAATCAATCGTCGAGTAACTTAAACAAATTTCTGTTAATTTCTGAGGATCGTCACTTGAATCAACCGCTTTGTTATTATGGTATTTGGCAGGAATAACGATCTCCGTGGAATTGTCTTCGTTCTGTTTAGTCCTATTTGCATAATTTTCACATAGACTTAGAGATTGTCCATTGCCAATGGAAGCGTTGGAGCACTGAGACGGACTTTGGGGATTATCTAAGTCTAAGACAATATAATTGATAGATTTATTATTTGGGTCGGGGCTTTCCGTTAACGAATCTACATGCGATAGATCTGTTTGCAATAAATGCGGAATATCGCTGTGCTCAAGGTTTTCATAACAGTGCTCTGTTGAATTATAAAGAGCAGTAACTTCTTTTTGGTCCGTGCTGTTCAAAGTTGGTCTTAGAGTGTCAACATTTGCATACAAACGTTGCGCTTCATTTGTCGTAGATATTGATGCCGCTTCGCATCTTCCTGAAATGTTGAAATGTTTCAGTCTAGACTTGTTCGCCACAGGCGTTTGCACACTACTATCCTCCAAGTTACCAGCCAAGTTATTATTAAACTCTTGATTTTTCCTTGACGGTTGTTCCATATAAATATTGCTAGGGTTTACATTTGAATATGACGGCGTGTATGGAAAGTGAACAAATTCTGTTACTGAAGACAATCTCTGAACGGGGTCTAAAGAACCGCTTTCTACACGAAGCGATGCAGCGTTGAAAGGACTTTGATTCTGCATTTCTAGCCGACGACTGCAAATACCGTGTACTGTTTCCGACTCCAAGTAATTGTTGGGATTTGTGTTAATTTCATTTCGTTCCAGTGTGTTTTGAACACTTATTATTGCATCATGTCGCCTGTCCCGATCCGTGCTTATTGACATTGTGTTTACGTATCTTTGAAACTTTTGATATAACAAATCCGCTTTACAACATCGGAAAGTATATATACGCGAACCCGTTGCGGAACGACGTCCAGCTTCGAAGCTGAATATGTTTCCATTTAATCCATATCTACGAACATGCTTCCAAGTCCAAACAATCGGCTCCTTGCCTGATGCCGTGAACATGAGTTCATTGGGACTTAATTCCAAAATTCCACATCTAGACATTGTTGGTAAATCTGGTTGCAGCCGCACTACACTGACATAAAATACATTGCCTTTCTTGCATGTATGAAGTTTTTTTGTACTATTAATGCATCCCATATTTAAATACCTTTCTTTAAAATACAATATCTGCTGATTATTATGCCATGCTCACATACAAACACTTTTAACAAAATATCACATAAAATGTCTTTTGTTTTTCTTTTTTTTAGATTCAATAGAGGACTTTTGGTCCTCGCACAAATCCTTTTTGGTTTTCTCATCACCGTGTTAATAAACAGTGTTGCCCATTGCTACTAAGATTTGTGAAAAATGTGGAATAGAAACAAATTCATCATTAGATATGTCGAACAATCCTTTCGAAACAAGGATCATCTTTAGTAATTAATTTAATGATTTACCTTAATCAACTTCAAGTTATAACTCACACCTAGTTAGTTAGTTAAGTTTAGAATTTTACTTAAAACATAATCAACCCGTTAAGCAATATAAGGGTGCGTTAGAAAATATCTTTTCATTATAATTCTCCAAACTAAATCTTTCATAATTATTCTCAAGCTGTGCTGTGTTGTATTTTCATATCTTTTATATGTTTTTTTAAATAGCTCTATTCTAAATATATACATCAGATTCTCTTTAACGTAAATATTTTATGAATCATAAGTTATAGAGAATGGCGACTAAGAATACGTGTCTTAATCGTTACATTCTATCAGAACGTTGAATTTTCTAATTACTGCGGTTACAAGTCAAGTACGGAAATGGGAAAATTTTTCCACAATAACGAAAAATCTGAAGTTGACAATCCGTTGCAGATATTGAAATAAATATTAACAAAGATAGTTCAGAAATTCGATACAAATACTTGAAAATATTCTTTTCTACTTGAGAACACTCCAGCTTATGATAGAAAATTAGTTTAGTTTAATTTAGTTTGTTAGTTAATATTATTAGTTTATTAATTGTTATAACTAATTAATTCTACAGCACTTCCCTGACTGGCTTATCCATTTTATATAGAACATTTTCTACAGTAAAAAGACAAGTAAAATCAGTAGTAATCAACTTCAAGAAATAAATTTGTTGCACATCCCCATTTTTATGAGTTGTTGTTGTTACCTATGAGTAGAAGTAAGTGAGGACATTATAGGCGGGCAAGCCAAACCTTTAGAAACCTTACACCACTTCGTCTAATAAAACCATTTGTTAATTTTCATGATAATACGTTAAAAATGATGCATTATTTTTATATGAAAGCGGTTTTTTTCACGGAAACCAGCATATTCGAGGAGAATCAAAACGTCATCTGACGTGATCCAAGTCAGGCAAACTTCATTTACTTATCAAGGATCATCTATTCCGCCTTAAGAAACTGCAAATTATACTTTACCGCATTAGCGTCCCTTTATAAGGCGGGGTCTAAAAAGAGACATGTGTGACCTAAGTATCCTTTAGGTAATTTTTTTGCTAAATTGGTACTTTAGACAATTGTCATCATAAAATATTAAAAATTAAATCAAAAATTGCAGAAATTATGTTACATATGTCCGCACAAACTTAATATACCCCTTACTACAAGTTGTGTACGTACAATGACTATAAACCACAAGTTTTAAAACGATCAAGAAAACTTTATTTATAAAATTTCCTGCTAACTACGCAATAAGAAATTTTTAGGGTAAAAATGTTTACAACCCACTTGAGACGATATTGAATGCGAACATCGTTTAAGTGTTGAGAATCTAAACACCCTGTGTGTACTAAAAGCATATGCACTTATAAAAAAGAAGCTACTTGAACAGATAAATGAGTGAAAATAGAGTTTTTTTCTCAAGACACATTATATTTGTGTCTGAGAAAGAGATTTGTTTTATGCAGGTAGAGAAAACCGACTTACAAGAATGTTCCTTGTTCTTCTCATCCTGTTGAAGATATTATATTGACATTAATAAAGAAATTAAGAGAGATTTAGGAAACACTTACAACAAAATCATTTCGAACTTAAAAATAGTGGAATAGTGGAATAGTTGACAGTATTTAATGTTACCATACAACTTTAAATTTTAATCTTCTGATTTTGTTCTTTTTTGCTTTTGTGTAATTGGTTTTTACTGGTCGTCTATACAAACTATTTTCAAACATTTAAAGCATTCCGCTCAGCTCCTAAACTGAGCGCAAAAAATTTAACAATTTGGTATGTAAACAACACAAACGGCCGGTGCGGTTTGTTTGAGCGAAGTAGTAAAAAGTGAGAGAAAAATCAGATGATTGTTGTTTACTTTTTAAGAGCGCCATTTTTATACCACACGAAGGAAAAGGTTTTATTATTTAGCAAAACGCTTGCAACATCGAGAACGAAGCTTTAGATACTCTATAAAGTGCAAAACATTATTACGCAGCATCAAATTCTGAGTTCATTTATTCATATCCCTTTATGGGTCGTAACATAATTTTCTTACTTGCGCTGTTTTCCTTCAGATTTCCAGTGAAATTTTATCGAACATCAATATATTATCGTCTACAGTTTTCAGTAAATTAAATAGAAACCATTATAGATTATTATTTCTAAGAGAATGTATAAATGAATCTTTTCCAATATTTTTCTTCTTTGACCTGTTCAGATCCCTTCAACGACATGCTCATCAAATATAGATTATCTGTAATATAGCCTTAGATTGTAATGAAACGACTTGGCCTAGTGATAAGAGTACCTACTAAAACACATTATTATGGCAAATACACATTCGTGGTGATCTAATTTTATGAGGAAATCCGATAAGGGCGGATGGACGGATAATGACACATAAGTTCTTGATACGTTAAGTGGTTAATGGTTGCATTCTCACTCTATGTACTTAAAAAGGAAACAATAACCATTTTAAAAAATAGAGAACGACCTCAACACTATTCCAGAAGACATCGATAGTGCTCGCATAATAAATGGAATACATGACACCAAATGCAATAAAGCAAGAGCTGCATTGGACTAAATGGTCCAGATGGCAACTGTAATCACGCAAACAGGAAATTAATTATGTTCTGTTTGCTTTCAATTTTTAATAAAGAGGACCCAAATATTAATTTATTTGTTGATGTATTTTCTTATATCTATCTTTTTTTTTCTCTCAAAAATACAAGCTACCGATTACGTCATTATATATAAAGGTCTCAATCCATTAAAAACAAGATCCCATCATCTTTTTAAGAGTAAGTATGTAAATACGCGACCCAGAAAATGTGAGTTGTTTTCTTCACGTTCCTGCTTATTCGTCCTTGCCGGAATAAGGTGAAAAGTAAAATAACTGTGTGGATATAAGGAGTTTGCAAAACCTATTAGTGTGGATATAACGAGTTTATAGAACCTATTCGTGTGGATATAACGAGTTTGTAGAACCTATTAGTGTGACTATAACGAGTTTGTAGAACCTATTTCGATCATAATTCATGCAAAAATGGCTAATATAACAACAACAAGTATGTACAAGACATACAAGTATGGCGGCGCACATACTTGTTGTTGTATGCCGCCAATATGAATGCAGGTGTTCAATAAATATACTTTTTTTTAATGTATTTCTTTTTTAATTGAATAATGGAATTTTAACAAAGTTGGAAACAGTACTCATACCCGAATTAACAAAATTTGATAGTCATTGTTCATTTGAATTGGTGTTCAGGAACGAAAAGAGGTTACATTCAAGTTAGAAGTAGCGCATAGACGAGTTGCACATCTTCTTGAACAATTCAATTCAATGAGAGGTAAAATCAAACTATATAAAATACTCGATGGTTAATGCTCGATAAGGCAGGACACAAATATTTGCATGTTCTATTTTAATACAAAGCCGGTCGATTGTTTGACTAACGCGCTATACGTTTACATCTTACATATTGTGCTATTAGAAAGTATCTGCAACAGTGCTTGAAAAAGTCTTTTTTAAGATCATAAATACAATAAAAGATCAGTACATTCAATTTTTAAATTTTCTCGCCATTTAATTATATTACGTTTAATGAGTCGACTGCAAAAAGTTTCAGCAAAATGCCAATATCGCTAATATGGAAAACCGTAATCGCCAACAACAAGCATTCGCAAAAAGTGTCTGAATGTCTATTTTCTTTTTCCAAATGATAGGCGGCATAAAGTATTATAACGCATGAAGAGTTTTTCCAATTTTTCATTGTCATGGAGAAGTGAAAGTCGAAGCAGAGGAAATCGTTAACTGGATAGGTTACGTTATTATCACCTATTTTCAATTGCCGATGGCAATACTTCAAATAACGTGGGCGCATGCTCATTGTATTGAGTCGTCCTAATCATGTAAAGCTGATAATTATGGGGTAGGCTAATAAAAAAAAACAGAGACATTTCTTTACACGGAGATCTCAGACCGGTCTAAACATACATGTCTTTCTAAATACTAAATTACTTACAAAACAATAAAATACAAATGTACCGTTTCCGCAAAAAATAAATAAAGTTCTAGTTGGAAATAGAATCGTATCGTAGAAATTGCGAAAAGCAAAAAGAAAACTAAAAGTAAGTTAACGACGTATTTAACGACGTATGTAGACACGAATTAATGAGAAAAAGTGGAAGCGACACAAAACATCAGCTAACCTTTGATCTCGCTGAGAATTCCGTAAGTGATTAGTCTTTGCGAAACTTTATATAACGGCAACGTTGTAGTGAAACGTAAGGAAAATTTTTAAATTCACTATTAATTATTGGTTTGCAAAGCTTTATTTTGTTATTCGATTTTCGACAGGAGCGTTGAACGTTTGCTGTCGCTTATTGATAGTTAGTTATCAGAATTGCGTATTGTATAGCTTAACGCAAAAGAACTTACACTATTGTATAAGAATATTCTAAAGTTGGTTAAAATTAGGTTATAAGTTGAACTAGATTATTGGCTAAACCAAGTTAAAGCTACGATTACAACAGAATGAAGTAATAGGTAAACTTACGTTAGACTGTGTTAAGCTTTGCATTGTGATGACTAGTTAAGTAAGTAGAAAAGCTAAAGTAGGTTATTAACTAGAAGTTAAACTTTAAAGTAGGTTACATAGACCTTGACGTTGCGTTGCGATGAGTATGCAAAGCATGTATAAATTAAATTAGAAATAAATAAATAAATGAATAGTAAATTAATGCGCTATAATACATCGGAGTCTAAGGGGACAGTTTAGTTTTCAAAGGAGATTTACCTCGCGCATCAGTTTCAAACAGAACACAATAAAGCTATCATTAAATAGCGACACTCTGTGAAAAGAAGAATAAGAATCTTAACTCCAAAGGTCCTTTGGTGAGATGTTAAAGTATGATCGCGTAGAATCACAAATTGAACATAACGTCAAGTTGGAACCTTTCGCTCAGGCCTGAGCACTACAAGTATCGAACTGGCAAGAGCTGCTGATGCAATCGTAAATTTTTCACACGAAATAGCGACTAACGTTTCAGGTTCTTAACTACCACTTCCCATGCGAAAGGAACGTTTCACATTTTTAACTATACCGTTTCGCATGGAAAAGACGAAGAGAGTAATATCTGTTTGAATTGTATAGCAGCTTTAGTTAGTGGTGAGTTGGAATCATTGCATGTTAGAATTGATTTTTTTTTTACAACACACATGCACGCACACACACACACACACATTATAATCGAACAAAATTTAAAAATGTAAACGCAATTACAACACTGGCAACGAATGGAGTAAACTGCGTCGAACGATACGGTAACCCTTACGCTTCAAGCGAAGTGTGTATTTCAGTTAAAATCACCAAATCAAGTAGACATTTTTAGTTTGGATTCGAAAGAAGTGTTGTTGGAAGTTGAGTGAGGTGGAAAAAAAGGGATAATTAAACATAGGTCGTGTGTGTGAAAAACGGATATAATTTGTCTATAATAGATATTATTTTTATTAAAAATATTATTTTCAACTTAGCACGAGAATCTTGTAGCATTTTAAACAGGTAAATGGAATAAAAAAAGTTCAAATTTACAATGAACAGTAAAAAAATTTATGTGGATGTAAAGTGTGTATCTATAGCATCTTACTATTGAAATATGTCGGTAAGGTGTAGACAAAGAATATTTTGCAAATGTTAATAAGTGAAGTAAAAACAGGGTTTTTCTGTCTTTTTTTTTGCTTTTGTTTTTTCGTAAGAGTATATATTTTTAAAAGGCGAATTGATAGTGGTTTTAGATATGAATAAAGTAAGGGTGCGTATGCAGATACATATATATGTATATATGTGTATATATGTACATATATGTACATATATATATACATATGTATGTGTATATATGTGTGCAAGTGTGTACGGCTAGTATTTTCCCCATATCCCTGTTGATTGCTCGAGTTTGGGTGTGCCTGCCGCAGTTGCAGCGACGATTGCTGCAATATTCCGTGCGTGGCTTACTAACTGAGTTGAAGTTAAATTGTACATCAATTTATCGCCTGGTTTCTTTGTTCTTTCGCACCATTAATACTCGTTCCACTATTTAGAAGTAAGTTTACCGTTTTCGCTTTTTATTACACCTCCATATATACAAATATATATATATGTATATATATACATAATAAGTGCATCCCTTACATTTAATTTCTATGACTAATTCCTGAAGTACTTGAATATTGAAATCTATATCAGTATTACCGGTTAAAAAAGAAAAAGAAAAAATTACCAAAACAAAGAAAATATTGTGTGTTAAGAAGAAAATTAAAAAAAATTTAATTTACACCAATTTAAGTAATTTGTAGAAACATATTTCGTTTTCGAAAAAGCGGCTTAAATGTTAGTATTGACATCTATAAAAAAAAAAAGTAAAAAAAATTCAAAGGGAGTGCCTTTTAGCGCCCACTCACTAAACAAACCACACATTTTAACATAAGCTGCAGGGGCTTCAAGTGGGCGTACGCTGAAAATTTAAATTGCAACATATGATACCGATTAAATTCTTAGATTTGCTGCTTGTGTCTCCGTTCCATAGAGCCAGTCATGAGTTTAGGGATTTATAAAATAAAAAACTACAATTTTTGAACATTAATCTGAAGCAAATTTTGCTTTATTTCTCTAGCACATGATGAAAGTCAGTCAATAACTAGTTTGGGAAGCTACAGCCACTCCTTGAAGTTTTTTAATAAAAGAGAAAAACAAATATTCTTTAGTAGAAATTACATAACCGAATTCGACTCAAATGATAGGCTGAAGGCGACTTGTCTAAAGTGTAAGTGAAGAGGAGAAAGGAAAGTTACAGAGGTAAGAAGATGAACACCAAACGATGCTGGCCTAAACCAGCTGCCTGCTTGATTCTACCTCAATCATCTCCTAATAGTGGAGTAGGCGTCGAAAAAACGTATTAACGGAAGTGGGAAATTTCGGTGATTGGACTTAGGTGTGGCTTGAAGGCGAATGGCAAAGTTTTAATATGTTCAGTGGTTCAGCGAAGGAATTTAATTCTTTTTCATATGTTCAGATAAACTTACGCTTATAAACAAAGTCTTACAGTTTTTCGTAAAGACTAATTTTTATGATTTTTCTTCTTAAATCTAAATTTTTGAAGAAACATTCTTTACTTTACTTTAAAAGTGATAATAAAAGTCTCCTATATGTTTACGTGTGTTTTCGACGCCTAACTCAATTATATGTACATATAAGCTATTGCTGTCAGATACACAATACATTTAATTGGATGAAAAGATGGTGGGTAACAATGATTCGCTGATAAGGCGTTTATGACTTTCTTACTTACTTGTTTGTTACAGTCAATAATTCATTTTATAACGTCTAGGAATACTCATAGGAGACCACAGCATAACGCTATATATACTTTTTGTGATAAGTTTTCGCATTCAGGAGGAGGTTATCAGAGAAACTCTTACAAGTCTTTCCTTCACATTTCTTTTGGTATAATTTTTCCATAAAGAAATACTCATTTCTCATTTTTCAATTTTCCTATGCCATTGACTTTTTGTAGCTGAGGCGAGTGATTATTATTCCCTTTATAACAAATATCTCGGTCTTGCGTTAGATAGTGTAGTGTAGTGAATGGACTTCATGTGCCTTCATGTAATGGATTAGTAAAAGCTATAATTCAATGTTTGTCATGGAATCCCCAATCGCTTTAAAGCACTTTTCTGACTATGCTTGTTTGAAACAGTAGCGGGCGTGTTCAGCTTCTCTGTTATTGGCTTTTGCGGTAACAAGCTGTCTTGCTATAGACCTTTGGTTTAATGTGATAAAAACGCACTCAAACGTGTATATGTGTGCAAAAACATATTTGAAGACATTTTCCTGGTGTCCTTATGCGTGTTAGTCTGTGAACGGCATTTCGACCTTAGTTACTTTAGCTCTGACGGCCACGACAATTGTGAAAAAAAGCCCAAATTAGGCTTTACAGGTTTGCAGAGTTGATAATTATAACGATTCACTCAGAAGCTAACTCTTAATAAATAAAAGTTAGTCTACCGTTCTACGCTGTACTTACTGCTTAAAATTCTAATAAGAGAAGGATTATGATGCACCTTTTTCGTCGCTCAGAATAGGCTAAGTGTTTTAACTTTCTTCGAATCATCTAAAAGGTCAGGCTTGCCTTCCCATAATGCATTTACAACTTTTTTTAAGAAAGACTATGTGACGAATACTAAGGCAACGACGTACGTCTCTAAGACGCGTTAGCAATTTGAAGGGATTACAGCCAAAAAGAGGAGAAAGAGAAGCGTACGTTCGCCTTGAAAATCCAAAGATTTGTCAATGCACATAAATTACTTCAGGGGCGGGCAAGCGCGGCTCAGTTCACATTTGTTTAACTTATTTGTCTATATATTATTTGTTTATCTATATTACCGTCAAAATTCTTTCCTCGCAATGATCAGATAGAGCTCTATTGTTGCATGAATACTTTTTCCGATTTCTTGATGAGTATCTATTCCCTTTGTTGCTTTCTCATTAAATCTCATCATTGACTTTTCCGATAAACATGTAAAAGGATTGAAATAAATTTATGGATTTCTAAATATATTTAAAAGCTTTAATTAATTATAGGAAAAATTACTAACTTTAGATTGATTGAAAAAGGATAGGTTTCTTGCTTTCTACAATTTATCTAATTTCCAGATCGTGTTAAAGCGAAATTATTATGCAAGTGCCTTGTTAACCGATAATTACCTGTAAATGAACTTCTTTGAGTTTGAACTTTGAGTTCGCATTGAGTTATATATAGGTTGACATTTAATAAGGACAGCAAAAGAAGAAAGTAAAAGCAAAATATTATTAACTAATTCCAAAATCCTTTAAATTTGATTACCGATTTCAAATGTATGTGTATACATACATATATGCATCGAAAAGCGTCTCTTTACTACAAAATCAATTGAATCAGTATGTAGTGCGGCATCTAATGAAAATGAAATTTTTTGGTTTAAAGCAGAAAAGTAATTTTTTTTTAATAGATTTTGTTCGTTTAAATGATGTTATGGGGAATTCGGTCAACGTCGTCTCGAATGTATATCATGTCAGCTAAAAGTGTAAAAAAAAAAATAAAAATTGCATTTCAGATGATCCGTCACAGTTGTCGTGAATGAATTGTCTGATACCCTTCAACCGTACACCATCGTTAGCAGACGATGATACAAGAGATACAGAATGCTATATATTGCAGACACGTTCGCAATTGAGCAAATCTATGGACGGAAAGGGGAAATTCAGAAATAAAATCATTTATTGTTAGCCTAGGGAAGTGTATTATCAATCATGCGTTCTTCTCAATTGTCAGCCTATTGAAATTGCAAGATCACATCTCCAAGAGTACGGAGGCGGCTTTATTTAATATTAACACCATTTACTAATGTTAAAATTTTGTAATAGGAACGAATACAAAATTCTTGTAAGGAAGCGACAAAAAGTTAAGACAGGTCAACCTCATTTCTTTCAAGCAGACATAAGGAGAACAAGCGCGAAAGTGAAAAAGTCATTAAGGGCTAATCTTCTAAAGAATTTTATTGTATTTTATTTAAACAGACGAAACTCGCCCAAATATATTTACTAAATTTCAGATCTTTGTCGCCTATAGGTTGGGCTAATGCGAATACTTCGCCTATTTATTGCCTTGATTTGTGGTCAACTGATTGATGATTTATGTACCAGTTTCAGTTTTTTATCTTAATTTTTTGCGAATTTACCAAAAACCAATCACAAAGTGGTTATAGACTCTCTGTTGCGGTCTTCGCTTAGCGTTGCAAGCGGTATAATAGATCTGGTTTACTTACTTGCTTTGATAGTAAATGTAAGAAAGTATTTTAGCGTGGAGTTCATTGCCACACACTATCTATTCTACTTCACTCTAGAATATTGCACTCGAATGTTTATAGAATTCCCAAAAAATTCAACCTAAATTATCAGTTTGTGACATATACGTATTGTCTTTCGATTGTCTTTCGATTCGATTTTTAAATTGTTTGTTGAAATTCGTATCAATAAAGAAAAGGCAAAATATTTTTCGCAGTGTATTCGCCGGCTAAAATA
This sequence comes from Glossina pallidipes, assembly GCA_000688715.1. Taxonomy (NCBI): domain Eukaryota; kingdom Metazoa; phylum Arthropoda; class Insecta; order Diptera; family Glossinidae; genus Glossina; species Glossina pallidipes. Next base: position 667,402 of record KK499795.1, on the reverse strand, counting down.
ACAGAAAAAAAAAAGAAAAGAAAAAAACAAATGTAATGAACATTTTGTATATATAAATAGATAATTGTAAAGTTTAAATTGCAATTTTTAAACATTACATTGTTGTCTGTGTACACAAACATTTTATTACTTGATCTTTGTGTTAAATTTATTTCTTCAACATTTTTCAGAACAGAGAAAGCTATGGGAAAAACTCAAAGCAAACGCTCAGTAGATATCACCACCGATAGCAAGAAGGCTTGTGAAGATGAGGTTACCGAAAAAATGGAAAAGATTGAAGATATTGATCAGAAAGTGATGAATGGAGATGCAGCTATCCAGGAAAAAGTTAATTCAGAGGTATATTATTTATTACATTTACTATTTATTTCAGTCTTCGCTAAGCATATCTGAGATGTTTATATATACTTTGATTAATTCAATACACTATTCATTTGATTCCAGATAGATAGTCGCTTCATAGATTCAAAAGAGAGAAGGAAATGGTTATTAATTTTCTTTACTTTAAACTTTTAAAATCCTGAATATCGGATGAAAGGCTCCCCTGTAGGTAGGCACTGTGGACAAACTATCGAATATACGCGTCTGTCCGCCATTCATTGATTGAAGGTGCAAAATGAGATAAAATGCTGTTTACCTCAATTCCACAGATCGGTGTTTAAAATGCCTGTAATTCATAGATAAGTCCATAATACCGGAAAAAGTGCTGGTATCGCTTTAAGTAATCAGGTTGTTTTTCCATAACGCGCAGTTAAAAATGTTTATATATATAAAATTTTTTTAGAAAGCAACTGCTCAATGAATAAAGACCAGACTAACTTTTATGATTATGCCCTTGATATATATATTTATGCAGTCGTCCTCACCTTTTATCGACTTGTCTTTCTACATTCAGTGCACTACATCATTCTATCTTGCGCTCGCAAAGCAAGTATAGGCTGCTCTCTGAACTACTTAAAAACAGACCCTAATTAATTTTAATAACTACGAAAAATACCAAAATATTTCAGTAAAAACAAAAAACAAGCAAAACCAACAGATATGTGACATGAAAAGGAAGCACGGATGTAAATATCTTCCCCAATCAGTTAGACAACGACCGTATCTATTTATCGTTCACAGCTGAATATAATACTGCTCGAATGTCAATTATATCGTACTGGATCATAAATTTACGCACGCTATTGTTTATTTGAAAAAATGTAAACAAAAAAATGTTTTGTTAACGGATATCCAAGATTCACTTTATAGCTTTGTTGATTTATTTAAAATTGAAATAATATTTAATGCTTTGAATTTCGCTGGCATCGTATTTTTAGTCGGTTTATTTAAAAAAATTTTTTAAACTCTGCGCCATGTAATGTGATATTCAAAACTAGATTTATTGTTGTTTGGACCGTCAAACTACATAAATACTTTCGTTTAGCTTGTTTGCACACGTATACGTATAGATGAATATAGGTAGATTTTTTGTGAAAATTATTGTTTATTTACTTACTTTTTTTTTTTTTTAAGAAAAAAGATGCTGAAGAATTGGAGAATGATAAGGATATTACAACTGAAAAAAAGGTGGACTCGCTGGCAGGTGGCGATAGCGTGGACCCTCCACCAGCCGCTGAAACACCTAAGGACGATAGCTCGGCCACCGGTGAAGAAATTTCACCACTTAGTGAAGAAAACGGGAAAAAGAATAAGAAGGAGAAAGTAAAAAAGAAATGGTCTTTCCGCAGCATCTCGTTTGGCAAAAAGGATAAACAAAAGCCACCTAAAACCGATGATGATATGTCGTGTGCAAATAATGGTACAGAAGAGAAAACTGTCCCAAATACTAAAGTAAGTGTTTGATTAGAAAATTATGTGATTTAGTTGAAATATTTTTTATATATATTTAGGAGCCTGAAGAATCACAAGAGGATCACTTATCAAATGCTGCCGGAGTTGTTAATGAACAAACGGCGGAGCAAAATGAAAATTGCCATGCGACTAATAAGGATTTAAGCGAACAACAAGGTGAAGAGAAATTGTCTGAATCATTAACCGATGAGGCAAATAAAGTCACCACCGTTGTTAAAACTGAAATAAATACTAATGTTCAAAAACAGACTGCCGTAGAACTTGAACAGACTGAAAAACCCATCAATATAACTTCCGAAACATTTGATAACAAAGAGACTGCTGAGGTAGTTGTCACTTTTTCAAGCCAAGACGGGGCTTTAAATAACGTCAACGGCCCAACTGACTCAACTGAAATGAATGGTAAAGAGGCGGCCTTTGAAGTAATCAATGAAAATTTAAATGATAAAAGCATTTCCGGTGAGATTGCAAATGAGACTACTACTACTACGACTGCCACCGCCTTTCTGAATGGTGAAAACACCGAAAATATTGATACGAATGGGGAATCTGAACTTGAACAGACCAAGGCGCAAATCGAGGTAAACACCAAAACTGATAAGACTCATGCTGTCACTTTAGAAAAGTTCTCCTCCCCTTCCATACCTCCCGAACCCCAAACACAAATCCAAGATTTTGAAGAAAAGACCAGGAATCAGTCCGCTGATTATGACGAAAAAATCATCGCAGTAGTTGCAACAGGGATGGAATGTTCCCAACAACAAATTGAGGAAAATAATGAAAATTTGCCTCCTCCCCTTCCTAAATCCCCACCTCCCTCACCGGTCTTCCAATCCGACAATACGACTGAAATTGAATTAAGAACGAACTACTACGACATATCCGAAACTGCAAAGTCTGAAACATGTCTCCAAGATGAATATAAAGACACAAGCCCGCCAATTTCCCTCATAAAGGTAGAGGATTATAAAAGACTGCAGGAAGAAGAATGTTCTAATGCCGAAGAAGATTCGGTACAAAATCTGCACAACCCAGACTATATACCGGAAACAGAAATACAAGTTAACGAATGTGTTAACAATCATGAAACGTCCGTAATAACCAACATATTAGAGATAATGCTAGAGGAAGCTTCTAACATTAATCAACAAACTGAGATTAAAATAGAACAAATAATTACGGGAGAGGAAAAGCAAGAAGATATTATTAGTACACATTCTTCAAGCGAAACAAATGAATCTTCTCCGACAATAAACACATCGACCGAAGTGGACGAAAACAATCTGGCTATTACGGCGGCAGTGGTCGTTAATGAAATTGCTGAAAAAGCCATGCAAATTATGAATGAAAACAGTTTATGTCAAAATGACCTAAACATTTCGGATGAGGTGTTTGGACAACCGCAAACGGAGTTGCCTGTAGAAAAGATCGCTTTTGAGAACAGTAGTAAACAAGAAATCGAAATAGAAGAGACAAATGACCACTTAGTAAATCCGAATGAACAAAGGATGGAAAAGTTGGTTGTTGTTGTTGGAAGCAAAGAAACCTGTTTAACTACTACTGATATTGAATCCGAAAACGAAACCAAGACCAATTTACTGTCGTATCCTTTCGAGACGACAATCGAAACAAGTGACCAGATGTCATAGAAGATCGGTGGTCTTATGCTAATTCTCTCAATATACATTCGAGTTTAACTAAGGTGAATACTCGTTAGACTACACTTTTAACTACTTGTTGCGCAAGACTATTAAAAAAAAAAAAAATTAACTCAATAATCGACTAAATTGGGAAAAACATTGATTCCTTTCGCATTTAAAACATAGAAAGAGAACGAATAATTGTTTATCCACGTGGCAATGATTCTTTTCCATTTGCATGCAAAACAAAAACGATTAACTGTTCTGTAAACCCCAAATAGTGCTACTTTTAATTGCAATATCTATCTGATCTAAATGCTTCTAAGCCATTATCCATTTTAACAATCATCGCTGTGCACGGATTTGTGGTAAAAAAACGAAAAAAAAATCTCATTAAAGTAAAATGAAAAAACATTCGTTCCTGCTTTAACTCTTTCTCTTTTTAACAGAGCTAAAAATTATTATTTTTTTTAAATTAAATTTAATAAGATTAAAAAATTTGTGTTTATTACGTTTCTTTTAAATCCCAAAATTGTTTAATATTGCTTTTATATCAAATTGTAATAACTAATAGCGAATGAGAATGAGTTCGAAAATGTCTTAAACCTTTTTACCCGACCGTATCTTATTATCAAATAAAATGAAAATAATAATGGCGCCTTGAATATCCATTACTGAAATTCTGTAGAATCCTTTCACTTTAAGGCAAAATAATATATTTTGACGCCAAAGGGCATATGTAAAGCCTAGAGACCAGCTCCAAATTTCATAACTGATAAAATGTGAAAGTTACATTCACCTCGGCTTAGGTCGTAGGTACTCAGTTTATTAACAGTTTTCGGATACTGACGATCGGTTCAGTTCGACTGCTTTTCAGTTCAGAATACTTTTGCGAAGAATCTTTTGCTTGAAAGTGAGTTAAAGCTTACTCTAGACGACTTCATATCCTAGGCGCATAAAAACGACCTTGAGGAGGCGTTCAAATCTGAATCTTTGGCAAATACTTATTCGTCACCTATCTTGATCACGTTCTAATATAAAAATTTTTCTTGCCAAGTTTAAGATGGGAAGGAAGGAGGAAGTTCGAGGCCAATACGATCTATATGTAAAATAGTTAATTAAAATTTTTATGTTATAATTGCGATATAACGTGCTTTTTTTATAAAGAACATTTACAAGGGGGAAGTTTCAAAATATGCTCCCATTCAATTCAACTTTCCCACATTCGTTTTATAGAGCAAAGTACTATTTTTCACCGATTTTCATTGAGAATTGTTGAGACTGATATATTTTTTGTATATAAAGATTTTCAAAATAGAGGATTATAGCGAGAGTGATTGTAAATACGATCTGAGGCAAAATATGACAACACGAAGTTTCATTAAAATATCTTGAAAATTGTGATAAAAATAAATCAAAAGACACTGGACAGAGGGACAAGACTATTAAATCGACTGGAGTGAAGGAATAAAAACGATCTATATTTCAATTCGTTACTAGATGGTAATAAATTTGTGATAAGAATAGAGCGTAATGATTAGTGTGAAATCCTGAATCGACTCAGCGCTGTCCGGCTGTCCGCGTGGCGTTTGCCAAGGGAAAAGTTACGGGCGAAAAAATTTCGGTGGAAAATATATTTAATATTAGATCTGCAATAAGCAAAAAACTGTTAAAAACCAATGTAAAGAAAAATGCCCGATCGACTAATTGACACGCCTATAATTAACAAAGCACATTGAAAAGTTGTCCTTTAGTTCGTGAGGGTTTTAGATGTGTTTTTAGCGAATCAGGTCTAGTTTCGGATTGATCTATGGCCAGTAGCTTTCATCAATATAAATCGGTTTAATCGAAAATATTAAGTGCTCAAAATGCAATCAAGCGATTTCTCCAAATTAAATCGAGCAGGACATTGTAGATGGGAGGAATTTCTCCATGACCGTATCTATCGTGTTCAAGAAACTTTTTTAGAAATGTTCAATTTTATTAAAAATAAAATGGAAATCCATTGCATCCAAATGCATGCACTAGGCTGAGGAAAGGTTTAAATTTTCGTTTCACTACAAAAGTACTCGTACAAGTGGATTGACGTTCTTGAACTCATAATTAAAATAACAAAAATACATTGACAAAATTGCTAAACAATTTTTCTTTTAAGACATTTTTCTAATCTTTTTCTTTTAAACTTATTTTCCCCTTAATTTTTTTTTTTTTTTTGTCTTTCGTAACTGTAGCTAGGGGGAATAGTGCATCTGTCGTGGTTTATTTTAACTTCGTTTGCGGTCAGAGCAGCTCTAGCCTCTCGATCTAACGTGTTGCTAATTTCCAAAAGATTTTATGCGGCTTTCCATACATTTGATATTTTTCGAATTCTTGCCATAATCAAAGTGGATGCCATTTGATGTTTACCTCTTTGTTTATAAAAAGAAGAACACGATTCTTTCTAATAAAAGAATATTAGACTCTCATCACACCTACGCTGATACCGTCCATAACCTTTAACATCTAAGTCAAGACTATTCAATGCATGGCAAAATTTTGTTAACGTTGTCTTCCTTTTATCAATGAACAATATGTTCACGCTTAAAAGTAACAAAAGATAAGGAGGTTAATGAAAGATCCCTTCACCCAAAAATCAAATCATTTGCCCATTAAACAAGTTTTAGGTAATAGCATGTTAGGATACACACCTACCAGGGATATGCATTAATCGAAATGATTTTCTCAAATGTAAAAGCAAAAGTCTTGGCTCTACGCTTTCAACTTATTTCTGAATGTTTGTATTTGCTACACAAAAGCGCCGCTTCACCTAACTGTTTATTTCTAAAAGTTAAAAAATGTTTTAAAAGGTGTCACAAACTCTGTGCCCATCACTGAGTGCACTATACATTAAAAATAAGCAGAATTTCGCAATACTAGGGTTATCGAAAAGCTTAGAACTTATATCGTCCCCATGGATTTAAGTAAGAAAGAAAATGTCTTGATTGTTGCGGGTATCCCAGATTTTGCAATGCGACGTAGTAGTTTTATTTTTTGTTTTTAATTTTAATTTTTATATCGTTTTTTTCTAATTATTTATTTAGTTATATATTTATTTAATTCTTTTTTTTTATATGATTTTTATATTTTTAACTCGGCTTTAACTTTTGAATTTTTTTCTCTAATATATTTAACGTTTTCTTGAGTTTAAAATTTTGTAACTTGTAATTATGGGCTTATCTTTCTATAAATTCTTTTCAGGATTTCGTTAACCCGGAGGATTTGAAGGAGAAGATGATCATGGCAACAAAGGATCTTTCCATCACATGCGAATAATCTCTTAGAATTAAATATTAACACATTTTTGTCATTTATATATTTTAATCATTTTGTACAACTTCATATCCGTAATCCAAGATTAAATACAAAATAAAGTATACAACAGATTTCTATAAAAAAGTGAAAAGCGAAACAAAACGGATAGACATCGCCATGCAAAGACTTAATCTAATTTTTAATCTTTACTTTTAGACGCGTATGCGAAGAATAGATTTTATTAGAACGAAGATGATACGTCCATGTGTTAAAAATGCGTTTCGAAACGAAAAATGAACCTTCTTTTGTTGGCATCACAGGATACACTTTCCTATCGTAGCTAAAGGGATTTTCAATATAATTAAAAACATTTGTTACGAATGAACTTCTATTAAACGGCTGATTATCGACTAAACTCTGATGTAATTCCAATAAAAAATATTTCCACCGCGGTTTGTAATAATCCTGCACTATTCCAGACCATTGTTTCGTTGCGTAATCTCCAATCTGACTCTTTGGACCCCAAGTTGTTATTTGATTTCGAGCATTAAATTCAAATAAATCCGCGAAGCCTTCTTTGCTGTATTTTTTCGAATCTTCCAGCCATGTGCCTAGCAAAAAATGTACGTTTGTCGCTAAAATTTGTTCTAAATTATCAAAAAGTTCCATTAACTTGTCAACCAAATAGTTGAATCTCTCAATTTGATGCCTTCTATAAGCGGCTATTATGTTTATGTACAATTGCTCGGATACAATTTGCAAGAATTGTCTCGTTATGTCGACCAAATCGTATTCGTATTCTGCGTAATGCGTAACAGGTATGGAAAAATTTGAATCTAGCATAAGTTGCCAAGCTTTATAAACATCGGAACAGTTATACCACGTCCATGGTTTTAGATTTGTTGATGGTCTTCGGGTTATAACATACTTGCCGTGTATTTTTATTAATCCATTGTAGGCATACACTGAGTTTTTTAACAGACTCCAGGCAGAATGTAAATTTAAATTATTTACACCGTATCGTACATTGGCGTAGGTATTAAACCATTGCTTTGTATCAAAATCATCTTTAACCCAACCTCGTTCTAGGGCGAAAGAGTAAATAACGTAATTTTGGTCAATACCTTCGGGAGTTATTCCAACTCCTACCATGGTGCTATTAGCCATTTGGCGCGCTTTACGAATTCCGGTGTTAACAGCATCCACTGAGCCGTGCATTCCCAATGTGCCTCCAAAATTATGGAGCATACACCATATGAAGGGTTGGCCGTGAAATGAATGTGTACGCTCGTACTGGGGAAACTGTTCACTTTGTAAGTCCAAAACAAGTAAATTCCCTATTGGCACAGCCAATAGGAATGTCTTTATCAGGTCGTCGCTCCAAAATATATTACTTACAAACATCCAATCCTGCAGAAGCCAAATTGCTTTAGAATCAACTGATCGCATAGAATCATAAATATAGTATGCTGTCATGTTTAAGTAATCCTTTGTAAACATACGGGGTTTTAGTTCATTAAATGGATCAGTAAAATATATATGGTCAGTGCCATAAGCAGTAATTACTTTAAGCAAAAATTTTCTGGAAATATTTTTAAAAAGACTTTCGCACGGATCCACATACAGCGGACAGCAATATTGATCTGGAAACCTATTCCAACGATCTGCAATTGAAAAGTTTACATTCGGATATAGACGCCGCATTGCAATGGGCAAATGTCCTGCAAAAGCAGGAATTGCGACTGTCATGCCGAAAGCACGCTGTCTTTTTATTATCTGTTGTTGCAATAACATCTGCAATTTTCTAAAGCCGGATGGAAGTGAACCTGCCCAACCACGAATATTACCCATTCGTAACCTGGTAGCGTAAAAAAAAATAATAATAATAATAATAATAAAGCAACGACACACTACGTAAGCTGATGTCTATATATACCAGGGTAGAAACGCCGGTCCGGTAAAGTGGTCATCTATTTCTTCTTCAGATAATCCTAATTCAGAATAGATTTCGTACCATAACTGCTCTTGGCTAGGCGCTATAGTTAGGCTGATTCCCATCATTGCCATCCAATCGATATGCTGAATCCATTTGGCCAAATCCCACCAAATAAAGCTGTATCCCCATGTACATACATTCTGATAGTAAATAACGCTGCTTTCCGAAGTAGAATTGATTGAAACATTAGGGAACACCGTGCTGTCGGATAACTCAATATATGTATTGTACCAATAAACGTCTTTGCCAATATAATGCTTTAAATAATAATGAAATCCTTTAGCTGCTGATAAGCCATCGTATGCCGCAATTGAAATTAGGCTCTCGTTGGTTTTTAAAATCTGTGAAAGAAGGAAAGATATTGAGTAGATGTACAACAAAGAACAAAGGCATTTTATGCCCTACACAACTTGTGATACATTAGGTGTTTTACCAAGTTTGTGTGGGCGTATACAACATCCAGTAGGATATGTATTTTGACTTAGTTATTATATTAAGGAGGGAAATATTAGAAATATATTCATGCGGCAAATCAAGTGGCCAAACGTATCACGAACGAAGTCTAAACTGCAGCGTTTTATGATTAAAATTAATGGTTAGGTTTAAATTTTTAGATTGGATTAAAATTTATTGCGGTAAATGTGGCCTGCCTTGGTTTATTGCTTGGTTTATTGCTTGATCCGTTTTTTCGATAAGGATTCCCATGAAAAGCAAATCTTTATGTACCGTTTTACGTCACAAGATGAGAAACAGTATTATGCGAAAGGGTGTATGTTATTTAATAATCGGCTTAACACGACCATAACGCTTCTTAATTCATTAAACAAATCCTTACCTCAAAGCTTCGATATTTGAATTTTTTATCAATTTTTATTGCAAACTTGTTGGCATGTTTTCCAAGAGTCCTCCCTATTAATTCCAATACTAAATCTTCTTCAGCTTCGCAGGACGATTGCAACAGTTGGACGAGCACTGAAACGAAATGTTTACTTCACATATATATGGAGGTATAAGCATGCTATTAAAAGCAATACAAGAAGTAAGCTTTATTCAACTATTCTGTTTAATTAAGGTAATAGAATTACACGTTTGTGCCCACCACTGGAAGATGGGGGTATACTCATTTTGTTTTTTACTCAAAGGCGAGCTTCAGAGGACCTATAAAGTGCATATTCCTGATCCGTGTGAAATTCTGAGTTGATTTAGTCATGTCTGTCCGTCCGTGTTGTACGTGTTGTTGGCACTCTCCTAGTCACAAAAAAGAAGATATCGACTTCAAATTTGGTAGAAACATTGGAAGCGTTCGCACGCAGTTTCTTATTAAAATTAGTCAAAGCAGCAGTCCGCACTGGAGCATGAACTGAAGGAAACTACGTTTTTCTTAACAAAAATCTGTGGATTTTTGCTCGTTACTCAGAAATTATAAAAGTTCGAAGGCTGAAATTTTCCACATTTACTTTACGAAACAGACTACTCTTTAAATGCTAAGATGGATATAATCGGCTTTACCCATACAAAGTTACAAGTAATTAAATTTTTTTTCACTTTCTTGAAGAAAGCTATTTTATACACTCCTTCAATGAAGATATATTATCTGCCTAAAAAGGGGTTAATTTTAAAATGAATATGGTAGACACCGCGATAAATTTTTTCTCAATAATACCAGCGATGTGGATATCAAATAAAACAACTTGGAGACTAGAATGCGAAAAGCATAGTAGTGAGGTGAGTATGCGAGATTGGGCCTCCGCGCCGAATTTAACTTTCTTAATTATTTGTTTTTTCATAAGAGTGGTCGGAATTGTCACTCAATGAAAATCCTATTATTATTTCTTTATTTATTTTTGCGATAAAATAACACAAATTATAGGTTTTTTTTATATAAAGGCAGTCTTTTCTTGAAAGTGGAATAGCACCCAACACATAACCGACGTAGGTAAAATTATTTAAATTCTTTTGCAATTTGTAAGCGATATCATTATTTCTGCGAATGGGCGAATGTTTACCCGCCCAGATGGTACACAATGCTTACACTGAATATCTACCTAAACCCATCAACTGAATACAATGTCAGTCGCATAGAATATCATGCAATTTCCTCTTTCCCTTGAAATTCATCTTACTATGTTTTGTAAGCGATTTCATTTACCTACAACAAGTTACAATTCGCAGAACTCCCTACAAACCTTCGTGTTTAAACGTTAGCATAAGAAAGGTGCTTAACACCAGGCCTACTCCAATGGAACTTATGCCGATCCGAAAGGGACTTTCGTTTTTTCGCTATCCTCCATCTCTTCTACGATCACCACAACTGTAGGTATCGTTACTTTCTATGCTTTTCATTTTAATCTATTATCGCAGTCAATTCAAGTTCAAACATAAACTCTACGAAATCTCTTCTCGTCCTCGCGGATCTCATTAGAAACGATATGATAGAATTAAAATTCACTTTCCTATGTTGACACGCTATAATTAAATGTAAAGAGTTTAATGGCATAAGATTATATACTTACCATATTCACCTCAAGGTGAATATAGTTTTTTTTTTGTAATTTAATTCTTAAGAATATTTTAAGGAAATTTTTTTCCAAATGGTTGACGAATACCAGGATTTGGACAAAGGAATACTAGCCAGCATGGCCCTTCACAGTGATGATCAAACAAACATTTAAGTAAGTGAACATATGCGAGGATCTCGTTAGATCAAGTAAACCTTTGCATTGAGTCAGCGCAACAACATTTCAGTTTACAGTAGGAATTCACATTATTTGGAATGAATTCAAAATGCACTTAAGTTTTTTATGTAGTAAGGTATTATAACTTAATTTACCAGCGAATAATAATACCGTAACAAGTAATTTAATTACAGGCATTTCGTGTGTACATTATTGCAAATAAAATACAAAAGTCTAGATATACGACAAGTTAACATATCTTTGCTGCGTTGAAATTTCTCGGAATAACAAAATGGTAATGAAACAAATAGCAGTCAAATAGTTTAAGATACGTAATATATTTAATTAATTAGAAAACGAAAGTTTGCCCATGTGGTAACACACTAAATATTTGATTCGTGTGGCAACGGAGAGCCCGGTTAAATATAATGCAATCAAAGCAGTTTTCAAGCAAATTTTCAAAATATTGCTGAACTCTGCATTTTGTAAGTAGTCATTTTAATAGTGAGTCGGAAATTATTTCGTATTTTTCAATTGCTTGTGACGTCGAAAAAACAATAATAAATAAACACAAACAAAAATAAAAAACATATGCTTGGCAAGTTAAGCAAGAACAGGTTAGCAAGTTGTTAACAGTTTTGCGAGAATATGTTATCTATTTTAACAGGTTAGAAAAAGTTGTTAACAGTTTAGCGAGAATGTATTATCTATTTTTAACAGGTTAGCAAGTTGTCAAAAGTTTAGCGAGAATGTATTATCTAGTTTTAACAGAGAAGCCAGAATTTATTATCTGACGTTGCCATTTTTTCTCACATATTTCTCATATTTTTCTCATTCATTGCAAGCAACTCTGCGCTGATTTCTCATATTTTTCTTATTTATTACAAGCAACTCTGCTTTGCACTTTGCACACATACATGTTCCTTTTGTTTCGTGACAAAGGATCTGCAAATAACGGATTTTTGGATCGCGTTTAGATAGCATTGGACAAAGAAAAGAAATATGCAGCACAGGCTTTTTAGGATTTTTAGATAGCATTTCATATCATTTTGCACCAGACTAATCGCGCGATCACAAGGCAAAGTTTGATATTCAAATAAATTTACAATAAATTATTTTCATTGTTTGATATTCAAATAAATTTACAATAAACTATTTTCATTTATAAATTGTACCAATAAGTTTGTGTTGCAATTGCAAGAAACTCAATTTGACGAAGTGATAACTGTAATAAAGTTTAAAAAATAAAGATTTAGAAAAAAGAAAACTATTGTCTATCGTAAATTGTCCATCTAGGCATTGTCCATGTACTATTTATTTGAAGAAAATAGTATGCACTTTACGTTGCATGTATGATATCAAAAAAGAAGCGTTTTATTGTAGCAATAAGAAAATATTACAATTGCCATTATTTCATGCTTCCTGAATTTTTTTTTAATATACTTTGCACTAGGCACCGTTTCGGACGTTAACTACCATTTACACAAAATATTGGTTGAATCTATCATTCGAAGTTCTTTTATTTATTATACTTTGACTGCTATATTAGCAAGTGGTTTATTAGGATTTATTTTTATTATACATATATATAGATATTGTATTATGGTATTTTTAGCAAACTGCTGTATAGGTACCCTGGCTTGTGGGCTCTACAAGATAGGACACGCGTTTGTTGGGAGATAGCTGGTAGGGAGTTTGCGGGCAGACTTAATAATAAGCTAAACCAGCGTGTAACCACAGACGAGATATTACTTATTAAAGAGAGTCTTAAAAAGTTAAATAAGACGCAGGGGACCGCACGAACGACATTGTGCGCGTATTTGTGGTACGCGCAAACAGACTAACTAAACAACTAATATCGGACGGGGGAATAAAAATAGGGAAGGAGAAAATAATGGACGAAATAACGGGGGAACAAGAAGTAATGGAAGTGGAAGAGGTGTGAGTAATGGACGAAGCTGATAGACTAATAGACGAACTAAAAGACGAAATAAAGGGCGAAATGACGGGGGGACAGACACCGATTAACGTCCAAAGTAATAATTCTGAGGAAATAACGGGCGAAATGACGGGGAGATAGACACCGATTAACGTCCAAAGTGATAATTCTGATACTTCTATCATTTCTTCCAATATTTACGACGAGGGGTCTTCGACATCGGCGAGGGCCAGTCGTAAGGGTGCCCAACCCGAAAAGTCGTCCATCCAAGAATACGTAGACATAGACGTAACGCCGGATGTGAAGGCACTAAGAGAGGTCGTGAAGAGTTTAACTCTTCACGACAAAATTATCCAGCTTCATTTTGACGAAGTATATACGAATAAGGACACCGTATATTCTCGGTCAGCGGACAGATTGTATGCATGCGCCTACATCGATGGGAAGGTGCAGCCGTGCAGGAAAACAATATGTTTCGGCGTACGTAGCATCTTAACGACTTTTAATATGCTACTCGCCACTATACCGGACATCAGCACGCGTTATCACGGCGGCGCGAAGTTCTTCAACACTATCCTGGACGTCATAGAGGAAATCGGGCTCGACCTCAAAGCGGTGGTTTGTGACAGATTTGCGAAGAACAGGATATTTGTAGCCAATTTTGAGAACGGCATTTACAAAAAAAAAAAGAAAAGACGGAAAAATATACACGATCACCGCCATATACGACTATATCCACATCCTGATATCGCACCACCGAAAAATATCCACAGACGAACACTTCAGTGTCAACTTGCTAAAAAAGATCCAGGCTCGGAAGACAAAAAAAAAAAACGATTGGAAATTTTTGGAAAGAAGAGGCGCCGTAGCTTCGAACGTCGTACCGCGAATGCCCTTTGAAATTGCGAGATTCTACAATTGCATGACACCGGCGGTGTTAAAGGAGGCGCTAAATAAGAAGGAAGTGCATGGAAAAAAAGCGCAGAGGACAAACAATTATATTAATTATATGTCTAAGTGGTTTAACATTTTCCATTACGCGCAGATAAACGTCGCCAGCTGGGAGCAGCAGAAGGCGACGTTAACAACAGTGGTACAATTCTTTAAGTGTAAATTTAAGGCGGAAATGATGTCGGTTAATATCCGGCTAATGATAGATAATTTCATATTAACAATAGACGAATTGCTGAAAGATTTACCTGACGTATCCATCAGCGGCTACAGATTCAGCCAGGATCTACTCGAATGTTTTTTTTCCAATATATCATTCAACAATAAAAAAAGGACGAAATCTTCACAGAGTATCTTAAAACTAGCGGCAGATTTGATAGATTTGCAAATAAATTTTTGGAAAACAGGCCACCCGAGAACTGACCACGACACTCTAATGCAGTTGAATTACTACATTCCACCAAACCCCGAAGAAGAATTCCAACCTTGCGGCCTGGATGGAGTAGTATGTTGCGACCTGATAAGTGAGTTGGGCAACTTAAATCCGAAGCAGGAAGACTACTTCCAGCTACTCACGGGGTATGGTATAGCGAAATACATCCGTGAGCAGCTACAGTGCCAACAATGTCTGCACGATCTCACGGTGAAGAAAGAGGATGCGTGCAAGGAGGAGCACGGTGACATTGTCGCCCTGAATAAGGAAAATAACGACATCCTCACTAGTGAGTACCGGCAGGCAGAGTTCCCTAGGGAGGAAGTTCACGAAGTCTTCTATTTGGCGTACGACGTCTTATACGCCATTATATTGCTGCATATGCCGACTACACAAATTGGGGAGAGCGTACAAGCGACCATTGTTGAATCGAATAAGCAGGAGTTCTTCAGCACAAAAAGGTCCTGCAGCAATGGGACAGAGCACAGGAGGAATTTGGTCGGATACCTCATCCAATTAGTGCTCAGCGGGAAGAATTAGCTGGACAAAGTGGCCCACAATGTTACGTAAGTATATAATTAGAATATATTTAAATATATATTAGAATATATTTAAATTATAGATATTTTATTAATGATATTTCATGTACAGGTAAATGCGTTCCAAAAGGTGTTCTAACCACCGTTAGACCTCCTGTATATATTCTGTATCCTGTATATGTAGCCTGTATATTTATCTTACTGCTTTGGAAAATGTGTTCGTTCTTCACATTCGCCAGTGTTATGCTGACCGGCGTGGATTACTTTTTGTCTAGATGGTAAATACGATTATTGCGTGATATAACGGGTGCAATCTCTTTAATTTTCAAGACCAGTATACCCATTAGATAAACGCATGTAATGTTGCATATGTTTAAGCAAGTACTTATTGAACCCAAAATAGCTAATTCTGTAGCTTGATTTTTGGAATATATGCTACTGGGTACTACGTTACTAAAACGCGATTCATCGTTTTCATATATTTCATAGATAACAACAAAAGACCAGAGGAGACCCTAAAAATCTCAAACTGAAAATAATATCTGGACATCTAAGGCTAAAAGAATGTCTTCTCTTATGGAATTTACTGCTTGTGGTAATGGAGAAGCTGCTATAATATGCCAATTGGCGCTGCCGCTCCTGAGCTATAGCTGTAAATAGACCCACTATTAGCGAATGCAATTCACAACGTGATAACATCTCGGTGGTTAGATCTTCACCGATGCCAGTTGCAGTTCGTTAATACGCGTCCCCAATTTCTCATTTAACAGATATGCGGTCCAAATTGCTATCACTTTAACGGAATCGAAGCGCTGCAATTTATTGAAAGCAACTCTGTGCTCTCTCCATGTCCACACTTGGACAGATAGATAGACGAAGATTAACTTTTTATTACTTAAAGTAAGCAGAAACGCTACTAACGGAAAGTTTCTTTAAATAATATCATGTTGAACAGACATAAAATAAATTTGAGGAAACAATTTTCCCCATCACGCGTCACTATGCAAAGTTTCGTTTTTTTCAAAAGTGTATACCAGTAAAGAATTGAATCAAATATCGTGAAACAATATATTTGTCATTTCAAAGGAGTGCCACGAATATTATTATAGAGATAATTCGGTTGCCCTTAGCTTAGCTTAGAACAGGACAGCAATTTTCATTTTAAGGATGTCAAATTGGTAGTTGTGGATGGGGCGCATAAGGCAAAAGGCCGTTATGCA
The DNA here is from genome assembly GCA_000688715.1 of Glossina pallidipes. Taxonomy (NCBI): domain Eukaryota; kingdom Metazoa; phylum Arthropoda; class Insecta; order Diptera; family Glossinidae; genus Glossina; species Glossina pallidipes. Next base: position 650,864 of record KK499795.1, on the reverse strand, counting down.
TACATGTCCGCTGACTTTACCTTGAGTAAAATAGATATGACTGCGTAAAGCATTGTAATGTGTTAACACAATATCATAACTGGCCAATTGTAGAGGACACGCCTTCATAGATAAATACCTTCAACGTAGGTCGTGCGTGGCATTTGATCTCCTCCATCCATTGGAAATTAATCATGTTCGGCGAGGCAGTAAATGTTGCTTTGCTAGGTATTTTTCCATTATCTTGTCTTACCTCTTGCCAGCAGGCTGAACAGTTCTTGTTGTTGTTCTTGTGTTGCCATAGGCAGCATTTGAAACACGATTTCAAATTTCGTTTGGAATCCGAATTACATAAGCAAAATACTTCTTTTGCCATTCTTTTACGTTTTGCGGGTAAGTTTTGTATGAGTGATTCTATGAAACTGCATTTACGCACGGATGGAGTAATATTAATGCTAGAATTTCCACGGTCTTAACCAAATCCATTTCTTCGGCTAAAAGTCCATCGGGAGGCAGTACAATATCGGCCGGTCTCCCTCGTTGAGAAAATTGCCCATAAAACTATTTATAAACAGGTCTTTGTGCATCTTTGGTTTGGAGTTTAATAAAATAGGCAGGGAAACTATACACGTGTTGTTCTTTTTGCGGAAGTCAATGATGACCGACAGATGGACGTATGGATGAAATAACACATCAATAATATATATATCTTATATATATCTTACGGAGCTTCTAACGCGTGTTTCTGGAGGCTGTCAGCAGACAGAGAAGACAGAGAAGAACGTGCTGTAGAATTGCACACTATACGTTTTAGTTTACCAACACTATTGTATATCACAGCCCACCAACAACTCCCCACACCACTCTGTAGTTTTCCATATAAAGACTTTTCAAAATACGGCATTATATGGGAAGTGGTTGAAAAAGCCATTCAATAGAGATCCAAACCATTTTCAAAAACGTCCGTCGTTGGGTCAAAAATCCGATCATCGAAATATATCAAAAATTACAATCTGCAGAATGAACACAGGCATATATGACGGGCAGACGGACGAGCAGGATAGATAAGGAATAGAATTTTTGGAGGAATAGAATGTTTGTTAGTATGAATTTTTGAATTTTTGGAGGAATAGAATGTTTGTTAGTATGAATTTTTGTTTATAAAATACACATTTATTGAATTTATTGAATGCTTTGGCATTTACTTTTAACTTGACGTCACATAACAGACTTAAATCGATCGGTATAATAAAACGCACGTCTATCTGGAATTCTTTCGATGTTACATGCAACTTCAGTCGGTATCCGATCGATCCGTTGAACAAAAGCTGGGTCTAACTCAAGTCTTTCTGGATGGATGTTACATTCATCCCCATAAGGTTAATATTTGCTTACAACACAAGGTACATGGTATGAAAATCCTGTGATATTTAGTGTAAGCTAATGGAGAGGAACTTCCATAATATGAATTCAAAGTGTAAGGATTAAAGAAAAATAGAAGAATAGAAGAAAAAAGGTAAGAAATATCTCTCAGAATCTTTATGAATTACTTATATAATATTTTGGATTCCAAAATGTTCTATCCTACCATTTATAGGTGAAGAGATCACAAGCATGAAAACGTTCAGTATCCAACGAATGTTTAATGTGTTTAGTAATGCGCAATAATGGTTAATAAGGTTTTGATCTCGGAATACAAAAGCAAATTGCAAACAGAAAATGTTGCGAAAATTTATGTAAATATTTCTTGTTTGGGCGAAAGAGAAGTCGAAGATTGTTGTTGGACCTTCGACGGAGATTTTCCAAGAAATGCTAGAAAGAAACTACGACATGAATTATCAATATTTTAAGCTATACCCTACAGTGGCTTATGGCGTTCACTGTACTCTGCTTCGGCTAAAGCTGATTTTGAAGTCATTCGGTTTAGTTCGTTGTTTTGATCGTACGGCCGATGTCGATGGTCTATTATAGTCAACTATATTACTAAATACTGGATCGTGTAATGTAACGGCGGGGCTTCCTACATAATGCATACTAAACATGGTAAGCATACCAGTCCCGTCAGTCCTATCAAAATTGTTTGTGTGTATATGCAATATGAAATGAATTAGGGCTCATTCTTGGTGTAATAGAAATTGTTTGTGTGTATATGCAACTTGACGATATACTGCCGCAATCACCAAGTCGATTTTATTAATGTGGATCCATTTGTTTTCTATTTTACATCAACATAGCAAGTAGACAAATAAGGTACAGTACACCCATAATTCGAAAATAATGATAATATATTTTCATGCATTTTCAGCATTTGAACGTTAGTTTCCATTATTCGATGTATAACGCTGTGGACGCTGCTGAAAACTTCCGGTACTGCCCGGTTGCAGCTGAAGCCAAGAGGTGGGAGGTCGTGCAGGCCATACCAAGCAAATAAAATTATGATACTTAAAAAGAGAAGTATTTTGGATTCCAATTTGTATGGGGAGTTGTTAAGAAAAGTAAGCCTTTAGATATAATTTTTTTGTCTTATCCCAATAATAGATGAAAAATTGTGTAAGTCGAAATGGAGTGCGGTGTTTAAGAGTCGGCCTTGTCTTTATTTGTTTAAAAATAAGTTATTGAGTTATTTGGTTAAATGATGCACCACCTGATTGTGGTCGAAGAACAATGCATTTGAATGAATGCGAGCGTCTGCACCTCACGCTCACTTGGCGCCCGCCTTGGCGCTCATCTACGGTGTGGTTGCTTGGGCGAGATCCTATCTCTTTAGCGTTTGTTGAAATGAATAAAAATGGGGATCATTTGTTTTAGGAACGGAAATATCGTAGTCGAAAATTTTCCTAAGGCGGGTATTTGTTTTTTAATTGATTTTAAAAACAAACCTAAGAATTCGTGAGAGTTTATTGTTCATTTAATTGAAAACATGTCTTTTGATTTGACTGTTGTATGAAAGCGGGAATTATTACAATTAATTGGACAAATAGATTATATCAAGGACTTGGCCTAATTTCGATTAAAAATTAAACTGGGTCCTGCTTGATATTTCGAAGACATCAGTCACATATGTAAAATAAGATTTTAATAAGATTTCGATTTCAATATCTTTTGCCATAGTTGTAAAAGCAGAAGAAAATCACTGTTTTCTTATTTGAGGTTTTCGTTAGAAACTTTGAATATTAAAGGACAATTCGTGGCACCACATGCTGTGCTCACTTAGTGTGTACTTAGTGTGTTAATGTCATGAAAATGTAATGATCAAGTTGCGAAACCACCACATCTACTATAATTTTTTTATAATTATTCGGAAGCCTTCGGCAACAGAAGAAGAGTATCAGTAAAACATTTGAAAAGGTTTGGTGACAAAATACAACAAAAATTTGGTGATGGAGTGGTGATAATCTCAGCGGGGAGATGGAACCATCTTCATAGTAAAGTAGCTTCATCTTCTTTAATTTCTTTACATACATATAAGTTTTTGATATCACTCGGCAGGAGCGTGCCATGCCGTAGAAACTCCGCCCTGTGGACTACACCCTGTTATATTTAATATCATTGATCATAATCGTTTAACTTTGCGTAATCTAACGATGCTAGATGGTGGGGATTACGAGTGCGTGGTCAAATCGTCCGTTAACGAAATCTCAGCTAAAACAAATGTTGTAGTAGAAGGTGCTCCTGGGGCCCCAGGTGGTGGTCAATTAGTAGATATTGGAAAAACGAAAGTCCTTATGGAATGGATCGATGGTGCGAATAACCGACGACCTATACGTGATTGTTAGGTGATATATTATTATACATATATATATATATATGTGTGTGAAACGCACATAAGTTACTCTATATTTATTAAATTCTATTTTTATACTATATTTGTATTTTGGTTTTGTGATATTTCTTCCTTCTTCCTTTTTTTTTATTAGGAAAATGAGCGACACTGAATTTGGAAGCAATGAGAAAATTAAATGGGCGAGTCTAAAGTAGCACTTGTTGCATTACAATACAATATGGTTCCAGAAATGGAATATTCAAATACAACTGCGTCTAAAAAGAAAAAAATAAAAATAATAGAAATTTTAATATATTATTAAAACACAACTATTGATCTATTCATGTCTAGCACGCGCCAAATAGATCTGTCAAATGAATTACGTTGTACAAAGTAGTAGTTATAAACAAATTCAGGCTCTCACATTACACCAATTTCCAAAAGCATATACATTCAACCTCACATGGCACCAAATTTAAAGTCGCTTTTCAATTCAAGAAGTTATAAGTTTAATGGCTCTTTTGAACACACACACAAATTCACTTATTTATTTTAGAAAGATGGTAAGAAAATTAAAGAAACCATGGAGAATTTATTTACGCAGCCATGAAGCATAGATTCTCTGTGAAATGAGTATACAATGGTGATACGGCTTTAGTTGACAAGCGTTTAATATCCCGCGATGCATGACGGTATCGATATTGCAAATTCAGATAAATTGGTATCAGTGGAAGGACAATTAAACCAAACCAAGGCATAGCTAAATAACTTGGTCGCATCTATGTAATTTTTTCGAACCCTTATCTTTGTTTGCACTTTCCACCTTCGCTCTTATGTGAAATATAATACAGATGGCACATGATTTAACATAGATGACGTGTTTTTTAACCTAGTCCAAAGAAACTCAACGCCTCGAAAGAAAAAAGCGAAATTATAATAATAACAATGATTTCAACAGGTGTCTTAATCTAACGGTCTTTCGCGAACGTGAGCGTATGTATGCGGACATGACCTGCAAAACAATCGGGATTGTTTAGAGGAAATTGTAGTTGAACATTCATACAGATACGTTACACAGAATCACTTAACTTATTAAGATAGTTTGGAGGTGAGAGAGAAAGCTTTCAATGAAGTCTTGAAAAGTCAGAGTTAGAAAAAACAAATTTAAGAAAAACCAAGCCAATGTTAATCATAACATATCGAGTCGAAGAAGTGTCTCATACTTGCAGCTGCTGGAAATCTTAACATTCTTGAAAATGTTATCATCTCGTTTAACAATTTACGACATAGATGACATGCGAGTATTTTCTGTATGCCTGGTTAAAAACTTGATTTATATTGACGTAAAAGTGGTAACGTCTTACTTGTACAAATCCGGAACCTTTTTCCATCAATTATAATATTTATTAATTTTGTTTAGTTTCGACTTCTTTATTATTTATTTTATTTTCTGTTTTTAATTATTCTTATTATTTTGTTTTTATTTAACGTAATGTAAATGTACAAACTAATTGTAGTTTTATGCAATCAAACATAGCAGGCTGGAGTGGTTAAAGATATTGATGAAAGGTGCGGAGAGAATGAACTAATTATTATATATTTGACAGCATTTCATAATGTAGATTCATTCATACTTATACATTCATACTTAGAAAATAAAAATAATAATTAAAAAAACAAAAAAAAAAAAAAAAATGGAAAAACATTTAAAAAAAACAAATTTTAGAATTATTTAAGTGTCAAGTATTATTCAAAAATATTACTGCTTATATTTGATCCACGCGATTTAATAAATATGCTTCTTATTCATCCTGCATGTCCTCGGGCAATTCATGCGGATTCAGCATTCCTGGTATATTACGTTGTGTAAGAAGTTTGTTGGCTTGCTCTTCTCGTAGTGCTGCTTCTCGTTCCTCCAAGTATAGGTCAGAGTCGTCCTCACCAGTCACTTCCTATATTGTTTATTAAGTATTATTTCAAATTCACTTTTCATATCATATTTAAGTATAAATGTTTTTAGCTTACTCTAATTTGAATCAGAAAATCTCTTAAATGCTCCTTAAATGCTTGTACATTCTCATCTAAATTGAAAAGGCCGGTAACGAAGACTTTAATCTGATTATCCGTTAAATGACTGAATGCCGATTTGAGTAATGAAGCCACGTACTCCTGAATGAAAATTGTATTATCGGGTATGGGTCCAAGGTTAACGGTGATTTTATTATTTTCAACCAATGAAAACATGTACGCTAATATAATGGCATGATTTCCTAATCCCGCTGTATGCGAAGTATCAGTGACGACTGAAAATATTTGCATTAATATATCGGTAAAGTACGTTTGATAAAAACTCTGTGCAGCTTGAGGATGTTGTGTCAAGTTTTGTAACATCTAATAACGACAATAAATAAGTAAAGATTATTATAAATGAAAAGTCAGTTTCGATTAAGTATTAACTTACTTTAAACAATATGTTAAGACCTATGTCGGCAACATTACGCATGGTATGCTTAAAAGCCCAGACTACGGAATCGAAGACCAATTTAAATTGCGCTGGTGGTATATTAAGAAAAGCTTTAAAGCAATGTGCATTAACAGCCTGCAACAATTCGTAGAAGCTTATGCGATGCTGGGGATAATCCTCAAAGTTTTTATTAATCATATCTAAAGTGCATTCGAAAACGGCATCGAAAACTTTTGGTACTTCATTCGTAATATGATTACGTAGCTTATGAACAATAGTTGCCATCGCATTGAGAACTTTCGGCTCTCTTGCCGATGGCACTTTACAGCGCTGCAATGAAAGAAAACAGTTTATGAATTTAAAAGTACTTTCGCATAATAAATGTGTAGTTTAAACAATTCAATAAGTAACATAATAATAAAAATTGTTTAATAATTTTGAAAATTTTTTCATTTTGACAATCAAAGTCGCATCAAATGACAGCATTCAACTTGGAAAATGTCAAAAAAAAATTTCATATAATTCGATTTTCTTTTTAAAAGCCTTAGCATTTATTATCTGGTTTCGTGGATGACATCTAGATTTATTAAAGAGCAGAGTGTAAAAGTGGCAACCGACGCTCATTCTATAATGTATGTATGTACGTATGGAATAGTTGACAGGGGTCAACCATTGGTCGCAAAGTGAACATAATCTTCTCATTTGTTCTTTAAAAGTTTGCTCAAAATGTTCTAGAAGACGTTGCACTGAACATGTTTTTTCTGCTTTCAAAATTTGTCTTTAATAGACGCGACGTCTAGGACTTGAAACAAAGTAAAAGCTGCACTTGAACTGTATCCAACAGATACTACAAATCATTTTAGAATTCTTGTCCTTTTAGAAACTAAAATTTGAATTCATGCACAGGCTTCGAAGCTAACTTTGCATAACAACATAGAAGTAGTTTCAGGTTAGATTTGCTAATTGTAATTAACTTAATTGCTGAAGAATTTGAAGCAAGTTTTATAAATCAAGTTTGATATCGCAATGTGGTAGAATTACGAATCAGTCGTTAAGTCGTTTCCTTTGCGCATTTTCTTTTTGACATAAAAAAGAAAAGCATTTATTAAATAATATATCTAAACTTTTTAAAAAAGAGTATAGATTTATAGTGGCCAGATTTGCGAGTTGACAATGCCGCTTGTAAGCATATTAACTCAATTGAAAGCATGCAGCCCTTAAGCAGCATAAAAAATATTAAGCCTAAAAGGCTTTTGCCGCAGCTAAGCAAGTGAATTGATATGAATTTGTATCTCTTGAAGGTTCGATATCGTAAATCTATCTATATTATTCATTATTTTCCTTAAAAAATAAACAAAAAATAATTTTATTCTTTAATAATTGAATTTTAATATTTTTTTTTTTCCTTTTTTTATTATCAGTCATCGCAACGTCCTTTATTGCATTTTTAATTTAAAACACGAAAAACTTTATTCGACTTAGTTTGCCGAGGTAGTTTCAGACTTTTGATTGTTGTGGTCTTGACGATGGTGGACTGTTTTGATCTTTGTATTTAATATCCATACATCAGACACAGCAGCTAACGACTTTATTCGATTTTCGCAGCTTTTAAACTTCCAGATGGCCGACAGACGGACAAATATATATCAAACATACAAACACATTGTCTCATTCATGATACACACTCATTTCTAAGTATTTCAAATAGAATAATAAAAATTAGTAAAGCCATATATTACGATATTAGAAAAGGATTCTTCTCTTTTTTCTTGATTAAATTTTAAAATTGAATCCTCTTACCTGGTAATCGAGAAGGATCGCATCCAAGAGGGGTGGTATAAAATTATCCATTACGAGTTGATTATCGTTTGATCGTGACACCCATTCTGAGATGAGATTCAATGTTTCTTTTTTAACTACATGCATTGCTTTAATTAATGGTTGATTGTTAACGTTGACTCCATTTAATTCTATAGCCTGAATAATATTTTCCGATGTTATTTTATAAACATTTAACATATCCAAATAAATCCGACCCAATTGAATAACATAGGCGTGACCTAAAGCCTTACACGCGGCCACATTAGTTTTGAGAATGCTTCCCAATTGTTTAACGGCAGTCATATTCTTAAGAAAATCAACGTTTTTTGAAGCGCGAGATATGATTTCATCCCATACTTGATTCGGCAAAAACATATACTTTTCAATTAACGCATCTTGCTGTACTTGATCCATTTGTGCAGATATCATATAGCCAACAGCCTCGTAAAAAGTATGCACCTGACAGAAAAGAAGCCCATGATTATAAGCATTATATTTAAAGTACACTTTTATTTTTATTTATTTTTATTCTTTTCTAATAATTTACCTGTTGCGGCTGCAAATCGCAAATGATAGTACTCATGGTACTGAGAATTTCATCAATAAATGTGCACGCCTCGTTTGGTTGTATCGTAACAAAGTATCGTCTGCATTTGATGGCGATTTTAATAAACGTATCGCAGGCCATATCCTGAACGCCATCGTGTGTTTCGTGCATAAATTCAAAAAGTTTGTTAACAACCGTTTTTAGAAATTTCCAATGAGCACGAAGGAACCTCGGATATTGTCCAACGACATACATGATATTTGATGCAATAATTGCTTTATTATCTTTGCCCTTCTTTTGTTCGCATAATCCTAACAAGTCTTTAATAACAGTGACCAGAAAACGTTTTTCATCCTCTTCGCAAAAAGCACCTAAAAGTTAAATTAAAAATTATTTATTAACTTTTTTTATCACGAATAAATGTTAAAATTAAAATTATTGAGCAAAGCTTCATCTTTCTAGACTTCACTATGCAGCCTTTAGACTACATGTCTTAAGCGCGATATAAAGAGTGCAGTCTATTGGAACGTAAACTTTTACTTATCGACTTAAATTACATTCAAAAATTCGTTCGTTGTTTGTAAAGAGCTCTTAGAGAGGTTGCAAGGTAGTCAGAAGCATTTCGTTTTTTCGTGTATCCCATGATAATCCTATGTGGAGAATATTATCATATTTAATACAAATTAATCTTAAAAACCATGATAAGAAAACGTCTTGTTTTTCCTTACGACTGATAACCTATAACAAATCTTTTTTTAGTTATATATCAGCGGATACCATTTGCAATATCATACTTTTCACAAATGTTCTATTTGACTGTTTACCCCTTAAAATTCGAAAATTTGCAGAAAGTTGCCCAATGTAAACGTGTACTCAGACCCGACCAACTTGACTGAGACTGAATATAAGCTAGCTTAGGATCAAGTATTCTTATTCACATATCATAAACAAAGCCAAAACAAAACCATTTCGGTCTCAACGCATGTGGCCTTTTAGACCTGCCAGAGGTAACAAAATCAAATATGTGGAAAAACAAACAATGTATGCATGTATGCCATTATGTTACTCGCTCTTACGGTAAGGTAAATAGTCATTCGTTAATACATCTTTCTAAGCAAAGTGTAGATCAGTACTTATGCCAAATACACGCTGATGTAATGCTAGAAAGGTATAACATCTAATAACCTAATGGGGATGACTACGGAAATTCTTAAAAGAAGGCACCACAGTAGCTTCAGCCGCTTTTTCGCCAATGCAAAGAAAGTGCTATATAAGCTTCCGCGGATATCATCATCACAAAAGTCCATTCTGAGAAGTTTATCCCAAACGATTCGCGAAAATAATTACTTTTTCGAAACTAATCACTTGAGGAGTATGCCTCTAAAATAGCCTAACAACTCTCTTCAGTCACTTAGCATGTAAAAGATATTTTTTTATCAGCGAATTTACGAATACTTCAAGCGAAAGATTTTTCCCAAACTCATACGTTATATAAAGAGGAGAGGACTGCATTTCTAACAAACAGCGACAAATGCGCTCTTCGAAAGCACCGCGCTTGAGGAGGCGCTTTTTACATATGTATATATATATATATATATATTTAAAAAAAAAAAATTTGCTTCCCGCCATTAACGACAACTAATAAGTTATTAGTTTAGTTTATAAAAAAAAAAAAAAAAAAAGGTTTACCGCGCACAGTACAAGGACGCACGTTTCTACAAGCAGATATTAATTCATTAAACTGACTTTAAAAATAAACAAACTTGCGTTCTAGTGTGTGTAGCTGAAGTATGAATTGAATTGTTCATGTTCTTTCGACTTTCACTCACTTGGTGGTCCGTTATATAGAATAGAAGTAGTAAAACTTGGGAAACTGTTTGGTTCACGATTACAAGTCGAATTATCTGCCTGCAAATAACTACATAATAATAAGAAAACCTTGACTTAGATTCAACAACCGATGTTGATCGTAAAAAACACTTGCAAATATCCTTGGCTGCCAAACTTTCACATCCACAAATGCTAAAATTTCTATCAATTTTAAAGTGAAACACCGGTATTTCTACTCCTTTCCCTAAAGACCGACCACCAGGATTTCAACGAATATTTTTTGAATATTTTGAATGAGTTTACAAAACTCTCTCACAAAATGCAAGACATTAAACAATGTACTACAACTTTTTCCCAAAGAACTATGTCCACTATAGAGTTTATAAGCTAACGGATATTTTCAAATTTTTCCAAATTGCAATCAATTACAAGATATTTTAGATCGGTTCAACTTTCTAAATTCCAATTGTCCGTATATTCGAGAAATGCAATGTTAAATGGATTCCTGATCGATCGCATGCGAACCTAAGATGCGAGGACAGGTTTTTTAGCCGATTGCATTGTGAAAATTTGCTTACAAATGCATGGTAGAATTCATCAAACGGTACACAGCCGGTCAAATTAACGAGCGGCCAGCATAACCCATCTTTTTCATTTTACAAGGCTAACACAAGTAAGCCGAACAAAAATAATTGCAAGTTACATAATAGGTTTTGATGCATCTCCACTTCTTTCTACTTGCTCCAAACGCAACACAGCAATTTGTGTAATAAAATACTCAATTCATTAAATATTATTAGAAACCGTTTAAATCCTTTTTCTACTTTCTCAGAGAATCTATTAAACAATTGTGATGTGATTACAGAAAAAAAATTACATAAGGAAGAAAAAGACCCGAATATTTAGTATTTTGTTGATTAAAATCAAATTTTCCTAAATTTTGTTTATCATACATACTATTTTCCCGTCAGTTTTCGTACGTGTTTGTAAATATTTAAAGAAATACATATTGTTCGGAATAGTTATTGGAAATGCAACTGGTTTTCCCCGAAGTATTAATGAATATTTAAACTAACGTTTCGAAAAGTTGTCTTACGTTCATCCTCCACGATGTGCTTACTGAGAATTTATGCTATGTGTTATGTAATCTTATCAATCACATAACAATATGATGCCGTTATCAGTTGCTGTTTCTGTTAATAAAACATACATAATCGAAAATTCGATTTACCTTTTTTGATTTGGTTAATATGAAGTCTTTTCAGATAGTCGTGAGCAGTTATTAACATTTCTTTTCCACGGAAATGGAATTAGTATTTATCTCGGCAGACCATATTTAACATATTCTTTACATGTTTTGCATGAATTTAGATGACAGCTTGACAATCAGCGTAAAATTTCTTTCTCTTGCCATCTTCCACTACGTGTGACGGACTTTGTGGCCTTTTTGGAATTTTTTTAGCATTCAAAATGCATTGTTAATTTTCGCAAATACAATCGGCTCTACCTCAAAGACATTGGATAAGCTTTTCGTTTATTATTCAGAAAACTTATTCAAAACTGTTCTACTATTGTTCCAAGATTATGCAGTGCGAATAGCACAAATTGTCTCTGAAATTTGAATTAGTCCGTATAATAGCATTAGGAAGGTAAGGGACATATTTGGGACATATTCAAATAATGAATTATAGCTTTCGTTTTTATTTATTTATTATTATAAATACATTGAAGTTTACATACCTGATATGGAGCCTATTGCCCAACACAGTGTGTTAAGGTTTTTCCAAGAAAACTCGCTTCCATTTACTTGATTGAGAAGTTTTAAAGTCATTATACGTTCAGTGTCCGCATAGTCCAAATGTGTCAAGAATACGAGGGTCTCACGCATATTTTTATATAAATTAATGGCATTCGTATCTTTCATGAATTCTCGCACCACTTCTCCATTTTCATTTTCGACTACAAGCACTTCTTCTGGTTTAGCCATTCGCGATATCATTATATATCGTACTTTAGATAGGATGCTTGAGTAGAATCGGCGTCGCGGAAATGCTGCATTACGTTTGGCTAATGAGACGGCGTCCGACTGACCGAGATGTACGCTCGCGTTGCCACCAAATGACTCGCTGCTATAAAGATCTTCGACCAAACTATTCCAATACTCGAGGCAAATCTTAAATACTTCGACATCTTCAACTTCCGAAATCATAACTAAATAAAGCAGTGCTTGATTAAGAAAATCAATATATTTTACATCCTCAACGAGTTTGCCATGCTCTTTTAAAAACGTGCATAAGAACATAGCGAGATTTTGGACAAATATTTGTTCCGTATCATTGCCATTTGCGTAAATATGATTCATGTTGGTATTCGTGCTGATCATCAAATTTAATTGGGTCATTGTCTCTTTAAAGAGATTAATAAAATTTTCATTATAATCGGGTACCGTGAGACCGGCAATCTCCGATAGGCACTTAAGGGTTACATTACGAAACATCGGAACACTCAGAAATTTAAATATCAAAGTGTCAATCAGCGAAGTCTCGAAAATGTAACCCAGTGGAATCCAATTCAGGAAACGTAATAATGTCTCCAAAGTGACTTGAATAAGCGGAGCGTTCATACTACTTTCAAGCACAAACGAACATAGTTGGAATACCTGCGAGAATTCTGAGCACATTGTATCCTTTAAATGTTTCGCTTTTGTCTGCGTGATTTGACCAGATGAGAAGTCAAAAACCTCTTCGCTGAGATTCTTTAATATAACCATATTGTTCTTGCATAAACTTTCATTAGTTTTCGAAGCACCTACAATATCACTAATGAACGTTTCCCAATTGCGCGGCCATTCTCTCTTCAATATTTGTACCAGTATTATGTTTAGCTTATTCAAATAAACTTTATTCGCTTCCATTGTGGCTGCATCTGAAGAAGTCTTTATGATAAGTCCAACAACGTACTTTTTAATCCCTTCGCATTGATTACGCGGCAATATTTTCCAACGAGTTTTTATTACTTCCTCCAGAATTTGTAATGCGTAGAATTTTGTTTGTTGATTTTGAGAAAATTCTAAAATACTATCCACCCGAGTCCAGGCATCTGGATGCTCTTTCAGCGTTGTTAGTATATCTTGGGCCAAGCGGAGTTGATCTCCTTGCGAAGTATACAAACATTCTACTATGCGATCAAGTAGACTAATGTCTAACTTTTGAGAGAAATCCAGTAATTTACTGGCTTCTTCCGAGGAAAGCATAGCGATTGCCTTATAATAAAAGCAACGTTCAAGACGACGTGTTATGTTGTCGGCACTAATTATGTCCTAGTAGTAAAAATCCCTCAGCTGCACGTGGATGTTATTTTAATTGCGTTTTAGTTTCGCTTAAACGATCTTTTCACAGAAAGTTATTTCTAAAAGATATAAAAGAAATATATTTTATAAATCCGTAAGAAAGTGATCTCTGCTATGCCGGCAGTCAAGATGTTTTTAAGATACATATTTTCACTAAACTGACATTATAGAGAAGGGGTAGTAAACGGCTATTTTATTTAGGCTTAACATATACATATGCGTATGTGCCCAATTAATTAACATAAATATGCTTATTCCCCCAATATCTCGAATGAACAACAACATTCGCATTCTGTCAAATGCGATTAATGCTCTTAATTATGCTACTGCCGACACTTGAAACTTACCTGCGACCTGAATTTATGTATTCTTTTCGTCACACAACTCAAGAAAGTTAAAAACTGCGAATAACCGAACGGAATGTCGACACCGAAACGAATACACGTCGAAAATAGCGCACTTTTACGTTGTAAACTTTCTTACTATTTCAAAAAACCAATTCGGACAAATTTCTCACGTTGACGTTATACTTTTGTTAAAACAACAATCTGTATCGAATCGCAAATCGAAATTCATAAATATTTTCGTAATTTCTTCCTTGGTATTCCGTGATGTGAATTTTACTCAACTTACCGACTTACCAGCGTCCCTAAACAGGGTTGCAAAATCTTATAACTTTTCGTTGCGACTGTGAATATTTCATTGATGTTCATTTTGAGACTAAATAATTGTATCCGCATTATTCTTTCGGAATTAAGCATAAATATGGCAATTGGGTAACAATTATGGAGAAGCGTATACGAGTTGATGGATATTAAAAAAATGTTGTAAAAATCATGAAGGAAAAAATTTTTCATATGTTTTCTTTTGAATTCTCCCGTTGATTTGTAAACAATTTCATATGTTTTCTTTTTTTACCTCCCTGAATTCGCTGTACCTCTTTTTGAATTCGCTGTACCTCCTTTTGAATTCACGACAAATGTAAACAAAAATTAAAATTTGCAACAACAACCACGCAAGGCGCTACTGTTAAAATGTTCAGTCTAAATATTGCAAAAAATACTACATTATCGAGTCATACATCATATACGCTTTCAAGCGATTTTTGTGGTATTCAATAATTGCTTCTTTATAATTTTATATACAAATTTGATAAATAAAAATTAGTTAGTATTCACTATGATCATTAAATGTTTCTTAATATGCCATATGATATTTGAAATTGAAATCCTATTCAATTGAGTTCAAATGACAAACTAAACCAGAATTTTGTATTATGTCTAATGAATTAATCGTTTTTTAGTAATTTTTTGATCTGGTCAAATTTTGGGTCAGTTGGATTGACTTTTCGAATTCCGCTTGGGAATTATACAAACGAACACATTAAGGTAGGAATGAAGTTTTCATTTTGTAATTTTAGCATAAAAAGAAACTTGGCTATATCGCCAGATTTTTAAATCTCTTAAATTTTTAAAAACAAACTGTCAGGTTTCTAACAGAGGTATGAGAATACATATTTAACTCGCACAATGGGTTTAAAAAAAAAAAACAAATTCACCTCCTTTAATAAAGTATTTGCACATGTAGACTTCGAACTATCTTTTTTTTCGATATTTATATCGCTATCGAAAATTAATAATGACAAACTTTCATCGCCAAGTAATGTGCAAAACGAAAAATTGTTTGTCACTCTGGAAATAAATTGAGTTTAGAAAATGGTAAGATCTTTTTGCTCCTTTTTCTTTTTTCATTAATATTAAAAAATGCTTTTATTAGTTTCGTAATCAGTATGACAGCGATGTTACTGTTTGGAGTCCGCAAGGTCGGCTGCATCAAGTAGAATACGCTATGGAAGCAGTTAAGCTGGGTTCAGCTACTGTCGGTTTAAAAAGTAAAGATTATGCGGTACTAGTTGCAATTTTAAGGTAAAAAATAAGCAAACAAAACATTTTTACTCAGACTTTATTACACAAGGGAATCATTAAATTAGCATCCAAGTGGGCTTAACGCATCGACAGTTTCCACTTTTTTAAGTTAAATTTCTAAAATACTAAATTAAATGAGACTTTTTTGCGTAGGGCTGCATCTGAATTATCATCGTCGCAAAGAAAAATTATTCCCATTGATGACCATATTGGAATTTCCATTGCCGGTATAACTGCCGATGCTCGGGTTTTAAGTCGGCATCTACGCACCGAATGCTTAAACTATAAGTATTCTTATGGTGTCCCACATCCAGTGAGCAAACTTATAACAAATCTTGGAAATAAAATGCAAATTACAACGCAAAGATATGATCGTCGCCCTTATGGGGTCGGTTTGCTTGTGGCTGGCTATGACGACGAGAAAGGGCCTCGCATTTATCAGGTGGTGCCTTCTGCAAACTTTTTTAATTGCAAAGCTATGTCGATTGGTTCCAGATCTCAAAGTTCTCGGACATATCTGGAAAGGCATTTAGCAAGTTTTAATGACTGCTCGAAGGATGAGCTAATATGTCATGGTGTCCAAGCAATAAGAGGATCGCTGCCTAATGAAGAATTAAGTAAAGAGGATAAGTCTTCTCTGCTTGTAAGTAGAAACGAGTAGAACAGACTGAATTTTGTCTTGAACTTGAAAATTTTTTACTTTCTCTTTTCACTTTAGAACATCTCTATAGCGATCGTGGGAAGAGATCAGCCGTTTAAAATATTGGATGATAACGAAAATCTATTTTACGTTAACATGGCTAAGCAGCGGGGAGCAGCTATCGTTCCGTCTCGCTCCGATGACGATATACGTCCGCCAGGACCTGACGATGAGCCGCCGCGTACTCCACCCACCGATCCCGATGTTATTGTTGCTGCTATGGATCAATAAATATTTTATTATGGAATAATTATTCTGAACATTAGAATTTTTTTACAAAGAATCTATAAAAGTCTCTAATTATTTCAAATTGTTTGATCTTAGGGTTCTCCGTTTCCGTGATAAGTCCAATAAGATTAGTTTTAATTTCATCATGCTTGCATGCATCTTCTGAGAAAAAAATTACTCAATTAGTAAAGAATAAGTCCTACTTCTTTACTTCTGTAGTAGTTTTTTTTCAAATTAAAAATCTGGTCCGTCGAACAATTTTCAATTCAACATCAGCGAGGAGAGAAATTCGCATCTTCTATTAGTCGAAGTATAATGCCCGTCCTTTCGGCGCAGTTACTTTCGAAATCAAGTATGTTTTGTCTATTAAGTATCACAATAAATTAAAGTACATTAGCTTAGTCAACAACGGACTTCGATCAAGTTTCTAAATTTAATAAGCAAAGATTCGTTTTTAAGATTTTCTGTACATTAAATTTATTGAGAAAAATTTTGAATGAAAAATTTCCGCATTTTTATTTTTAACGGACCTACGTCGTGTTTGTGTGTGCGTGACTTGTCGCCTTTAAGAAAATTATCTTTTTTTTTCATGTGATTGCTAAATTCATTTATTTATGTATCCTTTTCTCTTTCAAATTCACTGATGTGAAAGTTTCATACCTTATTCATTTTTGTACATACAAATTTCATATGCGTGTTTCAATTGCACCGTTTCTACTTCATTTCAGATTATTAATAAATTATTGTTGCTAATTTCGATTGTGTCCACTGTTTCAGAAAAACGAACGCAGTGCAAAATTATAATTGTTCAGAATTTCGTGTTGTAAAAGAGTTCTACAATTTGTATAATTGAAATTTTTTTTTAAGTAACTTTTGCAAATTAAGCCGAATATTTTGAAAAGTATAATATTTAAGTTATTAAGTCCATTTGCATCAACGTTAATTTGTTAGCGAAATTCTAAACATGGCGTCGAATGATAAATCCGTCGACGACTCACTCTACCCAATAGCTGTTCTTATTGATGAACTGAAAAATGAAGATGTACAGGTTAGTAATTCAAGTAAATGAATGTCTACAACGTTAAGTGTTGCGTACTAGGGGAAAAGTGTCTTTTCTTTATAATTCATTATACTCGAAGGAAACTTTAATATCGGAAAGACCATATGAATGAGCTGACATAATCATGTCTAATGGCATAGGTGGATTATAGCTCTATTGTCCGTGAAGCATCACATCTATACTTTTAAAATTCACTATAGCCGAAGAGGCATGAGAAGATATGTTAAGGGCTTTTTAAATTTCGTATGTCCGCTTTTTATTGCAATGCGTTTTATTTAATTTATTTTGCCGTTTCCTCGATAGCCCCGTTAGGTGTAAGTAAAATGGCGTACAACTTTTTATAATAATAGTAGAGTGGCGAGGACTTTGAGTTACAGGCGGTGTATATACTGTCCAATAACGGTAGAAAATAGAATAAAATGAAAGACAATTTTTTTTGCGAAATTTGAGACAATTGTAAGTGGAAAATCATTTGGAAATGGCTATTCCATACGAGCCTTCAATTGCTTTGGTTTTAAAATACGTTTTACCGTATGTTTGCGAGGACGGCTACATTGTTGCTAGTGTCGATCTTAATGAGTACATCATGTTAATCACAACTTGGAAACAACATTAATTCACTACAATGAACATATTATTCTCCAAATAGCCTTATTTTTTGTCTCACAAGCGCGAACCTTTTCTATAAACGCCACCGAAAGATGGGGATACGCTAATCTTGCCTTCGTTTGTAAAATTCGCGGTTACCATAAGTATTTGATTCTGATATGCCACTGTGGCTACACCTTCTCATGGTTGGATAGGTCATGTTCCCAAAAATGGAACATTGAAATTTGATACATAATTTGGAGCCTTCACCAAATATTTACTTAGAGTACGATTGTTTTTCCTTTGGATTACGTACAAGTAGCTTTTTTAGTTAAACAAAGCACTCATACGATTGGGTATAACTACACCTATCAGCGTGGGGGGAAATGATCATCTGATGCAACACATAAAAAGACTGCATAAATTTGACACAAAAATGAGAAATTGGGTACGACGGGCTATATATGAAATCGTGTAAGTTATTGCAACAGAATTAAGAAGTTGGGAAAAGTTTTGATAGGTATACAAATCCC
This sequence comes from Glossina pallidipes, assembly GCA_000688715.1. Lineage (NCBI taxonomy): Eukaryota > Metazoa > Arthropoda > Insecta > Diptera > Glossinidae > Glossina > Glossina pallidipes. The sequence continues at coordinate 632,077 of KK499795.1, read as the reverse complement.
ACAATAAACCTGAAAAATTGTGTAGAATCATTACGATAGATTTAAAAATCAAATAAAACTCTTGACTGACCAAACGTTATATCCTATAAACTGCTGCAGAAGAGATTATTGCGATAGAATTAAAAAACAGTGTAAATCATTGTCATAAATATAAAAAGAAGCACAAAATCTTCTATTTAAAATAAGCTAATCGGATGTGAAAACAACTCGTTTAGTAGATCTAAAGAACTGGGTAAAATTGTTGAAATATAACTGAGCAGATGTGTTGATATGGATTGATTATGGGAGTTGAGAAACTGAATAAAGTTACTTCGATAGAACCGAGAGGATGCCCAATTGCACGACAGAACTGAGCAACTTAAAATTAGACTTTTGAAAACGGACAAAGTAATGAGATGTCTATATAATTTTTTGCTCATGTAGAGCTGAAAAATTGGATAAAAAATTCTTCATAAAGTATTCAATTAATAGTACTAGTATTAATATCGTGACAGAGGTGACAAATTGTTCAGTCAGCACTTCCCCATGCAATATGGCGTCAATGTTTTCCGAATGATTTGGATATTTTAGCTGAAAAACTATGCACTTTCGAAAGCTTACCACTCTAATTTAACCGTGCATATAGGTCTAGCGATTCTAAATGCTCTTAAATAAACATAGTGGGTTCGATACCTCTAATCCAAACTGCTGTTGGATATCGGAACGCAGGCAAAGCTAAAAAATGGTATCGTATTTCCACCCACAGTTATCTTCCGAAATTGCCAAACGCTAATGAAGGTCATAAAATAATGCTTCCAAAACCATACACATTGATACTATAGTATTTAAAGGGCCGATAAATTTATTCTAAAGAGAGGACGAGTCACTATTTTCTTATGTACTCTGAGGAGGTTACATCTATTTAAACAAATATTTTTAAGAAGGCATTTGTTGCGCATTCCTAAGTTTTAAAAATGCGATGGGAAATTAACATCTTGTTTAGGTAATGGTAAAAGTTTTTTTTTCTCAATAAAATTAAAAAAAAAAATCGAATGAATTCGATTATTTTTTATTTTAGTTGAAGCGAATAATTTCGTTGTTGCGTGCGTTTGTTCAAAAATCGAAAAAAATTATTTAACAGAGATTTCCTTCAATTGTAAAAATAACCAATATGCATAACTAAAGGGCTTTAACATAATTTTAGTAAGTTGCAAAATTGTTTATTTCTTCTTTTTCGCTAGCTGCGCTTGAATTCGATTAAGAAGCTTTCGACTATTGCTTTAGCTTTAGGGGAAGAACGTACCCGATCGGAATTAATTCCATTTTTGACTGAAACCATTTATGATGAAGACGAGGTGCTGCTTGCCTTAGCCGATCAGTTGGGGAATTTTACAAGTAAATATCTTAAGGAATTTTGCGAATTTGCCGTTGTTCGTTGTAAATGATCGTTGTTTTTAGGTTTGGTAGGCGGGCCTGATTATGCCATGTATTTGATTCCACCATTGGAGAGCTTGGCAACCGTTGAGGAGACAGTGGTGCGTGATAAAGCAGTGGAGTCATTGCGTACAGTCGCAGCTGAGCATAGCGCCCAGGATCTTGAAATTCATGTGGTGCCAACTTTGCAACGTCTCGTGTCGGGTGATTGGTTCACTTCACGAACTTCGGCATGTGGACTCTTCTCCGTATGTTATCCAAGGGTCTCGCAACCAGTAAAAGCAGAGCTTCGTGCCAATTTTCGTAAATTATGTCAAGATGAGACTCCAATGGTGCGTCGTGCCGCAGCTAGTAAACTCGGCGAATTCGCCAAAGTTGTAGAGATCGAATATTTGAAATCTGATTTAATACCCAATTTTGTTCAATTAGCACAAGATGATCAGGTAAACATTTTAAGACACGAACTTCATAAGAAAATTAATTTACAGGTTGTTTTAGGACTCTGTTCGACTTTTAGCTGTTGAAGCTTGTGTCAGTATTGCACAATTGCTGCCCCAAGAGGATGTAGAGCACGTAAGTACACTTCTTATTAAAATAAAATTTAATTAATTTTTAAACATCATCTTCATTGTAGTTGGTTTTGCCAACTCTACGTCAATGTGCGAGTGATTCATCCTGGCGGGTACGCTACATGGTCGCCGAAAAATTTGTAGATCTTCAAAAAGCTGTAGGACCCGAGATAACACGAGTCGACTTGGTTCCTGCTTTTCAAGTATAGAGAAAATAATTTCTACATTTTTCTTTAAAATTAACCTAATTATTGTCTTTTGGCGTTTGTCTTTTTGACGTTTTAATAGTATTTACTGAAAGATGCCGAGGCTGAAGTACGCGCAGCTGTAGCTACTAAAGTAAAAGATTTTTGCGCTAATCTTGATAAAGGCAATCAAGTGCAAATTATAATGACATCAATTTTGCCGTACGTCCGTGATTTGGTTTCCGACCCGAATCCTCACGTCAAATCGGCCTTAGCGTCTGTCATAATGGGCTTGAGTCCAATGTTGGGCGCTTACAATACAGTCGAACATTTATTGCCTCTGTTTTTGATTCAACTTAAAGACGAGTGTCCTGAAGTTCGCTTAAACATCATTTCGAACCTAGATTGCGTTAATGACGTTATTGGTATTCAGCAATTGTCACAAGTATACCTACCTATATTTAAGAAAAGAAAGGCATTAGCATTTACTCGAATGGGTTATGTCTTATTTATTTATTGCAGTCTCTTCTACCAGCTATTGTGGAGCTCGCTGAGGATTCCAAATGGAGAGTGCGGTTAGCAATAATCGAATACATGCCTGCTTTGGCTGGACAACTTGGACAAGAATTTTTCGATCAAAAACTGCGCGGCCTTTGCATGGGTTGGCTTAACGACCATGTCTATGCTATACGTGAGGCTGCAACATTAAATATGAAAAAACTTGTCGAACAGTTTGGTTCCCAGTGGGCCGAACAAGCCATTATCCCAATGATTTTGGTTATGTCTCGCAACAAGAATTATTTACACAGTAAGCTTATATTTATATAAATATTGATCTGAAATTACATTATTCTCGATCCAATAACATATATACATAATATATCATTTCATACTTTCATCGTAGGAATGACCTGTTTGTTCTGCTTAAATATGCTGGCTGAAGTGTGTGGCACCGATATAACCACTAAGCTACTTTTACCTACGGTCTTGCTGCTGGCTTCCGATCCAGTTGCCAATGTTCGTTTTAACGTAGCGAAAAGTTTGCAGAAAATGTCACCTTATCTTGAAAGCAGTGTTATTGATACCCAAGTTAAACCCACTTTGGAAAAACTTAATAGCGATGTAGATGTTGATGTAAAACATTTTGCTTCGGAGGCTATGGCAGGAATAGCAGCAGGTAAATAACATCTAAAAGTGTGAGTGGAATGAATTTTTTAATAGTAATTTCTTTTCCCATTCGGAATGGTATACAAAAGTGTGCAAAATTTCGCATTCGTGCATTCGTAAATCAAAACTTTAATGAATCAAGAAAAAAAACAGCTACATTGAACAACAAGTATGGACTGTCATAGGTTTAAAGGGAACAGTGAAAAGCTAAACTACATTACAAAATCCTTTTCCTAAAAGTGTCCCCTCCCACCCCCATTTTCCAGTTTCATTTAGTACTTAAAATATTACGTTTCACCGATCTGTGTCGGGAGGTGTTAAAAATTGCAATGCGTTATATAAAAAATAATCGTAAAATCGGGCCAATCGAATTCATTTTTACCAGAATTGTTTTACGAAAGCTTTCCAGTGGTCCAATCGAACCCATTTTTGATAGCTTTCATCCATGTGCCAAAACAGGTCGGTGGACCATATTTTATCATCACTTCTCGGTTGAACACAAGAATACGGACACACACTCGGTTGAACGCAAAACGGACAGACAATTTTAAATCGATTGGTAAAATGATTCTGAATCGATCAGTATAATAGAAGGTGAGTCAAGTGCTTACTGCATACATCAGCACAAATTTATTATGACCTTGTGCCATAAGCGACATAGGGTATAATAAGTAAAATACTGAAAAGCTGTTATACGAAACTCTGCCTCGAAAAATATCTATGTATAAAATATATTGTATAAGATTCGATGTTAAATTAGCCATGCCCTCTGCCTTCGAGATTACTTAAACCATTGAGAAGGCAGGCATATCTTAGAAATGACTATAGTGTTGCATTAATGTAACCCCAAAAAATGCAAGCAAAACCACTGTAAAATGCAATTTATATGAAATATATGGTGTGGACTTAGTGTTAGCTTTTCTTTAATAATTTCTAATAATTATATGTATTTTTTATTTACAGCGTAAATTATATCTAAATGCAGTTAATAAATAGAGGCACAAAGTAGGCTTCACCATTTTCGTCTAAAAAGAGGGGAATCTTAATTACGTATAAATCAATCATAATTGTAGCAATGAGTGATGAATCTATGTGGAGATCAGAACAACTTAAATGATACTGAATAAAATTGTAATGTTCTTTAAAGATCTTTGAATTAATTTCTTGTATACCATGCATTTGCCCGCTCTTCCTGTCGACAAATTATAAGATGAAGATATTCTATTTTATTTAATTTAAAATTAAAAAACAGAAAAAAAAATTCTTATATATACTTTTGTAAAATTTTTTTTTTTAAATCTCTTATAATAACGATGAGTTTCTATTTAATGTATAAAAAAATTGCCCCCATAAAAAATAGCGATTAATCTTTATGCAAGGTCTTTTATTAAGGAATCTAAATCATTTGAAAACGAAGCAATTGGGATTTTCTATACAATTTTTGACAAAAAATGTTTGATTATTTCATTCTCTTTTATATACATAAGGTACATCGCCCTATAACATAGATTATAGGGTACATAAGACTGACTGACTCGTATAATACGGCGTGAAAGATCTGATTACTTTCATATAACACGATAAAGCAGCATCGTATAGCAGATACAAAAATGACACAGATGTTTTGGTTTTATTAAGTGTTAGCTCTTAATAATTAATATAAACATTAATGATTATTAATTAATGACCTTCCCAACATATTTTGCCTTACCCTGTATGGCGCTATAGTTATGCCACGGTAAGCCTTCAGCAGCTCGTCCGATAGCTCGACAAAATTCTCGATCATATACCGGGTGTCGATCGCTACGGGGTCTGTCTTCAAAAGGTGCTCCAAAAACTTGCTATATTCTTCGAAGTTGGCTTTGAACTCCGTCCATGTCTCAGCGTTTATGGAGCTCCGGTGCACAGCCTTTGCGAAGTGACTAGTTATTGCACTTAGGCGGCAAGTGCTTTGCGCCGTCTCCAGTTCGTCTTTGAAATGCTTCTCATTTATAGCCGCCTGCAGGGTATATGTTGCTAAAGAATTCGCACGTACCTCCAATACTCCACGGTGACTATGGGCTGCACCCTTTCCTCGCCCAGAATCCACAGCCGGGCTTCACCACATTCGTCAATTTATTGCTAAAAACTATACCAGCTATTGACACTGGTTGTATTTTACGCCAAAACCCTTCGTTTTCATTTTATGCGTGGACGCATAACGCGGGTAGCCGTGGAGAAGTCTTATGCTGTTGATGCTGTCATTTTCTGTAAATTCCGTTTGAGTATTTTTGTAATGCTTCCTTGTTGTCTACCCTCCGATCGGTGGTAGGCGATCATTCTATTTGTCCACACTTCATCGAAGTGTGTACTTTATTATGCCCGTTTAGCTGCTTCACGACTTTTGTCAGCACTTCCTTGTGGCTGGTATTGTCCACTGTGCGCCACTCTGTTTCTGCTGAAGTTACGTTGCTTGTTGTTTTCCGCGGATTTTGTAGGCGCGCATTCTCCTCTTTTGACGCCTTAATTTCTTCTTTAAGTCCCTGGATTTCCTGCTGCAATGCTGCATACGCCGAAGTAGAGGGGCCTGGAGGGTATGGCGTTGTTGCATAGCCAAATATGGTAAAGCTAAAGGGCCTTCAATCAAAGATTCTTCAAAATGTAACCTCCTTTTTCCGTATTTTACAGAATCTTCCAAACATTTTATGAAGTCGAGACAGAGTTTCAGAAATTCGGGCAACGGTGAAGCGTTCATATCAATATTCTGTTCACAATTTATTTTTAGATATTATTTTCGCGCCAAATTCTGCAACTCTTAAGCATCAGTGAAATCAGTGAATATTATCTTCAAATTCCTATACATTCCCAATTTAATGACCTCCTGGCTCTGCAATGAATTAAGCTTCAAACAAAATTACATGTATTCGCGGGTCCACATCTTAGTGCAGTCGTAGTTACAATGAATTCTCAGATGATATCGATAGCTTATCGATTTGGCACACATCCACTAGGCTACAAACAGCACCTGCCTATTTCTTTCTCTTTCCTCACTTCTTTTTGACAGTCACCGCGTTATACGAATAAGGGCCATCCCCCGAATGATTAGCCATAAGAAAAAGAAAAAAAGATTTACATAAAGCTACAAATACCCTTTGTCTACTTAAATCAGTTCTACAGGTTTTTAGTAGATGCAGATGACGTGACGCATTATCTAAATTTAATATATAGCTGTACTTAGTTATAAAATGCTCCCTGAAAGTAAATACAAAACCCTGGTATTTTAAGAACTACTTTAGATGTCACTATTGACAGAACCCAATGACAGTAAAAAGTGTTTAATTTACGGTAATCAGGACATCATTCACCTTCGGCCGCTGCTGAAAAATAATGCCTTTAATTGTAGTGAGAAAAAGTTGATGAAGGCTTCGCAAGGAAAATTTTTCTTGAGTTGCCAACCTTTTAACAGCTATTTTAAACACCAAGACGACGTGTACTTACTGTAGAAATGGTTACATTTTTAATAGTTATTAACTGTTGCATGATAGCTTGACCTGGATTGTAAAGGAAGTCAATAAAATTCATCACAGATAGTTTGTTCTTGATATGTTTCACATTAGTTAGACTCTGGCCACCATAATGAACTGTAAGGAAGGAGGTCTTATGTCTCTTTCTCTGTCTTATAGCATATGGCGACATGTACTAAGTCTGGGCAGTAGCGGATTGATAGATTTTAAAAACAGTAGTAAAATCTATCAAAGCATTTGTGGTCGTGATGAATGGAAGCTTTTAAGAAAAGGAACGGACAAGAACTAGAGGGTTGATAATGGCCTAAGCCGACACACTCGTTTTTGTTATTTATTCATAGCATTCGTATTGATTGCCAACCTTACGTAATTTTTTTTCAATGTTGCAAACAATAGCAAACGTGAGCAAATTCTTCATGTCAACTTATTAAGTACTTTTGAAAATTTATATATTACACAGTAAAACATATATGTGTATGTAGATGTATATATAAACTATTGAATTGTCGTGAATTGAAAAAGGATTGAAAAGAAAAAATAGAGTGTAAACCCTGAGCGTTCTGTTTGCACAAAAATAAAAAATTTCATTACGGGTTTCGATTTGCATTTGGTTTTATATATATTTTTTGAAATTTTCTCTTTACTGCAAAAATGGATAATTTTAATTTCGGTGGATCACAAATAACACGAGGTGAACTTTTTCAAATGCTACTTAGAGTATCCATCGCTTCTGTAATCACATTTTATTCAGTAAAATGGATGATGGAGCATATCGATCCAACTAGTAAAAATAAAAAAAAGGCAAAACTTCGTGCTGAAGAGCAATTGAAGCGGTAAGCTTACGCAATCTATGCAAATGCACGCGGGATTAATTTTTTGTTTTACAGGTTAAACGATCATGGTTGCTTGAAAATTAATCCACAACAATTTAATGATTATGAACTTATGATTGCGTCGCATATTGTAGTGCCAAGCGATATTCCAGTTAGTTGGGAAGATATTGCTGGCTTGGATAATGTTATTCAAGAACTACGGGAATCGGTTGTATTACCAGTCCGTCATCGCGGTCTTCTTAGTCATTCAAAATTATGGCAAGCACCTAAAGGCGTTCTCTTACATGGTCCTCCAGGATGCGGCAAGACTTTAATTGCCAAAGCTACAGCTAAAGAAGCTGGTATGCGTTTTATAAACTTGGACGTGTCAATGCTGACGGATAAATGGTATGGAGAATCACAGAAGTTGGCGTCCGCAGTGTTCTCTTTGGCTTCGAAAATTCAGCCATGCATAATATTTATTGATGAAATCGATTCGTTTCTAAGAAGTCGGAACGCGAACGATCATGAGGCAACTGCTATGATGAAGACACAATTTATGATGCTCTGGGATGGTCTTAGCACAAATAATAATATAACAGTTATAGTAATGGGGGCTACAAATCGGCCTCAAGATTTAGATAAAGCTATAATTAGGCGGATGCCTGCCCAATTTCATATTGGACTTCCCAACACTGATCAACGTTCTCAGATATTAAAATTAATTTTAGAATCGGAAAATGTAAATTCTAATGTTGATTATGAACGTCTCTCTCAAGTGACAAATGGTTTCTCGGGATCCGATTTAAGGGAAATGTGTCGTAACGCATCTGTTTTTCGCATGCGAGAATTTATGCGGGCGACCGATAGAAGTCGGTCCGGAGCAGGTAGTGAAGATTCGCAGAGAGACAATAATTCCGAGTTAATGGTTGCCATAACAATGGATGATTTAATGAAATCTTTCGATAAAATGAAGGAATCTAAAATGCACACTGGACAGTTACATTTCGAAAACCGAATAGAACTTGATTAATGTTTTTATTAGAATGTATTTATGTATGTATCAATAAAATGTATCCGTATAGTTAAGAGAAAATTTTATTTCAGATTAGGAATTTGCAAAGTCAAACAAAGGGAAAACTATGAGCTATGGAGAAACAGTCAAGTATGGAGAAAGGCAATATCGTGAAAGTCTAGCAGAAATCTTCAATAAGTAGTAGAGTGTAAATCTTCGGAAGCGAAATCGTTTTGTCCTTTTTGTATAGTACTTAAAATATTTCAAATAATTTCTTTACTCAATTAGATCTTGACGTCGTATTGATGTCTCAAGTAGCAATTCATAAAAGCGGAGACGTTAAAGTATACAAAACCAATAAAAACGGACGCAAAGCTATGTTAAAAACGGACTCGAAACTATGTTAGAAACATCTGCGGACTGATAACACATCGATCAATAAGACTTTTTCAAGACCCTGAAAGTACGCTTCAGTTCGAGTCGTGAGCAGATTATTTGATGCAAATTTATTTCTTTTGATCATTTACAGACAATTAGTAGCGATGCGTGCTTCAAATCGTGTAATTTCGACATTGTCTTGGGATTTGGTGTATAGGCTTGATAAAAGACCACTTTTTTTCATAACTTGAAGCCATTTCTTTTTGGCATTTTTACTCTTTAATTCGATGAACAGAATGTTCACCATATCACATGAAAAAATCATTTTTGAGAAATATCCACTCTCCAAATCATACATTAATATTCTTGGTTTACTGTGAGTAATCATGTAATCCACTTGAAAAACCATTTTGTCATATAAACCAATATATGAGCTAAGTTAGAAGTTTGGTTTAGTCTCTTGATGTAGGCAGAAAACAAAGCCGTCTAAAATCTGGGTAAAAAAAGAGATGTCGAAAATTTTTGAAAATTTATATATAGATTTCAAAATTTTGTATATTAATCTAAATGATTGATGGAGTAGAGTCGGCGCAAGGCACATGTAATTTTCTTACGTATTATTATTATTATTACTATTATTATAAAATTCGAAAATCTACTAAGTTTGGTTTAGATCTAAAATAAAAAATAAATAAAATGATTCGATTCAATATTATTTTTAGTTAGTCAGTAATCACTTTTCGTATTGAAGCAACTATGGGAAATAAATTTGTTTGTTCGTCATTTATCTTATCGATAAGTTTCCATCTCTATTTGATAGTATTTAATATTCACCAAAAATTAGGTGAAGAAAAATATTACGACGTCGGGACTGCTAAAAAAAGTTTTAGTTTAAAAAAATTTAAAATAAGAGATACGGTCGTAATCCAGTTCAGGCCATTAATTTTTCTCTAAAATACAAAAAGGAAATAGATACATCTAAGATGGCAGATAAAGCTTCTAAATTTTTGGGAGGCTTATTAGGCAATATCAGTTCAAGATCTGCTTACTCCCAAATAGCAATTGGAACTTCAACCGGCTGGTAAGCTTATATTTTATTCACTCACCGATGCGTCACAAAAAATGTAAGATTAATTATTGATCCAGGCATCGTGACATCCATGGATGCCAAATAATATAAAATTTTGAGTTGTCTGACACAATCGATTTTGCGTTTGAGCATATGTACTATCGGCAACGAAAATTTCGCAAATATTTATGTATTTAAATGATAATTTTTCATGAAAACCAAATTTGTCTTCAGCCTTCAAATGCTAAAACCATTAAAACAAATGAAATAGGAATATTACTGCATAATTCTTAAAATAAGTATTACAGCATAATTTGGGATAACCGAGCGTATGAGCGATGCATTGGCAAACTAAATAAAAATGAATTTTTTTTTATGACGCGATTAGATGGAAATGATAAGCAAGATGAAATAGGTACTAAGAATGGACTGAATCCATTTTCAAGTTTAATTTTCTATCTTAGTTCATAGGATTTTCATGGAGCTCTAGAAAAATCTTCCTTAACAAGTTATATTCGCTTCTTTTGCTCACTTTTCCTATGTATTAGATTTGCGAAACGTTTTTCAGTCATAAAAATATTTGTCGGGAATTTATCGTTTACCTTCCCTGATGTTGTTAAAAAAAAATATAATTTCTTAACAAACATCAATAGATGAATAAATTAAGAATTGCAGTTACAGCAATTTGACATGGTTTGTTGTTGTAAGAGACATGAAATTACTGACCTTTCTTTTCACATCGATGATCTTACGCAAATATGTTCTTGATTAGTACAAGTCTTGGACATGTAAGCTTGTCATATATCTTCCGATTCCTTCATAGCGTAACTATGAGAGGAGGGAGCGAAATGAAATGAAGTGCACATGAAATCAGTCATTGAATGTATCTACCAAGCTATCAGGGATATCCATCTTGCGTATCGTTGTAGATATCAATCAGAAATGTGGTGGTTAATACTTATTGGAACTTAAAATAATTCTTGTTGGAATGATCACTTTTGATCCAAAACTATGCAAAATTTTCAGTAGAAAAAATTTGTCTAGAAGTGAATTTATAGCTCTTTTGTTCAATTCATTGTATAATTATATAATTTAAAAAAATTTGTAGGGTTACTGGATACACAACAATGAAAGTCGGGAAATTTGCAGCTTTTGCTATTGGTGGTGGTATAATACTCTTGGAAATAGCTCATCAAGAAGGCTATGTGAAAATTGATTGGTCTAAAGTGACGAAAAAAATTGACAAAGTTTCAGGTAATGTCGAACGAGCCATTACTGCTCGAGATCAAACATGGATGGATAAGGTACGTCATATTAATGCATGTATTTTTGTTACATAAAATAGCTACGTCTCGTACGAGTGTAAGGGGCTCTCTAAGTGTTGTGGTACGTATAAGTAAAAATAGTTGATTCGCCTTTAAATAAAATTTAATTAAAAACCCACCATTTCCAAATAGAACAAGAGATTTTCAAAAACAGACGATGTATAAAGTTAGGTAAATGAATTTGTTTTTACCCGAAAATGACGCGACTCGCAAGCATTGCTGCGCATGCGCTTATATGGACATATAAATTATAGAGTAAATTTAATTTAATCGTAAAATCTGTTATGAGTATACAATCGTTTTTGATCGTATTGTAGTTGTTTCCGAATCTCTATGACAATTCCGATAATTAAAACTGAGAATTCAATGAGTCCTTTCGTTGTTTTTTTTTTCCCATGAAGACTTTTTTATTTTAAAAAAAAGTGTGCGATACCTTCCCTCCAAGTTTTATCACTGCTTACTCAAAAAGGCGCAATAGACGATCGTATGTTGTCTGATAATTCCCAAATCTCGCAAGTAAGATCACGGAACGATCTTGGCTTAAAACGTGCTTTTATTCTGTTGAATATACTTAGGAACTAAGATAAACAATATTCGTAAACAATTGTGTGCTTTCTGATGGAAATCCCAGTTCAGATCTTGCAATTACTAGTGATGGCACGCAGCAACTTATTCGGGGTATCGGGTCTCAATGTTTCCTGTGTCGGCTAAAATTGTTTACAGATATTTTAGTAAATAAATTTTTTAATTTTGGAAATAATTGTTCATTTTTTTTAGCACACACATGAAACTATTTAACTTTCCGTTATTGTAATAAACCAATTTTTCTTTAGGAAATAGAAAAAATAAAGAAAACAAGCAGAACCTTATTGGTAACTTTTATTGGCGGCCTCTTGTTGGGCGTTGGATGTAGTTAGTTGACCATTACCGACATTGAAATATTATTTTCTTATGTAATATTAAATGAAATATAATTATAGATGCGTTGAGAAAGTTTATATTTTGATATTTAATTTTTTTTTTTCACAAACTGGAATTTAATAAACGTCTTTAAAAACAACTTTTCACATTTTCAAATTGTAAATAAACACAGCATTAAACGTTAATTGCGTTCCGAATTTAAATTTTCTCAACGTCGTATTATTATAGAAAATATTTGGCTTTAGTCTAAACAAGCTTCATATGGAAACAGGCAGTTGATTCGAATAGCGTGTGGTTCCGTTTATTTACTTTTTTGTTTTCTATTAGTAGTGGCACAACTGACCGTAACACGATTCTGTTAATTGAATGTTAAGTGTTGCTTGGTGTTTCGTTTTGTATACTTTTTCGCCTTAACACTGTTATCATTTTTCAAGTCAAAGCGTCGAAGTATGTAACAATAGATGTGCATATAATAAATCTTGCAAGAATTAGCTTTTTTAAGACATAGGGAGCAGCGTGTGGTCCTAGCTTAACCGAGTTTGACAATGGGTATCGTTATTTTACGCAAAAAAAATTCTTAACTAAACTCGGAACAGTCAAATGCGCGTGCTATGTAGAATTGAATGGCCCTATTGTGAGTGCCCCCGCAAAAGTCTTTCCTTGTTTTTGGTTTTCGTGAGTTAAAAAGTCTAGTTTTATAACAAATTTGGTACAAACGTACAAAAACTCTGACTAGAAAACATTATTTTTTTGTCTAAAGATCGGTTGGTGCTCAGCATAAATATTACCGATGATCGTCAAACCAACCAATGAAAATTCTCTGCGTCTCGAAGGATTACTTTCGCTACAAATGGCCTGCACTAAAAAAAAAAATGTCCTGACTAATCATGTTTTTTGTAGGATTGAATAGCATTTTTGGCGTTCTTACTCACGCGTTCTGCGATTGATTCGTATATTAAACCACATATTACAGCAATTCCTCTTTCATTAAACGCGATGTTCGCGTTTTGAACAGATGTTTTCAGATGCCTCGGAAGTACACAAAAACTTGACTCGGTCGTCTTTCCTCTATCTTTTATCTGTAATCCTTCCTCGCCATCGCAGTTGCTGATGGCAAAAGGAAGATATTTATGATAAGTAAAATAATTTACAATTTTTACATGTTGGTGGTGTCAAAAGATGATTGTCAAAGATTCGCTTTAAGTACAATGTGGCCGCCTTTTTTAGTTTTGGATAACTTTTGCAAATAAATGATTTTATTCTTAATTTTCCTGCATTTTGTCCCCAAACCTTGAACATTAACTTCTTATTAATCGCATTGTGATAGGGGAGACATTTATAGGATAACTTTACTTATGTGTTGATTTTGAAGTGCAGTTGAAGCGCTTCTTTTGTAGTAAATATCCTCCGTCTTGTTTACATTGGTATTTGGTAAGCCGTAGTATGAGGAAATTTCTTCGACTAAGTCTTCTTCGAGAAGTAGTAGTAAAAAGCAGTAGGAGAAAGAACAATTTAAGCATATAGTAAGTAAGATATCTATTCCAAAGAAGCCTTTGTGTGAACTAACACCGAATGCATAACGGCAGTAAATTAAACTTGGGCTACGACTAAGGTCATATGAGTTATAAATGTAAATGTAAAAAATGTATGTATGTAAAAATTTAATACTTATATCGCAGGCTGTTCAACATAATTTTTACACCGAATATTGAAAAGATCAAACTGGATTCGAATGTATTATCATTAACTAAAGAATTGCATAATTTTCCAGTTGGCTTCACTTCTCTAATTAAATGAACGTGAACATGAATATGATGAAATTAAAATTTACTGTTATGTCCATTCCATTCCATTCCATTATTATTAAAAACCACAGATTCCATCGTAGCTTTCATGTTTTTGCGACTTAGAGAGCCCCAGGTTTTTTAATTGTCAGGCATTTTAAGTTTAAAAAACTAATGGAAAATTTGATAATTTTCTCTTTCTATATATAAAATACAAAAACTAAGTAAGTTTTGAGTTAACCTCTAAATCAATTTTTATACGCAATTTTTCAGGCCGAACGTTACGTTGATCGTCAATTGGATCGTGCTGAAGATATCGTCAAGCATAAATCCAATAAAGTTAAAAGATGGTATAGCAATCTCATTGGAGACGAAGAAGGTCCCAAAATTAATGATTTGCACATATTTTTAACTGCCTTTGTCGGTGGTGTCGCTTTGGGTATTGCGTGCGCTTAAATGGCCTATCGTTCATTATATGTTAAAGTTAATAAAAAACATGATAAGAAATGTTATATGTGTAGTATTAGATAATTCATGTTTCATCAGAAAATCCCGCAATAAAGCATTACATTACAGTACGTATATATACTTATGCGAAAATTATATGTAAGCAATGTACATTCAATTTCCATTTTAGGGCAGTGCAACATTTAAACAACAGCATCATCTTTTCTGAAATAAATTAAATTCATAAATTAGAGAAATTACGAAACAATTCATCGAAAATATCAATTTGTATAAGTAATTATTTTGTATTGAAAAGCCTTCCACTAAAAACTTGTAGTTATATATACTTATCCCCCATTTATAACGTATAAAAAGCACGCTCTATACTTTGTGCGTTAATTCAAGTTTGAAAATGGTCGGCGAATCGGCGATCGCTTCGAGACATAAAATAGAACGTAGCTTAAGAAAACTCGAATTTATTCATTACTTTCTATTTTCCTGGGACTTGGTCGTCCAAGACATAGCTATTGATCAGGTCCTTCTTAAATTGCTCCCTTAGTTTGATAATAATAGTAGTCGGCCCAAACAATCCCAATTAACAACTTAACTATTTGATGACAATAAATCTTACATAATACGAACATAATTTTTCTGTTTGCTGTCTAGTTACTATTAGAAGATGATTGATTTGGAGCACGTGAGGAGATAATTGAGTTATTGAAAAAGATGTAAAATCCTGTCTCCAAAGAAAAACCCTATAAATCTTGTCGTAAGTTCACTCATATGTGAATTTAAAAAGCAATTACCGAGTAGTCCTATCGGAGCTTCAGAAGTAGTGCATGTTGCAAGTCTTAAAGAACAATTTTGTTAAAACGATGATACAAATGAAGTTTTTTTCAACTTGCAAAACTTAGTAGGTCAGTTATATATATAGACTATATGTAGATGTGTATGTAATAAGCTTCGGCAAATAGAAACTTGAACTTTCGATTCTATATAAATTGATAAGAGAAAAAATATTGTAAGATGATTTTTTAGCCTTATGCCATGCAACCTGCCAAGGAAATGGTAGCTGCACCGGAATGGAATATGTTACGTGAAGACATGCAGTTATTATTTTTGTAACGAAAAAATTTTTTATTTTTTTTAATATTTTATATTTCTGAGATGTTCTATATTTAATATTAATTTTCAAAATGAATAAAATTTTAATTTTCAGTATTCACAAAATTAAAAACAAACGAACGAAGAAACTCTTAACAACAATGATGAAAAGATGCGAGCTAAATAGTTTCTTCAAATGTATATTTTTTATATTTAATATGGAAAGATAAGGTAAAATAAATTCATTCCTTCGTTCGTTGCCTTGTTATACCCTACACTACTTGTGGTACAAAGGAATATTGAGTTTGTATGCATGTACACAAAGCCTAGAACAACTAGATAGAAGAGATGGACCCAACTTTTGTTATACTATATGTGTGTTGTATTCAGAATCACTTTCTTTAAGCTTTCCTGTGCGTCTGGCTGTCTGCGCGTCTTGTGTTCAACCTACAAGGCACAAGTTTTGGGATATTTGAAATAAAGTACATTAACATGTTTTGGCCCAAGGATGAACGCCATTGGAAGTTGTTCGGGTCGTTCCGCTTTTTCGACCATTTCGGAAAGTCGTTACATAAGAGTAGATTAAGCGACGAGGTGCAGAGCATTTAATAATGGGCCGCGGCCTATTTATTAAAGCGATGTAGTGCTTTTACTTGTTTTTAGCGCGGCAATCCATAATTCCGGGTTTGTTCCCATTAGACAACAAGCCCCTCGAAACACTTGCTCTTCATGGTTTAACAGAACAATTAAATATTACAAAAAAATAGGAAAAGCAAACTTTTCATAAAATACACGGAAAGTGCCAATGCCCTTGTTTACGATTACTTAATCTACTCTATTGTAAGGCGCAGATTAAACTGTGAACCTCTTTGCCAAATATTTCCCACTGCTAATGCCAATGTATTAAATAATTTTTGAAATGTGAGCACTTGTGTAAAGTGGAAAGATGGGCAAGTGCCATAAAAAAATCTCATTTGTTCAAATATATGATATGATTCTGGTAAAGCCAATATTTCGTTGCTTAAAGCTCAGCAAGTTGTTGTTGTACTAGGTGTAGAAATAACTCCTCGTTTTTCTTTCTCTTTTCATAAAAAAGCTTTTTTTCCAAAAGAGCGTTAAACATGTTTTATTCAAACTATTGTCCATCGCTGGTCTTACTTTTTTCCATATTTCTGGTATTTTTCAAGTTCCTTTTTCCGGTTTTAATTTATTCCTCACCGATTGGGCTGTGTGTTACAATAATTACAGCGTCCAAATTTTTCGTTTGTTGATTGTAGCGCTCTGTATTTACAAATACGTCAGGTCTTGGCATCTCATAATATATCACGCCTTCCTGTTTCCAACAAACGCAGAGTATTATCTACTTCGTGAGGTGATTTGCTATTAACGTTGGTGTCATTTTGCGTTTGGGATTTTCAAAATAAACCCATTTCGTGCCGCCTGTAACAATGCAATGCAAGCACGACTTCGTTTCGTATCTTTGAAGCAGCATTTCACATGGGGATTACCGAGGCTCCATCTGTCTCTCTCCTGGTTACACTTAATTAATATTACATCATTTGTTGCGTTTACCTATAGACAATATTACTTGCAATTCAGAACAATCCAAATCAGGCACACATTCGGTCACCTCCAACAACAAAAATTGGTATGATGCTGATATTATTATCCGATTTGTTTTGAGACATACTTCAAAAAATTGATAACAGTGCAGTCAAACATCATCCTTGACTAATACTAAAAGAAGTAACGCCCTCTCGCCGTTATTAAACTTGAGCATGCAAGCTTTCAGTACACTTTCATATTAACTCAATTTTCTATAAAAATTCTTTTTTTTCTTCTTTTTAAATACAAAGAAAATTTTCTCATTATAATGTATTTACACATTTATACTTAAATTTCCATTAAATACTAATTTTAATAATTTTTTATCACAAAGTGTAAATAACAAAATACATACGAATTAACTTATAATAGCATAAAAGTAATTAATTAAATAGATATCGTAATCACTACTTTTTTTTTTTTTATTTCTCAAAAATTATTTTTTATTTTGGCATTTCCTTATCGCTTTTGTACTTTCGATTTCGAAAAATTCCCCAAATATTAGACCATCGAAGAAAATCGATCAGCAAGTATATATCTATAAATGTTTACAAATTTTTACTTTACATTTTTAAACAATTTAACAAAGATTATAGGAATATATAAATACAAAATATAAAAAGAGGTAGTTTTTTATATATAAGTGTAGTTTATAAATACATTTTACAAATTTGCACACAAATCTTATTTTGAGACCTATTTTGACTATAAATTCATCGCGATGTTTTATTATTATTTACAAATGAATTATTTTTAATTTATTTATTAATTTTATGTGTCCGTTCAGCGCAGCTGCAGAAAATGGTGGAACAAAACAAGACTATTCAAATAAAAGGGACCTAATTTAAGATGAAAATTGGATAATTTAGAGCCCCTTCGCCTAACCTTTAAATCGTTTTCTGCCGTGCTTTATCAGAGGTTTAAAAAAACATAACCATATGCATATCGAAGATAATATTCAACCTAACTGATTAATAGAGGAATAGGCTATTCCTATATAATCCTTCAATAGCTCCGATTATTGCCGATAAAACTATTCTAATAATTAATATATTAATTAGACAAGGAATAAGAAATAAATATTAAAAGAGCTAATTTTTATGAGGTTCGTAATAGTAATGATTTTATTCATGATAATCCATATGTTACTGTTAGAAATCGAAAATGAAATGGGGCTGATACTCTTTTTAATGATTAAGTGGATGAGATTATAATTTCAGTTAACTTTATATTTCTGTTAAAGCCAATGAAAATTATAATAATAGAAAATAAGAGAAAAGATGAAGCTAAGGCTTAAGTTGGAAAATATTTTAAGTAAGCTTCGGTAAATAATAATTTTCTATTTCTTATCAGGACGATAAAAGATAGTAAATTAATTTCTAATCCTATTCATGCACTAAATTTTTAGTAATGAAAATCTACTAACACCAATCTATGGAATCGTATGGTCCATTATGAAGTCATTTACATTTCCTTAGTTTCTCCTCGCCGATCCCAATAATGTAATGTTAGTGAAGTAACGTATCATCTATAGAAGTAGACGAAGATTTTCGAACTTTTTCATATAATATATTAATTATTTTATTCGATGGATTGTTTTTAATAAGAGTCCTTAAATGATTTGTTTTGTTTCCTGCTTTATCAAAACAAAAATGATGTAATTTTTCAAAAATCTGACAAACATTATTACCTGCTCCGTATAACATTTTAGATAAATGTTTCGGCTTGAAAAGTTTCTCTTCACTTAAGAAGTGATTTAAGTAATTTTCTTTAAAACAAGATTCATGAAAATTTTTTAAAATAGAAGAGGCATTATTTCCTGCCATGGATAATATACCTGATAAGTCACTTGAATTAAAATTTGCATTATAGAAGTCATCTAAAAATTCTCTTCTTTTTCCTTCACTATTAAAACAAACATTATGAAAATCTTTTAAAGCAGAACAAGCATTTCCTTCTGCCCCGTGTAATATATTGCACAAATTACTTAACGTGAAACCCTCTTTATCATCCAAAAAATGATTTAAATACTTTGCTGTTTTTCGTGTAAAACAAAAATCATGTAATTTTTCTAAATCATCTGCTGTTCCGCTCAATAAACTGCATAGATCACCTGGCTTAAAACCGATATCGTAGAAATCATCTAAAAGTTCCGTTTTTTTCCCTTCGTTATCAAAACAAACACTATGGAGCTCTTTCAAAATAGAAGAAGCACGAATTCCACCTCTACATAATATGGAGGATAAATTGCTTGGCTTAAAGCCTATTTTATAAAAATCATCTAAAAGTTTTGTTCTCTCTCCTTCATTATTATAACAAACAGAATGGAATTCTTCGAAAGCGTCAACGGCTTTAGCTCCCGCCCCACTTAAAATACCGGATAAGTTATGCATTGTGAAACTCTCTTGTCCATCTTTTCCTGCAATGAAATGCTTTAAATGCAGTTTCTTCTTTCCTTGTACATCAAAAAAAGCGTTATATAGATCTTTAAAAGCCTTCGGAGAACTAATCCCCGCTCCACTTAAAATACTGGACATATTAGTGAGATTTAGTCCTTCCTTTTCTAGAGTTTTTAAGCAGTGCGTTTTCTTTCCTTCTTTATCAAACCAAAGATCACATAACTCTCTGAAGGCCTTAGGAGCGTTGAGCCCCACGCCATGTAAAATACTGGACATATTAGATAGGTTTATTCCTTCTTTTTCTAAAGCTTTTAAGTATTGTGTTTTCTGTCCTTCTTCATCGAACCAAATGCCATACAAGTTTTTGAAAGCTTTAGGAGCATTGGACCCTGCTTTGCTTAAAATACTCGACATATTAGATAGATTTATTCCTTCTTCCTCTATAGTTTTTAAATATTGTGTTTTCTTTCCATCTTTATCAAACCATAGGTTATATAAGTCTTCAAAGGCTTTTGCAGCTTTAGATCCAGCTCCACTTAAAATACTAGATATATTAACAATATTTATTCCTTCTTTTTCCAAGGTTTTCAAATACTGGGTTCTATTTGCTTGTTCATCAAACAACAGGTCATACAAATCCTTAAAAGCTTTTGCAGCGCTCGACCCTACCCCATGTAGAATATCTGAAATGCTGGCAAGACTTATCCCTTCTCTTTCTAAAGTTTTCATACATTGTGTTCTATTCCCTTGTTCATCGAACCACAATTCATATAAATCCTGGAAAGCTTTTGCAGCATTTGATCCTGCTCTGTGCAAGATACTAGATACATTATGTAAATTTATTCCTTTTTCTTCCAAATTTTGTAAGTGTTGTGTTCTATTCCCTTGCTCATCAAACCACAGAGTGTACAAGTCTTTAAAAGCCTTTGTGGCATTTGATCCCGCTCCACCTAAAATACTAGATATATTATTTAAATTTATTCCTTGTTTTTCCAAAGTTTTTAAATATTTTGTTTTATTTCCTCGCTCATCGAACCAGATGCCATATAAGTCTTTAAAAGCTTTCGCAGCCTTAGTCTTTGCTCTGCTCAATATACCGGATACATTAGTTAGATTTATCCCTTCTTTTTCTAAAGTTTTTAAATATATTGTTTTATTTCCTTGTTGATCAAACCATAAGTCATACAAATCTTTAAAAGCTTGTGCAGCATTTGATCCCGCTCCACTCAAAATGCTAGACATGTTATGTAGATTTACTCCTTCTTTTCCCAGAGTTTCCAAATATTCCGTTTTATTTCCTTGTTTATCGAACCACAGTTCATATAAATCTTTAAAAGCTTTTGCGGCATTTGATCCTGCTTTGCTTAAGATACCAGACATGTTAGGCAAATTTATCCCATTTTCTTCTAGAGTTTTCAAATATTTTTTTTTATTCCCTTTTTCGTCAAACCACAGATTATGTAAGTCTTTAAAGGCTTTTGCTGCATTTGATCCTGCTCCACTTAAGATGCTGGACATGTTAGATAAATTTATCCCATTTTCTTCTAGCGTTTTTAAGTACCTAGTTTTATTGGCTTTTTCATCAAACCACAGGTCGTAGAGATCTTTAAATGCTTTGTAGGCATTAGTATTCGCTTTATCCAAAATACTTGACATACTTGCTGGCTTTATTCCCTTTTCTTTCAGAATTTGTAGTCTTCTTTCTTCGATTAAAATATCTAAGAGGTGATTAAATGCGGGTGTTCCTTCTTTGCCAGCTACATTTTTTGCAAATTGAATTTCTTCGTTATTAGTAGCACTCACATGCATGCGTGGTTTTTTTGGATTATCTCTATTTCTAGCGGAAGACCTCCGCTTGTTACACTTGTGATCAGCGTTGTGAACTTTTTTGGCCGAACTTCTTGAATGACCAGTTCTAGCATCTCGTAATGGTTTCGAAGGCTCGTTGCCTAACGTAAAAACGCTCTTCGATTTCATTATTATATGTTATTCAAAAACACAAGTTGAAAACTCAACGTATGACAAATATTATAATATAATATTACAAGAGATGTGATGGAGCACAGGTGAGAAGTGATTTTTTGAAATCATATGTTCTACCATGCAATCTATACGAAATTTGTACTTTAGGCTAAAACACAAGCGTAATTATGTTCCAAGAGGTAAGCAAAATGAGATGCCGTGCTTCCATATCATTTGATGAGAAAAAATAAAGCAAATCGATATAAATGTAAATAAAAAACTTATCGTTTGAGAAGTGAAACTAAAATCATCCATCTTAATGTACACGATAAATATATGAGAAACAACAATAAAAAAATTAATATAAAAGCAAATGAAAATTTTAATTGATTAGCGAAATGAAGAAAGATGAAAAATGCATTTAAAAGAACAGGCATGAATGTGGATTTAACTGATGCAGTTAAACAAAACAAAAACTTTGCTTAAGCGTTTTGATTTGACGAATATGTTTTAATTTGAAAATAAACAGCTTTTATCACTTATTTTTCATTTCTTATAATATAATGCGGAGAATAAACCAAGAATTATAGACCATGTAACATAGAAAGAATTTAAGTTAGCACAAAACAACTAAGCAACTACTAAATTTAAAATAAATTGCCTTTATTTCTTCATTTATCTTTTTTATTTTACTTGTTTCTAAACATAACTTTTTAATTTCCCCAAATGTGCGCAAAAAGTTGAAAAAACTTGAATTCTCATCTCTAAAAACGTAATTCATTGTGTTTAGGTTTACGGTGTTCATACGACGATGCGTTATTCCTATTTTCGGGGTATGCCGACATTTTATGAAACTTAATGGGAATTGTCAAATCATATGGCTTCGATATATACATATATATAAAACAAAAAACCGTGGAAAAAAAATAAAATTTAGATGTCTTGCATCACTACTGAGATATTAGGCTAGGCGCGTTAGCATTTATTTTGTATTCATGCTTCCCCGGCCAATTCTTCAGACAAATGCATCATTGACTATTGCCCCTCTAATAACACAACGAATACACGAAATGCTTACATTTTCCCTTAAATACTTATCGGAAAATAATAAAATTAAATTTAAAAAAGCATAGGTTGCAGGGGGCCTTAGTGTAATGTATACTAATTCCAGAATTTAAAAGTTGCATATGTACATTTCCCAAATTGTATTGTAAATTGAAAAGTAATAGATATAATATGATGAGCAAAATTGATCGTTATTTTCTTCTTCCTTTTCTCTCTAAACTTAAAAATATTTTAGGTTTAGGAGAGGTTAAATTGATCGTTATTTTCTTCTTCCTTTTCTTTCTAAACTTAAAAATATTTTATATCGTAGACACCAGAGCGTATATTTTAATGCGACGTTTGCTATTGTTAAGATATCAGCTGTTATTATGAAATGTTTTTTATTTATTTTACTTACAGCAATGATTTCATATTTAAAATATTTTCCAAAAAAGTTTGTTAGACTTGTATGTTGTTCGATTTTACATAAAAGTATTACGCAAAAGGAATATTATTGGCAACGTAGCGTATATAATAATGTGCGACTTTTTAATCAAAAGCAAATAGATCCAAGATGCAATGTATTAATATTTTCCTCTATTTTGGGATGGCTTGGACTTACATCAGAAGATGAAGAAACTCCAGAAGATAAATTAATTACGGCAATCAAGAGATCCATATTGTGTATACAGCGTGAACAATATGATAAGGCGGAACAAATGCTCCATCTTGCATTAAGAATGGCTCAAGATCTTCAAAGCAAAGACGGCATAACATATGTGTACGATGTTATGGCGAATTTAGCAATGGAAAGGGAGCAGTTTAAAAAAGCTGAAAAGTTATTTGCCGAAGTCATTAGAAGATTGCTTGCAGCTGGTTATGTTGAAGATAGTTTAAAGGTATTTGAGTATCAGTATGGAAATACAAAAGTTATCTTTACAATTTGCTTAATATAGTTCAAATTTTTCTTTTTGCTGCAATTATTTGCCGAGTGTAGATTTTGCACATCAGTTCCAAGATAGCACACATGGCACTAACGCAAGGATATTTTGAAAAAGCCACGCTCGGCTTTAGTTGGGTTCTGGAGAAACTCGAGGAGTATCTGCGGAAAGCTCCTGATGATGCCGAAGCCCAGGAACTGTGGGGCCTAACAAAGAATTGGTATTGTAGACTCTTGACTTAAACTGCATATGATGTAGAAAAGTCAATAAGTAAAACCCAATTATCTTCAATCTATAATATAACTCTATTAGATGCCTCTACACTACAGCAGCTGCCTTAAGAATGAATGTTAGTATCGCTCGATTTTAATGTTTGATAGTTAGAAGAAATTTTGACGCCTTGCATATTGTTAGGATTTACTCGTAGGATTGTTGTGAAAAAGTAACAAACGCGATTGGAAGTATATTTGTAATAAGTAAGGAACATATACCTATCTTGGAACGAATTTTCTTCAATTCTTTTATTTAATATATAAAAACTCTTCCCTCATACTGGCAAGAATCCGCTTAGTGATTGTTCGCTTTGAAAGTTAGAAATTTTAACTGTGAATATAACTTTTTTGAATTTTGTTTGGGTTGATGAATTAAACATATGCCAAATTGTACGTGGTCAACCTGAGTGAGGAGGAGGATATATATCGACTTGAGATCTTACATTGCTCAAGAAGCAATATATTATAGTCGAATTTAGTTATATATATTTGGGTTTTACACACGAAACATTTTATGCATACTCCACTCGAAAAGCTATATTAAGAGACTCCCACGTTTTATTTGTTTGTAGGTTTGGCGAATTACTTATGAAGCAAGGCAAATATAAGGAAGCTAAAAAAAATTTCGAAGATGCTCTAGATTGTCGAATCAAAATTCATGGGGCTTTTAACGATGAATGTGTTTCTATTTTAAACAGCTTAAGCGTGGCTTGCATAAATGTGAGTAAGAATTAATCGGTTCATTTCTTTTCAAGTCAATTTTGGATGCTCATAAATCCACTCGAAAGCTTTATGTCATTGTCTTACTTGGGGTTGATTCATCACGATAATTTTTAAACCGTACATATGCTGTACGGAGTCTAAAAGATGTAGTGAGTTTCAGAATAGCTTTTCTTCGACGATGTACTTATCGTTTATATAATTAGTGGAGTTGAATATACACCGACATGGTGGATCTGTGCTGCTGATAAGTTCAAAAATTATTATTGTGAAATATAATTTTAATTGCATATATTGCTGAAGCTAGCACTGTTAGTAATTGGGATATTATTAGTAAATTGGGAGCTAAATTCAATTATATTTACGAATTACATTTAATGTATTTTAGAAAATATTTTTGTTGTTTTGCAAAGTCGTTTAATTACAATCTGATATCATTTTACACATACTCGAGTTCGAGTATACCAGTATTTCGCTAAAGAGATCGACTATTGACTGTTTAAAGATTGTTAGACAATATTTATACCTTTTGAATATTTTATTGTGAAACTTATATAGTTTTATATATTAATAGATGGAAAATATTAATGAAGCTAAGGAGTTTCTATTGCGCGCACTTGATTTGGTAAAGAAAATTAAGGACACAACACAAGAAGGTATTCTACTGGCAAATTTGGGAATGATTTATTTGCGGGAAGGCTTGCAGTCTCAAGCAAAGGACTCTTGCTCGCGGGCTTTGAAAATGGCGGCAAAAGAAAAGGATGACGATTTATTAAAGCAGGCTGAACATTGTTTAAGTCAAGTAAAAAGTGCAATGAAATGAAAATTAGCATTTTGAATATTTATTTATTTTGAACCAAAAAATATACAGAGTTAAAGTTGTTTACATTGATATGAGTTTTAATGAATGAATGTTTAAACAAAATACACAGTGCAGAGAAAGACAAACATATGTCCGCCTGTCACTTGTCCACTTACAATATTAGCAAATCAGGGATCAGTTCTAGCAAGTGCACGTCTGTACACCAACATTTATGGAAAGAAGAGGACGTTCACTAAAGAGCTTTTATCATAGGTAAGTGTTTTGCTTTCGATATTGCTCTTACAAGTCGAATACGTCTCCTGTTCTATATTTAGCTTGCTTCATGAAACACTGATGCAAAAGACAGTGATGAACAAATATCCGATGATAACGACAATGATGAGGTGGAAGAAATGAAACTAAAACGCAAATACTTTTCACAAACCATCTCTAATTATGAACAAAGCAGATAATTGGAAGACATTCGTCCAGATATTAGATATTAAATATGATTTTTCAAAAATCCTGAAATTTTTAAATTTTTATAGTCGGTAACTCTAGTGTTAACAGTATAATAAGTAAATATTATGTTTTATTTTTATTTGTGCAAAGACAACGTGGCCCCACTTAAGCTTGGACGTTTGGTCTAAAAACAAAAGCAAATCAGGAAAATGGACATTAGCTGGCGTATGCTTACTATTGCGAATTTAATAACGCAAAGAAAAAAAATATATATATATATGTATGTATAAATATATATAATGTATATATGTTTACGTTTGGACGTTTAATTTAAAAAACGAAGAAACATCAGGAAAATGGACATTAGCTGGCGTATGCTTACTATTGCGAATTTAATAAAACAAAAAAAAAAAAATATGTATATATATAAAAATATATAACACGTCGTTCATTTTTTTATAATCTTTGTTTTTTGGATTACGATTATTTTCATTTTTATGACAACGCGTTTAAATAATTGTCGAAAACATTCGCTCACAAGCGAATCGGAGAATAATTCTTATAGAAGCCATTGGCTTCTCCGATAGAGACGTAAAAAGCATTCTACAAAATTTTGAGACTACTTTTAGCTAAGATATCTCTAAAAATTGATTTGATAATTGAGATTTGAGCCACAGCAGCCATACTTTGAATTTGTTGCTTCGAAATAGGATTAGAAGATCGGTGAAAAGACGCTTTTTTTGATCCTGCACGCGCTCATACATCTTCTGATTGCCGTTTACTAAGTTCTTGAAATCTCGTTCAAATTTGCGACTCAGATAAAGATACTTGTACGTTATTGCTGCCACGTATTTTCATTATTTTCCGATTCCATCTCGCACGAATCTTCTGAGTCTTAAGTCCAAGCTCGTGTAATTTGTAATTGGTTCCATAAGATATACTGGGAAGAGGCAATAGAGATTGAAAAGTTTTTTCCAAATTCGGGAAAGCAACAAAAACAAGAACACATTTATAAAATTAGTTAAAAAAAAAAAAATATGCATAGAAATCATACACATCTTCGCTTATGCTGAAATGATTCTTAAATTAATTGCCAGCAAAAGCAAAGACCTTGTGGTTTTTATTGTATATGCGTTGTGAAATGTCGCGAAGGGCTTTTTGATTTTTGCCAATATATATAGAACACGCTGACTTTATAAACAGTATGTGATATATGTTTCCAAATATCGTTCGAAAGGACTCTGCATATACGCATTCCATAGCTGCCATTACGGAAATGCCCCTTAATGTGCATAATTAAATGTATTTAACTATAGTGAACGAAAAGAAATTTGGATTATATATAATACGTCATCAAACCCAACACCGGTATCTGTCAGATTTGTTCCTCCTGTTTACAAAAACCGTAGAAAGGCCTTACTCCATATATTCCCTATAGTAGGTATTTGTGTTATTTATTTTATTTATTTATTCTAATATACGTTAAGATACGGTCAAGACAGTTAGACGCGATTAATTCGTGTTATATGGGAATAAAGCGTAAATTCGACATGAAAGCGGAATGCGATCTATTCGGTAACTGTCTCAAGCTAAGATACATTTTCGATAAGTTCTCTTTAAGCCAAAAAGGTCTACGTTGATTCCATGTGTGTAATCTCCACCACTTCTGGTGTCGCACTGTCCGAAACCCTAAAGCCCTGAAGTTGAATCTTCGTACGAGTTGTCATTCATAATGTTGTTGTCCCTCTTGAAATGAACACCGAAACTTTTACGCAAAATATCATAATAAACACGACTTTTATCTGAAAAGCCTGTAAAAAAAAATTTTTTAAGTTCATTTTTAATTATGTAAGAAATTTGGACTTAAAACAACACAAGTCGCCAAACTAATCTTATCTGTGTCGCCTTCATCATCTGCAAAACGCAAGAGCTTTTGAGTCCGCATATAATGTATCTTCAAATGTCTCTATTGATTTTTCATGGAAATTCAACTTGTTTTGCGCAAGTGATAACTTGCTCGCGGAGAGCTTGCTGTGGATTTCTGCTTGCAAAAAATCATTGAACGGGCAATTAAAAAGTTTTTCCCAAAAAAAAAATTCGGAAAGGTTGCCTCAAATGAATTCGGACCTTTTCTAAGCTCGTACCAAGTTAATTACAGCAAGTCCTCGGTAGCTGAGTCTGACGGAATGACTCGTTCCTTTTTCACCTAAATTTTTTTTGCATTCTAATTTAATCGATTCAAAATTTTAAAAACTTTTAAGTCCATCATAATGAGTGCACATGATACATATTCTTATTTATTTCGATTCTGTCCGTCTGCCTGCCGTCTGATAGTCTGATTGTCAATTACTTGTTTTGCAGCAATTAAAAGGCTTACATAGGGTTGAAAACCTATTTTCGTTAACTCCATTCGAAAGGAATTTGCGGTTCTTTTCTGCATCAAAATATTTTACCGAAATTCTAGATCCCTTTACTAACTATAAATTGTCCATTGCAGCAGTAAAATGTACGTTACTGGAATAATATCCGATGAGTTAAATTGAAAACACAGACTTAATTCATTTTGAGAATAAATGACTCAGATAAGGAATGAGTTCCAAATGTTTATGTAGATATGATTACGTCTACTAAGTATAATAGGGGTACTTGCACACGAAAAGACATTGAGAAAATTGATTTGCCTGAGAATATCTTTTTAAAAAAATATCAACTAAGTACTTGAACGACTTAAATTGCATTCAAAGAAGGATGCATGTGTGATAAAGTGAATATTTAAGCAGATCTTCAGGACGCGTGTCTTACCAGAATTTGCGAGTAGTTGAAGAAATCGCGAAAAATATGGAATTCTTTCTTGGCGCGTTGGCCATTACATACGGTTATGAATAAGTTTTATCAATAGGCGTGAAAGGAATCGTATCAGTTTATAATTAGAAAAAGCTTTGTAAAGCTACAAGTGGTGCAGTCATTGGTATCTTTGGCTCCGCTGGCATATTGATTTGGAAATAGTTATGAAAGCATTCTAAAAATAAAAAAAATAAAGTAATGAAAGCGTTACCGCGAAACCAAGGTTCGCGAAATTGAGTCTACAAAACAGTGGAAATTATAGTATAATGGTCATCGAATTTGTTGTTCAAATGATCTTACGCCGTCATGATGTCGTAGAGTTATAGCGATGATCCAATGGATATTTTCTACGCATCACTTCAAGATCACGTTCATTGCTTATATATTTTCGATTTTCTTTTTAGCTGTGACGTCATTATTTATTAGGTCAAATGAAAAGTCTATGTGGTTTTTTTTGCGGGATGGTGTTAACGCCATATATATCGGGCACCACTCACTTGATTGTCTTAAACGAACGAAACGAGCTTAAAACGAGCTGACATTCCAGCTTACATTTTGTGTGAAGATAGTTTTCTAGATAATCCTGTACGCGGGTAAAAAGTTATATTGATCTGAAAATGGGTGAAATATTTGAAGAAGTACGCTATGCGATGCTTTTTTACTATAAAAAAGGTAAAATATACAAAAAAAGTGCCGAAAACTTTGTAAAGACTACGGCGAGAATGGTGTGGGTGAACGAAGTACACGGACATTTCGATGTCAAACATGCACCTCGCAGCCACTGAAAAAGCCGATGAAATTTCGCAACTGGCGGAGCAAGATTGGCACGTAAGCTGTGAGAAATAGTAGAGGCGCCAAACATCAACCAGATGACAGTTTGGAATGATTTGAAAAGAGCAGACTACAAAAAGGACCTCGAAACTGCGAAAAAAAACCGCAAAGACTTTTTATATGATAATTGGTGCAATTTTACTTTTTTATACAAAATAGCGAGAACATTGGAAGAGTGATGACACAAAGTCATATATATTTCATATTTTGATTTCTTGATTAGAAAACGTGAGCTACTTCGATTAAAGTACAAATAATAGAACGCAAGTGTATAAAACGTGAGGTGTTGTTTGCAGAGTTCTAACCTTAGCACATGAGTAACCGAAAATGTAATTAAAAAACTAATTTGTGTTAAAAGCCGCAAAAAAAATTGAAAAAATTTCAAAAAGTCAATGGTTTTGTTTTTTATAAACTTTATAAACTAAACTAAACTAAACTACTTTATTGCATATGAGCATAAAATATGAGTGTCGGTTAGAGTACTAGATACTGTCAAAATAGTAGTAGGAATCATTTATTCGAAAAAATTTAATATTAACGGTTATGACGAATTGGAGATAAGCCTGTGGAACTTTAAGAATTGTAAGCTATTACGATGAATGCCTCTAGGATTATATATATACTTTTGTTGGAATCTTCTTTCTTCGATTTTCTACAATTTGCTTCCAGTTCCGTTCTGTGTTTCTAAAAGAACTTCATTTGTCGAAAAAGGCTGAAGGTGTACCTTGTTTGACATGCTATTCACAATAAGGTCAAGGGTATAGTGCATTCAAGGATATCCGTAAGTTTGATTTCTGCCAATCGATTAAAAAAAAGACATCGAGAAAATCAGTTTTAGGAAATGGCATAAGATGCAAAGAAATCCCATTAAATTCTTTGAGGGAGTTTGCTTGATATAAATCTTGTTTTGACATAAAACTTTTTGCTCAATGCTGAGACTATTTCCGTGGTCCCACAACCGAATATGACCTGGTACGAGCTTATCTACTTCCATGCATTCAAGTTGCCTGTTACTGAAGGGTAATTTCACTTTACAGGTAATGAGAAATTGACAACAGAAACTCCTCCAAGGCATTGTTATAAATGTAATGCTTCTTGAGAAGGTTATCAATTACACAAACGGTCTAAAATCGGTTTTTCTTTTTGATTGGTTTCGTATCAAGTTGGTCTTCTCTTTCGTTGTGTTTGTAACGAAATATTTATGATATCATAGGCTTGGCTAACAAGGTGCCGCTATCGAGTACCATTGGCGGAGGCTGCGTAACGAAAAATTATCAAATCCATCAAAATGCAAATTCACCATCGAGTTTGCTTTATAAAGAGAATCTTTCGTAGTCATAGTTTGCGAAAGGCTTATGGACAATATAATGCCATCTATTAGAAGATCCGATAAGAGAGTGCTTGTATGCTCTGCTATATTAAAAGAAGAAGAAATGAGCAAAAGAAATTGACTTATTTAGGAAAATTCCCGTTACTTTTATGATCTAATGATTATCAAACTTTTTCGCAATGTCCTGGTGTCCTGTATTGTCAAGTGCAGGCATTTCGGTGAAATTTTAAAACCTTACGCACACACAAACATAAGTTTAGTTGCATGCATATACAAATACAAATTTTGGTAAAAATAAATCCTTTTTTTTTTAGGCAAAAGAAATATTTTCAAAAATTTTAGTGAAATACGAAAAATATAACAAAATGGAATCAAAGGCTGCAAAAAATCGTCTCTCTCTCACTCTCTTTCTCTCTCTCTCTCTCCCACTCTCTCTCTCTCTCTAGGCATAGATGTACGAATGAACAAATTGATTAAAAAAATTATAACTGTTTTGTGTACTAATTGCATGTGTGTACATATTTCTCAAACACGATATATAAAAGCATTCAAGTGTTTTTAAGTTGTGGTTATATCAAATTTCAAAAATGCATTAAAATAATTGCATAACTTTTAAAAATAATTAAAATATATTTAATATTGTTTTTACACCCATCACTGTAAGATGGGGGTACACTCACTTTGTTTTTTTTTTCATAATATTTGTAACAACCAAAAGCTTCAGAGACCTTATGAAGTATATTTATTCTTGATCAGCGTGAAATTCTGAATTGATTTAGCCATGTCTGTCCGCCTGTGTGTCTGTGTGGTGTTGTTGTTGGCATCCTCCTGGTCGCAAATATGAAGAAATCGACTTCAAATTTGGTCGAGACATTGGAAGTTGTTGGACGCAGGTTGGTATTGAAAATGTGCCAAATTGGTCGGAGCAGAAGCTCGCAGGCGAGCATAAGCTGAACTTAACAAAACATTTTGGATTTTTGCTTGTTACTCGGAAATTATTAAAGTTAAAAGGCTGCAAGTTCCCAAATTTATCTTACGAAGTACTCTACCCTTCCAGTGCAAAAATGGAAAAATCGGTCAAGTTTCAAGTAAATAAATTTTCTTTTTTTCACTTTTTGGAGGTTTTATGTTTATTTATCATAACGCAAACAAGACACAATGCTTAAAACTATTTTGTACATTCCTCCTTCCGAAGATATATTATCTGCCTAAAAATGGGTTAATTCTAAAATGAATATGGTAAACACCGCGACCTGGTGGGTTAATTTTTCCTTAACAATGCCAGCGATATGGGTAACAAATAAAAGAACATGGAGAGTAGAATGCGAAAAGCGTAGTGGTGGGTATGCGATATTTGGACCCTGCCGCATGTAACTTTCTTACTTGTTTTTTCTTTTGTTGCCATACACATCGCCATTCTCACTGTCATGAAAGAGTGTTTATATCAAAATGGCTGCCCCTTTGATATTATGATTTTTCAGAGATCGCCTCTAGTTTGAGAAATATTAGTGAGACGTGGCAGTGAGTGTCGTTTACAGTTCGATCTGTGATTTTTCCTAGACTTTTTCTGTTATTACAAAATGTTGGCACACCCGAGTTCTTTTTAGTTTGGCAAGCAAGTACAAGTCAACGGGATTCATGCCTGTAGAGCGGACTAGTTGTCCTATTACAGTTATCTGGTATTTATTATATTTTATTATGTCTTGAATTAATTCTTTTGCCGGTATTCTGTTCTTTATCTGTTCTTCGATACATTTATATATACGTAATCGATTATATATTTGTGCAAATATATTTTACTATAACCAAGAAATAAGTTATATATAATATTGTGTTCAAAAATTAAGATGAAGTTTTAAACAATATTTAAATGATTTTAGAATATGTGTGACCTTCGAATATCGATGTAAACTTCTTTTTTATGCGGCTGCAGACATCGTTTGAATGTCAATCGGAGCATCTCAAACAATTTTAAGGAATGATTTGCAGGTGTCTTGTGTTTGTATGTCCCTCCGTTTCCTTTTCGAAAACAAAATCATGATCAAATTTTTGAAAGCATTCTTTGTATAAGTTGCGATGATCTAAAATGCATAACTAACATTGACACATTTATGCTTACGATTCATAAACAACTCAATAACTGCCACAG
Organism: Glossina pallidipes; assembly: GCA_000688715.1. Classification (NCBI taxonomy): domain Eukaryota; kingdom Metazoa; phylum Arthropoda; class Insecta; order Diptera; family Glossinidae; genus Glossina; species Glossina pallidipes. The sequence continues at coordinate 599,024 of KK499795.1, read as the reverse complement.
AATTGACGTCAAACAAAGTCAAAAATCAAAGCCATTTTGATTGTTGTATTTAATTATTGTGTCACCGTTCATCAGAAGTGTCTTCCATAAGTTCATCCAGCTAATATGATATAATGTGTAAGCCCTCAGTGCGATTTGCTTTAATTTATTCTTAAAAAAAAATTCCAAATTCAGAGCAAAGCAACTCCTGGTCTGTATATCATGATAAGCCCTTAGGGTCCGGAGGCAAAAGAAACCATTAAACAGTATTTCGTAACAATGATATCTGACAATAACATAGGACGGTCTTTAACTCAGATGGCGATGACCTTTCCGTCAACTAAAGAGAAAGCGCGTATTTTCAAGATAAAAATCCCCTTATTTCTTGAACACAGCAGTATTTGCATTTTTCTATATAAATCATCAAAATAAAAAATGGGTTGGGAATTTGATGAATAGACGACATGTTATCCCAACTGTAAGTTTCGGTAACTGAACATGAATAAGAAAAACCGTTCAATAACAAATAAATGTGTTGGCAAGTGGCGTAAATGGCGGGTTCCGTTTATGCCAACATTTTGTTTTCATTTTTCTTTGCATTCGCATTGTATGCATTTGTTTAGCTATTGTTTGATTTAACAAAATAACTAAGGGCGAGGTAAAAACTGTTTTGAAAACATTTCGACAGACATGCTAGAAAGCAAAACAGATTGCATGAAACTGTTGTCGATTTGTCTATTAAGTTTTGTAAGTACCACTGAAATCTATTCAGAGATTGAAAGAGAAGAGAAGATTAAACTTGAAATTACGGTTACAAACTTTGCTTACAGTAGGTGAAAATGTGAACACTATCTGTCTTTACAAACTGTAGGCAGTCCCTCATACTCTGCCATGGTACGTCTTCAATTGCACACTCAATGGCTTTTGTTCGTGTATCCGGTGCCTTTGAAATAAACACAAAATCCGTGATCGTATCGGTTAGAACGGTCGGGATCATATTTACACTTGAAGCTTATAAATGAGTTAAATCTCATCTTAATTTGTAATATGACATTTTCGACATCGACCTGCGATTGTAACGTAAGCATCAACAAATTCAGCATATTCATCTTTCGGAGACATGGTTAAACCTTAAGAGCCGATTATTTAGCAACTCCCCCGTCAAAAACGCTTCTTGTGTACCTAAGCTCGACGTAAAATACTTATGCTTATGTAAAACTCATAAGAAATAAATGAAATGGAAAGAGAAATTCAGAATCTTAGCATGAGCAGAGGCACGCAAACTTTCGTTGTAGCACTCAGGAGGACTTACGGTAGTTCCACCTTTTTTTATTATGCCGGTGCATTCAGAATTATTTTCTGAAACGATATAAGCTTACCTGTCCGCCCGTATGCCTGATGTTCGTCCATGCCTAATTCGGACCAGTAGGTCTATTTTTTTAGATACCATCGCATATGAGGATTGCTTCAATGTGCAGGTTTTCGTGACGGTATTGCCTTTGCATGGAAATAATGTATAAAAGTCGCTATGATTCGAAAATTAATTGTTGTTAACTATTATCGGTTGCTAAGCTTATGCATTTTTGCGATGGCTTAGGGGTTCATTGGCAACTTGGTCCTGTACCGGTTCTGGGTGTGGCTCTGTGCTACTGTGTACATGCTTTTTTTTCTTTTTTTCTTTTTTTCTTTTTTTTTCCTTTTATTTGTTTTATTGTACTTATACTAAGTTTTAATAATAATTAATTTAAGATTTACTTTGAGAGTCATTTGAACTCGACTGTCATTTGTTTTAGTTGAGTTTCTGTATAACTGGAATAAATACATAAATAAAAACCTTTGGTGTACTATGACCAAAACGACAAGGTGAGGTGATGTACGGTATCTAATGATGGCACCCGCCACACTACAGCGTTTTTCCTTATTCTACATTGAACGATAGGCATACATTTTCTTGGTGGACAACTAGACAATGCAACTTATTTTTTTGCCGCACATAATATAATTAAAATTATGGTTAAAACCATATCCCTCGATTTTTCTCAACTAAAATATCGAACTTCGACAATTGAGTTGATTTCCATATATCAAGATTTAAAATGGAATCCAGCTGTTCACAAAAATTCAGATGCAGGAGTTCTTTTCATACGAATCGTTCGAAAATGCGTTTTTTGAGCACATAGTCAACGCATGTAAGAACTCAATTATTTATGAACATATTTAGTAATATTTATGGAAATGAAAAAAGTCGGTTATTTTCATTGTGATTTGTCTTTGGAAAATTGTTTTAGTATTTGAATCTTCTTTCTGTGAAAAAACTTAATAAATTCTGGCGTTTTGCCTTTCCATTTAAATTTAACAATGAAAAGCCAGGCATTTTGATTTTTTGTTGCTCTTAATTTATCATAAATTTCAAATGTGTCAAGTAGTTCTTGTTCTTTTTTGCTGGGATCTTGTCTGAGCAAGAAAAACTCAAACATAGGAAATAATTTATGAATAGAGAAATAAAGGGAAAAAATAAAATATATTTTATGCTCACATAGCAAAATATAAAATATATGTGCATATGGAAAAAGAATTTTGGCATAATACACGCAGACGGGATTGGGCTATAAATATTGTTTTTGTAATTAATGTATACGTAAAACATGTTAAATGACCTTTCAGAGCATTTTTAGGAAAAAAATTTATTAAATTTCAAATAAAAAAGGACTTGAAAATAGTTTGGAGTAAATGTTTTAATGTTTATCGTATAGGGTGGCATAAGCCTGTGAAGGATGGAATGAATACTTTATCGTGGATCAAGTTTGAAAAACAAACACGATCGACCGACAAACACGACTGCATTAATTAGAAAACGTTCATGTCTCTTTAACATTTGTTGCATATATTTGCTGGTCTCATCGAAAGGTCACATGTAAAAATGGTAGCCGACACACTTGCATTCATCAATATATTTGTTGTAAATTTTAAATATTCTTGCGGGTAGTGAATACCTCCGTCCGTCTTTGTTATATAATTTCTTTGTCTTGTTGTTGGTATTTTTGATTGAAAAACTTAATTAATATAACATAACCGACATCCAATGGCTATGCCTGATTTCAGGTTTTAGATCCTACGTCTGTTGTCGTACAAAGGTATACTAAGTTTTAGCGAATGTACACAACGCTTAGAAGGATTTGAGATGGGACCACCTTTTAATGTCGATCGATCAAATCGATGTAAGTTTGTTTTTCTGTCTGTCCGCCTGTCCATGCATTACTCTGTCGATGTGTCCCTATGTCCATGTGTCCGTTTGTCGAAGTATCTCTTTGTCTACGAGTTCTTCTGTCCACCTGTTCATGTATCCGTCTGTCGGTGTATCTTTCCCTTCATGCGTCTCTCTGTGCATGGGTCCACCTTATCCGTCTGTCCTTCTATCCATCTTGCTTTGTGTAGGTCGCAATTTACTTTGCGTTCTTTGATGAAATTTGCTACACCGACGTGTTTTAGCCCCAGAATGAGCCCTATTGAAAATGATTCGGGTAAACCATTTTTTCGACCACTTCCCATATGACGCTTTATTCAAAGTCATTATATAAATCACGGTACTAAATGAAATAGTGTAGGGTATTTAATGGTGGGCCGTGGCCCACTATAATATTTTAACTGGTTTATCCTTAGGCGGAACGTAATTGATGACATACTGAACAAAAATTAACAGGCCCTTCTAGGTGTTACTGTTTTCTACGATTTTTTCTGTAGCAATCAGAAGAGTCGTTCGTTCATAGAGTTACGTTGTCGTTATCTTTATTGTAATATTTAATTTTTAACGTCGGAAAGAAATTTACATTTTTGAATTAAAACTCAGAAATGTCTATGTAAAATAAAACATTTATATGATATAACATTAAATGCCATTAAAGTTTTTCAGCGAACATTATTACACAGCAGAATGCTTTAACAGAAAGCCAATTTACTTAATGTGTGGATTGTGTTGATTTTTTCAGTTAATTTGATTGGAGCAGGAAGGAAGGGTTTATACGACTTAGTTTATTCTGACAACCTGTTTGCAATTTCCAACTTTATAAATTTAACTAAATCCGTTCGATTACTTATACTATAGATGAATATATTTTATCGGCCGTCCGCTTTTTAAATATATGTTATATAATACATTAATATAACTGTTTCGGGTATAAAAACAATTTTCATTTCTCTGTAATTATCTCCTTTTATTGTACATATATATTTAAATATATATAGATACAATTTGCATGGTGCTTCCTTTATTTTAATGCAAAAAAAAAAAATGAAGAGAAGAAAAACAACGTCCATAAAAATGGGTCTCTTTACGGTTATTGCAGCTATTGCGACAATTGTAAAAACTCCATCGTCCACTTTTGGTTTGCCAAGCATGTACCGGGTTTTAATAAAAACGAGTATGAACAATTTTTTATAATACTTTTGTTTTACAATCGAATTAATTCGTGTTAACCCGTCCAGAGATCATATACCGGACATATAGAATACTTTATCCTATTGCTGCTTTTGGTTAAAATAAATAATCTGTGCGTTGATGCAGTGTTACCCGCATACCTAACTTAACAACAGTAGCTGTTGCAGTGTTGAATAGTAGACATTAGAGGATGCAAGATAGAATTATAAATAGATGCCATCGTGAAATTTTCAAAATTAGTTGCATGAAGGCCTGGAGGATAAGCCCTTTTCTTTCGCGATTTTTTTCAACTTTTTGTGCTGTTTGCTGCTTTTCTTGTGATCCAATCTTTCCATCTTTTCATTTCTGTTATGTACAGAAAAAATTCTATATATGGTCACCTAATGATTAGTATCAAATGCCATTTTAGAAAGGGAGGAATTTGACTAAATTGTGATGACTATGTCATCATGTGATTATATATCAAATCAAAGCTTGTTGAACTTGATTAAATTTGTTATCCTTATGTTGCTATAATTAATTACAATCGACTAATGGGTCAATGGACTATAAGTATGTATGCCCTGTCATCTATGGAATTTTACTTTTTTATTCCAAAACTCTTAAGGAACGAACGAATTTCTATAGTCTATCTTTTTTGTGATGTATTAAGATGTCTGAAGTTGGCCTAAATGCGCATGCTACCCAGGCCGACTTATGATGCACTTTTTCATTATTGTGCTGATAATTTCGGATGATTCCTTTTATACATCATTTTAAGTCTGATTTGATATTTGTTTATATGTTTGTGTCTCCAATCAATACGTTGCGATTTTCGAGATATTTCGATGACGCTCGGTATTCTGACAGGTTTTGACCCAAAGGAAAACTCTGTTCAAAATGATTTGTATTGAATTTTTATACACCATTTGGGAGTAGTTTCTGTGAAGTCACCTAACATGGTATTTTTAATTACAAAAAATAATTTTTTAGTTGTATTCACTTTTCCGTTATCGTCCGCAGTATTTTCCTTGAAGATTCCAAAACTTTCTTTTATGCTGAAATCAGGCACTTTAACACTATATGCAGTTTAATCGTCATAGTCCCATTTTTTTTCTCCATCTCAGGTTCCCATCATAATTGACATTAATGTTCAGTATTGATTTAGCAAATCATGTTGGAAGGATATACAGTTGCATAAAGAAATTGTGGAAATTTATTGCATTGCGTGAATCGTCCTACCAGGCTTACTATTCCCGACGTAACTAAAAGATTCTTGTCCAACCAATTGCGTTTGTGATATTTTGAATCGAATCTGTTAAAAATGTAAAAGTAATGATGAAAATACCGATGTTGTAAACCAAAGTGTGGATGAAAAGTCCACAACAATCAATTAGAAGTCGTTCCCCGAAAATTGGACGTTCCTACCTCAGGGAGCACTCATCCGTGGGTATAAAATTCATTTGACCCAAGAACTTAAAGCAAAATTAACTGCGTAAATATTATACAAATTAGGCTTTAGAGCATTTTCAAGTTACTAGTCAAGTTGATATAATACATGCACATTTTATGAAACAAGAAGTCATCGTTCGGGATTTGGAAGCACTTGAAAAGTAATGGTAGAACATGTTCTTCAGTTTTTTTAAGAAAATAAATGACTTTTGCGTGCAGTTTACTTTAGAAGATCTCTAAGGCCTATTTTTAGCTTAATAGGTTGAACTCTAGTTTCGCCACATATGACTGTGCGACGAATTAAATTTATTCAATTTATATTCATACCCGCTGATCAATTGATTCTTGTAGCTATTTTCGTTTTTTCAAAGTGAAGCCCTATGTTGGATTAAGTTGGAAGAATTGATTCGCTTGCCTAACAAAAAAGAAAACCAGGATTGAATTCTATATTTAAGAGATCATAAGAGAATTAACCGGTAATTAGCGGAATTTTTTAATTATCCGATATTAAAAGGCAAAGTGTCTTTATATTCACCTGTAAAAAAATTGGTTGCTGCTTTTCAAGGCTTTGCAATTGCGGATGACAAAAGCGGTTCTTACGATTGCGGTAACACAGGTCACACGCAGGTTGGGCAGTCTGTTTAAACAAGCTAGTGATAGGTATTAAAAGATTCGCTTATAAATAATTTCCTTGGATTGGATTCGTTGGATCAAATTTACATATATTGTAATATATCACAAGTCAAAGGAAATGAATGGAAACGCCGTCGTTGAAGTAATTCTTGTTGGCAGATTGCAAAAATTGTGGCGTGAAAAGGCTAATTTCACTTTTCGGTTAAGGTAAAATTTGCAATTCATTGAACTTAGCGCCCATAATAACCACTACCTATCTATTCAGATTGTCCTTCTCCACGTTAGGCTTAGTACATTGCAATGGATATAGGATCGCCTAGAAATAATGACACAAATGAAACCTACGCGGAAAGCTTTAGCGAATTTGTTATCTGTTGTTTATTCGCTTGACGAGGGAGCAGCAGTGGCCAGCAATATGGCAACACTGCTGCGTTTCAAGTGATTGCGCTCTCCTAGAATAAGTTTGCGCTTTTTTTGCCCTTTCGTATTTATACGTGCAAAAGTGATCAGCGATTATATGTATGGGTGTATTTGTATGCATTTACTTATATGCATGTGTGTGTATGTGTGCATAACATGTGTAAATACATTTGTTCAATTGCCTTGATGACAGTTTGTTAAAACTTACTGTTCCACTTTTAATGTTTTATTATTTACTCGCATAGCATTGTGTGCGTTGTGTGTGTCGTTTGTTTTTTATGTCCACCATTGTTTTCTGTGCCTTTTGTCCTTTCTTTCCGGAGCATATTACAAATGCAATGTATATGCTTCCACACATATGCACACGTATGTGCATACGTATCCACGAATGCATTGAAAAGTTTACAAAAATATACAAAAAAAAAAGAAAAAAAAGAAAAAAGAAACACAAAAATCACTTATGTTTGTTCTGCTGTGAATTCAACAACAATTGTTATCGATTTAATCATTTGTATGTGTATGAGTATTTTACACTTTTTATACGCAATTGTGTCACTTAAACTATTAATTTTTTTTCTCTTACCTTACCCTGTCGGTTGAGGCCATGTTTAACGGTATTTTTTAAAATTAATTTTTAGTTTTTTTTTTTTTAATATGTACATATATATATATATATATATATATGTGTATACATAGATTTTTATGTGACCAACGACGTGGTTGGTATTGGTTGTGAACCTGCAAATGTATTAATTAAATAAAGCAAGTTCGTTATGCAATTCCTGGGAAACAAAGCTATTCACCTGAAATTTCTGAGCCCATTTAAACTTTCAAATTGAAAATTGAAAATCAAGAAGAAGCATTGATAAAATAATTCTGAATTTCGATTCAGAGGAAATCGTTTGAGCAATAGTTACAACGTTTCTACGGGCAAACAGCACAATGCATTGGGCTCAACTATTCCACTCCAAAGCTGCCAAAGTTATCAAGGCTATATGGCATTAAGGTTCTTGAAATTTGTTTCAATTGTTCATCTTCAAATTGGTGAAAACTGTTAGTCAAGCTACTTCGATTATTTGGATGCAAAATTCCGTCCGAAAGATCCTTGTTTAACAAAGGTTAACAAATATAACTTGGAGGTAGAAAGCGACGGGCATTCTATGCAAAATTTCGTACGTTCCCAAGGTCTACAGAAATGCTACGTGGCAATCGTTTTCATCACGGGTCGCTTAACTTATGTTCGTTTTTATCATTACGCTGCCGTCCTGTTACTGGCACGAAAAATGGACAATGGAATGGGAAATCCTTTTCAAGAAATCGATTACACTTTCGTTTTACATATATCATCATAATAAATTTGTTTATATAAAGTCCCACTAAGTTATGTTGTTTTATTTGCCGTTCGCCATTGGACCGTTGAAAAATAAAGAGCATATGTTCCCTGCATGGGAAGCATGTATATCCTTATTTTAAGTGACAAATGATCCTAATAAACAATTGCATCACGTTCTAGATTTATATTTGCCATTGATCATTTGTTACATCCGTTTGCATCTCTTTGCGTCTGTTGCGAGGTAATTACGCCTCTCTTTATGTTTGACCCGCAGCATTTACCTAAGAAGTTTTCGCTTATCGTGTCAGTTTTCGCAAAATAAGGTTGCGGAATAACTAAGTAAGCACATAGGCTAACGGACGGTGGGCGGAGATAATTAAAACGACTTGGAATTTGTTTTAGATTATTTCAAATCGAAGGACAAATCCGGGTTATCTGATGTCTTTGTGTGGTGGGTATAAGGCGAAAATTTCAAAATGTCGCTGTCAGTAAACTTTCGTAGATTTTACTTTAAACTTTGCTACAAGCTTTTGTCAGGGTCATCTAGGAATGCCGATGGCAAGAATGAAAGATTCGCTTTTAGGAGCTCGTTTCCTTCACATATGTTTTTCTAAAGCAAAAATTTTATGTCTTCTCTCATAAGTGAAGTTCAGAAGACGCGGTCTCTCTTTAACTGGACATGCTGGTTTAGGTTATGGTGGCCGTTCGCCCGACAGTTACAGTGAAATCTGTTGCGGCTCCAGTTTCCCGGTCGGTTGAGGTTTAGAGTGAAGAGAGTAGTGGTGCATCGTCTATCCATCTTAAGTTCTTTGTGAACTGAATCCTTTGTGACATTGTATATAGGGCAGTTTAAGGATTAAAGTGGTGGGAGTAGTGATGGATTACCCATCCATCCTAAGTTCTTGACGAATTTAATCGGTTCATTTACTATATTGCTTATGAGGTCGGTTAAGAATTAAGGTGGAGGGAGATGTGATGCATCACTCATCTATCTTAAGTTCTCTATGAATTCAACTCCTTCTTTAACTTTAAGTTCTTTACAAAATTTATTCTGTTCTGTTACCAATTGTATGTTAGGTCGTTTAAGAATTAAAGTGGAGAGGGTTGGGACGTACATCAACTTTATTTTATTCATCTTTACGAATTTAGTCCATATTGAGATAACAGTTGCATATGGTTTAAGAATTAAGAAGAAGGGAATGAGTGGATGACGATAAACCATCTAGAGTCTTTTATGGATATGGACGATCGAGATCCTCGTCCATTATGATCTATCCATACTTCGATGGCTCAAACTAGAAGCTTTTCAAGTGACGCCATATTCTAGATTCGTATCTATCGACGTATTTGTCAAAAATGCAATGTCCTGGAACGACAACTAGGGCGTATTAAGATCTGGCCAAAACATTTGCTAAAAATGTATAGATTCGAAATGATTTGTTGGTAAACACATGCACTTAATTAAAATTGCATCCATTCTACGTGTTTGATATTTGTCGACAATAACAATAACAAAAACAGCGGGCGCAACAGCAACAGCAACAGCAGTAGCAATGGTAATAGCAACAGCTACGATTATTAATTCATAATTTCATTTTGTGCAAAATTTGATAGAAAATTTGCATACAATCATACTAGTGCTAGATACTAGTACAGACGTACTTTATATGAAGTGCATAAAATTCAAATACATTGTTACGGCATATGTCAACAGGGTATGCAGTACAGTTAGTTATTGTGTTGATCTCACCATTGGGAAGACGAATAATAACATGGAATTTTTTTTCGGTTGTTTTGCTTTTGTTTGTTTATATTAACACCAATGTAACAATATTACGACTAACAAGTTAGTAATAACATCAGTTCAACCCACATACGAGATAATCAGAGATAATATACATAAGCGAAGCACAGGCCACACGTACATTTAGATTGAATGATGATTCATTTTAATACAATAACAAGGACTGTGATTTTAAACACAATGCATGACAGAGGGAGGTAGAAGAGAGAAGTCACAGAGAGAATATGAAACTAAAACTATAGCTTGTTTCCCTCTATGATTTGCAATTCTATGTAAAAAGCCTTGTTATGAATAAATGTATACGATAGGGAGAGACGACATTTCATTGAGTTTTATTAGCGCTACGTATATTGGTTGTTTGTTCATATCTATGTTTATATCCATATGAAAGAATGTATTTTATGCGCATACAAATTACAGTCTTTTACATTTAACGAGATCCTGGTCAATGAAGGATTTAAAAATGCTTGAAGATTTTATATCTGAATAATTTAAGTAAATGATTTCGTTTGCTATTTTTTACTTGCAAACTATATGAAAGGAAAAGCATTCCCTTCTTCTTACTGCCCATTCTAAAGGTAATAAAGGCTTTCAATACAGAGATGTGAATGCTCGAGATTGATTGGAGACTGCCTTAAGGGCGAACTTCAACGTGACTACCTTAAGTGGGAGAAAATAATGAATAACGTTTTATATAAAAATATTATAAGGCTACGTTTCGATGTCTTTGATAAACTCGTGTAAAAAAATTGCGGTCGAAAAAACAGATCGTATCGCATAAGCCTCTAGCAGAATATGGGCTCTGTATTCACTGCTGACAAGAACAATTGTTCTCATATACTGTTTATACCCTACACCATTTATGATACAACTTTGTGCGGAAGTATGCAACCCCCAGAGGGCTCCACATCTATTATATATTGTCTGTCTGACTGTCTACCTTGTGGGCTGAATACAAAATCTATAGGCAGCAATTTTTGAAATACTTTCAGGAAATTTGCTACACCAAGGGCGAAAGCCGTTGAATACGGTTCGGATCGAGCGGCTCTTTCGACCACTTCCTATTTAATGCCTTTTTTTATGAAAAGTCGTTGTATATTTAGCTGTAAGTTCACGTAGGGTATTTAACGCTGGGTTGTCACGACCCACTATAGTGTTTTTACTTGTTTATAGACAAGCACTCGGAAAATTATTGTCAACGACAGTTAATCTTTTTAAAATTTAAACCTTTTTTTTACGGCCTTAATAAAGAAAAGTAAAAAGTAAAAAGAAACTAGAATGTAATCTTTTGGAGCCTACTAAGTTGAAATGGTATAATAGTGTACGAAAAAGTCTTAATGCTTACTTCACTTGTCCTTCCGTCTGCTTTAATAAAATCTTTCACAGTTTCAATCTTGAAGTAGAGAGCGCATATATGGAAAATACGTTGAAGACTTGATTCATCGAATCAAATTGAAAAATGGGCGTGAATTTCGAATTACTTTTCATGTAACGTCCATAACAACTATCGATAAGAAAATATATTATCGGAGCTGCTTTAAGTCAAACTCGTGCATAAAAACTTTGCAAAAAAAATTATAAACCTCATCGCAAAATGTTGAGTGCGCTAAAGCTGTCCACTTCTATTTCTGTTATAAACTCTCCCGATCTTCTGAATTTAGAATACACGTGTATAACCTTGTACCTCGGATCATAAGGAAAGTTGCCGCTTTGAAGAACGTTAGCTCAGGGCAAAAAGATTCCCTATTGATCAGAAGATACGCGGTTATAATTAACAACAACCTATAACACTTCGCTTCAGATCGGTATTGAGATTGGATATTGCCTTACAGCCATCAAACGTTTTTTGTTGTTTCGCATATATTCGTTTAGCTAAGAGTTTTTTCAAAAAAAAATGTAAGCTCTGTCTTTCTCGTTCTCTCTCTGTCTCTCTCTCTCTCTTTCACTTTTTCTATTTTATATTTCAAGTAAAAATTTGTTTCAAAATAATCGGTTTATTGACTAATTGAAAATTACTGTATAAGCCGCTGAGCTTATATTTACAGAATTTTATTTGAAATTCTAATGAGTTTATGTTGACCTGACCTTTTGTGCAATAATTATGTTTAGAGTTCTGCGTAGATTTCAGTGAAAACCCATATAGCCAACAAAATTAATAATTCGCGTTTGCATGGTTTTGAATCTTAGTTTAATTTAGATAGTTTTCTATAAAATTTTAATATCGAAATGCTTTGATTTCTAGTCAAATTTACATTATATTCGACTCATACGATATGATTTAACTTGATTTTGCAAAATTTCAAATCAATTTGTTACGGCTTTAAAGAAACGAGAATTTGATGTAATTTTGTGTCAAGGCAATAAGGAAAGAGAGAAAAGGTTAGACAGAAAGCGAGAGTGGGAGAAACAAAAAAAGAGAAGAGAGATTCAATGGTGATAGAGTGATTGAAATAGGATAGGAGGAGAGGCAAAGACGACTATGCCTTTTTGTAATACGTGTGAAGGAGTCAAAACGTTTTATGCTTTGCAAAACTGGTTATATAATCTGGTATTACCACCAGCATAAAAAGGATGTGTACGTTCTGATAAGCAGAAGTGTGCGTTAGAGGATGCAGTGCAAACATATGAAAGCAAATATACTTTCGAATTTTCGGTTGTTGATTCACTGAATAGAAGAAGAAGAAGAAGGTCAATGCCCAAATTGTAATTTGTTGCCCTTACAGTCAGCGCATATTCAAGAATGGGTCTAATTAGTCCAACATACGGCCTTTTAGTGATGTACGTATCCACAAATTCTTTAAATACACGCTTAACAAAACCCTGAATAGACTTAGGCTTATTAACCACCGAAAGAATCTGCGAAAGGAATCCCAATTTCGAAACAATAAGCAGACTCAAGTCCTTGAAGAATGCCAGCATTTGCCGCGTCGCTCTCGAAGTGTTGATTTTAAAGCCAAAAACAGAAAATAACAACAAGTGTTGCTAGCATTAGAATATTTTGGCTACATTTTTTGTTAAAAACCGTCGCGCAATGCTGGACAAGACCAATTTCTTTTCTTTCCATTGGTTTGGCAATTCGTTTCATGCGTCAAACACAAATCAATGCATTATGGATGGTTGGAAAACATCGATACTCTTAGGCCAAATGCCTAAGATTAATACTCCGGGTATTCTCTCCGGTTTGTTCTATGTGTTCGTGGTAAACGACGGTGACTACGACAACGTACATCAACAGCTGTCACTTTCTGAGCTCTTTCGATTACTTTCGACTAAATTATATAAAAATATGCGGTAGAGTTTTTAATAATAAAAATAATAATAATATTAATAAAAAAAAATAAATAAATAAATAAAAAGCCGAAAGCCTTAGATGTTAGTGCTTTTAAGACTTTAGTCTTAGAATTTATTCTCTGGCTAAATTTAGATAATAATAATAATAATAATATGATATGAAATATTTACCATACGACATGTATACAGTACAACATTCCACACGCCTCGTGACAAAATCAATTTTTTTGCCAAACAGCTCAAAACGAAGGCGAAAGCTAAATGGTTACTGCCCAGCTTGGAAGTATTGTTCGAGTTAAACTCCACGTGGGTATTTCCTGTAACTTTTAATCTATAGCTTTTTGTTCTTTGAATATTAATAAGCGGACAGATGACGTTAGATTGAAGCTCAACATTATGCTTCGATTCACCTTTACAGTTCTTGTGACAGCCAGCTTTATATCGGTAACGCATGAACCGATAAATAAAATCTGTGATGTACATCACACGTTGACTTGGAATATTTGCACTTCGTAAGGTTTGGTCTTCAAAAGAAGATCAAAAATCGCGGAGACCTTTTGTATCATTCGTTATAAAAATTATTCCTCGTAATATAGGTATTTGATAGTGCGTATGTGTAACACAAGCTCAGCCTGTTAGAGAAAACACATCGATAATCATACGCCTAGTGGAACATTATTTAACAGTGAATTACATTTTATGCTGCATATAGGACCAATACACAGGCACATTAATATTTATTTAAAGTTGTGTTCACAAACCAAACAAAAGAATGTAAACTCTCGCTATGTTGTACGTCTGTAGCAAGTATTCTTCCCGTAGTAATAATTATAATATTTTTGACTTTCTTAGCATTCGTTTCTCTTCGGTGTTTTTATTTGAGAAAAAAAGGGAGCCTTTAATAAAAATTCTAAGCTTTTATTGCTCAACAATATACGTGACACACTAATGAATTTATAATGGAATTGTTAACGAAAGGCAGATAAAACAAGAAGATCTCCCAAGCGTTCCATACTTTACGTCTTTTAATGGTTAACAGGAACGTGTCGTGTCTTAATGTATGTCTTTTATGTTATCTGCTTTTAGATGATTGAAATGAATTTCAAGGAGAGCTAGTTTGGAGTCATCTTGAACTTATAAAATGTTGTACAGGTAAAAAATGGGCTGGGGTCTTAAATTTTTTCCGTAAAGCTTTGCTTATCAAGTTAACTTGTAAAAGACACACCGATTAAATTTGTTGTTCTCTTCTTCTCTTCTCTTTTCAGATAATATATCTGCACTACAGTTACCTATCAATTAATTTAATAAATCTATAATCAGAAACGATTGTCGATTTAAATCTAATCTTTTCATAACCAGCTAATAGGCAATATTTGATTGAAAAATCGTTCATTTCCAATGCCAAGTCAAAGAAGAAAAATTTGTCGAATAGATGGATTTAGAAACGTCTAACTCTAGTAATATTAACAGTAAGTAGTCATGTGGAAGCTGATAAGCCACAGATCATTTAAAGGCAGCGTTCTCTGATTATTAGTATTTTGTGCTTTAAATTGACCCCGATCGGGGATTTGGTATAAAATTTACTATATTTTTCTCGCCTCTTTCCATAAAAATGTTCTGATGATATGTAACCAGTTATATGTAGCAACAAACTCTACCTTTTGTTATTTGGCAAAGAAAAATTACGCAAGTAGACTGGTGTACTGTTGTAGGGTATTTAATGGTGGGCTTACCCTGTCTGTAATGTCTAATATCTTGTCTACAACGAGCTATATCAACAATATGCCAAAATGCATCTGGTAACACAGACCACTCTTGTAAGTTCTGTGAAAGGGGCGAGTGCTGCATTTTGTCAACTAGATGTTAAAAAATAAATTAACGCATATTTTCAAGTGTTTGACACTACGAAATTCATTTTGCACTCTATAATCTCGAAATCGTTTGAAAATCACTTGAAAACCCGTACATATATTACATGAAAACTCGAGAAAATAAAATAAAATAAAAAAATTAATTAAAACTTGGGAAAGATCGCTTCCCGTAAAATGATTATATTTATATGGCGAACATTATAACGTATATACGTACATATATATATATATATATATATATATATATACAACATCGAATCTTTTTTACTCAACTTACTCAACTATCTGTTGTTGATTTGCTGGCACGCAGAAGAAGAAGAAGATGATATTTTTAGGTGAATACAGTCTATCAAAATTAAAAGCTCTGCATGTTAACTTAAAGGCAGACTGTTCCTTTGTCCTAGACGTGGTCGTACAATTACTGAATAAGCATTTTCTTTGTTTCAGATTCACATTAGATTAAAATATCTTCTGCTTTTGATTTACTTTAAGCAGAAAACACGGCACCAAGTAAGGATTGATTTTATTTGCTGTGCATCTGCAAGCGAATTATACTCTTTCTTGTGATGCGAGATTGTAAAAAATTAAAGAAAAAATACATAATTGGATTGCTACGTTCCTTTTAATGCTCCGCATCGAGAATATCTGGGTGGAATTTTTTCTATTCATTTCTTTAACGTTTTCTTCAAGTCATAAACGTAAATGTTCAATTATATTGAATCATCAACGGCGTTGCATTTGCGTTATATTCTCGCTACTATTCCGTTGCACGTGACGATGCCAAATGTAAATTTAATACGCTTTAGAAAGCCAACACAAACAAATGCAAATCATCTGATTTTATGATAGTAGACCAATAAAAACATTAGCATCATTATGGCCAAGCAAACAAAAGCACATCGCTAGAACGCACGAATACATTTAGTCAAACTTAGAAGAAAAAAAACAAAAATTAAGAAGAAGAGTAAAAATGAATACCACGCAAATGTTTACATCGTTCACGTTGGTAAAGGAATAACTTAAGTGCACATCCGTTAGAGTAGAGCGCGGGTGCACCCAAGTACCGGTTGCCATTAAAAATGCAAATTTATCATTTTTCTTACATTTACTGACTTTGAACGTAAAATGAAAAAAAATGAATAAGCAATTTTGCAGGGAAACAAATCACAACAACAACAACAACAAAAACAAGAACAACAGTGGCAACGGGAACAGTTATGAACGAAAAAGAAAAACGTTAGAAGTTTTTCTCAAACCTATCATTAACTGCAATCGCCGATTTTTATCGTTGAAATATATTCGTTTTCTTTTTTTTTTTTTTTTTAAGTAGTAAGGCTATAAAAATCATTTAAAATTGTTATTATAATGTAATAGATGGGGAGTGCAATTAAGATTTTAATATTTCCATTATGCACATTTGTTGTCAGTGCAAAGAGATATGCTGATCAGGCCACTCTTTTTCCGAAAAGCATATATAGCGCAGTTTATTCCTATAGTCCCATACCTAGCTGTCGGCCGATTTTTTCGTTCGCCACTTGCATGTTTTCGCCAATTATCTTATTTTTGAGATCGTTTTGTAGTTTCTTTCTCGTCCATTAATGCAATCGTTCGCCGAATCGCTTATGCATTTGCCTGGACTTCCCTCCATCCTCTTGTTATTCGCCCCATTCGCCGCTCCTCTATCGAAAGTCGACCCATGCATCCAGTTGGTTATCTCCCTCTTGTTCTTCTATTTTTATTAGCTTATTATCAATTAACTCACCGTTTGGTTACTATGTCTATTCATGCGTTGCTTCATCTCATCTATCCACTAAGTTTTTGTTTCATTCGAGCATCTATCTATATAGTGTCCGATCTTTTTTGAGTTAATGTATTGGCTTATGCATTCTTCGTTCCGTCCCCTTCATATGTCAATCTATTTGCTTTTTTGTCCGTCAAATCGCGCCTACTGCTCTTTCTTTGACTTTCACTGCGGCTGTTCGCGCCATGCGCCATCCTTCCAGTCATCTATCGGTCAATTGGTAGACGTATTGTTTACACTTTCCTCCATCTGTTCATTTTCTCGCGCACTCCATCCTCAATTAATAGACTTCTTTATTTCTAAGTGCATTCTATCGTTTATTTGTCCATTGTGGGTTTGGTAGCTGGACCATAGTCCCCACCTTCCTTCATGCCATTCATTCAGTTTATCTAGTTTATTTTACTAACTATTCACCAATTAATCCCTCCTTCCAATCATCATTTAGCCACTCGTGCATGTGTCTCCGTCCAGTAGCTTGTCTGGACGGACATTTACTCCTTCATTATAAGAATTGCTAAAGTGCAAAATGTTGTCCTATTTCGTATCATTTAATTTGTTTCATTTTTATTATCTGACAAGTTCTCTATCCATTACTCTGCTCGACCTTTCTCTTGAGAAATGCGCTTCGCTGATATTCAGAGATTCACAGACAGAAGTAATGCAAGCACAAAGAGCACACATAAAAACTAAACTCGAAATTAATGCAATTCCAGATTTTGATTAATGTTTACGTTAACGAAATTCATTAATTTAAATAAAAACAAAAGTTTCTTAGTTTAACGTAATAACCAAAATGCTTGGCAAGTCCATCAAAGTGGCACTTTAGCAAATTGAAATGGTATCTTTGCTTCTTACAATGCAGCTATCCTTTAACTGTAAATGTGAGTGGATAGGCGCGTCAACAAACAATGGCAATTACATATACAAGGGGATAAATTGTGCCGCATAATGACCCACTGACGGCAGTAATGACAACTAAGGATAATAATGATGATGATGATGCTGCTAATCCAAATGTTGTTACAATTGTTGAAAGTGTTCCTTTTTTTTTGTTCCTTTCACGAACTTAGATATACCAGCAACAGAAGTGGTTATGTTAGTTGCCTTCAGTGAATTCTGAAGAGAGCTACTTTTGTGTTTGCTTTTGCTATTTGTCCTCATTTTCTGGTGATTTTTCAAGTATTTGTTTGCAAGCCTAATAGACAATGTTTTGTCCACTTTTTGGTAAGCTCCTCTACCCTAATTAACAATGGAAAGGACGCTTCGTAACAACTGCAGTTGCTTTAGAGTCAGTGAAACAAGAGAAAACTTCACCTCTGCAGATGGTTTTAAATAAAATTCTGTGAATGCAGGTAGCTTTACATTCTTTATTCAGGTATTCTAATATGACTTTTTGTAATACAAAAGATCCCAAAGTACTATTAATAAAAGCCTAAGCTAATGGTATTGCCTTAGTCCTATATGAGAGTCAAGTAAGCAGGCAATGATAACAAAGTAGTTTTTTTTTTCCTAATCATATAAATCTCTAAACACTCGTCCCTTTGTGAATGGTGTTAAATTTTACCAAAGTTTTCATACGACTTTTTCCTATGTCTTTGCATTTGTGCGGTGAGTAACGGAGTGAATATCTCTTTCCAGGCGACTGTCCAGCGAATAAAATTGTAACGACAACTCTGTCGTGGCCATTGCTCGTCTTCATGCTTCGTCTTCTTTCTTTTTCAAGAAGGTAAATATTTGTCTATGGCACACGTAACTGAAAAACAAAAGCACTAATTACATAGGTTAAGTCCATAAATTAGTCTATACTGGGTTTTCTAAAAAACGTCTGTTGGTATTTGTTAAACCATGACTTCTTTATGTGGAAATAATATCTGTAAACTTCCCCCGAGATTGTCTGAAGGGATGACTTTTCAATAAGCAGAGCTCTGTGACAAAGTAAAAGATTAATATTGAAACTAGATAAATAGGTTCAACACGCAATCGTTCATCTGAACGATTACGTGCGTGTACTTTCGCTAATAGAATCTAGCAGTGGATTCTGAATTAGAGCAGAAGACAGCCGTAGAGTGTTTAAAGAAAAATGAGAAAATGGTAGTAGCACTGGAGGGCTGAAATGGGTTGTCTGGGGCCTGTTTCCGTCCGAAGGCCTATTGTCTGTCCGAGATTCCTGTGACGAGAAATGTCCATAGAGAAGCTATCGACAATACAGGAATCGATCTGCTTGCGGACTTGTTTACTAAGCAATCAGACATTATGGACTTACAACATATTTGTGATGTGTTGAAACAATAAGGGAAGCGGCAGTGTGGTTGCTGAATCGATAATTCTCGTCGTACATTGGAAATCCCTGGAGGAAAGGTAAATGGAAAAAGTCCGAATGCTAGAGTGGTGTTACGCCGCGTAATGTCCTTTACATAAGAGATTTGTCGTTCGAGCTAGGGAAACTATAAGTGCTCACACATAACGTCACACGCACAAAGCGGACTCACACCTATTTTTCAATGCCTACGGCTGAGCGGAAGCTACGGAATACCCAATTAATTCGTGCTCGCGCAGCTACCCTGAATGAAAAATTGTGCTTCGCCGTACATAATACTTTGAAAAAAAAAAAAAAGGAATAGGGAAAGAACCGGTCATGACTTATTTTTACACCTGATACATACATATGGATGTATATATATCTACGTACGCGAACATTCACTTCTATATGTGCAAATGTGCATAAATATATTCATTAGTTTCTTTTAAACTTTATTAAAGCCGTAGAAAATTTACTTAATGTTGGGAGTTGCTTACGTTACGTTATTTCTGTGCATCTGTAGCATCATTCAAAATTTGTGAGCGAAAGTTTACATAAACTGCTACAACTGAAGCACTTGAATGTGCATGCCTTTATATGCAAGTAAGCAGCAATATAATGTAATGTACTCTAAGGGCTGAAGAGTTTTGATTGAAGTACCTTCAGATATATTCACATGTGCAATATGTACACATATATGTGTGCTCTTCTGCCATTATATGTAAGCATATTGAGGTATGTACTAGACATAAAAACTTATATATATATATATATATATATATATATATATATTCTTATGGTGATGCATTTGTATGTAAAGTCCTTAATAAAACTTGTGATTGCAAACATTTGACAGCGTACGGAGGCAGTTAACAGCTTTTTCTCTTTCCGCTATGTTTGTATATTCCGATGTGTTCATTTTTGATATTGCATACGATTGGCAAATAGCTACGGCTGCATACTCGTTTATAATAAAAATGAAATGAAAGGAGAACTCAAATTTACTTATCAACCAAAATAAAAGGTGCGGATTTTTCATCACTCTCCGTCAGGAATATCTCTCGGAAATTGTCAAATGCCGGCTCATTCAAACACGTGGCAATCTGACACGTAAGTATCATAAGACTAAATAGCGCCTTTGATTACCTTCCTACGTTTTGGTAAACACATTAAATATTCTAAATCGTATTCAAACAAACAATTAATGAATTAATTTAACAAAGAAAAATCTTGAAAGTGCACATTGACTGAGAGAATTAATTTTCGAATGCCTTTGCTAGGTAAATTGAAAATTTATGTTTCTATCTAAGCTCTTTGTAACTGTAGTTGAGACTTCAGGTTCTTACTTATTCTGAAATGCGAACAGCAGAATGGAGAAGTTATTAATACAGGATGTGTGCTGGTGTATACTAATACTTCGTCCCAATTAGATACAATTTGCAATTTATTTAACTTCATGCATGCATGGAACAGGATTTGATTCATTAAATCAATTACTACCTCTTAGAGTCCACGTACGTATTAAAAATCATAGTAAGCATATATATGGATCGTTATTGACGTAAATTTCTTTCGAGAAAGTGTCGAAATCATAGCACGTAACTTCTTATTAGTTAACTTCATTTTGCGATCGACACAAAATTTTCAATAATATAGTTATCAGTATTCAATATAAATCCTATGTACCAATCCAGGAGACTTTGGTTTATCCCGAATGATCCGGAAGAGCTTTTGAGTAATTATTCACTCCTAGATCAACAAGAACATTTATAACCATCACAGGGACTGTATCAGAGTTGGGAAAAAATTGTAGCGCATGGAGACCTCATAAAATAAATATATACGAATTCAGTTGTGTCTGTTCGCCTCTATGTCAGTTCATTGAAATTGCAAGCATGCTTGGCAAATTTTGTCTGAGCAGAAGAACAAATTTACGTTTAATTTTTTGAAATTTTTATATCCACTACAGAAGCAACACGATTGAAGTTTTAGACGTAGCTGCCCGCTTGTCAGTTCTATAGCTTGTAAATTTGAGCAACAGATTAATATTTGGCCGTGATCGAATCTTTCATACCCATCACGGTCGTCAAGATTTAAAAAGAGGAAAAGAACTAAATTAGAGGAAAAGATTAAATTAGAGAAAAGATTAAAAAAGAGTAAAAGAAATAAATTTTCATACTTTATAAAAGCAAGTGGGCGCGGCTGATTTTTTCTATTTCCAGAATAAGCGTGGCAATTGATATCATATATGTGTTGCATATTATGAGTAACAAGCAAAAAATACGGAAAGCGAAAGTGTTCGCAGTTTTCACTGCATATACCATAAAAGTCGTCAGTGTCTTGTATACTACACAGTCGTGCAGATGAGCAGATTGGTAGCCGAGCAGACGGACATGCTGAGGTGCATTCGGAATTCGAAGCTAGCCAAGAACTTATATACTTTAAGGTGTTTTTGAAGCTTGCTTCTGTGCGTTATAAAGGTTTTGAAAAAAAATGAAATTATGACTCACCATAAAATTGAGTAAGAGGAGTCAATTATTCCCATTCTTGCACAGTTAGTGCAGCATCGTCCTTAGAATATACTTTTACATTTTTAAACCTTTATCTGCTGTAGCTCATGAGTAATGAGCAGAAACCAAAAAAACCGTCGTCTAAATTCTCGAACGGCATCTCAAAATTTCGTCTACAATAGCAATTTTACTTCCAATTTCGATACTTCGAAAAATAGAACTGGGCCACAATGAAAAAAATTAATTACTTTAGAAATTTAAGCTGGCTTTGAAATTTTAATTTAATAAAAAATCTCGACAACAGATTCGAAAACCAAATAAATCGGATCAGGGGTTCGCCCAAAACTGCCAAGAAGATATTAACAAGTGCGGTGAAGTGTCTAAATCTGATTCTTAGTTTATTTAATCGTCGACAGACCGTTTCGATCCCTTTCGAATTGCGTAGGATATTTGCGATGAAATATACAAACGATATATTAAGCTATACCTTGCGACCAAGTAACATACGTAAGGTAGCATTACGCCAAAATCGGGTGCGACGCCCGCTTTGCTTGGGATGTTGTAAAATTTTGTTGCAATTGTCAACCCGTAGAGGACTGAGAAAGAGAGAAGTTCGCATGCCTGGGAAAGAATAAAACTGGGAGGTTTGATAGAAAAAGATTAAGACATGAAAGGGGAGATTAAAAACTTTAGTTGACATCTGCCATATAAAACCATTGGCCGATTTAGGCAAGGGTAAAGGGTGGCGCTGAGAATAAGATCAGCCAGCCCGGCAAGTAGGTTTCGTCCGTCCTTTTGCCGTAATAAGGATACCTGTACTTCTTTAGTGTAATTGTTTGTGAAGTGCTTATGAGTTAAAAAATAAGACGTCACCGTTACTACCAAACTAGCTAGCTTTTCCATGACACGTTCGTCTATTTGCTTGCAGCCGCTGACCTTTTGATCGTTTCGACGTACACAACAAGGTTATTATTATATAAAAGGGTTAGATATACAGTTAAATTTCAAAAGGTGCGATGTCAGACAGTGGACAATTAATGTTACAATGAAAAGGTGGATCCACCGTATTTGGAGTCAATGATTCCGATTTTTCGAATTAAATTCGTCCGTCTGTCCTCTGCTTACCATATATTTAATTGTCAGCCTTGCAAGTTTTCGAGATATTTTGGTGAACTTATGCACATGCTAATTTGTTTTGACCCAAGGACGAAGTTTACCCCACTGCCCCCAAAGACGTATCCTGTATCGTGACGATATACACTCAATTAAAAGTTGAACCCAGTTAGAATGGCTTTGGCAGCAAACTATCTCTGCCGGGGGATTTTTGTGAGCTAATGTGTTAACTGGAAATTCAGAAGCTTCAGTCTTCAGGCGAATTTATCAAATTATCGAATAGTCAGTCGTCTTGTCATGGCTTCCCAGCCATTTAATGGATTCATTCATTCATGCTTCATTTATGATTCTGAACAGACTTTGATTTCTCTCGATATTACTTTTACGTTGCGTATCAGTTAAATCAAAATTTTATATATGATGAAATAAATCACTAAATTATGCATTAAGCATTCATTTCGTAAAGTGTGAAATCGTCACGTTCTGCGTTTAAAATCTAACCTTTGTGTGTGAAAAGGCAAAATGGGGTAAAGCGCTGTTAAACGCATACGTTGAAGAGACTCCGCCGCCTTTTTATGACGAAGAGATTATAAAAATTGAAAAAAAAAAAAATACAACATAAGCACAATCAACTCAACCACGTGATTTCATAATTGGAAATATTTCGAATGTGTATAGAGAGTATATAAATGCATGCTTAAGGGGGTTTTATCTGCTCAAGAGGTCTTTTATGTAGTAATGATAATAAAAGTACAAGAAAGCATCACAAAATTGTTTTGCTTCTTTTTTTCTTTCTCTTTAACTAGATTTTATCAAAACATTTTTATTTCCTTTCTAGGCTTATTACTTACTTGTATCTGAGAATAAAAGAAACGCAATTGACTGCTGCCACCGCCACACATATATGTAAGAGGAAAGAAAGCAAAGTGCAGATGAAGAGACAGTTAGGAGATTACTTAAGCAATTCTTAGTTATCTTTATTCCAACAATTGAGTATAAATGCTGTGATTTTAAGCCTGAGGGCAAAAATTACACTTAATAGAAAAACTAGTGATAGTTAAGGAAGTTATGTAAACCATAGCGTTTTTTTCAAGTGGGGGAAAATGTTTTTCTTTCACAGAAACAACCATAAGAAATTAATAAAAGAAAAAAATGCTCCCTTTTGCAAACGCTTTGTGGGTGGTGTGATACTTAAGACAAAAGAAAAAGGCTAACGTGGGTAACAAGAAAAGAGCTTTTATGAGGTTATTCACAGATTTATTAATCTAATTTGATGTTATATTTATGTAGTTATCGGATAAGCTTCTGGGGTAGGCCAGACAGAGGTTAGATATTAAAATCAAAAATAAATCTATATTAAGTTTGGGAAGGCCAAATGCCTCAGGCAAATACGAATGCTGGGCTTTCATATTGTGATGACTTGGAAATCAGTCTACAGCTAGAGAAGCGATAAATTGCTGATAACAATTAAATGAAAATTCTAAAAACAATAATTTTTATACATACTTTACTAATTGTGTCTGTCGAATATCATACGTATCAAGAGACAGAAGACACACGGACAGATAGGTGGGTACGGTTAGACGTCAGACGGACAGAAAGACACACAGACACATAGACTTAGATGAATTTAGAAAATGACTGTGAATCAATCGTTATGATGGGTATCTTAAGTCTTTCTGGGTGTCGCGTCCCTCCCCAAAAACTGTACCATAAGAGTAGTTGGATATAAAAATACCTCTTAACTTGTGAAATTACATCTCGGTGATGTCGATCAGCGTAGGATTGGTTACAATAGCTTAGAATGATGAATTGGTTTGGCATATATGTGCAGTAAGAGAAAACGAGAGCAAAAGAAGAAGAGCAAGGGAGGCTTAAAGAAAACATTGCTTTGCCTTTTGCATTTTGGTTTCTATAAACGAAAAGTTGTTACTTATTATCGTTGCAGTTTATCTTTAAAAAGTCAAATTTTATAATTTTTTCCTTTTTCTGTTTGTTTCTTTTCCCACAACGTCAGAAACATTAATTTTATTTGATATTTATACCTCACATTACCCACAAACTCACATGCATTCGTATAAATTTATTTATTAACACAATTCTTAATTCTTATGTTTAAATGTATGCGCGCATGTGTGTACATGTGTATGTATGTTTGCTTTTGTAGATATATAACAAATGTGTGAAAATAACTTCAATGTGCAATACGTGCACATTATTTCTACGTTCGCCTTAAACGTACTACTGCTACTACTACTACTGCTACTACTACTATTACTACTACAAGTGTGCTACAAGTTTAGTAGAATAGAACTAAGAAATCTTCTCAAACACGTTTACGTACATTTTATGTAATTGTGAAAAGAAACATAAAGAAAAAGGAAAGACGAAGAGTTTATACAGCGCACTATGTGTCAATAGTTACGAGCAAGACCGGTAACCAGCATCAGCTTTTTTTGCGCCGTCTGTAACTATTAACACTTCCTTCGTACTTGCCATGTTCTAAAAGAAGCAACAGAACAACAATTCGACCATAACTGCAGCAACAGCAGTCATAACAATAAATCACCCATAGCAAATACTTTATTTTTTAGTGTGAATCGTGTTCTTTAGCTTTCACGCAATTATTTAAAGAATTTCTTTTATTTGCTTCCATCTTTTTTCCTCTTTTTTTCATTTAGCGCACAAACACATATATACATGAAATATACCAAGTATACCGAGTGCAATATAAAGTTGTTGGCTTACTTGGTAGCGTGAACAATTTAAAAAATTTATGTATAATATTTATATTTACTCCCATTGGAGGATGATTGGAGCGTTGGCCAGCGGTCAAAAAAAAAAAAAAACGCAAAAGTCTTAGTCAGCAGATAGGTTTTCGGTCGGTAAAAGAATTAATTGATTAATTTCGATACTTCCTTCTTTAATATATGAACATTTACATACGTTTATATTAATCCTTTTTTCTATATCCCACACTTTTGGTACAGGGTATACTCAGTTTGTGGATATGTACACAACAGGCAGATGACTTAAGAAAGACCCATCTTTTATTATAGCGATCAATTCAGGATCACTTACTGAATGGATCTAAACTTGTCTATGCGTCTGTTCGTCTGATGTGTGTCTATTTACCTTTGTGTTCAATTTAGAGGTCGTAATTTTTGAGATACTTTGAAGAGATGTAGTGCGCCGATGCCAAGGCGCTGTTGAAAATGGTTCGCATCGCATCATATTTTCGAACATTTTCTATATAACGCCTTATTTTGGAAAGTTATTATGAATAACTGCATTAAGCGACGTACTGCTGAGCATTTAATGGTCGGCCGTGACCGACTATATGGGTTTTGCTTATATTAAATTTAATTCAGGTTGACTGCTACGAACCTACGTTGTCCGAGTGTTCATTGTGAATTAAACAGCCTTCACTGTCTGGGCGCTTTGATCATGTTTTGATAAGTAGTTATTGTTGAGATAATTACTGGCTGTCTGTGTGAGCGAACGCGTGCTTTATCGCACCAAGAATAGCATATTGATCGTGCATGTAAGAGAGTCAAACATCTTCCCACGTGACTGTGTGGTAATCCTAACGCAAAGATTAAAGTTAAGCTCCTTAAAACTAAGCAAACCCTATGTAAAGCAACGAAAATACATTGGTTTCTCGGCATTGCAATTGTCAATGCTGCCAAAGCCCGCCCAAATATGACACAGTTCAAAATGACTTCACTGAAATTACGAGTTTAAAGGGATTATGTTGATTTTTATATTTTTTATATGATGATTACGGAATGTTTGTGTTTTTAGCTAGAACAGCGGGAAGCTTCAAGACTGTTAGGATCACTCAGTGAAACATATCAATATATATTTATTTAGCCGTTTGATGAAATCTAACAATTTACTCAGTAAAGTCGGTGGCTGACTATTAATGAATTCTTATGATTTTCCGATAGTAGTAACCTTCTATTACGATTATTTCCTTGTTTTAGAAAAACAAAAAGTAACGCCACTAAATCAACTATAATTTAAGTGAAATTGTGCCACTCTTCGTTCCGATATAATTTTTTTGCAAAGACAAAAAATCCGGCCTATTACAAGCATGCACATGCGTCATTGTGGCACTTTGAAAGTACATTTTTATACCTCATATAACTTGGTATGGAACGGAAGCTTATAATATCGAGAAAACGTTAAGATCGATTTTGACAAAATTTTGATAGGAAAATGGTGCTATTTGTTACTGAAGCCATTCTCCTATAGACATTTTTACAGAAAATAAGCATTTATACGATAATACGATTCAACTTTCAGTGTTCTTTGCGAAAATTTTATATATTATAGTGATTTGATGTATACATGAGTTGTGATGTTGGTTTCCTATGTTTTTAGTCTTCTCCATGTACAAAAGTTCTGAAAAAAGTTGACAACCATGACAACAATTGATATATTACGACGAAGATAGGTGAAAAATGTTGTTAGTCAAAGTGGTGTAGTAACAGTGATTTTTGTTCGATTATAACATTTTGACTTGCTTTTATATGAAACAGTGATGTGCAGATTGTAGACTATATGTGACAGAATAAACTATCGTACACCGCGGCGTATGAATAACAGAATAGTTTTTGACTTAAAAACAATGAAAAGTAAACTTGAGAGAACGCCGCGGCAAGAGCTAAGCTGGCCATTTCCCCTGCCACCACCTTTACACTTGCCACATTTCGATCATTAGAACAAAACATTCAAATAGGCATAGATCGATTTGACGGCGTAGGTGTAAAACATCAGGTCATATCTTGCAGATAGATATAGGAAAACTAAAAAAAAATGTTTAGTATTTTCGACTTTTCCACCGATAACTTGTGATATTAGAGATAGTTTTTGAACAAGATGTTGACTTTACAAATAAAGAACGAAGAAAGATAGACAAAGGAAATCACCTAGGATATAGAGGCTTGTCCTTGTTTTATATCTTATACTTTCACTAGCACGTTCATACATTTTTTAGTTTCATATTCTGCTTAATTAAATGTTTCTGCATAAAAACAAAAAAAAAAAAAAAGGAAAAAAATTAAAAACACATCTAATTCTTTTAACAGGAGTCATTTAAATGAAATAATTGAATTGATTCTATGATAGCAATAATAAATTGCAAATAATGTTGTTAGGTAAGCAAACAAGGGAAGAGAAAATCAATAAGAAAAGTAAAGGAAAAAAAAAACCGATTTTTTCAACCTGGTTACGATTAATCTTTATTCGAATTTTTTCCTTAAACAATTGTCATTAATGTTAAGAGTACGTGTGCGCGCTAGTGTGCATATAAAAGATTGAAAAGAAAGTGAATAACACTAAAGGATAAATCGAAAGACGTAAATACAGGTGCAGATTAAATGCAAACAACTCTGAAACATATAGAAGAATAAACACAATTGAATGATGACGACGATGATGAAAATGATGACGACAACGTTGCACATTGAAAAAGGCACGAAAGACAATTGGCTTGCAGCTCTGAAAGAATAATAACGTGTTCGTTGAAAAACAAATAGTTAAAGGAAGAGGACAACAGAGGTAATTTTTAAAACAATAAGGCGAGAAGACAATAAATAAAAAGAAGTACAAAGAAGAAAGGATAGATAGATATGCAGCATTTGCGGAAATGAGTGAATTGTTGCAACTGTTTGGGTTGCTTTGGCTTCCAATGAGATAGCCTACGTTCAGATCGAAATTTAGACTTCTCAACTACTACTTAAACAAGGGATATATTTTCAAATTAATAATTCACTGAAAGTCTAAGGATTTATACGAGATGGAGGGAAATTAAAATTTTACTTGAGATATTTTCCTTTTTTTATTTTTCCGCATTTGTTGAGATATCTTGGAAGTAGCAGAAGCCAATTAACACATAACTCATTACATTTATGATTATTATTATATTTATTTATATAAAATTTGTTGTTAGCTTATTTATCTACTTCTTATTAAATCGTTATTCACTATATACGTATTTATGACCTTTTTACAATTTTTTCAATCAGAAAGAGCGTTTAAGTTTTGGAACACAAAACCCCTTTTGATACGACTCGTAACGGGGGCAACGCAATTACTTTGTGATAAGTGGAGAAAACTTTCATAAAGTAATTTGTGTGCAAGGTATTGATATTGAAAAAAAGGAAAAAGAGTTACAGATGCATATGTATGTAAATTTTTGCATGTCTATGTTTATGTTATTATATATATGACTGTATGTTTATGCCCCTCTGTATTTTATTTACTCTGTTCCCTTATGCGATCTATCCATTTCTTTATACGACTGTTAATCAATGCCCCTTTCTTTTTTTCCACTCCCGTTTCATTCCCGTTTTTCCAGTCGATAGCTTAGGGGATGCACTGGAGGCAGTTTTGTTTGCTTTATAAAAGAGCACTTCTTTGCTCAATGGATTGTTACTGTGGAGGAAATACAAACTAGCTGAACAGAACTAGTTAGGATGTAGAATACTGAGAAGTAGTTAGTAGTCGAGAGCATGGAGCAGCCTATGTCAGTTGTTCTTTGTCGACGCACAAATGTCTTGAGGAAGGATAATTTGGATTTGACTAATTGGCATTGTATGGGAGATTCAAACGCAAGGGTGACTGAAGGGCTTGTAAACCAAATTTAAAATTCACGGGGGTCAGGGGCTCATTCACTAAACACCACTTATGCTTTATAAAGGTACTAAGGAAACCTTATGTGAGTTGTGACTGTTGGGTAAGGCTCTTCGGGAAGTATCGCGGGGGCTGTGATTTTCAAACGTTTCCATTAGAGCATAATGAGCGGTGCTAAGAGACCCCAACATTCCACAGAAGAGATTTATTGGCCAAGCGCATTAAATCGATCTGGAATTCCAGGCGTAATGGAACCGCTAGTTTATGGGGATTGTTTCATTCTCCCAGGGGGCCCCGGTTCACACTAAAATTACGCGTTATGTCAGGGGACACACACATCGACTGTTTATCTTCCTATTTGTCCATTTCCTTGTGCTTTAATAAAAATTGAAAGAGAAACTTGATATTATATTAACCGAAGTCATGAAGTCTAGCTATTAGAATTTAAAGCTCAGTGCAGATGCATTGGAAAACGAATTCGTGATATTCTGTTTAAAAGTAAAAAACTTTCTCTGAAACTGAAATGATAAATTATGTCAGTTGGCAGCTTTTCCACAGCTTAAAAACTACTTTTGCTAAAGCTATCTAGCTATTAGCTTCCTTGTAACGGTTGTTTGTACTGGTTGGATTTAAGATCTCATTTCACCTTTTGCTAATATCCTTTGGTAATATTCATATAAGAAATCGCAGAAAATCTTTGCATGATGAAATTATTCTTTGAAATTCGTAAACATTTTTCTACAAACTGTTCAAAGAAATCCGTTAAGTTCTGGTCTGCCATCAAAACACTTTAGCGAGGAACATGTCGGCAAAATCATAGCAAATTTGCTTTAAAATTACTATTCGATAAGTTTAGTCTTATGATTTTATGATTCCTAATTTATTCCTGTTTAATATAATATCTAGGTCGATAAATTATGTGCAGTACTCGTCAGCTATGGTTCGAAGTGATTTTTTTGCTCCTCAAAAATTAAAGTACAATTTTGCGGAAGGCAATTTTAATGTGAATCGGTCATGGCTATCGCTCGCTTAATATCGTTATTCATATAACGACTTGTTAAAATTAAGTGTTATATAGGAATTAGTCGAAGCAGTCGTTCAATCCGATCCATTTTCTATGGCATTTGCCTTTGGACGTAAGGAATGCAAATTCGGAGCAAAAACTTAAAATGATTCATCAAAACGCCTATGTCAGGTGCTTTGGTTTTTTTGAGAGACGGCTTTAGTCGATAATGTTAAAGCATTTAAGACAACTGATCTAGAAGATAGGATGTTTAAGGACGAATAAGCCCGAAAGAGCATAAATTTTTGTGTCTTTTCACTTCAGATGTATTTACATTTGGATTTGCGCAGCAAATATTTGATTATTATCAACGTTAGTGAATCTTTTCGCGTGATTCCGTACGCTTACCTCCTTAGATGCAGCATGAGCGATTCAAATGATATCAAAACCGAAGCGATATTTTAAATTTTCGCTATACAAACGAAACAATTTAGTTAACTTATCTCCTTTTGGTAAATACCCAACGAAAGTAAAGCAGATAATAAACAATAAAGGCAAAAGTCAGAGACAATTCAAATTGATAGACAAAGTGGAAAAAAGTTCAGTGAAGCAGACTGAAGACAAGAAGAAAAGAGAATAAGAAGAACAAAGTGAAGGTAGATTCTTAACGTTTGTTTGTAGACGAACTTACGTTTTGAATATAGGTCGATGTGCCTTAACGTTATAAACGCATCATCATTCTAGCTGAACAGGGCAGCGTAATATTAGTCTTATAATCATTGAAAATTTTTATTGTTGCTATTGCAAAGTAATGATGGAAGGAAGTCACAGGTAATCAACTAAACAGAAAATTTCATTATAGAGTTAAAAATTTCTACAAAAGATAACTAAGAGTAAATTGTACTTAAACCTGTTTCTTTTAAGCTAATATTGAAATTTAACAGAATTTTTATTTTTTTTTTTGTTGGTTAAGGAGTTGAAGTGGAAAAATGTTCCCAATTAAAATCTTCATCCATTATAAAGTTTTCTCGAGTTTTTTTTCTTTTTTCATGTGTTTGCATAAAAATAAAAAGGAAAATAACGTATGAGTATTTCTTAGAGCTTGAAAAAGTTTTGAAATGTAAAAAAAAAAAAAAAAAAAAAAAAAAAATAAAAGAAAACCTAATGCTACCGCCTTTGGTTTTGCATTCCCTATATATATGTATGCAGCACAAGATTTCAAACATATTTACCATCAAGCCACACATACAAGCATTCTTTTTTGTATTCTACACTCTTCCCTTGTGTATCTATCACTCATGGTCTAACTGATTTTCGTCCATGAGACTTACTGACGTGCTTTCTCGTAAGTTTTCATTCTTTTGCTGTTGCTGTTGCTGTTGCATATTCTGTGTTAGCTTTTCGGTTAAATTTGTTAGTTAGAAGAAGAGAGAAAAAAGGGTGAAAAAAGTTTGTGCTTTAAAGTTTTCTTAATAAAAATAAAAAAAAAATAAAAAAAAAATAAGCTAAACTTGCTAATGTGTATTTGGTCACAAATTGTATTTTCACCTTTTTACTTTTTCCAGAGTTTTAAAGATGTAATTTGATGTTTGATGGTAAAACTTGGTGTTTTCTTGCTTTCAGCTCTGGTGCAATACTTTGGAAAAATGAAATTTCTATGCACTGTTTGCATGTAGAAAAAAAACTTTTTAAATATATGTAGAAGTCTTCTTAAAGACTTTAATCTTTGAACACTAACATCTAAAAACTTTTTCGACTCGTTTTTATAAATGTATTACGAGTTTTATATATCAAATTTATTTAAGACTTTGTCGGTCGTTTAAGAAACGTGTATTAAATTTTTTTCTAAATATTTATAATTAAAAGTTTTTTCTTAAGCTTTAAAAAAGCAAGAGATTCGTAAAAGAGAAAGATTTTTTATGAGGTACGCAACATACGTTTTAGGAAAATGTTGATCATATTTAATTAGCACGAGATGTTCACTTAAACTCATCCTGGAACGCATATATAAAAACAATATTTCAAAATTGTAATTATTGAAGCAACACAGTGAATGAAAAACACGATTGAGCGGTGAAACTTTTTATACCCACCACCTAAGGATGAGACGTACATTCATTTGGTCGAAACGTTAGTGATAACCAGAAAAAAATTTCAGAGACAGAGAGAGAGAGATATAACTGATTTTGAACCCATTTAAGCATATCGATTTGCCCGTCTGTCTATCCGTCCATGATAACATTCTATATCCTCCTACCACAATTTTCCATAATTTTCTTCATTGTTGTCGTTCACCATGTAATTTGAAACATAAACTTTTCCATGGGTCCTTTGACCCCTGGGACGACGGCTCCTTTTCTCATTTTTTAAAAGAAAATCTTAATTTTTGCTTCCTTTTCTGATTCGATTATTATAGGTTTGCAACAAGATTCCCATTATGGGTAACGTTGGGTTATGTTGTCTAATTGCTACACTTGTAAAAGTCGTCTGTTGTGTAAATTTAAGAACAGATAGTGAGTGATAAAATATTATTTTCTATAGCTGTTAGTTAAAGAAGATTTTTTTGAAAATATTTGTTATGAAGCTAAAAATCTCGATTGCGTCCTCAGAACCCTTAGAATCTCTTTGAACGAAACATCTGAATATGCACTCGTGTATCAAATAGTCGGGTAATATGTTATTGTTTTAGACTTGGCAGACAAAAGGATGACCAGCATGTGTAAAACGCTAACTACACGGGCTTAAAAAGCAACTGGAACAACGCTTGTTTGCTACTCAATCGTGGCATGCATATAAGTCAATAAATTAATAAATGCAATCTCACAGACTTGGCACGTGGATATCAAATTGACAGACATATTATATAAACATATTATGTAATAAATAGTCTTCAAGGATAATCGCAGAAAAGGGCTACTCAAGAGAGTTTGATTGCAGTAAAACCTAAAAATTCAAGCAAGTCCTTTGAAATGATAAAAGTAAGAAGCCATTTTTATAGACTAGATGTACCGATGGGATGGCCGACGGCGTATAATATGTATGAAAAAATCGTAAAAAGCGCGAACTGGAAAAGTGTGTGGGAAAATATTACGCAGACTTGGAACACATATAAGTTCTTTTGAAAAGAAAATGTAAGAAAACAAATCTGTAGGTCGTTACCTAGATAAGCGGCCGTCCAACAAAGACTACGCAGTCTTAACAGATAGTATCTGAAAGGTTGTTTTCAAGAGGAGACATAGCAAGTTTTATGCCTGATAACGACCTTTAGTGCATCGATTTGATGATAATGATAATAATTAAAAGGGATTGAATAATCATCGTGTGAGAAAAAGAAAACCCAAACCACAAAGACTGATTATTTCTCAATAATATTTCAAAAATACGGTACACATTGAAAAAAGAAATTATTTACCTCAAAAAATTGTTATGACGTTAGAAGAGTGAAGATATATTGTAGTGAAAACACAATAAACATTTCGATAAATTGACGTTTATTATAATTCCCTATAGAATTCCCTTAGTTTGACTTAAATTCTGACTTTAATTTTTACTCAAGTGAACTGTGGTCAGTGTCTTATATAATAAATTATGGTGCTGACTTAAGCAAAATAGTAGTTTTAAACTAAGTGATATTACTAAAGTTACTTTTAATGTGAGTTATAACTAAAGTAGGTTATCTTAACTAGGTTACAGCTAGACTTACATTATGTGGAAATATAAGAAAGTGTAAACTTAGCATCAGTGATTAATAAGTGAGTAAGTCGAAGTAAGTCGATGAATCGATAACGCTACAATACAATGTAATTTCGTACTTGTTATTGCAGTTGCTTAGAAATTACGACTATGCGTTGTCCTTTTCACCAAATTTTTTCTCATCCTTTGCAAACATTTCGGCAGAAGTGCTCATAAACAATGCCCTCGTCTTTCTATTATTAAATTTTTCCATACAATTTTAAATACATGAAAACTTTAATCTGCTCTACATTTTTCGCGACACTTTTCTAGGTTTAAAAGTTCGCCGTAAATTCCCTCACATGTGCACGGCTCGTCCCATCATATTTTTCCCTACACTTTCCAACGTGTTAACCTACTTGTTTGAGCAAATGAAAGTTTTGCTTTAACAATAATACGATATCTCTTTAATGATGGACTCGCTATAAATTATATGAATTTAAAGAAAAACGTATGTAACTTAAACGATACGATACTAATGTATTGCGTCGCCTTACACAACTTATCTTCGAATCAAATCTGAAAAATGTTTAACAGTATAAGGTTTCATTTATTAAGTGCATAGGAAGAGCGAAACGTAATTTTTTGTTTCATAAAAAGCATGCTTCAGTAATGGTTGCAACGTCAGTTTATCTCACCCACTAAATCTATTGGGTCAATAGCTGCATCTCTTTATTTACCAGCTCGTTTGTTTCTCATCTACTGCGGATAACTTGTGTTAAGTAATTACGTGCGGTTACGACTTGTATCAAAAAAAAGAACGTGTTTTAATTATTTCAAGTGTTACTTGTATGCATTATGTATCGTTGTAATATGTTTACAAAGCGCGTGCGGCCATTAACTGTGGTCAGCAACGCGAAAGTAGATAAAGCTCTGTAGTTTTTATATTGAATTGAAGATTTTTTTTTTTTTTTTTATATGCTGTAAGGATGAAGAATGCAAGGGAAGAGAAGTATAAGAAAATGTAAAGAGATAAAGAAAAGATAATTCTTGTGCAAGTGAATTGATAGAAAACTGAAGAAGAAAAACAAATAAATAAATAAAATCTATTTAAGTAAAATGGATGGGAAAAATATTTAATTAGAAATTACTATAAAAGATCTCTCAAAGATTGCCCTAAGTAAGCGAAAAAAATTCTTAATATACGATATGATTTTTGTATTATCTTTCTTATGAAACAAATCAATTAATTGATCCTTAGTAGAAGCTGTAAGTTTAAATATCTTTGCATTATTTAAATACTCATTTCAAAGATAACTATAAGCAAATGCTGCTTTAATTAAATTCTTGTGTCTCTTTAAGAATATTTTATCTAAATCTGCTAAATATTGGCTTACAGTTGTGCCTGGCCATGGCCCAGTGCTGGGAGTCTTCGATTAGCATAATGTCTACTCACTCATACCAAATCACGTACAGTTGAGACTGTCTTAAGCTTTCTTAGATTTCAATCTCAGTTCCCTGAGATATAGAATTAGTCTTAAGATTTTTAGTTTACTCTCATTGTCTTACAGTTGCAATGTGTGGATTCCAACAAAGCAGCTCATTAGCATTATTTGATATTATTTTCATTTAAAGAATTGCATATGAGGAAAAATAGGCAGTGATAAGTACACAAAAAGCTGGCTCCATGTGTTTTCATATTCATGTTGGACGTACAGGTAGTTTACTGACAGTTTAGAAAAAAATCGTTTTATTCCAGTTGGTCATTATAATAGGCTGATGCACAACAACATAATTCGTTTATTTAAATTAGTTAGATTTCATCTATCCGTCCTCTATGCGTCCCTTTTTGATGATTGAAAAGCCCAAGAGCAACTAAAATTTGCATACACGAGTTGAGTGAAAAGGACATGTTCAGGAATCAAACGATTAAATTTTCTCGATTTTTTTTTTTCTTTTTTTGGTACGAACGTTGATATATATCTATTCGTGTTCAAAAGTCCAATTATATTTTCAGCAAGCGAAAATTCTTAAAAATCGATCAACATTTTTTGATATCGAGTAGATACTGTGGCGTCATGCGCTTGAGATTTGACAGCAGTTGCTCCGGAAGCCGCTATTCAGAAATTGAATTTCATGACTGCGGTAATTTCTAGTAGGCATGGTTTTGTTTTCTCTTATTTCACAACTTGGTCATCCAATTTGTAATTGTTTGGTTTGATAGAAGGTCTTGCGCAAAAACATAAATAACAACTGTTCGGGAAAACCGTCGTTTACTTTCAGATTATTGTGCTGAGGGCGCTGCAATTGTTGACCAATTTATATATTAGTTGTTGATTCTCGTCAACTTTCTATAATATTCTGACCATCAAGCAGTGCTCGATATTCTTGAGGCTTAGCAAGAAAGGAATATCGACACGATTTGATATACGCATCCACAACTGGGGAGTATACAAAGCTATAACTTCCTGCTTTAAGTAGATTTGGTCATGTTCGCTTATCCGCCTTCATCACCATTATACCTTACACTACTTCCTATGTATTAAAGATTTCTCTACGTGTAATATCCAAAAGAATTTAAGATATAGCCACTTCTCATTATATACCGATCGATTGTGAATCGGTTTCTCTGCCCATGTATTCTTGTATTCAATCTACAGATTGCAACTTTTGAGATATTTTGATATAATACGATTTTCTGAATCGACCTAAGCTTGGCTGTCCGTCTGTCCATCTGTTCGTTTAACGTCTATCCATGTATTTTCGTGTTCAAGCTACAGGTCGCAATTTTTGAGATACTTTGATGAAATTTGGTATAACGACGCGATTTGGCCGAAGGACGAACTTTAGTGAAAATAGAGTTGATCGGATCACTTTTTCAATCATTCATTTATTAAATATTTGCGAAAAATTTGAATCGAATGAATTCGAAACGAATAATTTTTAATATTTTATGAAGAAAATTTTTACTTAGTAGCAATTTAGCAAAAAAATTAAATAGATAAACGTTAAGTAGATAATTTGGATTACATAGATCTATTTTTTGGCTACACTATGCATAGCAGTTCTCATGAAAAGTTAACCCTTATACGGTGACAAATTCTAAGTTGTAGTTTTCCACCACTGAATTATAGAAATTGTATATCTTTTTATAAAATAAAGGCTAAAAGGCTGAAAATTATAATAAGGTCCTTAATAAATAAGTTGAGTTTGCTAAATTTGGATCACGTCATGGGACCTTTTAGGCAACCTTCGGTTTAAGAGTGCTTATGAAAAGTGTGCGTACAAAACTAAAAGAGAAAGTGAGTTAGTTCTAGTAGGGTCTTTAATGGTCGGCTTTGCCCGACTCTAATATTTTCTCTTGTAAGAATTTCTACATCTACAAAATCTAGAGCATATATATATACTTAAGTGTACAAGTCATGTTTGAAAGAGGATGTGTGATGTACGTTTTGAAGACAAGGTCGGTAAGCAGATAGCGATTTAAAATCCATTACAAATATTTGTAAAAGTTGTGCTAATAGTAAGAGGCTTCGATTGAGTGAAAATGTGAATTATTTTTTTAATTGTTCCAAGTGAGTGGCAAAAGTGCGCCGCATGACTAATATAATTTTTTAACTGATTTTAAATTCATGAGAGGCGTTACATGCCCTTAAAAACTTACAAGAGCTCTGTTTTCGGAAATTAAAATGCACTTAATTAAATTTGTAAACAAAAGTGTTTGTTTTGTTTTGCTTTCTCCCTGCAGTTAATGAAATTTATTTATTTAATGATTTTATATGAAATATACTTAATAAAAATTATTTAACAAATTTATAAACCGCATACACACTCTACCTTGACATTTAGATCGAAGAAATAAGTTTACTATGCTAACAGATTTAATTTATTAATGTCAGCTCATCAAAAAGTATTTGTCCATATTTATATACATACATTATTACATGTTTGCTTAACTGTCTATAAACTTGCATAAGAGACATAGGCCCATACATATAGTATACTATGTATAGCATATAAGTAAGTTTGACATAAAAACCATGTCACTAATTACACATAAACCACACATTTCAAAATTTCAATTGCGAAACCACAAAATGTTGCACAATTTCGTACAGTTTGTGGACAGTATGCTGTCGTTTACATTTTCAATGAATTAATTCTGCTGATGTTAGTAAAAATTTTTTTTTTTTTTTAAATTCATTTATGAGAGTACAGAGGTAATTGCAAGGCAGAGCTTGAAATACCAATAAAAAAAAAGAGAATAAAATTACAAACATTTTCAAAAAGTAAGAAAATTACATTCGCTGAATCTTTCATACCCACAAGATCTTCAAGAGCTTCAAAAAGCTTAAAAAAAAAAAATTCGTTACTCTGCCAACCCATTCTCTTTGGGTTACGCGTATATCTATTCAATATAATGAGCAATAAATCAATATCTTTTTTGCTTTTGAAAAGGAAGGTATTCCAAGTTTATTGGGATAGAAGCATCGTTTGCCTGCAAGTCAAGCAGTTTAAAGTCGACATCTTCATTTTTGCGACCAGAAGAGTACCAACAACAAACACCAGACAGACATACAGATGGACAGACATGGCTATATCAATTCAGAATTTCATGCTGATCAAGAATATATATGCTTTGAATGGTCTCTCAAGCTTCCTTTTGGTTTTTACATATATTGTGTTAAAAAATCTTAGTGTAGAGATTGCCTAACAAATCATTGATCTAAAGCAGCAAAGACTGAAATCTCCTCCGAAAATATTTAATTGAGAAAAATTTTACTTTAGGAAACGATACGTTAAGTTTTTGCAGACGTGTAACAACACACAAGACAATATATGATGAATTCAATTTTTATTTGATAAGTACTCGCATATATTTTGACCAGCGAAATTTATCGAAGAAAATGATAAAGTAACGTTAGGCATCAATTTACACAAGGATTAAATGCAATGATTTTGATCTTTCTCGGCATAAAATAACAGTTTTCCAGTTGTTGTTATTGAGTTTTACTGTGCATACACACGCTAATCATGAAATGCTCAATATTGCATTTTCGACACTGACTACGTTTGATGTTTAATTCTGCTGAAATCTGCTGCCGAAGGCCATCAAACACTTTTACAAGATGGTGATGCTCTTCCATCATATCTCCTAAAATAAAGAGTTGCCTGGCGGACCAAAAAAGTTCGAAGATAATGAATTGTAGAACTTATTGGACGAAAAACCAGCTCAAACTCTCAAAAAGAACTTACAAACAGCTTAGCAATTCGTGAGTCAAGTGTTCCTAGACGTTTAGATGCGACGGCAAAGATCCAAAAAGAAGGGAAAATGACTACCATAGGAACGGACTGACATGAAACGTTTCACCATCGCGGTTTCATTGCTTGCCAGACCAAAAAAGAAGAGTTTTCTCTGTTTGTGTGTGTGTGTGCGTGTGTGCGTGTGTGTGTGTGTGTTTTGTGACTCGTGGCGAAAAGTGGATCTAATCCAGGCGCCTTATGTCATGGGTTAGTCCAGGATAACCATTCATATCTAAATTGAAGCGGAATATTCGTAGCCATAAAGTTTTGCTATCCATATAGTGGAAGCGGCAAGGCGTAGCGTATTTCGAGCTGCTAAAACCGAAAAAGCTATCAAAATACATGAAGCAGCTAATATGTCAATAGGTTCAGAAAACGATTCTGAATGCATATCCCTTCGTCTAATGCTTCTTGGTGTATTTTTGTACTTAAACTGAAAATTTCGGATGGAACTATTTTTTTACTGTTCTCTCATATAAAAAACTCCTTCAAAAAATATGCTTGTACATAGATAGCAAGAGGTATTATTGCTATTATTATTATTAGTTAAACCAGAGAATGAAATCTAAGACTAATGTCTTAAAGGCCTAAGCTACCAGTTTTATTGAAAACTCTGTTGAGTTTTGAGCCCACGACCATTGGGCTGATAGTCGAGGCTATTTGCCTACTCGGCGGACATAGAAAGATCTAAGTTTTGCTATTCTATGAAGAAAACTTGCCCTGCAAAATTAGGACCATAAGCTCTTACATACGACAATAATCGTCTACAATGTGATTGTTGGTATTTTAGGACGAAAATGGGTTATTAACAGTCGGCCTAATCCAACTACAATGTTATATAACGTTATATTACTATTCCGACGTTTCTGTTGAACAAAAAATACCTGCAGGTACTTTGTGTTATCATTAAAACTTAGGCGATACTTTTGCAATTGTCTACTATTGCTGACCGTGTTTGAGTGTTTATTCGCCTGCCTTACAGGAAAGTTTTGCGTTGTCTTCAATAGCCTGTGCGCAAAAATTTGGTTTTAATTATCATTTTTGTTATTGTCTTGCATTGCGTTCGTATCTTGTCGCATAGAAACTGACATAGAGTGAGTAAATAGTAAATAACAAAACGTAGAAACTAATTTAACACTTCGTGGCAGGAAGCTTTTTTGAGCGACAAATGCTTTGTTTACGAAAACTGCAAACTTTTTCTTTCCTCTACCTTTCAGCGACGCATTGTATACGAGGAAAATAATCAAACAACCTATCTATCATCGAATACGTAGCAACCTCTCCTACGCAACAGTATTTCAAGCATTTTTTTTTTTTTTTTTGAATTATTCATGGGTTTCTCAAATCATTACACAATATGTCGACAACATTTTTGATGGTTCTGTGAATGCATGGAAAACACAAACTCATCGCATTATGTAACAAACAATTATAGATTTACCCATACACTCGATTTAGTGGAGACGTTGTACGAAGCAAGAGTCTAAAAGTATAATTCAACCATTGCTGTGCTTTAGATAAATGCATGTATGGCACATGCAATTGCATGGATTTTTGCTTTTCCTTTTCAAAACAAGCTCAGGCAGTATTTTTCAAACATCAACATAATACGATGATAACATGATGTTGCTTTCACTGGCAGCGTGTCCTCATATTCATAGTCATAGGTGTAGTCATGAACTTGCATGCAATTGAAATATGAGAACATTTATAAGACCTGTGATAATTGTGTGTGCTTTTTGGTGCATGTTTCCATTTACAGACATATTACTCTTATGCTGCATAGTTCTTGGAAAAAAATTGAAAAAAATTGCTCTTTACATTAATAAGCGGTGAGTGAAAAATTAATTTAACGCATAGCAGGTTGCCTTAGTAAAGTGACTTGTAATAATTTAATATCTTTAGAACAAGCTGCATGGCAAGGTATCGTGTTAAGTTAACATTGCAAAACAAAGCATTCTGACACTCAAAGACATCCAAAGAGGAATTCTAATAGCTTAACGAGCCGTAAACCTATTAAAAGTGTATAAACAAAGTTAGTAAATAAAACAAGTGAAATTATTATAGTCAAGCAAAAGCTACTTTTAAACGTACTATACAACTTCACTTAATGAAATTTTTATTTGTTTTTTTGATAAAATACCAAAAATTAGACTTCATTTTCTCAAGCAAAATGAGGTATTTTTACGGTAAAGCTTATGTGTGACGTGAGCTGACTTCGTCAAAATTTAGCGAAACTAGTATTCTTCTCAGAGACTTTGTTATTCGTCACAAATTTTACTAAATTTTTATTATACGGACCTACGCTTGTCTATCCGTCTGTCCGTTTGAATATATGAATATATTTTTGTGTTCAAGTTACAGGTCGCAATTTTAAAGATATTTTGATGAAATTTGCTATCCTGACGTTGTTATACATAAACAAATTGCATTTTTCGAAAATTTACTGAGTAATAGTGGTTCGGTATTCTAAATTGGTATGAAAATTTTCGATCGGCTAAGGTAGTTTTTTGAATCCCCTCTCATATAATCGTTTCTAGGAAAAATAAATGATAAGAAGGTCTAATTTTCAATATTTCATGGTGAAGACTAGTTTATTATATAATTTAGACCAATTTGGTCTAATTTCCGAATACCACCGCGGATAGGGATTCTCATGAAACTCTTATATGCCGAAAGGCCTAAGTGTTAATGTAATGATGAAAATTTGTTCATGACAGTAATTTGATATTAAAAATTAAGTGGACCTTGTTTGAATCACATGGGTCTCTTTCTTAGACGTCACTCTATACAAGATTTTTCATGAATAGTAAGCCCTTCCGAAGCCTTTAAATTTTATGATGAAAATTGGTCCATAGTAGCAATGTAACAGAAAAATTAACTGTACCGAATTTAAGTCACATAAGTCCATATTTTAGACGCCAACCTGTGTAGTGGTGATCACGAAAAGCAA
Organism: Glossina pallidipes; assembly: GCA_000688715.1. NCBI lineage: Eukaryota > Metazoa > Arthropoda > Insecta > Diptera > Glossinidae > Glossina > Glossina pallidipes. Next base: position 556,533 of record KK499795.1, on the reverse strand, counting down.
GCCTTTATATGAAGGGAAAGTTTAATTTTTAGTTTTTTATGACGGACACTGAAAAATATTAAAATTTTTGAGATGTAAATTAAATTTGACAAATTTTAGTCATGTCATGAGATGTCTTGAGCATCTGCTAATATGCGGACTTTCATGAAAAATATCCTTTTGTATGAAAATAATGTGTAATTGTTACCAACACGAGTATCTTGTTACCAAAACGAGTATATAATTGTATTAAGCGAGGTGGTGTAGGGTATCTAAAGGTCATCCTTGCCTGACTGTAATGTTCTTGGTTTTTTGTTATGAAGTACTAAAAATTAGATTTTATTACTATACGAAGTCCGACTTTTTCCTTATATGGTGTAGAGTCCAAAACATTGACAGACGTGATCCAAATTTGCTCAAACCATGGACTAAATTATCGATGAATTTTCGTCGTGAAATATTAAAAACTAGACCGTTTTGTTTCATTATTGACGTTTAATTTTTGTAGAATCATTCAAATGGGAAGAAAGTTCAAAAATTGGTCTCATCTTGTCCCGATTTTCTACGTTTATTTTGATCAGAACTTTTTCTTACTTTCTACCCATTCTTGTCGAGAAATATTAATAGTTGAAATTTTTTCTTATAACAACTTTCTCAATGCAAGGGGTTACGTGGAGAATGGATAGGACCGTAGTTCGATCGATTTTCTATAGGGTTCGGCCTTTGTCAAAGACGTATCTATGTATCAAGCTTCGTCAAAATATCTCAAAAGTGGCGCTATGTAGGTTTAGACTAAATATATGAATATACAGAGGGACAGCTGATGATTCCGAATCGATCGGTATAATATAAGTTGATTTCGGCTTAAGCAATTCTGAGTGTTAGATACATCCGCACACATTTAATATACTTTACATACAAGTGGTGTAGGGCATAACGACATTACGTTAATTATAATGAAAGGAAAAAAGGATATCCTATCCTTAAGAAACAAGAAAGCATAAAATAAAATATCTTAAAAAAAAAAATGAATAAATATGACCCTCAACAAAAGCAAAATAATAATTATTTTGCATAACTTTTTTATATCCACCATCGAGGTATGAAGGTATACTCAATTTGCCAAAACGATTGCAACGGCCAGACGACAGCTTCAAAGACCCTACAAAGCATATAAATTCTTGACCAACATAAAATTTAGAATCGATTTAAACATGCCTGTGCGTTTGTGTGTGGTTGCTTTCTGGGCTTTTTGCTTACTAGACATATATTAAAATAGACACACAACAAGACTTTCCACATATATTGTACAACGATCGACCATAGAATACAAAAATTTCGTTTTTTGTTTTCTTCTTTAGTTTGTTTTAGTTTAGAATAACAGTTGTGGGCACAAAAGATTCGGTCACTGCCGAATATAATTTTCTTACTTGTTTGTGTTATATTATTTTACAATGTTTTTCTCTACCTCCAGCTAAATGAATGTGAATAAATATGACAGCGCAGCGCGTGCATACAATAAGAGGCAAATTGTTATTAATTTTATTAGCTTTAGGGATTTTTTCGTAAAGTCCGTTTAAAGTGATAAAAAAAATTTGTAACAAACCTATTAAAACTTAATTATAAGTCCTTTGTGCAAGTTATTTATAAGTCCGATTAAAAGCAATTTTATATTCAAAGTCCACACTTTTAATAAAACAGTTTACCTATTGCCTTTTCGCTATGCTCTTATAAATTATGATGATATGATTTCTAGATATGAAGACGTTAAAGGAATCAATGGCTTCTACACCAAATCACTAAACGTAGCTAAAGCAGTCCTTAGCAGTTCTTGGTTATACCGATATTTGTGTGACATCTTGCTCTGTTATGTTGGGACCATATGTCGAAAATTTACATATCTTTTCATTTATCTTAGAAGTAGTTGTCTCTTGAATGTCTGTCGGTAGTAGTCACCGTTTATATTAGTTGACAGATGTTTTTCTCCGAAGAAAAAATCCCACAACTCAACGCCAGGGAATCGCAAAGTCAAGATTGCCAAATCTTTATTAACATTGAGTCAAACAAAAGCTTTCATTGACAATGACTTTATGGGGGAAATAGTTGTACTAGCGAGTACATTTTAAAGCTAATTCGTAAGGAATGTTCACCTCCGGTTCTCAACTTGTCAAGTCTTTGCGATATATTTGCTCACTAATATTGAGTCAAATAGGATGTTTATCGCTTTATTGCCGTAATCTTGTAATCAGAACCAAAATATTTCTTCATAAGCATGCGTCGATTGATGACCTACGAGTTATGATTCCAGGAGCAAGCGGACAATTTTGTCAGGCATAAATCTTCAGCCTAAATCAGAAACCCATTTGTATTCGCTGCAGTCATTTCAAAAATGCTTTCAATCGGACGACACTGTCATAACTAATAAAAAATTATGAGAAATCTGTTCCATTTTTCAAAGTAGGACACACCCAAAAATCTGTTCTACTTTTCGCCTTTTGTATTGAAAAAAATTACTTTCGCCGCCTTGAAGCCAAAATGAAAACTACTCAACGTATGTATGCAAAGTTTCGAGACCAGTGGAACAAGAATATTGCACGCATAGCATTCTTTTGGCCACTCAAGAGATACCAACTATAGGTGGGCGTAGTGATGTCCAGGAAAATACACGAAGGGGAACAAGTCAGTGGAGATTTTGTGATTGCGAGTCTTGAGAATGAAATGAATGTTGTTCTCCAAAGGCGGGCGGTGTGACTGAGGAGCAACGAGTCGCCGTAGCTAGTCATGCAGTATGCAAGCGCTTCCAAGACAAGTGGAAGAAAACGGTGAGAAAGCCTAGTTCTCTCATGTTCAAGAACTTGATTGGTGGAAAAATCTCTCTTATTTGCATTGAATACTTGCCCCGGATACCTATGTACATATGCATGCATATATATATACACATATACAAATATATACATGAGCTCACATAACGTCGATATCTACGACATGTGAACATCGTAACGAATAAGTCGAGTAAAGGGTGAAACGGCATAAACATCTAAAGTGAGACGTACGATTTTGGTGAGGAAAACTCGTTGAGAACGCTTTAAAAATCTTCTATTCAATATTGAATATCAGTGAAAGAAATCCACAGTTTTACCTTAAGGTGCGTAGACGAAGATGTTTCTAGGTAGAGTTTCTTAAGTAGAGTAACCAGCACCAAATATTAAACACTCTTTATCGGCCTTTTGTTGTTCGTGTATCGCACAGAAATAAGAAAATAATGGTAAAGAATAAAGTCTTTTATGTGCCAACTCGGAGACTTTTCATCGTATGCAGTAAAAATCATTTTCCCCACCGTTACTCAATGTAATAAATAATCAATGCAACATAGCTGTCGGATTCCTTGGTTAAGCAGCCAGTTAAAGGTTTAAAATGTCAGCGATTTATGTGTATTTATTTAACCCAAAGAATTTTTTGGCATTTTGCATAGATTTGGTGCAACACTAAGGAGGAAATTTATGGATTTTCTTCGATAAAAGCTTAAGTCTATCGATATGAAAGCCAGTATTGAAATTGAATGCTGGAAAAAGTGTGACAAATGGCTGGCTAGAGAGATAAGAAATTGCAAGCAGAGGCTTGTTACAGTCACTATTAGTGTTGGTTTAAGCGTTGTTGTGTGTGGCAATGTTGTAGCATTAAAATCATAAATTTTTTACTAGTTGTCTGGATTAATTTTTATTATAAACAGTGTTGTTAAGGTAAAGAAAGGAAGGTCGTAAAGGAATTCACGATGTGTTTCAATAGGCTAAGAGAAAGTTATGTGCAGGCAACTGTTGGATAAGAGTAAGTTTTTAACATCTTACGGATGGTTAACAATAAACTTTGCTTGCAAGAAAATTAAATTGTTAAATATGAGTCGTGAATAGAAACTTCAAGGTCGGACGGGGATACTAGAGCCTTTGAAACAAAAACATGATGTGTGCAATACTTTGAGGATATCAACAGCATCGATTTAAGTGCAGGCCTTTTTATTAACGTTTTAAAGAAAAATTTTGCATTTTCACTTCGATGAGCTGATTTTTTGCTAGGTTTTATATATCTTTTCTGCAATAAGATATTTAAAAGCTCTCTGAACCCTTCTTTATAAGAAAGTCTACAAATTTAATTAAATTTTTCTAATTTATTCGAATCAAATTTTTACACTTCGTCGACAGATTGTACCACATTCATATACTCTTCCCGACTTGTAAGCAGTAAAATTGTTGGGGTAAAGTGCATTCAGAGATCATTACAAGATAATGTGTTTCTTTGAACGGACCGCTTAAACACGCGGAAGGGCTTTGTACGGAGCATTTGTGCAGACACTATCCTTAAATCTTAGTCTACATCAGCTGGACACGGCGATAATCTAACTTTTTAGAGTCTACGAAGAGACCGGCTCCTGTCATCTACAAAATCAAGTTATCAATGAACAGCACTCTCTCTTTTCCTAACCATTTCCACCCGATTAAATGCAGCTTGCGAATTTCGTTTATCAACCCCTCCATTTCATTCTCTTTATAATCATATGGCCATACGCAATGAAATGCTGCCAAATTGCGTTGCCGTTACGATCTTCTCTTTAAAGTCACTCGCTTTACATTTTCTTTGCTACCAAGGTCCCACGATTGTCGCTTGATCGGTTTCCAGAGATTGTCGGAGTACAGGAGTGGTTCGCAATATCAAGTACGTACTCGATTTAATGTCTTTCTCGATGATATAGTTCTGTGAAATAAATTTTCAGTACAACCACAGCAACAACAATGAGATATTGGGTAGCAAAGCAAGTACAGGTATCTTGCATATTTCTTTATTTTCTAATTTTAGTCTATGACGCCTATTCCCATAAACATATGGAAACCGTTCAAGCAACCGACCTAAGCAAGTGACCGAAAGTGCAACGGTCTGCGGTTGTTTCTCTAAAATATGTTTTCGGAAGGAATGGACCTTACGCAGGTTGCGATAAGACGTTTTCCATTAGTAAATAATAAACTGCTTCTGATTAGCACACCATTGGCATCCTTGAGGAGACATTCTTTTATTGACATACGCCAATTCGACGTTATGTATATGCTTTAAACCGTCTCCTTTCCAGTAGGGGTAGCGTCTTGGGTTGTATATGATTCCGATTTACGAAGCCTTTTATATCTATGTGAGAGTCTTTTAAATGAAAAAACAAAATTCGAATGCTTTCATGTGACAATCACAAAACAACGCACAAAACAAGAAAGATGAATGTGAACTAACACAAAAAGCATGTCTTGCAAACTTTCAAATCAACTTGACTGAAAGAAATGAAATTTTTCAATGTTTGCTTTCTTTGTCTAAAAAAAGAAAAAATTTCATTTCAATATCAATTATTTTATAATTCACACTTATGTGCACATAAATTTTAGCTTTAATTTTTGCAATAAACTCAGATTCACGAATTATTAATACAAAAGAAAAAAAAAAGGGAAAATTTCGTAATCTTTGTAAAAATTTCGTTGTTATTTTATCCACAAATTCGCTGGATTTGGAATTGTCGCGTAACGCCAGTAATGTACAAAATTTCGCTTAACGATGAGAGCCGCAGCTATGTATGTGAAAATACTTCGAGCTCCGCGTATGAAAGTTATTATGATTCCAGCGGCAAAATGAAAATTGTAGAGAGCTTTAGCAGCAGGCTTGTCAATCAAAGCTCTCTTTGCCAGGCTCAGTGGCTTCCCGTAACCCTTTGGCTAGCCTTGATCATAACCGTCTTGATTTCGATTTACAGCTTGAGTGAGTTTTTTAATTTATTCCGTGACAGTCAGCAAAAAATATGGATTTACCTTCGACAAGAATGTTACGCAATAATTTACTGTTTGTTAAGAAAGTGCCGAATGGTGGGAACTTTGTGTTTGCTTAATGTGCTGCTCATACGGTATGCCGCTATGAACATAACTTTCACGTACGTGTTTCTCGGGTTAATCATTACCATCATATTTGGATTGCAGCTGAGGTTTCTCGTGTGCAAAAAGTTGCATTAATGACATTGTGGGTTTTTTTTTTTTTTTTTTTCTATATAAAACACATATCAAAATTTTGTGTATTAAAAATATAAGATTGAAATAAAACGCAAATAAAAAATAAAATAATAAAAGTAAATTAAAAATATTATTATTATTATTATTATTATTATAAAAATTTTAGACCCATGAAATAAATTCTTAGACTAAAAGAAGGCATTGAGCACTAGCAACACAGGTTATTGGTTCTAATTTATAAAAGTGTACATTAGATATTGAGCCTAATCGTTTTAATGAAGTAATATATTGAATTGATATTCTGTTCTGAAGCTGATTTTAGAATGTCCGACGGGTTAATCGTTCCAAATGCAATACTTCTAGTCAAGGAAAAGGTAAGGCACTCACAGAGAATATGCTTTATAGTAAGAATTTGTCCACAACTGCAGATTGGGGAGGAAGACTTCTTTAAGATCCATTGGTGAGTTGCAATTGCGTGACCAAGGCGAATTCTCGAAAATGTTTGGATCTTGATTTTCACAACATTTGTTGGATAAAAAGGTGGAATTAATTGAGGATTAATAGAAGAGTAGTGCTGATGATGGTATCGTAGATTTCCTTCTGTAATTTCCTCTTTAATTTTTTTTCCAATGTATCTTTGAAGATCCAACTTTTCCATGACATCATCCATAATTAGAGGTGCAGAAGCAGCATAATTCGCCGCTCGATCAGCCTGCTCGTTTCCTAGTAAACCGATTTGACTAGGGACCCATAACATTTTAATATTTCCGCCGGGTGTTGTAATTATATTCCTTAATTTGTTGATGGTGCTCCATCTCGAAGTCGAAGGATTCCGAATAACTTATAATACAGACAAACTGTTAGTAACAATGACGGTTTTGCGTTTGTTTTCCTGGGCAAGGTTCACAGCGTGAAGGATAGCTCTGGCTTCGGCTGTGAAAGTTGAAGTACTTTCATGAAATATGTGATTGAGCAGAACCTGTCCTGAAGCATCTACCACGGCACAAGCAGGAGGCAGACCAGAAGATTTTGAGCCGTTTGTGTATAACAGATTTCAACCCGTACTCTCCCGTACTTGGGTTTTTTTAGCTATTAGATTCCTGAAGACGTAATTTGGAGTATCTTCTTTCTTGTGCATAGACAGCGAGATGTCAAAAGAGCAGTCTTTCAAAATCCATGCAGGTTTAGCACCAAAATAGCGGAAAATTTTTAAGGGAATGTCCTATTCCTTTGCGACGTACAAACAATAGTGAATTGCAGATGGTGGCTTTGGAATTTTCTTCGCAGAAAAAATCTTTCTCACGTCATCACCGAGAACAGATTTATTTGAATTAAGAAACTTGGGGACAATTTTAGCTTTTAACTCATAAAGTCTCTTTTCTAAAGTTGGGAAACCAGTTTCAATTATAATACTATTTATGGGCGTATAAGCATAACAACTTGCTCTGAGAGCTTGGGGATAAACCGGTTCAAGAATGTTGATATTAGATTTGCAGCTATTGCCATAAATTATCAAAGCGTAGTCAATTTTGCTTAAAACAAGCATTTTGTTAAGATAGGGAATAGTGTTAATGTGCGCGTGACTTTTCCAAACAACGTACTGTATGAAAGTCACCCTTATTAAATTAGAATTTTTTAACCGAAGACTGTGTTTTCCAACGATAATTGTTGAAAAACGTGAGCCCGAGAATATGGAGCGTCTGCACATTTAGTACTGGTATGTCGTTAATATGCATCAATAGATTTTCTGCATCGTACATCTGTTGTCGATTTTTTGATTTTTGTATAGAAATTTTTAGTGCCTGACGAGTTTGCCCACGTAGAGATCTCTCGTCCCATAGACTCGAGGATGTTGATTGCTTTCGTGCTATCTTTTTCTTTTGTTAAAATGTACACATCGTCCGTTAGTTTTTTAAATTGCACCTATGACCAGATATTATTGGGTATAGTAATGCAGATTACATTGCGAGTGACTGTCACCATTGTGACAATTCACTTTTTATACTCTACAGCACTTGTGATGCGAGGTGTGCGGGCGTATGTAACACGCAGAAGTGCTTAAGGCAGACCCAGCGTTTATTAGATGCATCGCTTCAGAATCATTTTCTACATCGACCTAAACCACTCTGTCCGTCTGTCCGTATATATTTTTATTCAACCTAGAGGTAGCCATGTTTGAGATATTTCGATGAATTTTGAACACTGACTTGTTTTGAACCAAGGACGAAAGCTATTGAAAATGGTTTGGATTGATCCGCTTTTTCGACCACTCCTCATATAACGTCGTATTCTGAAAAGTTATTTAGAAAAAATTGCAATTTTCAAAATTTTGCGACAAAAGTGGCTAAGTAATAGTGTTTCGGCATTCTACAAAAACTTTGAACCGGTTAGGGCAATTTTTTGAAGTTCTCGTCATAAAACCGTTTCTACGAAAACTCAATTTTTACATAAAAGTGTACTTTTCAATATTTTTAATATTGGTGCAAATCGGTTCATAATAGCAAATTGGTGAGCAGTAACCTTGTAAACTTATTGCCATCGGTCCACGTAGGTCTGTTTTTTGGATTTGGTTATATGCCAAAAAGAATAATTGTCAATGTTTTATGATGAAGATTTGTTTTTGATAGTAATTTGACATAAAACTTTAGTGAATCAAGTCTGACTACATGGGCCTATTTTTTGGATCTCTCTCAACATAAGATTTCTCATGAATAGTAAGCCCATCAGAGAAAGCTTTAATTTTTAATACTTTATAGTAAAAATGGATCCATAGTAGCAGTGTAGCAAACACGTTAACGGTTAGGGAATTTCGTTCACATAGGTTTCTTTTTACACCCTAACGTCTATAAAGGTTGTAATGAAAAGCAAGGAGAGAGGAGGAGAGAAAGTCTTTAATTTTTTATTATGAAAATACTGTGTAATTTTTGGTATCTTGTTAGCGAAACGAGTGTATAACTAACTGTATTAGATGAAATGATGTAGAGTATGGTTGGCCTTGTCCGACAATAACGTTACTTGTTTTGATTTAAAGAAATACTGTTGTCCGAGTCGTCATGTCAGAGAGCGATTGTTTTATTTAAAAATTCGGATATGTGGATAAACATATACCGTTCTGGAAAGAATATCTAAAATATTTTCAATTCGAAGAAGTGCTTCAACTATTGATTGAAAGTACGGAATCATCTTTAGTAAATGTTCTATTATTTTCATGACATGCTTTACAAAAGACTAATCAATGTTTTAGAACAAATTTTTCAGACATTTCCTGAGACAAATAAAAGTTTTCTTTGTCCAAAGGAGTAACTGTACAAGCAATGTATCGCAACTAAAAATTCAACAGTCGCTGGTGTAAATTTCGAATGCTGTCGAGTTTTCAATAAAGGCGCGGTATGACTCAAGTTATTCGATGTCTTCAAATCCACTTTCCTCTATAACTTTCACTTTCGTGAAGATACGTGTTCATGTTCCGGATGCTGTTACGGAAATCTCAAATCCAGTTTGTTCCAACCAATTAATTTTCTAAGAAAATAAATTTCCGAGAGATGGGAAAACCAAGTGCAAATTCGTGACGCGTCATGCATGCAGATGCATCTGCCGGCCGACGAAAAAGATTAGTGGAAAAGCGGGGAGTCGGACAAGAACAATTGAGTCGGAAAGGATAATTAGAGTTGAGAAGTCGAGAGTATTGCCAACGTAAGAAGTAAATAGTCCTGCCCTTAAACAAATTCATTGTAAATAAAAGAGTCTTGTAGTGGAAGCGTGCAAGAGAGAGAGAAAATCCGCGATTTAGCGACACGAACCGTATCTTAGAAAAGCGAATTTCGTAACAATACGTAAACAATTAACGAGAATATATTAATTTCCATTTATTTCCCGAACGAATAATTATTTAATTTATTTAAACTATTTATTTGTTAATTAATTAATTTAAAGAGATGAAAATGAATTACGCAAATTAATTATTAAATTGCTAATTAGAATTCATCTGAAATTTAAAACTTTTTTATCATAGAACGTAGATAGGTATATATTCAGTGGTCTATTGAAATTTATATGAAAGTAGTTTACATTAAAGCGTATAATGCTAGCAGCACACTAACATCATTTCGTCGAACAAGTCGGTGAAGTGTTAGCAACACTTTGCAGTGCAGTAGCAAGTTGGATAGTTAATGCAATAGGACGGAACGTACGCCTGCAAGCAAACAATCATGTGTTGCTCGCTGTGGTATTGATGTCTGTTTGGGTCTTGCGGCGGGGTTGATGTGACCTAGATTTGCGGGTTATAAGCAAAGCAATAGGAAGAGCAACTATTGATTAACATCGGAATGAAATTCAGTACAACAGCTACAACAGCGATGACATTACTACCAGTAGCAGCAGAAGTAGTACTTTCAATAATATTGCACTAAATATCTATCCGTAGAAATACACAAATGTATATCTTTCACATCATTGTATCTGCTCTGTGCTAAGGGGTTTTTTCTTTCTTTTTTTTTTTTTGTTTTAATTCTATCCAGTTTTAACCCATATACGTGTAGGAAATGTCAGCTTTAAAATGCTCTGACATAAACACATTTATGTGTATGGATATGTAACGTGGACAACTATGAGGAAGTATATAGAACTGAAGCCAATTACGAATGAATTTGTGATTAGAAAATTGAACTTATTTTCTTCAAATAATTGGAAATTTTTACTTCAATCGTTGGGTTATGTGATTGCAAAGAATATTTCCTTAAATACCTTTGCAATTTTAAAGAAAATTGTTAAATATATTTTCGTTTTTTTTATAATTGCTGTGGTAGATGTTGTTGTTTTTTAATGATTTTTCTTGACTAACGGTAAATCTTGGAACAGAACTAAGCAGCTGTTGTTCTTTGTGCGATTACATGAGACAATAGGTAATATAACAGATGGACGGAAAGCTAGAGGCCATTAGCTTTCAGTTTGTTCTGGAAAAACCTCAAGCAGAGAATGTTCTTGAAGTTCTGAGTTTTCAATAAATTTTCGCGCATAAAATCGTCAAAACTATTACAACAGACCAACGAAAATAGTATTCTAACAAGAAATAGGCATATGACGGCTGTAAAATCTTCAAGTCATGCTATATAGCTTCCTTGTTAGCCGTTGAAGCTATCGAAAGTCAAAAAAGGGTATTGCAGAGGAAATTAGCCTAAGAGGTAAAGCCGTGCATCGCTTTATTCAATGGATTAGCGGAAATATACATAGCATTAAAATTTCACTGTTTCCTTTTTCAAACTGCAACAAATTATTTGTAGATTAATTGAAAGAACATTTTTACAAAGCCATAAAAATAATTTGAACAAATTTTTCTAAACAATCGTAAAATGGTTGGAATAAACATTGCCGTAAAGTATTTAATTCAAAACGAAAGAGTTTTAAAAAATTTCACGTAAGGCTCGATTAAGAAATGAAAGCAATCCCATCTCTTTATACAAATAGAAGAAGTAAAAATACTAAACCCGAATAACCCCAATCATTAAATACGCTACACAACAAATTTGTCTAATAAAATTCTTCGTTGATTTTCGTGATAAAATATTAAAAATTATATCGTATGTCCGTGTAAAAGCATAGTTTTCATGGGAGTCCTTTTATCTAATTCAAACTCTTCTCAAAGATCTAGTTGTTGTAGTAGAAATTCTACACAAATCGTTCCATAAAATCTTGGAAATTAGACCTGCTTGACATGTGAAAACCTACTTTTCATGGGATTTTTCTTATAGGAATGGGTTCAAACACCTATTAATTTAGTGTTTCGATATATCAACACCCAATCATTTTAGTTACTTGTAATGACCTTAAAATCGAGCGTTAGGGGAGGAACGTTCGCAAAAATGGTCCCATTCAACGCATTCTCAATAATGTTCCTTTTTGGACTGAAGCGCGTATCATTAACGTATCAAATTTCATTAAAATATCTGAGGAATTGTGATTTCCAGATAAACGACCAGGCGGACAGACAAAGTTAAGTCGATTCAGAAACTGATACTCAACATATGATTGATCTAAATGCTAGGGTCAGCTCTTTTGTGCCGCACGTATTCTAAATTATAAAAAGTAAATTCTACTCTCCTCTCGGGAAGAATTTACGATATCCACTACATCAAAGCAGTGGCATTGTAACATACTTTGTTCAATGTGTGCATGTCAATTGACCAATTCTACCCACTTGTTTTTGTATTGGCATTTACAAGTCTTTTCTAATACCTTCAGTTTTTAGACGAGCGGGTGTAATTGTAAGCAAATTCTGACACATTCTTATGTCCAACATAACCGTCACTTTCGTTTTAAATTGTTTCACGTGAAAAGCGAATATTCTGTACCTATTTAATTCTGTACGTCTCTCCTTTAAAATATACAAATTTTCAATTCATGGCAAATATTGATATGGAACTTAGAGCAAATTATTTATATATCCAGCCTTCAAAGACAAGGTTCATTTTGCCTAGTTTATAAACACACCCACAATGGGCAAAAAGCGAATTTACTATCTCTAGCTGTTATTGAAGTAAAACTTTATAAAAATATTTGGCAAGTTCACATCTAACTCATCAATTGACACGTCTACAAGGTATACTTTGAAATATCTTTTGTACGAAGGTGATGAGCGGTGGTAAAGGCTCGCCTCAAATGAATATTTGTAAGTGAACTTATAAACCGCTTCAGTTGAACTTAACTTGCATTTTCAAGTGGAGAAATCATATCAAGAAAAAAAGGGTAATTTTATCCATTGGAAAAACCGGTATCACCTTGTTTATGTACCTGATAAGGAAATGATCGAATTTGGATTAACATTACATTAACACTATACGTTATGGACCTATCGAAGCAAACTTTCAAAATAAGTTTCATATTAAAATAAAATGTAATGACTTTGCGATAATAAAGAGCCAGTTAAAGCAACTTCCCATTATCGTATCTTAATTTAAATACGAAAAATACAACAAACAAATATTTAAAGAATAAAAGAGGTAACGAAGCTTAATTTAGATTAGCATCTAATAAGAAAAGTTTTAATTGACGCATTTAGCGTCGAGACATTAACTTATTTATTATATTTCGCTGATTATACATTCAGTTTATTTCCATTACATTACAACTGAAAAAGTTATTAATTTGATGCATGTAAAAGTTGTTTTAAATTAAATGAACCGCAATATTTTCAAAGTTAAATTAACTTAAGTTTAACTTAGTTGAGTTGAATTGAGTTGCGTTGAATCCTATGCCAAGAGTATATATATATATATATATACAACGAACATAAACGTAAACTAAATAATAGCTAAGCATAACATAATACAAAATTAAATTGAAATTAAAAAACCCTCCGGCTAAAAATACAATTACCTTCAAAGTTACCTTTTACATCAGAGATTTCAAAAGTTTAATGATTACACATCTAAAACAAACAAAATGAAATAAGGATTTGTAGCACTTGCAAGAAATTCACAGTCGACATCTATTTGCTAACCTTAAAGGGTATCATTATAAAGATTCATGTGTGTGTTGTGTAAACTAATAAGGACGATTTTTTCAGAACTTTATAAACGACGAATATTTTTACTGTCGGGCACTCTGTGATTACAAGTTTAATTATTATAATCTGTAGTACCTATGGAAAGGATGTATCAAGGTTACGCGGATTTATGCAGCATCCAGGTAGAACCACCCTTTCTCGATTTTCAAAAGGATTTGCGATAAGCACATGTTGTATGAGTTTCTCAGAATCATTTTGAGAATCAAATAAAGTATGCCTGCCCATCCCGATGGCTGTGTGTTGTCAATCTACAGGTCGCAAATTTTCGAGATATTTTGATGACATTTTATCCATATAGTTTGGATCAAGGCTGAACGCGCTTGAGAATGAATTCGATCGAACCACTTTGACACTCGCTCCCTTTTCTTTTCCTTACATTCCTCAACAGAAACCGATGAAACATAGTATTTTGAAATATTAACCGTATTTGAAAAATGTAGATCAGACGGAGTCATATCGTGAATCTTTTAAGGTCCTTCCAAGAACTATGCTTTTGTATGGTAAAATATTATCTTATTATGTAAATTTACTATGCTAAGTTCGGGTTACGTAGATCTATTTTACCGAATTGCTTTTCATGAGAGGTAACCTTTCTACGATAACAAGATGTAATTTTTGGTATTTTATATCAAAATAGGTGAAGTGAGTAAGAAGTTCTTTGACAAGAAAATTAATTTCATCGACTTTCAGCCATAAAATTTTAAGTTTTGGGCTCTCCCCAGTACAGTGATTCTCATAAAAAATAAGAGTTTTCACAAGGAGGCAAAATATAATTTTCACTTTTGTTTTTTTTCATCGAGAAAACACTAAGTGTCGACTTTAATATCTCGCATAAAATATTGTGGTTTAAATGCTTTTAATATCGTATATGTATATTCGTCTTTAGTCCGTATTGGTTCCTATGATTGAGAATACAACTTTTTCGATAACCTGCTTTCTCACATAAATGATTTTGGGGATTTTAAGGCGTTTTGTCGACGTCCTCGACGGATTGTCACCTTGTCGCTATAGGAACGCTCAGTAAGTGCAGGGACGTTAAGAGTGATGCCGGCGGGTAGGGCCATCCGCAACGGTAAGGCTGAAGGTAAGGACAATGTAGGCGGGTAACTTGAAAGGCATTGTGATATCGATGTGTTTCAAGTAATTAGGTGACAACGGAGAATAGAAAATGGTCACTGAAACTCATGAACTTACTAAGTCACCTTTTTGCCCTTAGAAGACGGATGAACCAATGTAATTGATTAACGGCATAAGCCAGGAGTCCACTGAAGTATCTATTCCCAAAAAAATCACATGCAAAAAGTAATGAGTACATTGTCTTCAGTCTTCAGAGATAAGATAAAAAATACGACTGTGCGCGTGAGATATTAAAGTGTATTAAGAAACGAAACATTGCGTACACATGGCGCCTGGAGAAAATGTATAAAAATTTATATCATATTTCTGTTATGAGTAACGGGCAAAAAACACGGAAAGCAAAGATGTTCACAGTTTTTGTCGCATAGGCTTGTAAGTACTCATTATAACTACGACGAAAGCGAACTCTGTCGCATTGGGACTTGAAGCAGCGAACAAGAGAGAACTTGATACTCGCGATTCTTAACTACTAGGCCGCTCATGCGGATTGCTACTTACGACTGATCAAAACTCCACACAAGTACTTGGCAAGCCATTTAAAAATTTAGCGCAGAAACGGGTGCGAACTAAGTATAATACATAAAATTTTATTTTCATGTACTCACTTTTCGTCATCAACCAATACCCGCAGATGCTGCCATTGATGTCTGCCGAATATTGAGGTCGATGGTCGATGTGTACCTTTTAATTTTTATAACCCTATAACAATGTTACGACTATCGAATGTGTGGCGTCATATGAATTGAAATATAAAACCCAAGCTTAAAAAGAAGATATATAGTATAAAATTTCTTATTTGACAACATTGACCCAAAAGCAAGGGTTCGTTGCTTGATCCGTCCCCCCTAGAACTATTAGTTTTTAAGAACTATCTGACGCAACTAGATAGCTAATAAAGGGTTCTGTTGCTGGCAATTTAGAACCAAAGGTAAGAAAAGTGGTATGATGGCCGTAGTGATGGCCGATATTTGAAAATAATGGATTTCTTTTTAGGAAGACAACGAGAAATTTTCCTTTATTTTTATGAATTAAATATTGAAGAAGAAAATTATATTTATTTTTTAATGAGATTAAGTTATCATTTTATTTGGTTGAAGCACATAAAAGTTGGACGAGAAATGCAAGGCGCCTCTACCGATGTTTGTTCAATTTTATTGGAAAAACCTGGTAAGAAATTACTTTTAATTTACGTTGTCATAGCGAATATTATTTACCGTATAGTTTCCAAGTTCCAGTAGCATGTGAACCGGTTCGCACTCCCAAGAATAAGAAATCGGGCAATTTATCTACCCTATGAACCATAAAAAGACGACGTTTGTACTCGCGACTGCTCACTACTATTGTGTTATTCTTGAAGCTTATCCAAAATTCTACGAAATTATTCTCGTTTAAAATGTCAGGGGTTGACACGCTCGCAACAATTTTTTTCCGATTTTTACGTATCGCTGACCTTCTGTTGCGCCATCCACCGATTACAATTTCATAGATGGGATCAGCTACTGTCGGAGTTTTGGTAAGCGCTAGCTGAACATCTCTGGAACAGCGCACTTCAAAATGGAAACGACGATCTTCGTTCACGCGAAAAAACTGATAGGATGACTCTTTCGGCGTAACTAACTCTATAAATCAAGAAGAAATGAGTTTAATTCAACTTAACAAGAAATATTTTCACCTATTGGCTTCTCAAACCGCAAAGGAGATAATATCCAGGTACCGGTATCACCGCAATCTATGCTTATAAAATTTAATTCAAACGATTTAGTAGCCAAGTGAGATATGAAAGGTTTTCCCAAATCTTTAACACCGATACTAATTAAGTGATTTTCAAAGCTTAACAAAAATTCGCAACATTTTAAGAGGACATTTGTGGAAATTTCGGTTACGTCACATTTGTTTCCCTTCTTCTTTATAAAAGACTTTCCATTCGATTCCCCGCCTATAACAACCTCGTACATATCATTGTTTTCCTTAGGGATTTTACTTAAAACTAAGTATGCCTGCTCGCAATCCTTGACTTCAAAAGTGACCTTCGTATTACCATAGAGCGGAATAAATTGGTGCAATTTTCTTGAAGTATTCGTCTCTGCTAAAGAAGAAGAAAAACGAAAAGCATTATGTGTTTTCAATAAGAAATTAATTTTCAGATTTCATTCATTTCATACTCACCGCTGGACATTTTTTGATATAATTTCTGCTGTTTTTAAACGAAATAGCTCGGGGAGAATTCTCTTGTTTTAAATGACTTTTTTTTGTTTGTTGAATAATAATCGACACACACGACTTGTCAGACAAACTTTTCGTTGAAAAATCATAAAAGGAAACAATATTTTACAATTTTGCAATAAATAGAACGGCAAACTCGATTGCAATGAATATGTATATTACTCAAAGTGTTTTTAATTCTTCTTCTTCTTTTAAAAATTCACCGAAGCAACGAATGATAAATCGCCATGCTATGTGAGAAAGGTTCACTTTTGAACACAAACTTCTTTGTCTGAATCTTAATAAGGTTAGAGCGTAGTTTTGCTTATAGATGCACGTCCAGTCAGTCAATTTGTACAACTAAGCAATAGTGCTTCCGCAATACCCTACACAATGATGATGATATAAAGGTATGTTAAGTTTGTGCGCACGTACATAATGGCTAGAGGACTAAACGCAGAATCTCTGTGTATTATATCAATCGCTTGTCTGTCTGTCTGTCCTTCTCTTCGTTATTTGTCTGCCCAGGTATGTTATATAAGTCTCAATGTTTGAAATATTTTCATGAAATTTGATTCACTGACGGGTTGTGAGCCGAGGACGAGCGCTATTGCAAAATGGTTCGGATCGGACCACTTTTCCGATCACTTTCCTTATAACGCCTTATTTTGAAAAGTCGATATATGATAATAACTATATTAAGCGAAGTAGTGTGTGGTCTTCAATGGTGGTCCGTGGCCCACAATGTTATGTGTTTACTTGTTAATGCAATGTGGCAGCTAACATTTTAATTATTCTACAATTTTCTAATTTAAGAAATATGCAAAATCCACTCAGAAGCATATTCACGATGGACAGATATGTTACGTACGTTGCGCAAAAGATTTAGGTCTAGAATTCGTGACAAATATATGATGTAAACCAACTAACACAAAACTGTCCCGTTTGGTCAGTATTAACTTTTGAGCTACCTTTTATTGAATTTAATTTCCTTTCAGTTGACTGGCGACGATGAGAAAAATGCATTGTATTGCTGGGGATTTGTAATGATTTGAAAAATTTTAAAAGAATAATACTAAGGCTAATGTGAGGAGTCGAAGCTTTCATTGAAACCGAAAAAAAATTTATATTTGTTGCAAGCTTGCCAGTTTGTTGTGTCTTTCGTACGTAGTATTCCCCGCCAGAAGTTTCCGTCCATGAATAGAAAGGTAGTAGGACGAGCCTGTTCCGTTTCAGGTTTCATTTGCTATGAAATAAATAGCCACTCGATCAGTGCCTTTCGAATGTAAATCCCCTTCTTCTGTTCTCAGTCAGCCGGCACAAGTTTTACTCTATCACCCCAGATTTTAAATTAAGTTTAAACACATACCTTAAGTCAATCGACAAAAAGAGATAGAAAATATTACTGCTATCACCATTTTCTCTCTCCCGATCGCCCTCTCTGTCACATATATAGTTTATACCAATAAACACGATTGATTGAAAGAGAACGAAAGAGACTGAGAGTGAGGGATTAAGGGAGCTGTAATCTTTCTCTTGTCAGACCGCATTTACTATTCTATATAAGACAGATTAAAGCGATAGCAGAAATATATATTAACTGAAGGGAATTTTTCATTGTTGTTGAAAAAAAAAAAAAAAAGAAGAAAGGAACTTTGTAAACTTGTTTTTGTCATGTTTAGTTCGATAGACCGTAATTTTTTTGAAAGCTACAACAAATTCAATAACCAAATGTATCGGCGTGTGTTTGTAAAAGTGTTTGTCAGCGTGCGGATGTTTATCATCATTAGAAATTTCTGTTTTATTGTTTTCCTTTACCTACAACTACCAAAGCAAGACAAACTTTTCTATTATATTCAATGAAAAGTTGACAAAAACGTTTTATTATACTATTTGTAAATAAATTTCACTAGCACACGCATGCATTTGTACGTATGTGTATTTACGCAATATATATACTAGCGTTTGTGCATCAATGCCTTTAGAGGTACTTTTATATTTATATTACTTATGTTCATTGTGTTGCAGTTTATTTGAAAAATAACAAAACGTTTGTTGTGCTCTTTACGTTCATTTGCTTATTGTTGCACTATTTTGCTTTTATTGGAATTTCAATTGCTACGTGATATGTCAGAGGAGAAGTGAACAGATACGTTTCTTTTATTCCAAATTTCAATTATTTGGATTTTTATTTCGACTATTAGCAGATATTTTGATAAACGTTTGTTATTTCAATAGTTGCGCGGTTGATGAGGGCGATAGCTTGTACTTTATTAGAGATTAATTTTGCCCTACAACGATTTTTTTGCAGAGAAATTTTGTCAAAATCCTTTAGTATCTTTGAATATATCATGAGAAGGTATCGCAAGCGATCTTAAATTTAAAGACGAAGTATATGAAATATTTAAAGGATCTGCCAATTGACAGATTCTAGATGATTCCAGTAAATATTTAGAAAGAATTTTCAAATCGTGTCTTGGTTACGTTGTAACTTGAATTTCTTTTGCTGTTATGAGTTGTTTCACGTCCATTTGATGTCTATTATCTATGCGGAATGTTCGGAGATTCTATTCTTTTCTCTTATTTTATGCTCTACACCACATGTTTTTGATATATGTATACTCTATGGAACACCTGCACCTGAAATCGATCGATTCAGAATCATTTTTTGAATCAAGTTGTCTGTCTGTCCGTCTGTTGTCTGTCCAACTATTGTTGTCTTCAATGTATTTGACAAAATTTGGTACACCCATGGGTTTTTTGGGCCAGGACTGTTCAAAATGGATTGAACGGAAGCAATTCTACGATCGCTCCTCACATAACACCATATTTTTGATGCACATAAATTTCTTGAGTTGATTTCGTCGTATTCACCTGTTTGATCGTTTATCCATCTGCCCGTCTGCTTGTATGCCTATCGTCAATAGTACCGAAAATTGAAATGGAAGCAACAGAATAGACACTTGTACTTTTAATGGATGCGCGAGCATATGTCGGGGCTTAACTGGAGAAAAAAAAAAAAAAAATAATAATGTATATCGGTTTGCAACAATGCATGTCCAGTCTTCCACATAGATCACTCAAATCTCAGAGAAAAAATAGGCATCGTGCCCTTACAAAAATACCGACCTTAACTGTGATTCTTAGTCTCTAACGTATTTTGATGTAAACGCGTTACCTGGGTTGAAATGCAAAAATAAAAGCCGTGTTTAGTCGATCAACTTGCAGTTATAATTGATTGATCGCTATCAAAGATACCGATTTAAGGCATATTTATGTAAATATGTAACCCTTAAGAATCCTAGTAGAAATCACGTACGTACTTAATTGAAAAAACAAATATATATAAATAAACAATAAAATTTTAAAACCAAAAAATTACAATGAAAATTTTTATTTAATATTTTTTACAAGCCTTTTCGCATTCATACAGTGTGAAGAAGCGATTAGCATTGCCGCCACAGCCCTTATATTCGAACTGTACGCACTGATTATTATCCCATCTATAGGTCCACGATGGAATGCGGGCAGAGCAACCAACCGAGCGTTGGGCTACCTGAGCAGAATCAGGAAGACTGCAAATCGCTAGGATAAGTTGCGTCCGAAGAAGATTAAAACTAGTAAAGAATATAGAATTTTTGTACAAGAGGAAGAGCTTACCTTCACCATGTATATCAACATCATCGTTATATGCAGCCCCTCTGGTCACCGAAATAACAGCTGCGACAATGACAAACAAACCTTTAAATAATTCCATTTTTCAACACAACACAATTTTTACTTATTTTCCAGTCACAAACAAAGATCCAAACGCAAACTGATTAATTTCGTTGAGAAATGTTCAGCTTTTAAATAACGGAAAAATATGAATCGACGAAAAACATTTAATAAAATAATTAGAATGTGGAACGAATCTGAATTTTTATTTGATTCGTAGCAGATGGAAGACACTCTGATCGGGCAAGACCGACCGTTATATGACTTACAGCACTTCGTGTAAAGCAGTTCTTCGTCTAACTGCAAGACAAACAACCACTTATCACTTATTGTCATGTAAAGGTTTTCGTGAGAATTCTCATATGGCGATGTGAAAGATGAATCGGTGTAATTCAAATTTAGTGAAATTTATTTTCTTGTTAGAAAGTCCGCATGTTTTCGTCACAAAATATCAAGCAGCGAGTCAGGCTTTCTAGATCTACGATGTCTAAATTAAAGCGCAGTAAAGTCAATGCCAAGACAGTATTTTTGAACGACTTTCATCATAAACGGCAAAGTATTACACGTTCTTGCCACCCAAGACTATTTCCATCCATATATTCCGCATCGCTTTCAGTTTACTAAAACACTATAATATTTTTTATCGACTTTTACAGAGTTATATAAAAAAAGTGTTATGGGTAAAGTGATCCTAAACTAGTCCGATGTTATTGATTTTCAATAGTTCTCGTGCTTGGGCTAAAACATGTCAAGAGTGTGTGGAACTTTTTCAAAATATTTCGATAATTGCGAACTTTAGGTTGTACGTAGAAATTCATGAAACGATATTAGACGGAGGAACGGGGTTAAACCGATTCAGAAAAATTGCAAAAACAATAATTCTTATCCATAAATATACCAAATCTTTTAGGTTCTTGCGTGCATCTTAGCACGAACTTAACGTACTCTTAGCATTAGCTGTGTGGGGTGTAAGGAATGCGATCCTTCCGTAAATGTGTCGAAAATTACCATAATTTATAACCTACAAGGGACATCGATCTTATTCTCATTCGTTAGTGCCGGATTAAAAACCATCGTAAACGACACCCCCACTTAATAAAGCACCACGCAATTATAATCCAATTGAAGTGATCGCTAGCAAAGATTCGCTACAAGGCAAATACTATTTTCTTACTTCTAAGCTGATGTATTCTGCGTCCTATAGTCTCTATTTATGCATTTTATGACTTCTTTTAGCTCATCTGACCTGGAGAGAATAAATTACATTGACAATTTTTTCTTTTTTTTTTTTTGGATGGAAGGAAAGGTATTAGAATAATAATATTAAAGGAGATGCTATCGAGCGTCCCTTCACTAAGGGGCCAGAAGAGATTGAGTTGATTAAGAAAGAAATGAGTACAATAAACATAACACGCAATCTTCAATGCGATGGGCTAAATTCGGAATGCTTCTGATTTGTTATTACATACAATAACGATGTAATCCGCTAGTAGTTATTCGAAGAAATGCTTCTAACTTTTCATCTGCTCACAGCTTACAGTTTTATTTTATATTTGGAAATAAATATTTCAACGTCCTAGTGTTATTAAAAACGTTGCACTACGCGTTATTTTGCTTCACGAAAAAAAAGCGACCGCATTTCGGATTTGATAGCTGCACAGCTAGGTCGGGTAGCAAAGCAAGGCAAATACTATCCCTTTGCAGTGTTGCCATGTGCGATCAAATTGAATTAGTTGAAATTTTAAACGCAGTGGGACCGATTGCCCATGCCCGCTTTTAAGTATTCGAAACAATTATTATTTTTGAAAAATATAAAGAAGAGGCAGCACCGTAGCAATTCCCCTGAGCATCATTTGAATAAAAAAACATCACTTTATCGAAATACCTGCGCCTTGCACACTTCGTAGGATCTTCCACAAATATTGACTTTTGTGGGTTTGGAAAGTATTTGACTGAAAAAACTTCAAACTTTCTTCGCAAGAAGGGATTCTTCCATTAATGAAAAAACGTTTTAATAAATTTATCGAAAAACTCTTCTTAGGTGCACTAGAGAATATTGTTTCAAAAATGTGCGAAATATGAATGTTGGACGAGTAACGCTGCATGTCTGTTCCAAAGATCGTATCTCGGTAAAAAGTTGTTAGGTTGAAGGTTTAATATGTTTTTTTTATTATTTTTTCCCCGTTAGTTTTACAAACCTATCACAATAAAAGTGCGGTTAAATTTTTGAAACTAAATCAAAAGTTTGAGAAGTTTCGAAAAATGTTTTTAGAGTGTGGAAAAAATACAAATACAACGTACAAGTCCCAAATCAACCTAAGAATCCTAGGACTATAAACTTGGAGATTCAAAGTAGATGACACCAAAATAAATCTACGACATAAGGGAGAGAGAAAATCATTTCTAATCACATTATGAAACAAAACGAAGAAAATTATGAGAATAAGACAGTGTATGATTTCATCGCCAAACCAATCTACTGAATATGACTCTAGAAATATGACTAGGAAGAGCGCAGGTCAATCTGTTTTACACTTTACTTGTTGTAAAAAGGCGGACAAGATGGCTTATTATTTAATAATCAAATTGATGCCAATACTTGATTTCAAAGTTTTAGTTATTTCGTAGAAGTCTTGAAAGCTTGTGAATTCCTCTCACCCTCATATCTATTGAAAGGTGGTACTTGTTTGGAAATACTTTTAAATAAAAGCACTTCCTAAAAACATTTGTGAGTGCATTAGCGAAGTTAGAAATGAAGAGGTAAGCCATTAGCTTGTAAGTTCCTAGCAAGGAAAAAAAACTTTTGCTTGTAATAAATTTGGTTCCAAACATCGTAAAGGCTTTAAAGCATTTATCAAGCTACTAGAGGAAAGCATTTCCTTTGATAAATTTGCAGTTGTTTCTCTCGTAGCGACGCCTTACCGCAATATCTTGTATCGTTTTTGCGCTGAATTTTTATTGTTTCAGTGTATTGCACTGCGTATGTGTCAATCCCTATGTAAGTACATCCTTTCACTTGTCAAGTACTCTCACAACTGCTGTTGTGTAGTGACGAAACTTAAAATAACGTTTCTTGTTGACAAAACCTGAGCATTCGAATTACTTGCTTTGGTAATATTACGGTTGGTTATCGAAAGAGTTATCTACTAATTGCTTTCTCAAAAGATTTTGATCCTTACGAGATAATAATAATTTTGAAATTTGTGAAAAAAAGATTGGTTTTTGGTAGCATAACTGCTCGCATTGTCTCCCACAGCACGCACATCAACACATTTGTGCATAAACATAGCTGATGATTAATCTTCAAAGATTCGCTCGCTGGGAGACGATATTCTATCAGGCGTCCTAATGATTATTTTAGAAGGTTACGCATATAATATATCGGTCTATCCTCAAGCGTGCTGAGTAGAAAATTTTGTCCTAAAGATCTTACCTCAATTTTTAGTTTTATTTTTTCTGCATTCTGTAACATATAAGAATTATCTTGAAAGAAAAATAAATTAATAAAAAAAAAAAGTAAATAAATAAAAAGAAAAATTATTTCAAATCCCATTTGAAAAAAATTCATTCCTTTTTGCATAACGAATCTCAATGTCTCACAAAAAATATGCCCTAAGCTAAAGGTGTTTGTAATATCCTTCGAAGAGTAAAATTGCAAATATTGCAGTTATACTGGAAAATTACGTTAGTAAATCCCTGGTAGAAAATACATTTGCATAAAGAAAAATTACAATTTACGGTTTTAAATGAAAAATATAAATACATGTAAAGGTAGGTGCAAAGAGAGAGAGAGAGAGAGAGAGTGAGAGTGAGAGAGAGAGAGAGAGAGAGAGAGAGAGAGGGGCTAAATATGCAAAATGTTTGTAAGCAAAACAAGATTTTGCATCAAAAATGGCAACATAAGCAAAACAAAACAAAATAGAGGTCATATTTGGCTATGGTTGATAACTGGGATACTCTCGTTCTCATCTCATTGCCATGATAGCTTCGAGAAGAAGTTGAAACAATCCATTTTTCACATCTGCAAAGATATTGTCTAGACAATCGGTTGAACTCAAGTCCATTTGCCTTCAAAGACACTATTGTTTAAGTTCTTAATTAAAATTGGCAAATAGTTCTGGAAAAACGTATTAATGCCAGGTGGTGTTAGTGTTAAAAAATTAAAAAAATTTATTTCTAGATCATTCGATTAAAATTATCATAGATTTTGGGAATGCTGTGCGCGTGCGCGTTGTTTATAAAGATACTTCAGGATTATATGATTATCTAGAGATAAATTACCGCATTGTCTTGCCATGTGCGACAAGTAGGTGTGTTTCGCAAAATATTAGTGTAAAATACTTTCTCGACGCATTCTTGTTACTTATGAAACATAGAAATGAATATACCCTCTCACTATGCATAGAAGAAGCAAGCTCCTAAGCTGTTAGAAGGTAAATCTGATAGTAAAAATAATCTTTAAGTGAAAAAATCCATAAGTGCAGTTTTTGGCTTTGTTTCGAGAAATAACAAAAATCGAATTTTTTTTTTTTTGTTTTTGCTTTTTTATTAAAACAAGTTACCAATAAAAGTATACGAATGTGTACGTTTTCTTATTCATGCCTTCTGTTAGTTAGTATAGCTGCAAAACTATAGGCTTCTGGCTTTGTTTTTTCAAAAACCATAAAGACACTAATGGTAAATGTAACTGGCTCTGGGCCAAGAGTGGATTTTATTATGGTTTAGTAAAGTTTTTCTTCTTTTTTTTTTCTTTACTTAAATTTTGTTATGACATAAATTTTTATTAAATTTTATAAATGTAGGAGTGGTATAGAAAAATTGCGATAACAACTAGTTTAAAAAATAAAAAAAAAGAAAGAAATAATGAAAACAATTTTTTTTTGTTTTTAAATAACATAAAATGGTTATAATTTTATCTTTAGGATTCTTAAAAATTTAATTAAAATTGAAAGACTGACTGTAAGCATTGTTTACGAACCAATTTGATTTTAGCTTGGTTACGATCTATAGTACCGCAGTACAATTGCATGAGTACGAAAGCACCTGAATTATCTATAAATAAATGGAAATTTGCCAGATTTTTTAAGGTAACTTAGTTATGGCAAAGCTACGCAAATGTATTTTGATTCACTTTGTTATTAAGTTTTATGTAATTTCTGTGAAAGCATATCATTGACTCGTTAACAAGAATCGACGTGACAATCATTAGCCATGAGGGTTTCAAAGCATCTAATGACGGTAATGGTTAAAAATGGTAAATTGATCGGAAAGCACTAAGAATCGCGTAACATGGGTATAAAGTTGGTACTTAGGTGCGCAGCTGTACAAGCTCCGTTCTGTTTTCAGAAAAACGAATCCGACTGCTTTTATTCTTCTTCTAGTCTTGGCTGACGACCAGAAATAGTGAATTGATAGGAAGTCTTGAAAACGAAGCCGAGCATCTATATTCTTGGGTCGGAAGACCAGTGAATAGGGAATATACAAAGCGTCCACACTATACGACTTGAAATTTGAAGTTGGTATTAATGTTAAAATATTCAAGAGATGTTAAAAATATTTATTTAAAGACCAAGCGTACAAAAATGTTTGATTGGCCCAGCGAACCGACTAATAAACTTTTTTATAATTTTTTTTTGGTGTAAATTATAGGGCTCCAAAAATCTGTGCCACAGTAATTGGACGTTTTCACTTATCTTAAAAATAAATTTTTTCGGATAGGCTCTCTCTTATCCCAACTATCTTTCAACGTAGCTGGCATCGAGTACAGAGCAGTACAAACGTAAACTGCCAATGAGTGTTGGAAAGGTCTATGCAACTCTTTATTAAATGTTAGTCAACGGAATTTGATGATCTTTGTATTAGCTTAGTCAGATCCAATTGTCCAATTATGACGTATTTAAGGCAGTTAGTTCACTTTGTAAAAATCTAAAGTATATTTGAAACTCATTAAATATCGTTGATTCTACTCTTTATACCTGACATTACTTATGGTACCTTACGATATTGTACGCCAAGTTTATGCGGATGTACTCAGAAGAACTTAAAATAGATCCAATTTTTTGTAGGTCTGTCCCCGTTATATCCGGCCACGTAATTGCGGAAATATTTGAACGAAATTTGATAGGTTGACGTGTGTGAACTGCTTTAGGTGGACGGGTTCGGATTGTGCAAAGCGTTTCTTTAGAGACAAGAATTGTTGAATCGTAATAAACTATAATTCTAAACCGATGTGGCAAGTTTCGATGAGGCTAAGTAACACTTAACAAGTTTGCTAAATTTGAATTAGGTCAGTTGGCGTTTAAGGCAATATCCAATACGAAGAAATTTACGAACGGTATACCTTCACATTTATTATCACGAAAATGAATGAGTAAGCATTTAAGGCGAACTGGTGTAGAGTACTCAACGAAGGCCTTGCTTGACTATAATGTTCTTACTTTTTATTGTTACTCTTATGTTTTCAATTACACACATTTTTATTTCACACCACTTGTTGTAAGGCTTAAGAATATACGGATCTATGTAACGACCAGAAGGACTTAAAATAGACTTAAATTTTATTATAATGATCGATTCGGAATTTTCCTCTGAATTTAAGCTTGTCTGTCCGTGTAGAATCTGCTGAATTATTATTCGAAAAAATAAAGCAAGCGAACAGTAATTAATGTTTATTATGCGAAACTTGACTTGAGAGATTAATGTTCTTTCATAATGTTTATAGCCACTTTATGCTGCAGTTAATCTCTAATGAAATCGTACCCAATTTCGACATCCTAACGAATAACTCTGCTTCCCAGCATTCGATTCACACAAGTCACATCTAAATCCAGATTTTAACATGAACACTGGAAAATACATCACTAAAAGAAATTATTCATTTAAAACAAACAAAAACGCTATAGTGGATAACGGAACATCGTTAAATGCTCTACGCCATATTGCTTACTGGAATTACTCATATACCGTCTTTTCAAAATAAGTCGTTATATGGGAACTAGTCGAAAGGGTGTTTCGTCATGGAGACGAAAGTGGTCGTTGTGCTATATTTCATCATAGCCTGTAGGCTGAACATAAAAATACCAGTCGGACAGATGGACAGACGAGCTCGGTGTAATAGAGGCTGTCACCATTTAATATAACCTTGCACCACACGTAGTGGAGAGTATAAAAAGCAGAATCATGCAGAAAACATAAAGAGACACCGCTAAGCAGTAATAAATGTTTATTGTTCGTCAAAGTTGTTTGCAGATTAGTTTGTATGAGTCAATGTAACGAAATTTCCTTCTTTCTATCACTTTTCCACTCGCTTCAATTTGTTACGGTGTTAAGAGAACGTCAACGACAAATCCAATTTTCAGTCATTATGCCGTATTGCGGCCACAATATGACCACAAAAATATAAAACCTGTCACAAACACTATATATTTTAGTTTAAATGATAAGAAATTTAAAAGATACAATAGACGGAAAGATCAGCTATGAGGATAGTTTTTGACAACTACAATGTACGGAATTCGATAACCGAGATGCTATGAAAGCTTATAGAGAAAAGAAAAAGGGAATGAGAATGAAAAGTGAAAATTATATAAAATGGCATGTGAAGCACAGGATATTTGAAATATTTTTTTCTTTCAAATACTTCCTTCTTAATATAATCATAAAAGTAGAGCTTACCTGCAAAGGAGCAGCATTTTTTTTTTTTTTTTGCTTATTATGTTTATGAAAGTCGATTTATAGAAAAAGATTCGACTGTGCAATCTTTAGCTTCAAATTGAACTAAGAAAAATATGGGAATAATAGAAAAATAATAAAAATTCTGCCTTGAAGCAATATGGAAGCGATTCAGATTCAAATTTCATTCAAAATCGTCGAAATATGAGAGCTGACATCTGCAGCATCGCAAAAATTGAAAGAATGAAGTCCTCTGTCTAACCATGATTGGTGAAGAGCAATGTTGTTACTCAACTCAGTAGTTGAAGGAGAACAACAAATATACGGAAAAAATACATAAGTAAAGATTTCGACACATCGCGAAAGCAATGAATAAATTGAAATTTAAATAAGTGAAAGCACTATAGTGGGTCATGAGCCACCATTAAATCCCCTACCTACAGTTAATCGTGCAACGGCATTTTCAAAATTAGGTGAAGTAGTTGAAGGAGTAGTCCGATCTGAACTATTTTCTATAACGTTCGTCCATGGGGCAAAAAAAGTCAGTCTACCAAATTTTATCGAAATATCTAAAAAAAATACGACCGATAGGTTGGCAGACAAGCTTATAATAAAAGGTGGCTCTATCTCAAGTCTTCCTGGGGGTTGTATACATACCCCCATGTCAGAAGTGGCTAAGTTTTGATATTCTTGCAGACTAATTTTGTGGAAATTTGTAATTCATGAGCAACGAGAACAAGACACGAAAAGAAACGATGTTCTCAGTTTTGATTGTATAGACATGTGGCCATTGCAGGGATGTTCTTTGATCTACTTGCGCCAATTTCCAACCCCTTTGCTTATTTGTACGTGATATCTTCTTCCTCGCGAACGGGAGAATTTTTATTACGGAAACTACACAGGTGCGTAAACGGACAGACGGACAGACGAACAGACGCAATGGTTAGGTGCATTCCGAATGTGAAACTGTTCGAGAATTTATAAACTTTATGAAGTTTTTGGAGCTCACTTCTGCGCGTTATGAAGGGATTGAAAAAAATTTAAATTTTGATACACTATAATATTAGGTAGGTGTGGTCAGTTTTTCCCACTTTTGTACAGCATCGCCCATAGAATATTGTTTTAAATTTTTGTACATTTCTTTGTTGCAGTTCATGAGTAATGAGGAAGACAGTAATTTTTTATTCCTTTTGAAAAGCGGAGGTGTTGGCAGTTTTCATGGGACTATAGGCGGGGTCTTCAACCCATTTGGCCCATTTTCAAAATCAATGTTTGTGCAAGAATTTCCAATGTTTCTGCCAAATTGGAAGTCAACTGATTCACTTTTTGCGGGCAGACGGACATGCTTATATCGATTCAAGAATTTGATGCTGATCAAGAATATCTATATTTTAAGGGGTCTATGAACTGTCCTTCGGGTCGTTGCGAACGTTTTGACAAAATGAATAAATCATCATCTCTGGGTGAGGGGTGCAACGATATGCTAAAATGCTATAAACTATTCATTTTCTGATTAGTGCAGTTTTAAGAGCAAGCTTTAATTGCATTAAAAATAGCTTCCAAGTTGAATAAGTTTGAGTTTGAGTACGCGTATGATCGATCACATACATTCGTTAAAGGTATATTATTAGAGAAATTTAATTGCCTCAATAAGTTTGTAGTATTTGTTGTGCGCGCACTTTCATTAAATTTAATTTCGATTTTGTATAAATTCTCAAATTTTATATATTCAAGCGTAAACAAGGCCATTTATATGTAAGTAAGCACCCTCGCATATGCGTATGTTTATAACCATTGGTTTGTCCTTTACGACCACTTTCGTTACTAAATTTATACATAACTGCTTCTATTACGCTAAAGCATAATTAAGTTTATATCATGAAATAAATTCATTAAAACATTCAATGGAGCTTAAATGTTCGTGAGGCGAAAGGGTCCCCCAAAAAAAAAGGCCACCAAATAAATTACAAATTATTTACATGAATAGGTACAAACGCGCACATGAGTAATCAAATTGTTTTGGAGAGAACAGGGTTAAGAGGGTTTAAAAAAAAAATAAAAAAAAAAATAAATCCAAAAAAAGAATACGCGATCTCTGAAATGAATGAATGTTATTATATATCTATGTTGTGGTCACCAATATGGCAAAAACGAATACAATAACATTTATCAGTGGTTCTAAAACTAACTCATACGCACATATATAATATATATGAATATATGAGAGGTATGCATATTTAGACAATCTACACACAAACAGGGGAACACATCAGTATTTTACCATAGTACACATGCTCGAATAAAAATATTTAATCATCCGACCAATGAGTCAACGAACCAGCGTAAAATTATGCAAATTGAAAGCATAGGAAACACTAATTGCTTGAATTAAAATTTCCATTCTAAAGGCTTTTTATACTTTATAATATAGACATTTATCTATATATTATAAATGCATATACGCATGGGATCCGTTTATTCTATCGATTGTCGAAGGTTAGACACTCTATCAGATCTATCATGATGTATGAAAAGAAATTTTCCTCGTAGTAGAGAGAGGAATTCAAATAGAAAGCTAAAACTTGATCCATATTTTCTTAATTGATGGGCCAATGCGCGGTGATTAGCGGAATATATATATACAGATTTATTAGTTTGAAATTTGATCCAAGTAAATGCTTGTCAGGCCTCCAAGTTATTTGAAGGAAAATAAAAAGCGGTTCGAATCGGTCACTATGGCATGTCTTTTCTTTTAAGAGAAGGTGGATATATGAGATACATTTTAAAGTGAATATCATTTTCTTATTTGTGTATGTGTGTGTGTGTGTGTGTGTGGGTGTGTGTTTATAATATCTATGCTATACTCGTCCCCGAAAATCTGTTATGTGTATGGCGAACGCACATGCACGATTTCACAGTCTGATTAAATCAAAGAATAACAGCATAAGCATTAGCATTAAAAAAACAAAATATTTTTAGTGAATTTCCCGAGCATGCGTTCATGAGAAATCCTCGCTCTGTATGAAAGATAGGTTTTGTGCTTTTAAAAATACACGTATATGTATATGTATTCATTGCAAGAGCACCTATGCTTAAGACCAAACTTGGTCTGCCTGATTGGCTTCAGGTTATACAACACAAATTGCAACTAAAATTAAACAATTTGTATAAATGTTGGTTTCACGGTATGTAAGCAGGTTCTCAAAGAAAGAAATTCAAATATTATTGTTAGGCAAAATTCAACCATTCAACACTCTATACTTTCTCCTCTCCCGTAATTTGAAGTTAGGAATTTTATAAAATAGCGAAATTTTTAGGGTAATGGAAGACGTATTAACGAAGTCTTCTTCTCCAATCTGCAAATGTGCACATTCTTTGTGACTGTGTTAACATTTGCTTTATTACAAGAATTGCATTTGGGAAAACTAATCCTATGGACATCTCCCTGAAATCAGCTACAGAGCGCAATATCGATGCAGTATATTATTTTATTAAAATATTTTTTATTATACGAAGCACAATATCCAAGTTTCTTTTCTATCATTGAGTTGATAGCCTGTGTTGCCAGAGCTTAACTCTTTCTTTTGAATCTAAGAATTTATTTCATTACTCTAAAAATTAGTTGTTGCAATTGAGTTGTTTATGAATCGTAAAGCATAAATTCATGTGTCATCATCAGTAGTTATGGATTTCAGATCGTCGCAACTTATACAAAGAATGCATTCAAAAATTTGATCATGATTTTGTTTTCGAAGAGGAGCCGAAGAGACACATAAACACAAGACACCTGCAAATAATTCCCTAAAATTGATTGAAATGTTCCGATTGACATTGAAACGATGTCTGCAGCCGCAAGTTTACATCGATATTCGAAGGTCGTATTTATTCTAAAATCATTTAAAGATTGTTTAAAATCTTCTCCTTACTTTTTGAACACAATGTTATATATAACTTATTACTTGGTTATAGTAAAATATATTTGCACAAATATGTAATCGATCACGGATGTATAAAAGTATCGCAGAACAGATAAAGAGACAGAGGTAATAAATAATTAATACCAGGAAAAAAATGGATTCAATGGATTCATAAAATATAATAAGGACCAGATAACTGTAATGGGACAACTAGTCCGCTCTACAGGCATGAATCCCGTTGACTTGTTTCTACTTTTCAAACTAAAAAGAGCCCTGGTGTGCCAGCACTTTGTAACAACAAAAAAAGTCTAGAAAAAATCACAGATCGAACTCTAAACGACACTTAAGGCCACGTCTCACTAATATTTCTCAAACTAGAGGCGATCTCTGAAAACTCATAATATCAAGGGGGCAGCCACTTTGATATAAACACTTTTTGATGACAGTGTGAATGGCGATGGGTATGACAACAAAAGAAAAAACAAGTAAGAAAGTTGCATGCGGCAGGGTCCGAATATCGCATACCCACCAGTATGCTTTTCGCATTCTACTCTTCATGTTCTTTTATTTATTACCCATATCGCTGGCATTACTAAAGAAAAATTAACCTACCAGGTCGCGGTGTTTACCATATTCATTTTAGAATTAACCCATTTTTAGGCAGATAATATATCTTCGGAAGGAGGAATGTACAAAATAGTTTTAAGCATTCTGTCTTGTTTGCGTTATGATAAATAAACATAAAACCTCCAAAAAGTGAAAAAAAGACCATTTATTTACTTGCAACTTTGTGTGGACTTGACCGATTTTTTGCAATTGTACACATGAATAGTAGAGTACTTCGTAAGGTAAATGGGGGAACTACACCCTTTTAACTTTAATAATTTCCGAGTAACGAGCAAAAATCCACAAAGTTTATGTTCCACAGTTTATGTTCCATTGCGGGCTTCTGCTCTGACCAATTGGGCACATTTTCAATATCAACCCGCGCGCAAGAACTTCAAATGTTTCTTCCAAACTTGAAGCCGATATCTTCATTTTGGCGCCCAGGAGATTGCCAACAGCAAAAACCACACAGCCACACAGGTATGGGTAAACCAACTCAGAATTGCAGTAAGACTAAAGTCGTAGTATTTGTTTCTCTGGCTAAGCTAATAATAACAATAATATTAGTTTTCACTGACTTTTGTTGGAAACTTTTCAAACTTTTCAGACTTTTCAAAATAGAGTTTCATATGGTGAGTGTTCGTCAATGTGGTTCACTCCAGTGTACTCCTAATAGGATACGGCCGTGGGACATAAAAAGCCCCTTTTTTGTCAGACTTGTGATTTGAATGTCGATAAAAAAATACAAGCATTTTCGGTAAAAGCAATTAGTTAATACAAGTGGTGGAGCATATCAGGTATGTAAATATGAAACGGGAATTTTTGTATGTAAACATATATTCATTGCATGAGAATTATAAAAAAATATTTTATCCCCAATATTGCTCATCGCTACATACATATTTTTCCCATCTGTCGGGCAATTTGTGGAGGGCACGCCAACAGAATTGTTGCATCATCGCGCGAGTTGCGCACATTTTCGTAAGAAATGAAGAGCTGCTTAACAAGTACGCGTCTCATCGATACAAACAAATGGTAATTGGAACGGCTCGATCTCGATGGGTAAGGTAGATAAGTTAGCACTTTCCAATTGAGTGATCTCTCACGAACTCAAAAATCACTTTTGTTCCTTTTCTTGACATTTCCGTCATTTTTTTTTTGAACAATGAACCGCTGAAACCGGGTAAATGTTGTTGGTAGCATTTGGTATTAATCGTTTCACCAGACTTTAGCAGCTAATAACTAACCACACCCTTTTTGTCCCACCAAACATATAATATTGTCTTCCTGCCCAAGCATTCCAGTCTTGTAGCCGTTATGAATGGTAGGCTTGGATCTACCCACCGCCTAAGGCTGTCAAAATATATCCTCCTTTGCTTTCCTATAACGATAGGATGCAAAGCAGACTTTCCTTTGTATCGTTGGGCAAAGAAAGAGTGCTGTCAGCAAATGCTCTTTGTCTGCCATAAAACCCGATGGTTTCTTTGAGTTTTAACGCTATAAAAAAATACATAACTGTGTATCCTTTACACGAGAACTATTTATGGACAAATTCTGGTTTCATTTTCACATACCTAGCATAACAGACGATATATCAGGGGGATAAACAAGTCGTTACCGATTTTCCCAAGATATGGCGCCACTTTCTTTACCAAACTTTGTTAAACAGTGAGTTATGCCTGGGAAAGTACCGTATTTAGGGTTTACGTAAAACTGTAAGTGCGAAGTGTGTTCATTTCAAATACCGCCGGGTCCTTCCTAAGATTTTGCTAGGCCTAGGAAAGTTAAGTCGATTTATTTAACTTGTTTTCACAACCGATATTCTAACGAAGCCCGTTGCAATTGTTTAATCCATTTTTACCATATTGGCCATGATCGATTGAAATCCTCTGTTGTATTGACGTGTTCGCTATTCCCTTTGTATATTTTCTCTTATTTCCTTTCCCTGCTTCTTTGACTTGGTTTTCTTTTTTCATGATTTACAAATACACAACTTTTGGCGATATCGAATTTCCTGCAATCAACTTAACAAACTAACCTCACATAACTATAAATGTGTTAGTGATTTCGCACAGTTTGGCTTTGATAATGTAATTAGCTTTTATGCGTTTGTTTGTTTGATTTTAAACGTTTTTTGTTTCATTAAAAGATTCTCTTCTTTTTTTTTTTGTTTTGTTTTCGTGTAAATCGAATTTCTGTTTATGTTTATAGTTAACTGTAAAACTGTGTATGTGCGCGTCCGTATGCCTTTCTCTTTCTCTTGTAGTTTCTATTGCGGACTTTTTGTGAATAAAACCGCAAAAATTGACTTAGTTGCTTATCTCTTCGCCTCCTTCTTCTTGTTGAATAGTACGAAGATGGCAACGATAAGCGAAGAAGATTTGGAAACTTGGTCCGTTTTATAAATTTTTTAGAAGTTTTAAAGTTGCGAAGAGCGGAGATACAAGGAGAGCGGAAGCAAAACATAATAGTCTTTGTTACAAAAGTTTTCATGTTTCCTGCAATTTTAATATACTTTTTAACAGCACTTCAGTTGTTCGCTCTTTCCCTCTCGCTCTATCCTTTAACGAACAACAGCAATATACAGTGACATTATGAACAACAAGCATTAGAGAATAAAAAGAAGGAAATAAATGAGTAAAGAAAGCTTTTTAAAGCTTCAAGACGACTCTTGGATGCCGAACATTTTTTTATCGCATTAATGTATTTTGCAAATAAAATTAAATTTTTTGTTCAGCTTTCGATTAGAGATTCAGGTTAGGTGTAAAGCGAAAGTAAAAAGCTCAAGTTATATGTATTACAAGTTCTCTTCTGTCTCGTTTGATGTGCGATCTTCAAAAAGTGCTTCTTTGCAAACCTCAAAATTTTCCCTTTACCTTACGATCTTTTCCATTTTTTGATCATCGAAAAGCTAACAATTGATTGTTATAAAGAGAGTGGAACAGTTGGTAAGAAACACACACGGTACTGATAGAGTATGAAAAAGTGAACTTTCTCACAGTTCAGTTTTTTCCGACAGACTATGAATCATATTTCTTTCTTTTATGTAAACTTGACAAAAGCTTTAACAAAATTAATATTTTCGCAATTTTTACGTGCAATAGTAGGGATATTATATTTAAATTTTGCGACTTCTTTGGGGTTTGTATGTAAGCATTCTTTGCTTAAAAGAACACGTTTACGTTTAAAGTTTTCGGATTTTGTGGTCAAATAATAACATTAAAATAATAACACAACTGCTTTGAGACACTATTTACAAGAAAAGTTTTGTTAAATTTTTTACACATCTACACTAAAAACACCCTAACAACTATGTAATCGAATTCTCTAAATAGTTATCAAAATGCAAATTTAATGATAAGATTTTCATTATAAAAAGGGAACAATAGTTAGATAGTTTCTAACAGTAAGTTAACGTTTTATTAAATACAAGTTAAAAGTAGTTAAAGCAATACCTGTATTTAAATAAACTTAGGAAAAAAGACGACACGACTAACTAAAGGTTATCCGAGGTCGAAAGTGAAATTCAATCAGGAAACAACAAAAGTGTTAAAAGTGTGAGTTGCTCAAATCTTTTTCATCAAAATTCGCGGTCCGCTATAGCGGACAGCTTTTTCGCCTCTGTCTATAGCGTAAATTAAAATTTTCATTCTGTGTATTTGAAATTTTTTAAATCAAAATTTAACCAATCCATCAAAATCTATTTTGGCGCGTGTAAGGCAAGCCATCATTTCACCGTTTTTCTCAGCCCCTACATGCTTGCGATAGAATAAATGGTCGACGCCTTGTCTTCAGACTTTTTCGCTGATTTCTTTTTTATACGTTTTTTTATACGCTTTACGCCCTTTCCGAAGTTCATATACAGAGGGAGGTCACACACATACTTTTTGGATGAAAATGATTAATGATATGAATAACCCTCGCAATGTGGGTCAAAATCGATCTCTTCTGGTGCCAGTAGTTTAACGACGAATTTCATCCGTAAGATATCAGTTGAATGTTATAAACGGACTTAAAAAAGTGTAGTCTTCATTTTTGTCTAAGATGCACATTTTCTCCTTCCAATGGGTCAATGATAAATTGCTTGACTATCAGCTCGATTTTTGCTATGCTATGATAGCTAAAAACTAATCGTTTCATTTCATGAGTAATCTCGAAGGACGAGTGGATCTCTAAATCTGAAAAACGCTTATTTAACCCAAAATGATTAAGAAAATATTGTACTCAAAACTGTCTCTCGTTGCAGACACTATTCCTCTGCGCTAACGGAACACTAGTCACAAATCAATTTCGTCGTCTTCAAAAAGCGTAAAAAAATGATTTTCATAATATCCTGAAGTTTGAGCAAAAAATTCACCTTACTTTTTGATCACACTAGTACAATGCTTTTTCGCCTATTGCAATCCCTTTTCCTTTAATGCTAATGTTGGCCTTCTTCAATATTTGTTTCGTTGGGTTAGAGTAGTTCACCTAACACTCGGGGCTCAATTAGTCCGTAAAGGGCTGTGCCAAAGATATTCGGCTTTGCTGCCGGCGTTAATGGTTGTCTTGACTTGCACCATGATTTGCTGTGCTTTTGATATTTCATTGTGAGTATTCTTTATCATCTGTCACTGTGCAGTATCATTTTCTTTCGCATTGAGAAGAGAAGGCTCAGCTTCTCAATTTTGTGTGAGTTTCTTTTTATCACTATGTTGTGTACAGTTCTGTGGGAAAGCTTATAGTGTTACACAAAGCTTAAGAACATAATTTCGCGTGGAAAACTTACAAACAGAGAAAAGTTAGCAAACAAACTATCGATCAAACCGTTAGCATTTTGTTTACACATGCAGTACTTTTTCATCTAATATTTTAGGTCGGCGACTTTATAGCCCTTGGAAAAAGAATATTAATATATATAAATATGAATAAAAAAAGGAATCAGAAAACGAGTTCTGGTTGTTAAGACCAAGAATTAATCCATTAAATTTCATAATTCGATGCGTTCTGCATGTAATAACTCGGTGGTTTTAATATCAGGCGTGCATTAATAAACATCCAATAAAGTGAAGTCCAAAACTAAAAATCTTTTCATTTAAATTCATTAGTAATTAAAAGCTCGATGGCTAGCAAGAGGTTTTAAAAGAATAAACCGGACCCACACCCACACAGATGCACATACAAATGTATGTGCATGTATATGTAAGCAAGTATGAGTCCATGTATACATTTATTTTCTATGTACGACTGAAGGTGCTGGTGTAGTGTAATATACCTTAAATATTCACACAATTTCATTCCGCTACACCTCAACTATGCTTATATGTGAAGGCATGTTTGTGTACATAATTATTCGTACAATGGTATAAAAAAGCCAATGAATGCATTTCGTGTATGAGTATTTGTGCTGAATAAATTCTTTAAACACAACACAACCATAAGTACATTCGTGAACATGCATGAATTTTAACGGTAATGCCATTCATTGGCGTTGGCATGTACCATTGTTTTCTACTCTGTATGTGTCCGAGATTTATTCAAAAGGATCATTTTTTTCTTTTTTTTTTTATTTATTTTATATGCCACCAAATATGTGTTGTAAAAGAAAAAAGAAAAAGAAAAAAGTAACAGAGCAAAAAGTACTGAAGAAGAAAATCCAGAGCTGGTGGAGCGAGCTGCAAAAGAGAGACAGAAATAATTAGCGTGTGAGTGAGATGAATAAAGCAAAGCTTTTGTTCGATGTCATGTATTCATGTTGGCTACCATGTCGGATATAATATATAGTTTTTGCCTGTTATACCCACCAGCGAGCGGTATATTAATTTTATCATTTTCTGATGCTTCTTAAGCTTCAAATAAGCTTGACCGCCTCGCCAGTGAAGAAAGGTTTCAAATTGATTTCGTTAGGTCTTACTGTCAGTCCGTAATTTTAGTGCAGTCATTCAGCATAGCAGTCCATAAAGCTTAATGTAATCATTTTGACTCGGCGATGGACGCTAGAAGTTCATCAAGCTAATCGCAACAAACAATTGAATTTATTCCGATTATTAAGGAACTTCGACATAATATGTCGATGTATGTAAGATGTATAAGCCTTGAACAAGTAACATAGATCAAGGGTTTCAAGTGAGTCACTATGAACTAAAGATAAACTTTTTGTTCTTTCTTTTTTTTATTTTCTTCATTTTGTATATATGTTAAAGAATATTTTTAGGTTTATACATTTAGTAGGGTAAAGGAATTTATATTTATACGAATACGTGAAGCATATCAAAATATGCTAAAGAATTCCTTTTCTATTACAAAAAAAAAAAACTGTTTTTTTTTTGAACCCGTTCTCCGAGCGCCCCTTACTGTTTGCCGACTGCCACGGTTGAAAAGTATCAAAGTAGGGAGGAGATGATAAAAAAAGAAGGAATTTGTATAATTTAATTGTTTTAAAAACGTTTTATATATAGAAAAAAATGTACGAAAGTCTTTGGTCGAATATCGGACACCCATACACCAGAATTTATTTTCATTATAAACCATAAATAACGAAAAAGGGCCATATTTCAAGTGACGGAATGTCATACCTTTCGGGCATTATCATCGTGGACAGCTTATTTAATAATATGGAATTTCTTTAGATTCTTGGATGAGGGTATGTAAATATGAATGTATATTAGGGTTTCCTGCACTATATATTTTTATGGACGTCTTACTCCTTCCCTTTAGATTTCATGAATGCGAGAATTTGATTTTAATTTTAATGTCTCCTAACTCTTTCCTTCTTGAGACTTCACTTTTTGGATGCAGCAAAGTTGAACTTAATACACCTCTCATCGTTTTTGACGCTGCATATAATAAATATGAAAACGAAAAAAAAAAAACAGAAGAAAACTTTTTTAAATTTCATTTACACTCATTTAATTTCCTTTGCATCCGTAGACTTGTGATACTTTGCCCGTAGAAAATCAATATAAAATAACAGCGTAGTTCCGTAGTTTTGGAAAAGTTTCCTCTAATGAGTATAATGTTTTTAAATAAGCCCAGCAGGAATTTTCCTCTTCTAAGCAATGAACTGAGCAGAAAGTTAAATGAAATAATTCGCTTGAAGTACTTTAGCTTTAGCTTTTATAAGCGTAATTTTATTTATTTCGTTTAGAGGGGAACGCAACAAAAAACCATGGAGGGTGTCGAAAGACTTTTTAATAAAAAAAAGAAAAAAAATGTTGACATTAACAAGTCGGTGATGGGAGCATGTATGTGAAAAAGGATCAATTGTATTAATCTATGAATAAGATGAGCAAGCAGACGATGGGGTTTTATGAAAAAGCTTTCGTGTCTTATTGGCTTGCGATCTCCTGCTTATGCTTCAAGGCCCATACAAGCAACGATAACATTTCTGGCTAGCAAAAGGCCGGTTCATGCGTGCCACCTCCAATAAGTTTTTCCTTAGTCCATAGGACTAAGTACAATTATGGCTAGGAAGGTTTAAAAGCAAAGAGAATAACGCTGATGTGCACTTAAACGTCATAACTTCAAGACAGGCGAGAACGGTTTTTATAATTTATTTATAATTTATTGATGCAGAATTTTAAAGCTTACTAACACTTTTCTTCCCTAAGTCTTTTAAAGGAAAGCGAATAGAGGAAGAATTACTTACAGTAAATTTAAAATCAAAAAAAATAAAATTAAAGTCCTTTGGGAAGAGTAAGCTGGGATTAAAAAAAAATTCTATCGCAGATAATAATGCTATTAGGGAATAAGACAAAGAGATCGACAATTAAAATCAAGCGATTAGTGTTAATGCCTCAGAATTAAGTAATCTCGTCATTTTCGGGACAATATTCAGTGAGGCACTTTTCTGCAGGGATTTTGTGCTTAATTAAAAACCCTAAAATCGTGAGTAATAGGTTTTGAACGAGACCGTACAAGTCCCAAAAACAAACATGACTCTGATCGATGAAATCGGGAAGAAAGCTCACAAAATTGTTTTAAATGATCATTGGATGAAAACGCCCGAGTTAAGATATGTACGTCATAAGTTAATGGTATGCAATGCTAAGTCATTAAAAATTAGGACATGAGAAAGCTTTGCGGTGAGGCCTGCGTTTCGCCTCTCATAGAATAAAAATAGAGCCGCGGGCATGTTTCAATCGAGTATTCGTCGTTTTCACATTAATAAGATCGTGTTTGTATCTATCTAAGAGACAGGAAAAGTGAATTCAGTGAACTGAAAAGAGGGAGTCGATTCCGAAGAAGGCAAATACTGACAAGGTCTTAGAATTAATTCGTTTTTATGAGGCGCGTCGAGTAATTTTTATTGATTCAAAAAAAAATTAATTACTTACGTTTTAATTTGCACATTGAGTTCTCGTTAAGTAAAGGTTCGTGCTTGGGTTAATTACGAAGTGGTGCAAAGATCCTAAGGGTGCTTACATTATAAAAAGACTATACATTCGCTTAGTTAGACCAATACTTGAGTATGCTTCTATTGTGTCGTCTTTTTCCTGTAGGTGGTATGTAAATCCACTGAATGTACGGATAAATAAAATGCAAATGCGTTAGCATAATGACACGCGTAATGCCTCTAATTCTGATGCATTTTAAAAAGAACGGTAGAACCCACGGGGTCAGGTTGTTCGCTCACTCAATGCTTAGACGGTAGGGTTGGCTCGGGAGAAAGCTTCCACTTACATATACCACGCAAGTAACCTCGGTGCGTATACATAAACATGAACTATATGATATTGATTATACGTTGTTTGATAAAGAACGGTTTTTACAAGCTTGATTTAAAATGGTGAAATTAAAATAAATGATTCCATGTAACCGATGTGTGAAACCTGGCCGTTTAAGTGCGGTGCTCGTGGCGATTGTGCCTACTCCAAACGCGAGGGCATTACATAATTGGAGGTGGTTGATAGGCCTCGCCCTGTGCAGAGGATACGGTCTGGAACATATCCAAACTTTCATTGTGGTACTTTAGTTTTGGAATAGGCCCCTCTCTCTTGCTGGATTGTCTACCTATGGTTCCAGGGAACTCGTCTGGGTAAGGGCACGCGCCAGGTGCAGACGTTAAAAATTGATTGTATCTGTATGAGAGGAGTGTTAAAAGGATATTATATGGAGAAATTAAGTCAGTTTTACACCTTAGATCATATGTGGCGCACGCTATATTAACTTTTTGCCAACACACATAACATTTAGAAGGGCAAACCCACTTTTATTAGATGAATTAGAATCCCTTTCTCAATCGACTTAAGCTTGCTGGTTTGTATGTCCTTCTGTCTGCCTGATGTCTATTCATGTATTGTTGTATTCAATCCACAGATTGCAGTTTCGAGATATTTTAATGGAATTTGGCTTACCTTGAAGTGTTTGGCTCCAAGGATGAACGCTTTTGAAAATGAATCGGATCGGACTACTTTTTCGAGTACTTCCCACATAATGCTCTCTTTTTGAGAGGTCATCAGCAAAGTGGTATATATATGCTTTTATTCGTTTTGCTTAATTTTTTGCTTTTTTTTGTGTTTTCTTGATTAGGGCATTGTGTGTGAAAGGATCGCATACATTTTTATAATATATGTATACACTTGCATTGTTAGTTTGTATGTGTCATCTTGATAATATTTTCAAAACTTTTAATTTAAAAAAATAATCCTACTTGTGACTACTTAAGAAAGAAAGAATTTGCATAACCGAAATTAAGTTTAAATCGTCCACAGAATACCTGTATGATAACATCGCTTGCATAGAGAGAACATTACACAATGAAAGAGAGATATGCCTAAAGTAAATTTGGATAATCTTTTTGTTAATCAAAAATAGTTACGCTTTATGAGGTCTTTAATATATATATATAAGAGCAATGGAAAATTTATTATACCCTTATCTTCCGGTGGGTACCAAAATAAAGTTTTCGTCACATCGT
Source organism: Glossina pallidipes (assembly GCA_000688715.1). Lineage (NCBI taxonomy): Eukaryota > Metazoa > Arthropoda > Insecta > Diptera > Glossinidae > Glossina > Glossina pallidipes. Next base: position 513,816 of record KK499795.1, on the reverse strand, counting down.
TGTTTTATTTGCTTTATTTAATGATATTTACTTTTTCTAATTTATAAATAAAAACAAAATAGAAAATAAAACCAAATGCAGAGTTAAGAAATATTTACCACCCCATCAAGATTCATCATTGTTGTTACTCTCTCTTTCTCTCTCTCTCTCCGTTTCTCACGTTCTCTTTCTACCATTAAAAACGATATAAGAAATGTATACTGCAATGCTTCCCATCATTGCCACAAACAATATGCTAGTCAGCTTTTTCTTGGTTAGTATTGTATTTTTCTTTTTTGCTTTGGATATAAATTAACAAATACACTACTGCATCTGTTTAAAAACTAAAACTAAAAGATGTACACAGCCAGCCCGTTTCAACGGAAGATGTTCATGTAGCAGTAAAATGCAATCTTAACAAGTTTACATTTGCTACAACAAGGTTTTATGGTGTTTCTTCAAAACACACACACACACACACACACGTACACACATCCATCCATACATACATAAAGATTCCTATTTACATGGACGTATATATACGCTATGCATGAACGTATATTTTCCTGTTTCAAGACTCATTAGGACTTTCTTTGTTACTTTTTAATTTTCTTATTTTATTTTACATTTTTTTTCATTTTTTTGTTTTGGTATTAAAACAATTGCTTTCATTTCCTTATTATTTTTTTTTTTCTATCTCTTATGTTTTGCTTTTTATTTTATTTCATTCCTTGTTTTTTTTTCTTTTTTTGGTTGTCGTTTCTTCTGTCTGTGAAAACGTGCGTTCATGTGTTTTAATTTGGTTAAGTAAATAAGTAATTTAACTTTATCTTTAACTCTTTGTAATTACATCCGACTTTTTTCTTTCAAAAAAAGTTTATTTTGTAAATACCAACACATGCTGATGCTATGATGGGGAGTATTCGTAAAGCTGCGTAGAATTAAACCTCATTTATATCTTTTAATTTCAAAAATCAACGTACCTCTATGTGAGTATAACTTTCCATTTTTTCATGCATAACCAAATCTATTTAAAGTTGATAAAAAATGAATATGGAAAATCTTTAACCAAAAAAAAATCTTTCAAAAAAAAATTTTTTTTAACTAATGCAAAATGGAAAAAGAATATGTTATGGACGTTAATGTGCAATCCGGAGAAACAGAGAAAAATGAATAGGAAAATATTGAGATATAGAAAGATGAAAATAGCGAAGATGAGTGGTGCGAATAGAAACAAGAAATATAGGAAAAAAACAGAGATAGAGACGGGGAAGAAAAACAAGGAAAATAGAGCTAAAAACATGAAACGAGAGGCAGAGAGAGTGAGAGAAAGGCGTAGCTCTATTCTATAATTGACTTTTGCAAAATTCCATCAATTGGACGTATCCCCCCTCTTACAATCTTGTTCTTTTTCTTCAATGTACAGCAGGTCATCAACAGATGATTCACCGCGTTATGGAAAAAAGTCACAATGTGAACACAAAGTTCTTTGCATGTGAAGCGTGGTTCCATGTGCAAATCATTTGCCAGCTCAGCCTCCCTAATAATGATTATCATTCTCTCATTTGGCAAAAATGCCTTACGTCATACACTTTTGAGTGGTGACATGACTTACAGAAGATATAGGATGCATTTTTTTTCTTTTATAGAGACTGAAACAGAGAGACATAAACGCAGATATCGATAGAGGAAAGAGTCTAAAATCCAGTTTCTCTGTAATTTTAAGACTTAAATGTGCCAGCTTGATGACTGGGTGAGACCTTTGCTCTTAGCGAGTATTTTTGCTATATTTTGGACAGGAATTAAAATCGCACAATCAGTAGCAAAAGTTCTGGGGATCTACTATATAGACCATAACAACGCGAATATTATTACGATGCTGAAGAAATTGAACATGATTGCCTATTGCGTGAACGATTAAAAGGAGCCCTCGGCCATTGATGCTTAGAATTTCCAATCAATTAAATTTCGCATCTCACATTTATTGCAGGACTTTATATATCAAAAAATAATCGTGCGGAATATCAAATATTTACAGCTTCACGCAAAGCTTTTGTGCGTAGTTTTTAGGGTTATAGGTCAAGACGGGCAGGATATATTTTGTGGGGGTTTTGATTAGTAGACTCTAACTGCACATGCTGCAGGGCTCTATCGAGCAAGTGAAAATGTTTGATATTCAAAATTTTATAATAACTTTCTTAGTCCGAAAACTCCTTCATTCATCATAGAAGCCTATGTAAATTTTGTATTTGCCTTGCAAAATATTGGTATTTCGTTGCAAAATATTGGTATTTCGTTGCAAAATATTGGTATACGATTTATCGTAGAACTGCTCAACTGCGAGTTGAAGTTGGTGAAGCCTTTGCTGTTGGTTAAGAAGTTAAAGCTTGGCAACTGTTATTCTATTGCTTTGATATGAATTTATTTTATATTTTTTGTGTTACATATTGTATTTTATACGAAATAAATATTTGTACATTGTCTGTTTTTTCTCATATTACCTTAAGCACGTGAATGAACTTTCGCCTGACACTGTTACAGAAAATGGTATAAGAAAATTAATACAAGCTCTTTCATACGTCAAAGTAGCTTTTCTACGATGCCATGGCAACAGGATACGCAAACTTATTTTTTTAACGCTTTCCTCTGCAAATTTTAAAAGAAGCAGCAAAGAAAGGGTGTTCGAGTAAATACGACGGGGTATTCGCGCTGGGTATCGTCCAGTTGCGAAAAACATTTACTTTATGGTGTGGAAAATTATAATATTAGCTGATGGATTTACACGATTTGAGCTAATCAATATGCACGATCTTATGTTTCTTCCTAATAGCTACAATCTTTTCAGTGTATTGATTGAGATTCAAGCCAAGTCGATAGATAATAGATTGTCCAATCAATCATTTTATTTGACACCGATAAAGGTCTGCTTCTTTCACTCATCAGACAGCAACTTGTCCGTCAAATTTGCAAGACTCATCGAAAGTTCATGTCACGTATTGATGATGCGTTATGGATGTCATTTTGACCTGTCGACTTCAGCGAAAAGTGAATGGGTAAATGGTGTTTTGGGTTTATCCACCACGCAATCGGTGGTACCTTTCAATACTCTGGGATTAATCGAATTTACAAATCATCCTTCTATCGTTTGCCTGGCGGGGTTTTGAGGTAATGTTTCTTAATTTTTAATTACATTGTTGGAAATTAGTATTCTAGGTAATTAACGCATTTGCTGCCGCATATACGAGTAGGTAAAAATCGCAAACTACAAAGTCGGTGTTCTCTGTCTGGTAAACAGTACTTAGACGAGCGCTATTTACTTGAGTGCTTGGTCGCACATACACGCAAGACTGTGATCACTCCCTATCTCTTTCTCTTTTCTCACGGCTTTATGACCGTGTGCTGCATGTACAGGCGACATCTCTCAAATATCTGAAATGATACTAAAAAAAAAAAATGAAAACAAGACTTTTTTTGGATACCGTCCATTTTCGAATTAATTTGTTTCCCTGGATGCTTTGGCATAAAAGTATGTATGTTCGAAATAAAGCTCTTTTGGAAAAGACACTGCAAGTGCATTTCTCATTCAACCTTGCCAGGAGACTACACAATGTTTTCAAGCAAGAAAATAAAACATTTTTTATCAGGAGAATGCATCGGAGATTGAAATTTGGCACAAGCATTCCCTGGTTGATTGGGAACCCCGAGAGAAACCATGGTTCCGGTCCGCCAATGTACTCTCCCACACAACAACCTCACAAAACATACTTGCACTTCTTTATATTTTCGTCTATAAGTTTCGGCCCCTCAAAAATATTTCGATAATCCGGCTAATGAAATATTCGTCAAAATCATCCGGATGTTCGGTCTAGAAATGGTTCAAATCAGTTTACTAATATGTTTACGATTAGCGATAATGCGACTAATGTAGGTTGCAATAAAGTGGAAATAAAGCGAAATCAAAATTTTATAGTTAATTGTGAATGTGTTAGCAAATCGATCCAAATCATTTGTGGACTTAACATGAAGATGATCCTAACGAACATCTAAATCACAAGTTTTCGGAAATCTCTTTGATAGGGTTTGTAAGTTCCATCTCTACTTTCGCGACTGTGGTATTTCGATAAGGAAAGGGGATTAAAATGCTACCTTTTGATAGAAATAGGTATACGTTATCGGGATCTCGAAAACTATAGGTTCAAATGAGGTCCGGTTGTAGGTAACCGCGGGTTTTTTCATAAAAATCGAAATTATCAATCAAAACGACCATCTCGATGGTTCTAGCGTTAAAAAGGCGTAAGCACATAATATTCATGGTCAGTTTCGTGATCTTGATGGTAAGATCAAATTCCCGTCTTAAATCCAGGGTTGATTTTCTTTTAGATATTCAAGTATATAAACTGCATTCTTATCGCACTTGATATTTGGAAAACAGCGGTTTTTCTGCCCATCACCGAATGACGAAGACATATTCATTTTGTCATAATGTTCGCAAACACCACAAAAGAAAACTGCAAACACCGTATCGGGTATATATATACTTAATTAGTATATGAAATTCTAGACCGTTTTAAGCACGTCCGTCAGTCCGTATATGTTATGTCTGCGGTAAAAATTCTTTTGATCGCAACAATGGAAAGATATCGCCTTCAAATTTGCCATAAGTCACGTCTCGGCCCACCCAAGGCTATTATAAAAGGTTAGAATTTGTTTTTTTCCGGTTTTTTGTGCTTTTCAGAAGAAAGTGATGGGTATAAAAGATTCGGCCATAATTAAAGAAAATATTTTTACTTGGCTTTTTTTTTTTGTTTTCATTTCCGCAAAGGGAAAAAAAATCGGATTACTCATCAGCACACTGGTGCTTTGTTCTATATGCTTTTTTTTTCCTAAGTTAATTTATCATTAACACATTTTTACATTCATATAAGCTGAGAGGAAGGAAATGGAAAAAACCAAAACAAATTTTTGGTGACATATTTCCTCTTCTATTTACAGTGCATAATAAAAGCGTTACCCAGCATTTTTTTCCTTTGTCATGTCAACGATGAAATAATTTATGCATAATTAACTACTTACCAAAAAAAAAAAAAAAAAAAAAACAAAACAAAATAAATGAAAAAATATATAAAACGCATTAAATCTCGCTTTATGTCATGGGTAAGAGTAATTATGTGGCATGCCAGACAGACTGATAGAGAAAGAAAGGCTAATGGAATAATTATAATAATAATTTATGGTTAAGAAAACAATTTAAAATTTGACGAAAAATTCGACTAAACTAAAGTTTAAAATCGTGGTCAACAAATTGTTTCCAGGTGCCCGTTATTGTTATTTGCTATGTAAAATTGCAAAAGAATGAAATAATATTCGTCTTAGCATGAAACTTTTCATTTCCGGCATCTGATGGAATCCTAAATAAAATAAGAAATCGTATGTTGTGGAAGAATTCGATGTCATTTCTTAGCAATGATATCCATAAGTAAGTATATATGGGAGCAATTTTTAACGATAGTGTTCCTAGGAAGACCATATTGGAATGAAAAGTAGAAAAAGCTGTACAATAATAGCATGTCTGCTATTAGATAATACCATCAAAAGTTAACATTCACACAGAGAATGCCATAGAGAGATGCTAAAGATTAATTGCCGATTGCCGCACACAAAAGCTGTTGGTATGCGAGGTATTCAAGCGAATGTGTGGCGTATTTGTGTATGAACGGGATATCCAAGTAGACCTAACGTTACCAGTGGTTGTGTCTAGTAGGATTATATATTTCAAAAAAACACAATAGTAACGCACGCATATACTTTTAATCGTCCAGACTTTTCTGTCATTTTGTTTTTGTATTTTGAAAGGTTGAATTTTCGCACAGCGTAGGCTCATTCTATTAATAATATTGAAATCTTTTCCTTTGAATACACTTTGAAGGCAACATGACTCGAAAGACTAACAATGGCGGTTAACGGACGCAATGTTATCCGTTTGCGTGACAACGCTCAGCCACACATTGTAAACGTTATCAAGGATACACGGTTGTAACAAGAATGGGAAGGTCTGGCGTACCCAGCATGTTCGCCTGACATAGCGCATGCTGATTACCACTTGCTCGTTGCAGCATGGCTTGCCTGGCACGCGATTTCGAAATGATGAAGAATTGCGGAAATGGGTCGATGATTGGATCGCTAACAAACCAATGTCGCTCTACCGCTCGATATGGTGTTGCTATGCTACCAGAAAGATGGGGAAAGTTTGTAGAAAATGACGGAAAATATGTTGATTAATATATATCGCACCATTTTTTCTCAATTACTGCCTTTTTCAAGTGAAAAAATGATTAAAATACATGCAAGCACCTAATATGTATAATTTATTACATGATTGTGACAATCAAGACATATTTGCAAAAATATATCTAACTGATTATAGCTATGTAAACGTATGAAAGAACTTGAACTGTCTATGCCATTTTCGTTGATGCATGATGGCATGAAAAAGTGTAGGGGAGGGCGAAAAACGTAATACACTTCTTCTTCGTTTGCTATATTCCATGTGTGAACTCTCAAATAAAGTGTACTTGACTTAGGCAAACGTTCAACTAGCGAAGAAAATAATTCTCTGCTCAGGATTGGAACGTTTACGGCCAATTCAGTTAGTGCATCATTTTTTTTGGAATTCTACTTGGGTAAGTTTAATGTCTGGAACTAATCTATATTTCCAGTAATTTCCGCAGATTGCTGCTCATGAAATTTACTTATTGGATGGAGTTATTTGTTCCACTAAACGATAAGGATTCTAAATATTTCGATAGATCATCATTAAAATCGCTTCAAGCTATAAGTTTAAGACGATTTTCTCTTGGAAGATTTTCTTTTTTTGCATTCCTCGTTCATAAAATGTGTAGCTAGTGATTCTAATTCAGTAAACTTGCTACAGATTTTCTGCCATGCAAATTGTTATATGTGGTTTGTTGGTTTTGTTTCTTAGCGTAGTCGTTGAATACAACTCAACAACAATTGATTTTGACCTTTGGTGTTATTCAAGTCATTAGGCATCAATAATTATGTTAGATTACGAAACTTGATAAACATCACCGGTAGGCGTTCCTTACCTTAAATACCTAACAAATCAAATTCATTCAGCTTTAGCATAAGATTGTTAAGCACTGAAAGAATCGCGAGTTTATAAAGTCTTAAACGAATATTGTAGGATCCTATGTTTGAAAATCGTTAACATCGTTAATAAAAGCCCTTGATCCGCTTTGTTGAACTCGTTTGAGCTAAATGTTTTTTAAAGTCTAAGTTAATTCTCATATCTGACCTATTTACGCACTTGCTATCAAGTAGCGACGAATGGTTGCAAAATTGATTGTTATTCCAAATTTCAACTTAAATTTTTATATTTTTTATTATATATTTATGGACTGAATTTTCACTACACACTAACTCAACAATTTTTTTTTCATAATAAAAATGAATTGTCGTTATTACTTTTTCTGCACGGTTTTTTTGGGAAAACATTCAGGATTTTTTTTAAGTTGTCCTCGACTTTCCCATATTCGGCATGTATACTTTTACACGATTTTATTTTTTTTGGCACGGTTTTGTAAAAAATGTATCTTCCGTGTAAAAAAAGTGTTGGGTATGTAATTAAATTTGTTATTCTTGTTATTACCCTGATAACCCTATTATAATTTACTTAGAGAAACGAGATAAATTCTATGACCAAAAGTAGGATCAATACTGGTGGATAAAGCTAGCGCGTGTTTTTTTTAAAAGGTGCACTAGATGATTAGCCGAGCCGTTTTATTAAAGTTTAATAATTTATTGAGATTTATTGACTTTCAAGATGATCCTAAGATCGGACGCAATCTAAACGATTCTTCGAATGTTGAAAAAATTTTGGCATTCCCAAGTATCAGTTTAGTCGTAAGATTTTGGGCACAATTGCAAACTGGAGGAGTAGGTAAGAAAGATAACTGTTGTTTTGTAATAAATTTGATTATTTCTCGTGCATTACATATGAGTGAAAATATAAAATTCTTATACTAGCAGCTGTGACTGAATCAATGAAATATATTTGTATGTTTTTATATGGCATCGGAGAAACAATGTTTAAGCAAACAAAAATTCATAAAAGCAAAGAGTTTGTCTAAAAGGAATCCACTACTTACTCCATCTCTCTACACATTATTGAAGAGTTTTTCTTATTTACGTTTAGTTACTTAAACTTTGGGTTGGAAGAATGTGTCTATTCATCTCGATTTCAAGCGACCAGTTGGTGGTCCAAATGGTTGGTGCAAATTGCTAACCCACTTTTAGGTTATACGGCGCGCAAAATGACTACGTTACTGTGTTCGAGAAATAAAGGAAATTTTCAGGCAGAAAACAAAGGTGTCCGGCCATTCGGTTTATAAACAAGTGTCTGGATTTTAATTGCTTGAAACATTGTCGGCAAAATTTCTATTAATGATTTTTACTTATTTTCTTATAAGTGGCAAAAAAGAACGCAGTTACTTGCAATCACCAGACTTTCTTTTCGGCATAGAAATTTTATCGGATGAAATATTTAAAAATATTTAATTTGCAAAAACAAAAAAATTAAAAAAATGAATAAACAAAACGTAAACTTTTTGTTTACTACTACTAGTTAATCGAACATAAATACGATAAATTCGTTCGTCTATTAATTTGTCAATTAAATATGGAAACGTTTAAGTAATAAATATTAATTGGCTTATAACGGTAATAGAAGGAAAAACTTTGATGCCGTCTTCGCAATATTCAGCTATGGTAGAAGTTTTTTAAAAGTTTGAAAAGGGAATGAATTTACATTTTCCCATTTAGTGTAAAATAGACCAGGAACCAGGAAGTTAATTGAGATTTGCTAAGTCATAAAAGTTGGGTGAGAATGCTTACGCTTAAATGGCTTAGATCGAAGCCCTGAATCCTTACAATATCATCTAATTTTACGAAACCTTATCAAAAACTTTTAAGGAACAACCTGTAGCTCGCATAGCGCAGGATAACGGTAAATTAGGTACGTTGGGTCTACGAGTGTTGCTGCAGATATTTTTTGGAAGATGAATCGGTGAGGGAATAGTAGGAGGAGTTTCACTAAACTAGATGAAATACCGAAATGCCTAACTGTGAAAATAGTATGAATTAAATTGAAAACCTATGTTAGCTTTCAGCCGAACTCTATACATATAGTGTTAGATTCAATCCCAAGAGCCGCGACAATCAATTCAATTGTAAGGCGTTTTGAGCTGAATACTGTTGATCAATTATACAATTCTTATCTAGCCATAAGACTATTCTACAAGGAAGGTAGTAAAAACTTGTGAAGCAGAATGTAGACAGTGTTCTTATGCTAATGAAGATCGTTAATGAAAATTCTTAAGATTATCTAAAGGTAGCTTAGCTAAGAACTTAAAACAGCTGTGGTATTTGGTTGGGTGGGTTAATTCGATTCTTTAAAGCTCTCTACGCTACTGGGTCTTTATAGCGAGTACAAGGTTAAAATGGCTTTCCTCTGTGGCACAATTTTCTAAAGAAGTTTTCTTTATAACAACACTGAAGAACGTTCGAAAGGTGTATCTAAGAAGAAGACGCTCAACCAGCACTTAAGACTTTTAAAGCTCTCTGCCTCTCTCTCTCTCTCTCTCTCTCTGTTTCTCTTTTGTATTTTGCTCGAATGACTATAACCTCCTTATTATAAAGAAAACACTGAAACTTTCGGTAAATCTTATGACATTTTTTTCCTTTCACGAAGAACACAAGACAAACAAACGGCTTACTTCGGTTTCTTTAAGATCTGGCAACTTGAGCAGAGGTTACTGAATACAGTTATTAAAGTAAACTTTCTAACAATAGCCTACCACTGTAATAAATATTCTTGCCGTACACACGAGATTTTATTTGATTCTTAGTTAAGCTAACGACTTTACGTTGTTTAGGGTGCGATTATATCTTCTTTCGGTGTTTTCTTGTAGCCTGATTAAACGTTGAATATTTGCGACATATTTAATGATAAAGTTATTATACTATGCCGTTAATTCTTAAAACAAAAAAAAAAGAAAAACTCTGTGGCTTAGAGAAGAGAATGTAATATGAAAACAGAATTGTAATCAAATGAAACAAAAACTAAAATAAACTTAACTAATGAACGCTCCAACCAACCATCCAACCAATTAACTTTAATTATTACAAATGTTAATAGTATTTGTCCTACAACTGACATCTACACAAATGTATATTTACATAGTTTAGCGTAGCTTTACTTTGTTTGGTTTGTTTCTGGTGTATTGGTTTTACTTTCACGATTACATCCAGTCTTTTATTACAACAGTGACTACGATTATATAGCGTTCAGTCGTCGATGTGATTATAAAATTGAACTTAGCGATAACGTTAATGATGCAAATAATTGCAAAATTATTTGTTTTTCCTTTTGATTTCCATACGTACAAGCAAAAATGTTTGGTTAATTAAGAACTCGTTTCATGTAAAATTATTCGATATTTTCTTTTTTCTTTCTTTGTTCCCTGCTTGTAAAATGATAACGATTGTCTGGATTAGAACATAAAAATATAATTAATTAGAGAAGTGATGAAGAGAATACGCAATAACACGTAATTTTGATTATAATTGAACTTAAGCGTAAGTTTTTTTGTAAGACAAAATAAAGTTTTCATGTAAAAAACAATTCTATCTTTCTTTTAATACTTTTCTTTCGGCCACTTGGTACACTCTACCTGCCACTAAAAGCCATTAATATACATTGCTTTTGTAAATATATAACTTTTAAGCATTAATAATGAAAAAAATAATAATAATAAAAATAATAATAAAAAAATGCAAGATTCAATTAAATTAATTTCACATACATATGTAGGGTTTAGAATTCACATCAAATTTTATATGAAATATTTAAACAAACTCATGATATTTAACCCTCGACACTGGTTGGGGGAAAACTTAGCAAATTCTAAATTTAAGTAATTAAAATAATTTCATAACTAAAGTTGTGAGAGAAGTGCACTTCATTTCCAACTTTGTCCACTTTTCTAAAAGTTTTTTAATTTACTCTTAACTTTTCGAAAAATGCTGAAATTATTGAAGCATACCTCTGACCATATGTTGCGAAAATGAAAATAATGAAGAGAATTAATATCATTCCATTTCTGTGTTCTGCCATTTTTTTTTTTTTTCTTTGATGTAAAAAACGTATTTGCGGGGCTAAGTAAAACTGTGAATATCGACAAAAAAGTCAAACTCTATGTATAATCATTAATAAAGTGAATTTTTAAAATTTCGCAAGTCGATGTATATGACATTTTGTCATACTGAGAAAAAAGCCCCAAAACTTCAAAAATCAAAAAAAAAAAAAAAAATAGGAAAGAAAATTATATTCCGTCGTGGTCGAATTTTTTATACCCATTGCGATCCTAGAAAAAGGAGATGAGCTAAATCTTCATACTCTAAAATATTGGGTGGGTGGCAGTTGATTCTTCCTATTGTCAGACTAAAAGTGGAAATCTATATGGTGTATGTGATGGAGAGCAAAGGTGTTCGGAGTTTATGTTACATAGGCGTGGGCAAATGTTTACCACGGACACTACACGATCGCGCAGACGGACAGATGGACAGACAAACAAACGGATATGCTTAGATGCATTGCGATCATGAAACTGGCCAAGAATTTATATACTGTATGGGGTTTTTCATATTTAAATTTGTGCACTATAAAGATTTGGAAAAAAAATGAAAATTTGCCACACTATAAAATTGCGTAGGCATGGACGATTTTTTCCATTTTAGTACAGATGTTACAGCATCATCTGGAATGTATACATTCATACCTTTGTAGATTTTTCTTTTGCAGTTTGCGAGGAATGAGCAGAGAACCAATTTCCTTTTGAAAAACAAAGGTGTCCCCACTGTACTTAGTACGCCGCGTCCTTCGCCCGATTGAACCATTTTCAATATCAATCTGTGTACAAGAACTTTCAATGTTTCTGTCAAATTTGAAGCAGCTTTGTTTTCCGGCAACCAGGAAAATATTTATAACACAAAGACGGTCAGAGGGACAGAATATGATGCTGATCGAGATTATATATACTTGGTAGGTTCGCTGACGTTTTTTTTCTGGGCATTGCAAACCTTTTGACCAAATGAATATACCCGTCATCGTTCCGTGATGGGTATATAAACAAAAAAAAAAAAAACAAAAAAGATGGCAACATAATGGAAATTTTTGTTTAAATTTGTTGAAATTAGTTGAGAAAAATAAGCGTTTGGCGTAAAGTGAAGTGCGCATCACTTTAAAAGCGTTTTAAAATATTTTAAAGTAACGGTGTTGACGAAAAGCACGAAGAATGGGTTGAAAACGTATATGCCAGTGTCAATAAAGGTTTTCTATGAAAGAAGGTCTTCTTTGCAAAATATTGTAAAAAATAGTTTATTCAAAGCAAAACATGAATCTTTCGGTAGAACATGACTTCTATGCTGAGTATTCATAAAATGAGGTACAATGTACAAGATATTCTAAATTTGTGCGAGAAGGTGTTAAGAGATACCTTCATTTTATTATAGCTACCGACTCAGAATGTTTTTCTGAGACTAAGAGTAAGATGAGCACTAGCAAGCAAGACTGTCGGTTTCTTTTTTCTTTTATGAAAGGTAGGCTGGATAGCTGGTCTAGTCGATTTAATAACGTTAAATATGTTATTGACGTTAAGTCCTTTAGATGCTTTCAAGATATCCATAGTTTTAAACGTTCCACACAAAAGTAATTTTTAGTACTTCCTTACAAAATAAATGAAGAATTGTTTTAGGCGAAGTGGAGTGTCGCATTGTCCGACTGCAATGTGCTTGCTTGTTTCCACATCAAAAGTCATCGACCGTGGTCGAGTTTTGTACTGAACTGCTGACGGTTGTTATGGAGAAAAGTCACCTTATAATGTCTTTCCGCATATTATTACCCGGCATACTTGGCTTCATATCATGAATTATTAGTGGTGTTCCATATTGATGACTAGATTGGATTGGAGCAGCGTATAAAACGTTGCAGCTCATTCATCCAGCTCAAAGGAAACGCTAGGAAAAATAAGTTCTCCATATTTCCTGCGTTCTCGGTGGTATTGGATCCTGATTCAACTCCGAATTAATCTTTTTCTTTTCTGGCATAGAATTTGCGGGAAAGTCCGGAACTTAATTTATGGCTATATTTAGGTTTTGTGATTGGGCACTAGTCATAAGAGAAAACAACGCCTCTTCTTGTTCTAGCTTTTTGACATTGCATCCATTTTGGTATTCCGAACGAATAGCTACAAATATAAAACGAGTTATTAGGTCGGGCAAGTCACAAACAAGAAAATGAGTAATTCGTGATGTCTATGTGACGATGCTTCGCATGCGGATGTTAGTCTTTGCTTATAAAAAAATCGGCAACGATTTCTTTACTTATTTATGCAGTTGTTACATTTTAGTTTTCTTTAATTTTGATACTTTTTGTACAACTTTGTATGTCCTTAATTGCTTAGTTACAGGATAAAAGAAAACCTTTCGACCGGAAATATTTGTCCGTTTTTTCTTTCTATCAGTCTTCATATCTTTTAAGGTAGCAAACACAAAAAATAAGTAAGAAAATTATATTCGGTCATAACCGAATCTTTTATACCCATCCATGTTAACCTGAAAAAGACTAAAAAAAAATTTTCGTACTCTACAACATGGAATGGGCGTAGCTGATTTTTCTATTTTCAGAAATATCTGCCAACGATATTACACGGTTGCGCAGACGGGCAAATCGATGGATAAATGGACGGACATGCTTAGATGCATTTCGAATTGGAAACTGGCCAAGAATTTATATTCTTTATGGGGTTTCTGAAACTTGCTTGTGCGTGTTATAAAGGTGTTGAAAAAAAAATTAAATTTTAATACGCTACAATATCGGGTAGGCGTGGCTGACTTTTTGCTTACAGTACCGTCGGCCATGGAATATACATTCAAGTTTTGCAGATTTATCTGCCGTAGTTTATGAGTAATGAGTGAAAAACCAATTTTTTCCTCTTTTGGAAAACAGATGAGTTCTCAGTTTACGTAGTACTGTAGGCGTTTCCTTCGAATGACTTGACCCATTTTTAATCTAAACTTGCGTACAGGAATTTCTAATGTTTTTGTTAAATTTGGAGGTGATTTTTGCGGTCAGGAAAATGCTTACAACAGAAAAACGGACAGGCGGACATGCTCTGAACATGCCTTTTAAGTCTTTCAAACATTTGGACGAAATGAATATACCTTTCATCCTTCGGTGAAATATATACATATATATATATAAATTTTTTTGTTATATCCTGCTTTGTTATGTCTGTCAATATTAGATTAGAGATATATGTTCAATTTGTCAAAACGCGTGTAACACTGAAGGTAGCGTCATTGGCTCTATAAAATATTCATGTTCTTGACTATTTCAAAAAAAGGTTACATTTATCTAAGCATATCATCCTGTCCGTCTAGCTATCGGTTTTTTCTGCCCACATGTGGTAATTTTTTCCCGCTTGCAAAAGTTAAGAAAAATTTGATTTTTTATTAAATTATTCATACTCTACCACAGATGCAATGACTTCGATGTACATTTTCCACCCCATCCACTAATGTTGTTATAGAGTATAGAAATTTAATTTTTTTCTTTTTTTGTTTATTTTTTTTAAGGCAAAGATGGAGTGTATAAAAGAGGCGGTCGCAACCGAATATAATTTCCTTACTTATCTTTATTTATCGTGCAAAAAAAAAAACGTAATAAGATATGATACGACTTTAATTTATTTTTTTGTGAGCTGTTTTTTTTGCTCTTCCCCAAGGCTTGTATTTAATTTTGTGAACGTTTGTGACCATACAAACCGTGCTTGTCTTGTATCCCTCTCTCTCTCTCTCTCTCTCTCTCTCTCTTTCTCTCTTGTATCGGTCTGTTCGTTCAGAAATAATATGATAATATTGTCTAAAGAAACAAACTTAGTCTCGAGTTATTTCTCATTACTCTCATTGGGTTAATATAAAGACCAGCTAAGTCAGTCCATAAGTCTGCGAGGTAATAACGTGTTAAAAAATGTAAGTTCCGCTTTCGTTCTTAGACGTTTTTCTAACTATAAACAAGAGCTAGCTTTGAGGTACGTAATTATCCCTCTATTTGTCCGTCTTCTTCGTTAGAATAAAACAAATCAACAATCGATGATGAATAAAAAGTATATGCATGAGTTGCAGTATACGTAATAGTGTGTTCTAGTTCGCGCAATTTCATGTAACGACATACGCTATAGAATGAGCGATCGATGTAGCCGGTGAATGGATTTTCTGCTATGAAACTGTCCACATATATGCATAATTAAATCGGAAGATTAAGAAAGTCCAAACCTTTAACTTTAATATCTGCCTTATTTATTGGTGGAGGTTTTACCAGCTAAGCCTTGTAACGTTTTGTACGTTTACATGAATAAATATAGTTATGATCTCGGTTTGATCGGATATATTTATACCTGGTCTGTGTTGCGACCAAGTGAAGGATGCACAATTTCGCACGTATTTTTAAATCCACATGGTGACGCCAAATTAATGTCATGGGGTAGTTATGGTTATCGTTACTTTAAAACTAATGTAGACAATGGAATCTACATTTCCATTGACTACAAGACAGATTGATTATACTGCCTGGTCGACCTTTTTTTCAATTATAATTATAATGTAATTGGTCACTATTATCCATTATTTTTCCGTATTTTTTTTTTTTTTTCTATTTCTACTTCATTTTGCGCTTATTCTGCTATTCATCACATTTTCTTAGATGATTCTTGCAATGAATATACGTATTTTTGATGAAGCGATTTAAGTATGTTCGTCCGCCGATCTGTTCGTCTGTGTAATGTGTTGTAAACATTCTCCTAGCTGCAACAATAAAGCTGACGGCTTCAAATTTGGCAGAAACATTGGAAGTTCTTGCACGCAGCCTGATATTGAAAATGTTCGAAGGTCAAGCCTGTAGTACTATGTAAACTGCGAACACCTCTGTTTTCTAAAATGAATAAAAAATTGGTTTTTCACTTATCACTCATAAACTACAGCACACACACAAGATACAGCAAATAAATGTACAAAGATTGCCACGTATTTTCTATGAGCGATACTGTAGTACCTGTGGGAAAAGTTGGCTACGCCTATCAAATATTATAGAATATCAAAATTTAATTTTTCTATCAATGCCTTCAAAACGGGCAGAGGCAATCCTTCGGGATCTCATAAAGTATATAAATTTTGATCAGCTTCAAATTCGAAATGCACCTAAACATATTCCGCTGCTTGTCTGTCTATTTGCGCATCAGTCCCACTGTGTTGGATCTGTGGTAACCGTTTCCGTTGATTTTGGAAAAAATGACATAAGCGAAAGCAATGTAAAAAGGAATTCTGATTTTCTTGATAAAAAACTTTAATTCACTAAAGAAATTACTAACATAGGTATCTTTCACTTATAATTATTACTTAGCAGTAAACTAACTCTAACTTAAAATTAAATTAAAGTTAAATAGAGGATTAACAATAGCAAGTCGCCATTAAAATATGTTATATATGTACAGGGACTCTCATTGATATTATGTTTTTTCGGACGAAAAAAAATAAGCGCTTTTTAAAACTAGTCCATGATCTAAGGATAAAAATTTATTTTACTATTTTGTGCTACTAGGGAACACATATTGAAATATAATAGAAAAAAAACAAACAAGACATTGTTTCAGTAGAAAAGAAAATTAATGGACTTCATGAACTCAAAAAACATAACGTCATAAAATATTGGGTTTTTTTCATATAAGGAAGGATACGAAGAAGAAAAACATCTTATTATTAAAAGTTAATCTTACTTAATAACGTCATTTAAACATTTTAACATAGTTTGTGTAACTTTTCTTGCGTAGTAAATAGCGATCTTAGTCTATTCAGCTTGTAGAGTATTTTTCAAATTTTGGACGGAAGAGATTAAGTGTTTTCGCACACGGCGGTCCAATTAATCCCATATATTTTTGATGAGGTTTATGTCCGGTGATTGCCGAAAGGGGTGAAGCACTTTGTGGTACTTATGTAAGAGCCATTGAATTGAATTAATGGGGACTTATACTTGAGGTCGTTATCATGGCAGAATTTGAATGTTTCCAAAATACCGCGTTTGTCCACAAATTCTCTTAAATTTTCCTTCCTATTACGTTCTTGTACCAAAGGCTTACCGCGAGCGTGGCAATGGTCATGTAATAGTTTGGATAAGCATTGAAGGTAATAGAGTCGGAAAACTGGTGTCTACGGATGGCATTCTAAACAAGGAGGGTTATTTAACGACGTCTTTGTCGCAGCCGCCGTCGTAGTCGTAGTGGAACTAGAAAAAAGAGTGGAAATAGAATCGTAATCGCAGTTGGCAGCGCAGCCGTGGCGTAGTTGTAGTTATGTAGTTGGCGTTTTATAGCTACGGCGTTGTAGTTTTGTAGTTGCAGTTTTGCAGTTGTACCTTCGTGATTGTACTATAGCGGTTCTTTCATTTATTAGTATAGACGAAGACAAACACACTTTTAAGGGTAGTTTTGTAGTTGCAGTTTTGTGGTTGTAGCTTTGTGATTGTAGTATGGCGGTTCTTTCATTTATTAGTATAGATAAAGAAACTTTTAGGGATATTTTTCCTGGTTCCCAATGATTCAATCAACCAAATTATTGTTGATAACTTGATTCTTTTTTTACTTTTTCAATTTTCAAAGAAATAAATGTTCCTTTTTTTTGCTCAAGATATATTCATTAAGCAAACAGTGACATGCGCTAACTTAAGTTACAATTGCTTATTTGAGTGATTATGATTCATTCAGGAAATTGCTTTTACTGCTTATTGCTTTTAGTGATTACATTTTTTTAATTTTTAGTTCTATTGTACTGAGGATTGCTTTTTGATAGCATACTTAAGTTTGCTAATGCTATAGACGTATGAACATTTTATGGTATCTCATTAAATTGAGCTTTTTATTGAATGCATCCTTATTTGTGCAGCATAGCGTAAGCACGCATGCACATAGAATGAAAGCAAAGTTTAATTGAACGATTTTGCATAAGTATTTTCCGACACTCACACATAAATACGCATACGTTAGTGTGAAAAGTTTTTAAGAGGAGTGATAAAGTCCCACAAGTGGTTGAATATGTGTTTGACGGCAAGTGTTTGCACATGTCATTAATACATTTTTTTCTTTGAATTATCGTTAAAATGTTATTATACCTATCGAAAGATATATTTTAAAATTGTGAAATGTCTATCCCACATAAAATTATGCATTGAATAAATTCCTCAAATTACGTACATATGCATACGTGCTCGGTAGATGAAAAGCGGACTTGAATAAATATCAATTCCTTGAGCATACGATTATTAACATCGAAGCATTGTTTGCAAAAGAAGTTTAAACGAAACGTAATTAGAAGCCAGCTAAAGCGCTACAAGTGGCTAACGGTTATCATTAATAATCCTAATCCAGCCCGTATACAAAGAAATTTAATTTATTCATTTTATAGCTTAAATTTAAATTAATTATATCTATTTCATTAATTGTAATGTCAACAGCAAAATTGTAATAATTTATTACATACATATTTAATACCTATTTATATGATAACTTCATGCAATATAATACAATTCATATTGTGTTGAGTGGATTGTTAGCAGTTTGATTCGGTTTGCCGAATCAGAAAACGAGAATAAATAATTATAGACGTTGCTGTTTCTGCAATCAACGCAAAAGGGATTAAATAGTTCATAGTTAAAGCGATAGGAGGGCAAGTTGGTTGGGATATGCTATCTCGATAATAGCTGTGGAATAAGCAAAACTGACGACGAGATTACTCTAGGATTGAATTTAACCAAAAAGGCGACGCCACGTCCAAGCCCGACTTATAAAGCGTTGGAAGGTTAATCAATTTCAAATAGTTAACGTATGGAGACTTGGAGCTCCATCCTAGCCTATAATTGGACCAATGTCCAATATAAAAAAAATTTACAAATTTTTGTTTTAATTTAATGAAAGATGTAAAAGATGGCCATCCTACGTTTACATTGATTATATTTATTTTTGCCGTCAAAACAATACTTTTTACCGACATTTGTCCACATATGTAACAAATATACCTTTTTTTCTAGCACGTCGTTATATGTGATCTCATCCAAAGCAGTTCAGTGGGCTCAATTTCATTATTTTATTTCAGAAATTAGCTCAAACATACCAGACAAACATAAATCAATTCAGAAAATAATTCTTTATGTATTGCTATAATGAAAGATGAATCTGCCTCTTAGGTCATTCTGAGTGTTCTATACAATTTTATATACCCTTGTCACAAGTAGCGTAAGTATCGAAATCGATGACAAAGATTTCTTACTTAAAAGTCGGAGAGTCGTTGGTTTTGGTTGACTTTGATCTTTCAGTGAAACCAACTAACGATGATTTTCAGAAGATAACAGCATGTTAATGCATCTTCTAGTCGGCAGATTAGAAGCGAAACAGTTCTGTCGTTTCGAAGATACCTAATTTATATTCTAACATAGTAATGGATTTTTAATAAAAAAACGAATGTTGCCATCGATCAAGGAATGTTCGATTTCTTACATTTCGAAAAATTGCAAAATTGTTGCAGAAAGTGTGTTGAAGTGTGTTAAATTACATGCCGATTTTCGGTTTCAAATGCTCTTAAAGGAAAGTAGCTGCTTGATAAGAGACTTTCAAATAGCTATGCGTGACTTTTTCTGACTGTTCTAATTGTCGACTTACCAATGATCTATGTTAGTTCCTACTAACTCCTATTAAAAGATGTCCGTTAAAAAACATTCACTAAACCTAATAACCTAAAAAGAAAACAAAAAAACCTTGAAAGAAATGTATAGAAGGCTAGTTGATCAAACATTGTGTACAAGTGTATTAGTAAGCAGATGGAACAATTTTTCATCTGAAATTTTGGATATATCTGATGAATATCTTGATCCTACCTTTCAGAAATATCTTCATGGCATCATACATCATTGATGAATATTTGCAAGTTCTCTTATGGTGTGGTAGATGGATGGATGGATGGCCATATTTCTAATTTTTTCTTATTATGTAAGGAAATACAGCTGCCATTGCGACTGCGCGACTGGTGCGTTGGAACTTTGGCAAATCCAAGAAAAAAACGTGTCCTTTAGATCTATTTTGGTGAAAGCAGGTATAGGTCGGCAACAAATCGAAAACCAGTGGTCGCATTGTGGTCCTCGATATCGAGTAAAATCGATAGCTGTGGATTATAGACTTACTCTAACGAAGATAGATAGCGGCAGAGAGAGCGGGGAGGGTGAAAAAGAGAGGAGGAGTGAGAAAGAGGGAGTGACTAAGAGACGGTGAGAGAGCAGAGCGTGCGGGAGAGATTGAGGGAGAGAGAGAGAGAGAGAGAGAGAGAGAGAGAGAGAGAGAGAGAGAGAGAATATGCGCTTTTCTTACCATCGAATGAAAATTCTTTCGATCGTCGAATTGCTATCGAGTAACATATTCCAGTTGAGATCGAGCGTAATCGATATCGAGAATCTTAAACCGGTCTCACATCAAGTAAGAAAAGGTTAAGCATATAATAGTTGAAGACTTTTCCGTATAGTAGATAATTGTCAAAAAGCTCCGAAACGTTATATGCATTTTACGCGTATTTTAAAATCCGTCTTAAGTCGATTAAGAATATCAGAATTGGATAATTGTTTTAAAGCCTTCTGTATTTTCATCCCACCTGTCTGAGTGCAGCGACAGGCAGTAACAAAATTAATTTACTTATATGCTCCTATGAGGCATAACGAAGCGAGTTTTGTGAAATAATCTTGGAATTTATTTTAAATTGTCTGCAAAGAATATTTATCAGTTGCGTTTAATTTTCAGTGGTTATAATTTTTTTTTTTTTTTTATACCAAATATTCCGAAAAATTCCAATAAATATTTTTTATCCGTTACAGTATCGCATCGTGTGCATTAAATTGCCACAGACCAGACAAAAATGTTATAAATCAAAAATATATTCATATGAATTTTATTGCCATACATATAACGGCGGCCAATAATGGCAAGCCGTCTATACACAATTTAACTGCAATATTATATTCAACACCAAAAGGCATATTAAGTTGATTACATTGTTTTGCAGAACCTTAACGTATTCTATAATACGAGCAAATAATATTTAAAGATTTAATATTTAATTATTATTCCTTAGAGATACGTTGCCAAAATCATTTAATGGCACTTGATAGAGGATTTCATAACAAGTTTCATAAAAGAGTCCCAAATATTTAGCAAAGCGATTTTTTCGAATTTAATTATTTTTCCGCAATTTGCTCATATTTACTCATTACAAAAGTTTTTCTTGAGGATTTTTTTTTTTTATTTTCTTTTTCATATATTTTTTGTCAACTTTTTTAAATTTGGACTTTGGTCCTTTTTTAGTTAGTTAATGGTATTTTGCTGACAATCCATAAGAATCGCGAAGAAAAAAAAAAGAAAACAAGCAGAAGAAAAAATAAAATTTCAAAGAAATTAAAAAGAAATTAAACGAAATAAATGTGATATCAAATCGAAAAATGAGAAAAAGGACGACCGCAGAGTCCTAAGAGTGTAATAAAAGGCGTAGAGTATACATCGTTAGTGACCGATAATTTATGACTTAAATACAATTAATGTCTTGGCAAAGAAATTTGTTTTTTTTTTTTACAAAAGTTTGTTTTCGATTGCAATATCCGTTTAAAGGATCTAAAGGATGTTTTGTTTATTGAAAGTAATTATTGGCAAATTGTGTTGTGAGATGAAATGGAGGGAGAAAGCGAACAGTAAACGCTAATTTGTTTTAGTTTTTTATTTATTTTTTTTCACGTTTTTTTGATGTAAATTTTCTCAGAGTTCCTTTGCGGATATCGAACGAGAGAAATAAAAAAAAATCTGTTTTAGAATTATTACACTTGATTGACTCAAAACTGCATGTAAAAGTAATGTTCGTAAACGTCGTTGAACATATTTTCGACATTTTAGCTAATTATCGCTGCTTTCGAAGGGAGTATAATGTGTAAGGAGCTAAATACAATAAACTCATTATTCCCATTATATCATCCAAAATTGTGCAAAGGAAAAATGAGAAGATTAAAAAAAATTGATTATGCGTTGTTTTACATTAAATTTTGCACTTGCTTAGCATATGCATTCTATGATTATCATAATTGCTTTTGGATATTAACATGAGATGTAAACACTGAAAGATCAGTTCATTAGGGACACGCTTTCTTCGATTTTCTTTTCCCTTAATAATGGGTTTTTTCTATGCTGGCAGCTAAAATGGAGTGGAAACGTTTGCCATTTACTAACGCGTCCGTCATGAATTGACTGTCAATCTTGAAAATCTTAACTGCAATGCAAAAGTCAAGTACGATAATAGTTCAACGATAAGTAAAGATTCGCTTTCCTATTTTCGTAGTTCACGCATTTAAGTCCACCTGTCTTCAAAGTACCGTTGTTTTTTTTAATGTGAACTTCTAATCAGCTGAAGAAGGAAATGGTACCGGCAATTGAGGAACAAAAAAAGCTTTTAATAAGTCCAAATCTTTAGAAAAGTGTAGAGATGGAGGGAGAAAAAAATTGCAATGACTCATAAAGAAAGAGCGGCTGACTTTTATAGTAAGAGCAGTTTATAGGATTTGTAAGCAAAACGATCCGTTGAAATGTGGCGATGCAAAAAGAAAGTCAAGACTAGCCACGTAGACATTTTACTCACCCAAAGGTAGTTCGATCATGCATCGTAATCATAGGGCGTGCCTCTAGGTGATATCTTAAACACATGTTTTATACTATTTTCAGTTGGAATCATTCAGTGATGCAGAGTCTTGACTAACTGTGACGAAAATTGTGAAAGCAGTGTTTGCTCGATGTAGTCTTTTACACCTACTGGAAGCTTGATCCTTAGAAAAGCGTAAGTATTATAAAAGTCTATATAATTTGCTTCCGTCCATCTTGCACTCGAAGATTAATCATCTTCTGCGACGATCAGTAACTTATTTTCACCTTATGTGGTTTCGGACGTGGATAATCCTTTGGAGGCAGACGCTAAATGCGTCTGTAATGTAAAGCCTAAACGTACCGCGTCTCAAGCTGGGGAGTTTAATATAAAATTAAATTCGGAATAGCAGAATGAATGCCGTTGTCATTATGAAGCAATTAAGAATTTTTTTTAATTTTTCTCAACAAGCAATTAAGACTTGTTTTTAGTTTTTTAAGTTTTAAACGACCTTTGTTGTGCGTTGCGTATTTTTAATAAAATACATTTAAAGTTTGCAATTAAATGGTATCGCCATGACCTAATTAATATCTCATAAATTTCATATGGTTTATTCAATTTTAACGTATAAATTTCGCTAATGTGCGTCCGTCCCCTCCGGAATTGCAAAATAAAAACATCTTTCTCTGACGATTGCAACGATTATTATTATTTGCTTAATAGGCTTAACGCGTTTGTTACGTGCTATTTACGTTATGTGAATATTATCAGCATATACATACGTATATACATTTACATATGATTGTTGTTATTATTGTTTTGTTATGAATGACTAGTTAATTAAAGATATCTAATGATCACATTATTAAATGTAATTTATATATATTTCCCGTTACATCGAAACATGTAATTATAAATGTATTACGTTCTGTATGCGAGCTGCTAACCTTGAGTTATATCACAATAAAATGAAATTTTGATTGTTTTCTTTTAAATCTATATCTGCTTTCATTTTAAATAACTAAATAAAATAATAAATAAGAATAAAATAAATGCTACACACAGTCTAAATAAAAATACATTATTTAAATTTTCGAAGTCATTATCACAACTCCATATATTTTATCGTTTATTCTATGAAAAGCATCAAAAGAGAAAATAGCAAAAGTAATTCCAACCTAAAACGATGTTGGTTTTCATGAGAGGAGATTATCAGAAACAATGTGTTAGAGATATAAAAAACGAAAATTAAACTAATTAGAGTAGAGAATGAAAAGAACAAGAACAGGTGACATATAAGAATACGTGCCTTAAAGGATTCCCTAAGCAATAGCATGAGGAGAATTGAGTAGTAAACAAATTAAAGAGAGGGAGATAGATAGACAGATAGATGGATAGGTAAAGAGAGAGAGAGCGAGAGAGAGCGAGAGACAGAGACAGATAGGGAGAAAGAGAGAGAGATTGAGAGAGAGGGTGAGAGAGAGAGAGAGAGAGAGAGAGAGAGTGAGAGAATCTACAGTGCCAGAAATTGCATATGAGTTTCAATAAAACCTGAACTTCGAATTAACATAAGCAACGGCTAACCACGTCACTTCATCTTATCAGGTCACTACCATGTCACGAGCTGGTAGTCGAAAGGGAAGACGTTGCGTCGGTGAATACGCGACTATAGAAAGTAAAATACGAAAAACCTAATTGTTTCCAAAGTGTTTTTTCCCCTACTTTTTAAGCTTTCACACGAGATGTTTATTCTTTAAATGTTTATACATTTCGACCGGGGCGCTTCATTCGATCTACAACTGTTATCAGCCAGTTCATAAGGTCTCGAAACAGACGATAGTCTGAAGGGATCAAATTTATACAATATAATGCTTGCGAAATGAATTCATTCCTTGCGTCATGATAATTGATTGTGTAAACATTTTTTGTAAACCAGTTGATAACTTAAGCACCTTACTATGACGAAACAGAATTTTGTTCCTCTTGAAATGCAGCCGCCTTTTCTTGAATCTGCTATTTCTTATTATGACCTATTATTTCTACTATGACACTATTTTATATAGCAGGAATTTGACATTGGATAGGTTTGGTCGTTGCAGACTATGACTCGGGCTTCCAACAGAGGGTTTGATTCGTGCCCGCCCATGTGGCAAAATCTAATCTTTCGATTCTTTACATTACGTTGTTGCGCTGCGCACAAGCGTCTTTAGTTGAACATATGTATATATTGCATACAACTTTTTTGCGTGGAAGCTTCCATCCCCATATTAATCCTAAAAGGGATAGGAGATGTTCACGCCATTATTGTTGTCCTTGATAGTGAAACGCGGCCCGCCATTAAATGCCCTAACCAGTTCCTTTAACAGTGTTATTCATATACCTTTCAAAATAATTCAAGCTTTATATGGGGCGTGGCCGAAAAAGTGGATCGATCCGAAGCATTGTCAATGGCGTTTGTCCTTGGGTGAAAATACGACAACCTGCCAAATTTTATCAAAATATCTCGAAAATTGCGACCTGTAGGTTGAATACAAAAAAACAAGACAGATTAGGTTAAATTGTGACTGTATGGCGACAATAACCCACAAGGTTAACGTAGTCCGATTCTTTAGCCGCGAGACAATTCAAGGAACTAAAATCGGTTAAAAACGTATAACATACTTCTCCTTTTCAAATGGAAATGTCAATTTTTTCGTTGATAAAAAATCGGGGCAGAGACGGAGAAAGCAGCTCCTGTTGTCCAAGATCAGCCTCTAGGAGATCTACTCAACCCTACAGTAAAGCCTCTTTGAAGAGTTCGTCAGTCTCGTGTAAAAGAAGGCTAAAAACGAACCATGGAATTAGTCCAATTGATGTAGTCCTGGACTTAATATTGCTTGCAGAAGTTTCCTATCTGTTGAGCTTGTTGTTGAGCCCGCTCTTACTTCTTGCTACCAGCTTTAACTAAAAGAAAGAAATATATGTTTTCTACTCTTTTTCTTGGTCCCGACCATGTTTTCGCAGCCATAACAGTTCATTTGGAATCATTTGTGAGACGAAGGCATATCAAAGAATCATTCAATTGCAAATACTATGTCCCCCTAGTCACTAAGAATTGAAATGAGAAAGGAAGATGACTTGTATCTTTTTTAATATCCGGAAATAGTTCTTCACTTTACGCTTAATGTAAGTGTTTAGAAAACTTATTAGCTATGCTCTGACTGCTGACTGGGAAAAAATAAAAGCTTAATGGACCTTAAGATTGTGTAAAATAAATACTAACATTCTATGAATAAATGAACAATGAAATAAAGAGAAAGTAAAATAAATAATTAAATCAATAAATTTTCAACAAATAAGGCGTTAAATAAATGAGGTAAAAAGAGCGGACATTGTATTTATTTGTTCATTTATCACTTTAAAGTCAATATCGTCAAGGTATCTGCTGTTGCCTACTGACTTTTACGGATAATTTATTGCACCATTTGACAGTTTTTTTTCTTCTTTTTTCTGTTTTTTTGCTTAGTGGGGCTCACTAAAGAAGAAATGCGATAATTAATGGACGCATCAAAAATATAAATTCTCTTCGTTTGCATGTGTGTGTGTGCATGAATATAAATATTGAAATAAATGCTCATGCACTAGCACATATCTGGACAATGTGCCCATATTCATATATAAAGATTTAAATGATTACTAAGAGCGGGGCATATGTATGCGTGTATATATATAGATCTGTAAGGCATGACTCAGTGACATGTTGTGACGTCTTTTTTTAAATATTACACGTTGCACATGTTTAAATATGTTGTTCTTTTTTTTTCGTTTTACTCTCAAATAATTGATTGTTGTTTTACTGTTCTGTATATATACATATGTGTGTGTGTGTGTGCAGAATATTCTGCATTTTATTGATTTCACTTTATTGAATCAGTCTTCCTCTGTGCTCCCGTACCATACTTTATACTTTATATTGTGAGCTGTCATCCTTTTTTGGCTTGGCTTGCTCTACGGATAATCATGTTAAGCAATTTACACATAGACCAGCAATTAAGTTATGTAAGCTGCGTACGTCCGGTTGTAAATGTTTGAGGAAAAGAATAAATCAATTTTTTTTTTCTTTTTTTGAAAGTGAAATTAATTTTTTTTTCCTTTTTCCGAAAACCTTACATCAGAATGAAATTTATTGAATTTTTGTATACAAAATAATTAAATTTGTTTAACGTGTGCATATTTTATTACAATTGACAGCATTGCAAGCACTGACAACAACAACAACAATAACATTAAGCGCTATAATGGACAAAGGTTTATTATTTCATTTCATATAACATAGAGAAAAATAAGCAAGACATTATATCTGGACTGGGATGAATACATTAATTTCCATCCTCAGGCACGGAACGTCGATTATGCCGGTTTAACAATCTCTCTGTTTAACAAACCCTTGGTAATGGTTGCTATGAAAAGCTCGGGTTTATTCACAAGCTTAGTTAGTCCCTATTACCAACATGCCTTGTTCTACTTGGCGTAAGAAATTCAGATATGCAACCCGCTTATCCAAGGGCTAAGAGAGGTTCGCTAACTGATATGTGTAAGCGCCATTTAATCCTTTGCGTAAAAAAGTGCTTTTATATTGAAATTGATCAGACATATACAAAGTTGATTAGCCAAATAGAGGACGATTACTAAATTTTGTGGGCGGCTGAATGCCAAAAGTGAAGGCAGTCTCTTCTTTTAAATTACCGTAACATCCTCTAATTATAAGGACGAACTAGGCACATAATGCCAGACCTAAGCTTAAAATGCGTCAGGAACTTTTTGCAAAAGCACTCAATAGCCAATCCTTCACAAACGGCGAATCACCGGGAAGGTAACTTTGAAAGAGGCAAAGAACAGGTTATATCGGCTTTAGGCTACATTTTTAATATCCAAGACGTGAATTCTTTATATTGAGACTGCAAATTATTTTTGCTATATATGACAGTAACTGTTTTAGCTCGGAGAAGCTCGGAGTCAGAAGGTTCCATTTCGTATACTTATATACTGCCGAAGCTTTATGCTTAGCTTCCTATTGCGTTTCTTGCGCCATTCACTCTAAGCTTGTTAGAAATGGATCTAAAGCTACCCGTCATATTCGTACGAACGCGTAAGAACTTTTCCCAAGGTCATGGCACGTAATCAAGGTAGAAAATAGTTACTAGGTTTCAAATGTGCATACCCTTCCCCTTGTCTGCGTATGTTTTTGAGAAGTTTTGTCAAATTTTGGTATACCGACGTGTTTGGATTCAAGGACAACAGTTATTGAAAATGTACGAATAAGAAGCATACAGAGCGTTATCCTGATCCAGTAGGTTTATATATTATGTAGTTCCTAAAGCGTATAGCAGGGTGTCACCAAGGCATATACTAGCATATTGTCACTCTGCGGCAATGGATCTAAGAGTAGGGCCACTATATGAAACTATTTTCCTCTTTGCTAACGCCACCATTTGCATGGGTTGAAAGGTATTTTAGTACTGTCGCCTATTTCCCAACATTCGGGGCATCTATGTTCCTCTATTTTTTTCTTTTTATCAAAATTTTGCTTAGCATTAGCTAGACTTAATGGTCTTGATAAGTGAAGTGGGTTGAAAAATACTTCAGTACTGTGGCCTATTTCCCAACACACGGTACATGTATGATCCTCTATTTTGTTTCTTTTTAACAGAATTTTGCTTAGCATTAACTAGACTTAATGGTCTTGATAGGTGAAATAATGGATGCAACCCCTTATTGCCATGTCAATAAAATAATGGAGGTAAGGAATGAAAACAATTTCGATTTTGTGTGCAGCACATAGCCATTGCAGATTATCACTTTCGTAATTCGAAAGAAGCCCACATGTTCTTCTTGCACGTCTGCAAGCAATTGTCGTAATAATGCGTGTTAAAGCATTTCAGCCGAGTATAAGCTTTTAAAATCATAAATCAGAAAATTTAAGGGAAATCTACTATAAATGAAAGCAAAGTGAAAAAGTTATTTCTTCTTAATGCGATAATATTTTTCTCTATTAAGCGCTTTTTCTTCATTTGCAACTTATTTTTAATATTATTTTTCATTTTTCTTAATATTTTTGTTTTATTTCACTGTAATTAAATTATATGTGGGTTAATTTTTACGCTTTATTCCCCTGAAAATAATGCATTTATTTCTGCGTGTTTTTTTTTTTTTTGCCTGCTGCTCTGAGGTCATTTTTAAATTATGTGTTGGTGTTAAACAACATTATGCAGCGAAACAACAACATGCAACAAAACTTAATTTAACTGAGCAGCCCAGCATGCGAGAAAGGCATTAAACTTGAGCCTCGCAAAACTTTCATAACTTCGCCCGTGCACAGGGAGGATTGTGTGTATATCGAAAAAGACAGAGAGAAAAAACAAAGAAAAAAACTCAACTGTAGCAGTAACTGTTGGGAACGACAGACTTTAGTCGTGAAAAAATCTAAAAATTCCAGCTGTTTTCATAAAAACAATACGCTTTAGGCTTTATATGCTGTTACATGTACATAATGTAACGTCATTCGGACAACTAAGCAATCTCTCAGTTGTGATTTCTTCTTCAAATATTCGCAATTTATTGCATACCAAGCATTTTGCTTAAAGTATTTTTGCTGTTGATTTAGTTGTAGTTGTAAACTTTTCGTTTCTCTTTTTTTTTTGTTTTTTTGTAACATTTTGCATATTTTCGCGCATTTTTCAACCACTTAACGCAAACTATTTGATTCGCACAGTTTGTTGCCGTCTTTAGAGTAAAATTTACATATTTTCTCGCGTAAAGCGAAGCAAACAGAATGTATATGTGATCGCATATTCGCACTCACACACTGGGGAATAGTTTATGGTTTGCAAGTCGTCGCACACACAATGCATTACATCCCAAAGCACAGCATAGCACAGCACAGCACAGCCACCACCGTCGTTATTGCGATTATTTGTTAGAATTCCCTTTAGGTATGGTTTACTCTTTTCTCTTACCTTTTCAAGTGATTAATATTGTTCTGGTTGTTATTGTTATTTAGCACGGTTTGCCGTGCTGGTACCTTGTTAGTGTTTTCGATTTGCTTTTTGTCATGATTGCGGTACTGGCTGCTTCTGCTGGCGACAATATTATCAGAATTGAAAAATTGATTCATGTTTAAAGTCCAGCGTCTACCTATGTGATTAAACACCCTTGTCGAGCAAATGCACTTTAAAACTATTGATGTTTATTCCCTATTTCACTCACATTACTGGATCTATTAAATGGGAGCGTATTTTGTCCGTTTGCTGGTTGGTTATGTCTTTTTGTGTTCAAATGATGGTTCGAAATTTTTCAATGTATTCTGATCAAATTTATACGAACCGCGTTGAGAATAATATATGTACGCAATAATTAATACTTTTTATACCCTACATCACTTGTGGTACGGGATATGTTAAGCTTGTGCAGAGATATGTAACACGCTGAAGGGTTTAAGGTAGACCCGCCTTTTATTATGCCGATTCAGAATCATTTTCTGAATCGATCTAAGGTTGTCTGGCCGCGCGTCCATCTGTCCGTCCGATGTCTGCCCATGTAAGTTTGCGTTCGAGCTAAGAGTAGAAATTTTTGAAATTTGAAATTGACGTTTTTTTGACCCAAAGACGGGCGCTATTGAAAACGGTTTGGATCGGTCATCTTTTCGGATCACTGCCCATATAACGCCCTATTTTGAAAAGTCTTTGTATGGCAAAATCGCAATCTTCAAAATTTTTCGACAAAAGTGGATAATTAACAATACTTCTTTATTCCACATTGGTGTGCAAACTTTGGATTGGCCGGGGCATTTTTTTGAACACCCTCTCGCATAACGAAAACTGATATTCTTACGACAAAAAAGTTTAATTTTCACTGATTAATGATGGAAACCTGATCATAAAAGCAATTTAAAATTGAACAAATTAATTGGACAGAATTTAGACAATCTCGGGCCATTTGTTGGATTCTACTCTATATAAGGAATTTTACGAAAATCATTTTTTTATAGGGCAGAAAAATCGAAAATTTAATATGTTATGATGAAAATTAATCCACAATAGTAATTTCGTATAAAAATTAACTCTACAAAATCTGGACGACGTACGCTTATTTTTGGATGCTACCTGCCAAAGTCGAAGTTTTAATATTTCATGATCAAAGTTAGTCCATAATGGTAATTTGATATGTTTGTTAACTGTACTGAATTTTGAACATGCATATTGATAAGAATTAGCTGTTGCTGTGCTGAATTTTGAATCAATTTTTGAATCTCTTGGGCATAATCTTGTTATTTTTAATATGCAGTTCCATAACAGTAAGTTTATGTAAAAGTAGCATAATATTTTTGTGTTCTGTGGCAAATTAAGAATTACGTTAGACAATGTGGTGTAGGGTATTTAATAACCGGCTTAGCCCGACTTTAATGTTTTCATCTGTTTCGCTGAGTAATAATATTTCGACATTCTATGTTGGTATGAAGCATAGAACAGTACAAGATTCAGGCAATGATTTTGAAGCAATCGGTGTAATAAAAGGTGGGTCTGGGAGTTGCATACATTCGCATAGGTGTAACATACCCTGTTACACAAATGGTGTTGGGTATAAATGTTGTAATTCTTGGAATTTTGCGACAAAAATCGCCTGGTAATAGGATTTCGGGCATTCTAAATGAGTGCGAAAACTTTGGATCAGATGAGGCAATTTTTTGAAGCTCTTGCCATATTTCTTACGGAGGCTGAAACTTTGAGTTGCAAAAAATCTAACTTTTAACACTTCTTGATGAAAATTCATTCATAATAATTATTTGGCATAAATGTTAATCTTATCGAATTGGGACCACTTCTATGTTTTTCATCCCGTTCCGTATAAAGCTTCTAATTTAAAACAACGATTTGTGTGCCAAAAACGGGTAATTTTTAATATTTTCTGGTGAATATTTCTAAGTGAATCTACCATAGCGAATTTGGATCGCATTCGTCTATTTTTTAAAGCTCATTATATAGGAACTTTCATCGCAGCAATGCTTTTTATGGCGACAGGCCTACCTTGCGGTCTGTTATGACGGAGCCAACGGAAAATAATCAAATCTTTGACAAGTAAATTAAGTTTGCTAAATTTAGACCATGTTGACGTTTGAGTGTCCTCCAATACGAGAGCTGCCATGAAAGCCATGGATTTACGTAAAAATAATTTGTAATTTTTGGTATGTTGTTAATTAAGCGAAGTAGTGAAAAGTATTGGATTTGCTCGACTATAGCATGCTTTTTTGTTTCATTGTAACCATGATAGTAATCTAAAGGTTATAGTGCAGTTGTGTGAAGTTGATGGACGATTACATCCATAGACACGTAGATGGCAAGTACCTGGTGATGAAAGCAACACAAAAATTGAGTAATGGCATTTTAAACAAGTAAGAAAGTTATTTTCGGCGCCACTATACTTTTCGTATTCTGCTCTTCAAATTCTTTTATTTGATACACATATCGCTGCTATTATTAAGAGGGAAGTAATCACGGTGTCTACCGTATTCATTTTAGAATTAACCCATTTTTAGGCAGATAGTACATCTTCAGTTGGGGAATGTACAAAATAGTCTTGAACATTTTGTCTAGTTTGCGTTACGACAAATAAGCGTAAAACCTCAAAAAAGTGAAAAAAAAGATAATTTAATCACATATAACTTTGTGTGGGCATTGCCGACTTTTTCCAGTTTCGCACCTAAAGCGTAAAGTGTTTCGTAAATTAAATGTGGAAAATTTCAGCCTTGTAACTTTTCTAATTTCTGAATAACAACAAAAACTCACAAATTTTTGTTAAAAAAAATGGAGTTGCGTCAAGTTTATGCTCCACTCACGCCTTCTGCTCTGATTAATTTGGCCCATATTCGATACCAAACTGCTTGCAAAAGGTTCCAATGTTGAGATCTTTATTTTTGCGACCAGGAGAGTACCAACGACAAACACCACGCAGACACACAGACGTACAGACGTGGCTAAATCAACTTCGAATTTCATTTCACACGTAATGAAAAAAAAAAAAAAACCGAAATGATTGTACCCCTATCTTACAGCGGTGGGTATAAAAATGTATAGAAAATTTACTTATCTATTCAATTATAACTGAAATTACATTAAAAAAATTATAAAATATTTGAGCGATTGAAAAGAAAAAATTTATATATTGAAAATAATAAATTAGTGAAAATTAGTTGAACCAATAACACGAAATTCATTATATAAAAAAAGGTTTTCGTAAAAAACACAAACAAAAAAAAAATAAATGCAATTGAAGTTAAACGCTTCCTTAATGACTAAAGCAATTTTCAATCAATTAATGTTTTATATATTTTGTATAAATTAAAAAAGAAAAACCTTTTTTTTCCATTTAATACTTTGCTCTACCAAGTGTGCTCTGCTTTATGAAATTACAAGAAATATCTTCTTTTTTTTCATTTTTCCCTTATACGTGCTTTCATTCTCTATATGTATAAAAAGTGTTCATCAAGTGTTCCTTGCGTGCTTTGTTTTTTATTTTTTTTTATTGTTTTGCAACCATCGTCATTATTGTACTATTGCCATACTACTATCAGTACTGTTGTCATTGTTGTCGATACATTTGTTGTTAACGTTATTTACTGCATAAATTTATTATTGATGTTCGTGAGACAATAAAGAAAGAAAAAAAAAAAAGCACTTACATTACAAATATCTTTTACTTCCTTAGGTACAAAAAGAAAAAAATCAATTCATTTTAATGGTTTCCATGGAGATATACTTTTCAAGGGACTACGAAAGGAAAACAGTATAACAACTTTGTCATCGTGTCAGCTATTTCTGCGAAGAAATCCGAAAATTTACGTTTAATCTACGTAAGCCCTCCCGTTATAGGATGTGTTCTGGTTTCTTGTCCAATTTATCTAAATTTAAAAAATATAAAAATTTATCATAATTTCTGCTTAAACTTTAAAATCTACGAAATCGCTTGGGAATCATATGCAATAAGTTACGACATGCAGCAGACATCGGTTTGCAAATTGAATGCGAAATGCGAATGCATTTTGTATAATATGTGGGCGAACATCTGATGTCATCTTGTTTGCTTTTTGCTTTCGTTGGATTTGTATGGATTTTTCGCAGAAGCATTCAGTGTTCGTTGACTTCTTTCGAGGTTACGTTGTAGCCTCACTTGTAAGATATTTTGAATATTCTTTGCCGTCTTTTGAGGCTACGTGGAGGCTTGTGTTTGAAAAGGTATTTCATATTTCGTATTTGGTTTCCTCCTTTCCAGATTGTATCGTGGCTTTGGTTTATAAGCGCTTTTCACAGGAGTGCTTAGTATTCGTTTGCTTCTCTGGGGATGAGGTCGATTATTTCGGTTTGTAAGGCCTTTTCACAGAAGCCTTCAATAACTGCTAACATCTTTTGGGGTCATATTGCTACTTTGGTTTGTGAGCAACTTTCAATGCAGATCAGTATGTTTTCGGGTTTTGTGTTTTGTGGCATTGATTTGTAAGATACTTTCATAGAAGATTTCCAATTTCTTTGTCCTCTTTGGAGATCATGTGTTGGCTTTTGCTTGCGAAGTTACTTCACAAGGCCCTTAGTTGGCTTTTTGAAAATACGAAGCAGGCTTTGTAAAGTTTTTTTGCATAACGATATTCGTTTGCTTTTTTGTGGTTATGTTATAGCCTTGATTTTATTGTTCTTTTGTTGGTTACTAATTTTCAATGACCACAGTTCGTTTATGGAGCATTAAGCACTTCAATAAAACTCTTCCACTTATTAACCAAAGTTTTCTTTCTATGTGCCATTAATCGAAGAATTTATAAAAAAATTTGAAACAGCGTAAAAAGACTCCTACCTTCGACATAAAAGTTAAAAAAAGAAAATGTTGTACATGAAACTCCAGGAGCTGGTGGTTAATGCAATTAGCTTGTGGCTTATTTATTACAAAATACCATGCCCGCCAACTCGCAATGATTTATGCGGTGAGATCGAATAGTCGTCAAGAAGGCATTTAGATGTAAGATCTTAACCCACATCAAGAAAAAGGGCCGGTTTTGTAGAAATAGTTATTCTCAGCGAGGAGCCCGTTTTGTACGCCAAGAACCTGCTTTATAAAAAACAACTGAAAACATTATAGTCGGCCAAAGTTTACTATTAAATAACTTTCTTGCCATCTTCAAAAGCACTTATCCTTTTTCCCAATTGCCATCAAAACATCTAAGAAAATTTGCGACCTATGAGCTGAAAACAAAATGCGCGGACGGAACGCAAGAAGATAGACCAGCATATTAATGGATATAATAAAGGTTGAACTTATGTCACGTCCTTCTAGTTATGATGTGCATCCTTGTACCCTCTACCATAACTGGTGTACGGTACAAGATTTTCTGAATTTTTTGAAGTTTGAAATTTGAAGCTACAGATTAAATGCAATTTTTGGGGCGTTTATAGCTTTGTGTTTTTTTTTTTTTTATTCAAACAAATAAGCCCGGACAAACACAATAGCTAACGTACTTTCTTCAATAAAATTCCTGTTGCGTTGCTCGACGAATTGATTGTAATACCCCAGACCAATTAATACCGCTTTCCCTTTTTATAAATGAGACGCAACAAAGGCGCTGTTATATGCACGCCCGGTTTCCATGCAATGTTGTTATTAGATCGTTAATGTATTTATTTATTATTATTCCAAACTTATAACTATAGGCGTATATATGTCGATTAGCATCTACTCATCTAAAAAAAAAAGTGATGCCAGTGCCAGGAAGAGTTATCCCTGTTAATATGAGCCATTATCAGAAGACATATTACAGTTCCGACGAGTTCTTAATTATCACAGAACATATGCAGAATCTCTATTCATCCTTAGTATAATATCCGATTTTTAATTAAAGGCAATAAAAATTTTCTATAATAACTTTGTATGGCGAGTACCTACAATTCGTCACAAAACGAGTATAAATCTCTTACTTGCTATTGTTATTGTTGTTTATCAATATTTTCTATAATGGCCGTATTTGCTTATGAAAAATTATTTTTTTTCTTCTTGCCTCTGCAGTCTTTTCAATAAGATATCATATAGTGTGCATACATGTGTTCAGATCTGTCTTTATTGTGTTTTCCTGCGTGTGCAAATGCATGAGGAAGAATTCAATTAATTGGAAATAGCGGATACATAAAATGAATGAAGTTTCTCTTTATTATTATTTCTCCTTAATATACTTTTCTCGTTTCTTGTGCTTACCGGGGGTTGTGTACTAAAATTTCCATTAAAGTAGGCTTCGGGCACTCTTTATTGTGTACTTATAAGGCTAGTCGTTATTGATATTTCTTCGAGATGGCGGTACTCTGTCTGTAAGCGTTTATTAAACTATAACTTATCCATGAGAATACTATTATCTGAGTTTCATGCACCAATATAAATTGGTTTGCTGAAGTGGGTTGTCACTGTGTGAGAGAACCCTAAATTGGAAAAGCGTTATTTTTCTTTTCTAATTCGAAAGAAATAAAACTGACTCATAGTGAACGATGAAAAATGGGTAACAGAACGCATCATACTTGTCAGGTAGATCTTTCAAATTAATGCGAAAGGTGAATAACTGTTCCTCGGCTTTTCCGCTTGTCGTCTCTTCGTCTGTACATTTTCCTGTTTGTCTACTGTCTGTCTTTCTATCTGTAAGCTATTTCTTTGCCTACTGTCGATCTGTCTTTTCATATGTCTGCGGATCTAAAAATTTTATCTAGAAAGATAAACTTTGCTTTAAATTTGTTTCTTATTATTATTTCCCTCAATTCGAGTCAAAACACAGAAATGATCTAACTCGTTTCGCAGATCGTTCTTGTTGTATGTGCATTAATTCACTAGCATGAGACTTATAATTTCTTCCAAATATTTCGTAGGTCTAAGTAATCGTCTAAAGTCCTATCTTTTTCAGGTGATTCAGATGGGGTAAGAAGATTAAACAGCCATCTCATACTGCATCTTCCATTCAGAAATTAAGTCATTTCTGTTCCTTAAATGATTTTAATGAGTTTTCAAATTTTAGGTTTTTGGGGGACAATAATCTCTGTTATTTTCCTTATTCTGCGGTAACATTTACTTATAATCTTCTTGGACAGATTTTAAGTTAAATATATAATAAAAAAAAAAGTAATGGAAATTAATACAAAACAGTGAATTCACGATCAATTTACATTATATATAAAATTAATTGGGGGTACATGATAACAACATATAATTTTGTATCGGACTGTATTGGACAAAGTTGCGTAGGGACGACATTTCATGATCCATTTTGTCCGGTATCGGTTTTTGGAAATTTTTAAATAATTTTCTTATTCCCTCAGATCGTATGAAGCAAAAAAATTTCCATCGTAATTATTAAAAAGTCATAGCAAATATGAATAAGGCAAAGTATGTAAATTGATATTAAACTACGTGATAAACTATATAGGATTGAAATATTGAGGACTACACCAAGAATCATTTCACCAATGCCAATAGTCGTAATTGCCAAAAAATCAAATCAAATATGAATAAAGCAAAGTACGTAAATAGATATTGAAATATGTTATGAATAAAATAAACGATTGAAATACTGAGTGAATGAATCTCTGCCAGATCTAGTATATATATTTGTTGCACGAAAGCTAATGCTGAATATTGGCCGAGAAATGGAATCAATTTGCTTTTGTTTGCGATCTTCTTAAATATCAAGGAAAAGAAAATCTTTTTCCAAATGAAAATTTAATTGAGATTTTCATAAATATCGACATATATAGTAAGTTTTATTAAATAGTCTAAAAGTTATTATATCTTGTTTATCTAACTTTCTTGAAAATTCTCATAAAAAAAAAAAACTTTGTAGTTGCTTCTTCCTTGCGTTGCCTGAATGCCTCGTACCAGAAAATAATCATAAATTCATAATTTTTTCCATATGTTTTTTCAATGAAACTCATAAATATTGGTTTAAAAGGATGTTTTTTTTTTTATTCTTATTATTATTAATTTAAATAATCTGCACTTGTCAGTTGGTAATATTTATGAATGGATAAATAATACATAAAATATATTAAAAACAATAAAATTTAATGTTCCTTTTAAATAAATGCGATTTTAATTTGTTTATAAGCATAAAAGATAGGCAGGCTGAATACATTGAATATATTGAGCGTGTATCGATCATGTCACATTTATTGCTTTTATTACTTTTTCTGAGATATTGCTAACATATAAACTCGCTTAGCCTGCTTTATCGAGTCCGAAGCAAATATAACTGCGTTGGTTTAAAATTTCACAATACGTACATCCATAACAGGGTTTGGCAATTGATTGAAACCGAAACGAACAAGTGGTTATGATTGCGTTTTTAGACCTACAAATATTTAAGTGATATTATCTTGAGTTTATTTAAATATCTAGGCTCATCACTTTAGATTTAAGTCATCATTGCGTTTTTTAATTGGGGAGTTCGAAAAACCTTGAGCATCGATGGTTTGCACTGTTGAAATAAGTACGCTCGCTACGTTAGGCTTAAGTCACCATTCAGTAGATTTTTTACATATTTAAGTGATATTTTGTCGTGTTTATCGTTTGTATAAAGCTCGTTAACTTTCATTGAATATTCATGTTTAAAAGAAGTTGAAAATTCCTGGTTTGTAGTGTGACAATAACTAGGCTTGCTACGTTAGGTTTATGTCACCATTAGGTTGTATTTAATCGGACGTTACTAATAGTACGTTTTTTAAATGTTTAAGTGATGTTGTCTTGCGTTTCTCGTTTGTATAAGGAACGTTGATTTTCACTACGTTATTCAAATACCAAAAAAGTTGAGCACTGTAAGACGGTTTGAATTGACTTGTCAGTTTTAACCTATGAATTTACTCATTACAAGTGTACTGGATAAAATCAATCCTTTTTCGATCTTTCCTGCCATTCCTCCTTCCGCCATAGTATGTATAAATGTAGCAATAAGTGTGCAATGAAAAAGTAGCGCAAGTCTTAAAAGTTGAAATTGCATGCCGGACGAGTCACGAAATTAATTTTAAACCTAGGCGCTGATGTATCCAGTAATAAGTCGATTGAGCCGTTGAGAGGAGGCAATGCCACGCGATTGTGACCTCATCATAAAGTGCTGAGATCGTTGATGTATTCGAGCCTAATATTCCTGATGGTTTGTGGTAGAATTCGGAGATGAGGTAAGGAAGTGAGGTCGAGAGTTCCTATAAGGTGTACAAATACACATACCTCCGTTGCGGGGACGTAACTTCTCCCCTAAAGGATGGAATTTCCATCAAGCTCAATTCCATAAATATCGACTTTGCTTGTTATTAACTTGAAATGTCTTTCTTCATATCTTCTTCGCTTGTTTATTTTGTTTACCTCATTGACACTATAGTGGTAATGCTTTACAGCTTTACCCACCCAATCGAGGAAAATTGTTAATTTTTTTCTAAATGGACCTTGAACTTTATTCTTCCTTCCTACTGCCTTCAACACTTAGTGTCACATCTTACCCCCTCTTTATTTCATATAAAAGCGTATAAAGTTCTATTTTGTGATAGTGATAATAAAAAAAAAAGATTTAGGAAAAAGAAGAAAAAAAGTCATGAAACAATAGCTAAAAAGAAAACCATATTTAAGTAATAAACATTACTTTTAATAACATTGCGCGACACAACTAAACTGACAACGGCAAAGGGAAGGAACTAATTTCAGACACACATACTTATTGTTTTTGTCTTTGCCATTACTAACGGTTGACATTTTGTCTTTTTAGCAAACGCGTATACTTCCACACTATAATGCTTACGGTTTAATGTTGGATTATGAAGCATGAAAGTTTTTTCCACCGTAAATATGTTTGAGAAGAAAGGCAGAAACTCGTGGAAATATAAAATAAGTTAAAACGTTATTGTTAGACAAGACCGATCAGTAAGCCCGCTTCGCTAACTAGAACCCAAAGTTAGGAATTTAACAGCCGCATAACTATGACTTTTTGTGAAAAGTCTCACATAAATGGAGATCGAAAATGAGAATCGCTATGGCCCGATTTTAATAAAATCCTTTTGGCTTTTTTTTTTTTGTATCAAATAACCTATTATTTTTTACTTATTTTAGGCTAAATATGTTATATTAAAAAAACGCTTCCGGCCAGATAAAGGCTTACTTTTCATAAGAAACAAATTTTGTCACTAATATACCATAAGTGTTCAAATTCAAAAGCTAATGTGCTGGCTGAATAATACGCTTCGAACTTCCATTTACCAGGTAGCAATTAGCCACTATTCCCGCTTGAAGGAATAACATGCTCGATATCCTCCTTATTCTTTCGAACGAAGGCCATCAAAAACGTCAAGGAGATATCCACAATGCCACCATCGTATTAGTGGTCGCCAAAATGCTTTTCACTAAATTGATTCTCAGCAAACTTAACAATTTAGCTAACCGAGATCCCGCTTGAAATAATACTCAAATGCTGCTCAAATTTAGCAGAGTAAATGTATTTGTCAAAACACTATTCCGTGTGGATTAGTTTTCATCATAAAATACTCAAAACAAAACATTAACATGGAAGAGGAAGAAT
The DNA here is from genome assembly GCA_000688715.1 of Glossina pallidipes. Classification (NCBI taxonomy): domain Eukaryota; kingdom Metazoa; phylum Arthropoda; class Insecta; order Diptera; family Glossinidae; genus Glossina; species Glossina pallidipes. The sequence goes on along the minus strand of KK499795.1, from coordinate 473,387 downwards.
TTTCCACATAAGTATATGTATGTATGTAATTTACTGATTTTTACTAATGATTTTTAAGAAATAGAAAATTACACGAAAAGTGATCGTAAAAGTGATCCGATATCATCCATAAAGATGTATTAATGTACTAAATTTCATCACATTATCTTTAAGATTGCGATCTGTAGATTGAACAAAGAAAAAATGCTTTTAAACAAAGCTTCATACAGACAGACGAAAGGATATGCTCCAAACGATTCAGCTAGGGACTCTAACACTATTGCTATATTAAAAATTTCCTTCAAAATGCCCTGGCTTGCACAAACTTAATATACCGCATATACGCGTATATATGTATATATATATAACTTACCGCAAATTGTGCAAGATGCAACAAATTGTGGTAATAGCATGCCACATTATTTTTTTCGTTAGTTTTGAATACCATATACCACGAACCTAATATTCTCCCCTCTGGCACGTACGCAGACAAGAGTTAAACTAAAACTTCTCTTTCGTAGTTTACAGTAACTGTACGCAATAAGTAAGACTTATCTTAGGGTGACTGTTGTTTACTTACCATCTCGGAAAATATTTTTATTAATTAGCGGCGCGTCCGTAAGCCGAGTGGTGCTTCCAGCCACATTTTAACTTCATGTCTTCATTATGGATCTTAGATTTCATAAAGGTTTAGTTTCCTATTGGATTATCTAAGAGTAGCAACGGAAGGGCAGATAATTGGCTCAGATTTATTAAAAAGTCTCTGCAAACTTGAAGATTATATTTTATGAGATTTTTGAAACATTTTTTTATGCATAAGATGTGTCAAAGATGATGGACAATTATCTAGAGATAATAAGCCGAAGGAAAGTAAAAGTAAAAAATAAAAAAAAATAATTGAAAGCCCAAGAGCTCGTCTCTATGGTTTTTTCGTTCTTCAGTTATTCATTTTTTCTCGTTTACAGCAGAAACACAACGATTTTGATTTTCCTGTTTTACGTTTCATTTGTCACATTCGCCTCGCATTCACAGGCTCTTAGCTTCTTTTCGTAGTATTCAAATACTTCAGAGGCTTTGCTTTGGTAAGTGAACAGCATTTGATTTAAGGATGTATAGAAAGAAAAAGGAATAGACGCCGGTCTGTCAGATAAGCAAGTTAGCCTTCTACTCGCACTTCAGAACCACTGTTTGCTTGTTCACGTCAAGTCACAGAAAAATTCCCATTTTTTCTGTTTTCTTTTTTCTTATTTTTATTTATTTTTTTTGTTTTTTGAATCTTTCTCTTGTGAATGGGTGTAAAACAATAAGCTTAACGTGCGCATACATGTTTCTTTTTCCGCTCCCAGTTTCTTTGCTCTATTTCTTCGGAGGGTAACCGTCAGATGCAGTCAGTGGCGAACAACAAATTTGTACACAATAATGCCAAAACAAATTGCCATGCAATACAACTGGAAAACACAAAATAGGTTGACATGATTTCAACGTATTTTTTGTTCTTTTTTTTTTTATTTCTCACATATTCTTGTTCAATTCTTGATGCTGTTCTAGAAGACAATTGCAAAGTGCAGTTGACGCCTTTCGCTTAAAGGGGCGAAAAGAACAAAAATAAGAGGGCAAAACAAATTTACGGAATACAGTTATAAAAGTATTTCTTACGGTTCAATTTTTTCTTTTCTTTTGATTCCCTTAAATATTAGAAGAGATATGTGGCGGAAAGTTTCAATGGATCTTATTTACTAAAGACGAAATTAAATAAAATTTAATGAAATGCATATAAATTTCCAAGAAAAAATAACAAATACAACAAAATTTTGCACCCATTTTTTTTTTGGCTCAATTGATTAGCCAGTTAGCGTCAATTGGATGCTTAGAGTTATTGTCACTGTTAGCGACGTTGTGTACTATTGTGCTTTATTAATGCACCTATGGGGTGGACATTGTAATCAATTATAACGGGCCTTAATCGCTTCGAGGTTACATATAAACATAATGTCACTGTGAGTGTTAGTCACTAGTTATTAGTCCCAAGAAATCTTTTCTTCGAGTTATGATTTGCTAATATTTGTTGTATCTATTTTTATGTGACAAGTCCTAGGTTTAGAAGTAGTTTTCGGACCATATCTTCGTCTAGCTTCATTTTGTAATATTTCCTCTAAAAGATAATCACATTTCTTCCAAATTTTCACTTTTTCCAAACAATATAAATCTGGATAGTGCGAAATTGTGGAAATGGTCAGCAAGGTGCACAGATTAACCTAAGAATTTCCTCGAGTAAGATAAGGTAAAAAGACAAATTTTCCATGGCCCGCATGCTTGTATAGAAGGGACGTCTACTGTCTGAAAATAGTGGCAGCCTGCGGAATCGTTATACAACTTCTTTTGTACTATATATGAAATTAAAATTTATACCTGCATGAGATTAAAATTTATGTCTCTATCGCACTCGCATTGTTATAGCATTTCATATATCGCACAAAGAAAATAAAAATATTTGTGTTAGTTAAAATTTTAATAGATTTCTTTCTTTTTTGCATTGAATTAAATCATTTCGTTCATGATAAAACAACTCAAGTCAAATCACGTTGGAAAAAAGATACAAATACAACAAAAAAAAAAGAAAGAAAAGAAAACAAGAAAAAAGATAACGTGTAACAAACCTTTCATAAAGAAAAGGAAACAAGAACAACAGTTGCAGTTTCAGATTTTATAAAAATGATGACGCAAAAGGCAGAACGCAGCACATTAAAAAGATAAGATAAAATTTTCCTGTACAATAAAAGAGACTTTTTTTCCGCTTTCTATTTATGTTTTCATACTTATCAGCGTAGAATAACGGTGTATTAATGTTGTTATTCTTTTCGTAACAACTCGGAAATTATTATTTTAAATAGGTTCAGCTATTTTCACAAGCCCATCCTTTTCTTCTTCTTGGTCCACGACTTGTATATGTCTTGTCTCATTGTACATCCATTAGGTTTTCAGACTTTCCTAACGTACGTTCTTTCACTCGTTTGTGATGTCCCTTCTTCTAAGCACCTCTACTTGGCTTTCATTGTCTCCAATGTTTCAAATTTTCGGCCTCTTGTCTTAGTTTTCATATCTTAACCTGATTTGTACTGCAATCCATATGAGTCCGTTTGCTATGCACTGCTCGTCTATATTTTCATTCAACTTCCACCTTCCAGTCATTTGACTTTCCGTCTACCATTCTTCCTCTCTATTTCTTCTTACCTCAGATTCGTGTTCAGCTCGTTCGTTGCTTCACATCCCAACACTCACACTCACAGCTTATTGCGGTCTTGCTTGATCGCTTGCGCCTGCTTTTTCTTTCATCTGCCTATGGTTTTCCTTTTTGTCCTTACATCCTTTTCTTCCTGTTGTCTTGTTTGACTATTCAGCTGTTGTTTCGCTGTCGTTTATGTGTCCTGTGGTCAGCCTAGCCATTTGTATCCCTGTTCCTTCGTAAATCTGCACTTTATCCATCCGTTCGCCCATGTCTTTATTCATCTGTCGTTCCAACTTTCAATCTCTCCGTTCGGCAGTTTTTCATTCTTCACCCTTGTTTTCGATTATTCTCGTGCTAATGTCGCACTCAGTTTCTAACCTAACACTTCTCCCGTTTGCGTTGGTCCATTTAATTATCTTCCCGTTCGTGTGCTGGTTTCTTCTTTGTGTTTTCGTGTGTGCATTTCTTCTTCCATCTATGTTCACATCTTCCGTTCACTTTATACCTCTGTTTCAAATCGCAAGTTGCTATAAAAGTGTGCGTCTATTCTATAATTTGAGTTTGAAAATTGACATGTTACGCCTAAGGACATGTTAGCAGTGCTTAAGAAATTGCTGACAGAGGAAGAAACAAAAATTCGAAAAATTTCGCCCCATCATTTCCCATCAAAAAGAAAAAAAAATAAAAATATTAAGATGATGGTTTCGAACACAAATATCTCATTAAAATGCTTGTTAAAGTCTTTGCAGGTGTTTTGCCGTCGACCGAGTTTATCATATAAATAATAGATCCATATACAGACTGTACATTCTCTAAAAGGTATTTCCCCCTGAAAGGATGTTAAAAACTTGCCTTCAATTTTTTTTCTTTAAAGATCTCGCATCAACTATAAATGCTGTTACATATATATAGTTCGACTCTAACCTAATACAAAAAATTTCGGTGTGTTTTGATTAACATTTTCATTAGACCCAGCGATGCTGAGGTGACTGAAAGGAACTTCAGCTTTATCATCATTCTCTAGCTACACCGCTTTTTTATGCCTTCAGGTGTTTGTAGTCATCTTTGTTGTTTTCTTTTCACTTCTATAAAAACGGTAAATGCTTAATTTATTCTTTTAAATGCTAGAAAGAAGGTTTACTTGTACCCGGCAAAAGAAAAACCATAAACATGTAAGGATAGAAAAAATGAAGGTATTATGCCTTTGTTAGAAAAAATTAAAGATTTTGTTTTTTTTTTACAATTTCAAGACTTATAGAAAAATAACAAATTACGGACGTTAAAATGTAGTAATAATCGTACAAAAACTTGATAGTCTTATTATCTTTTTATAGAAAAGAAACAAAAACACGGTGTTCAGTTCTTGTACGTAAAGATACCATTTTCTACTACCTCTTATTAAGAACACTTATACATAAAAAAGACATTTTTTATGGTTACAAACTTGGCGTGAATTCGATCTATGGTGGCCACAATAGCGCTACGATTTCGGAAATGAAATGCTGCTTGTGAACTGTGTCTAAAAGGAGGAACAAGCCTTGTGTCTAAAGATCCTTAGAAATTGCTTATAGGTTTAGTGTTAATTGATTTCTTAAGTGATCGTAAGGTCTCTTTATTTGTATAAAACTAAACTAAATTAGTGCCCGAAGATCTCGTAAGGTATGCAGTACAGGTCGAGTTAACCATACAATCTGCTTTTGGATTTTACACATAGTTCACGACGTCAAAAATTGTGCATGGACTTGACAGATCTCTGACTATGCTGAGAAAATAGCTGCATAGCTTAGACAATCCCTACGGACTACTCACGAATGTTGATGTAAAGCTTTGGTCGTATACATATAATCAGACAATGATATGTCACTATTCACTAATCCGTTTGATGTTCATTCTACTGCCAGTAAATTGTAAAATTTGCACGCTTTAGAAAAAATTTAAGCTGCATTCACATAATTAACATATTTTTTGAATAACTTGATTAACACAATAATACTTTTGATACCCATTAAAAGATTCTTCAGAAACCCTACAAAGTGTATTTGCTCATGATCAGCATCAAATTCCGAACCCGTTTAAGCATGTGCGTCTGTTCGTCTGTGAAATGGCTGTTGAAAACATTCTCCTGACCCTAAAATTTTGGTAGAAATATTGGAATTTCTTGCACGCAGGTTGGCGTTGAAAATTGCCCAAATCGGTCGAAGGACACGCTTAGAGTACAGTAAGTAGAGTGAGAACACCTCTGCTTTTCACAATAAATAAAAAATTGATTTTTACTCATAAAGTACAACAGATAAATGAACAAAGATTGAAAGGAACGGGAGGCGATGGTGTAGTAGCTGTACAAATATGGGAAAAATTGACCACGCCTACTCAGTATCAAAACCCAATTTTTTTTTTCAATATTTTTATAACGCGTCGAAACCACCTTCAAAAACTCCACAAAATATATAAATTCTTGTCCAGTCTAAAACTCGTAATGCACCTAAGTACGTCCGTCTTTTCGTCTTCTTTGAAAGAAATATAAACATCTAGTAGGAGGTATAAATGATTCGGTCATGACCGAATAAAATTTTGTTACTTGCTTCGTTTGTGAGCTGGTTGTACGCTGTACCCCTTGAGGTAAAGGTAGTTTAGGTTTTTATGGATGTATGCAACATCCAGATTCCACTGATTGATAAAAGTCAACTTTTGAATCGGCTTAATCTCGATTGTTCGTTTGGCTGCCCATCTGCTTCCCCATTTAAGATATTTTGACGAAATTTGCTACAGTGCTGCAAGATTATACAATGGCTTAAAGGCGGTGGCTATTGAAAATGGAAAGGACATATTTCAAAAAAAATGCTTTATAGAAAAAAGGAAAAAGATTATGCAGTATTTTGATAAACTAAAGAAATATGTAGAACTTTGATAGGATGGACTTTAGAACTTTTTAGTTCGTTTTATCATAAATTTTTGTATAAATCGCGAGAATACCATTTTTAATAAACTCGCTAATTACGATTAGGTTGAAGTTCAGGTTTGTCATGGTACGACCTAAACTTTGCATTTGAAAATGTTTCTTGTCGAGGTGATTAATGCGAATGTATTTTTCTCTATGGCTTTAAGAAATATTAAATTATACAAATCTTAAAGCATTAAGCAATAAAAACTGATGTTGATGGAAATTTATAATAGATTCAGTTGAGATGGCTCGAGCTGCACGAAAGGAAAAATAATATGATAATTGCAACTAAATGATCGAAAGAAGAATAAGGCAAACAACTTACTTACTATATATGCATATAACATTGAAAAGGCGATCGATTTTGAAAAAGCCAGAATAATAAAAATGAAAAGTAAAGTATTTTAACTCATTAACTTACTCATTGAGGGCTTCGTGCATGACCGGAGCATAGTCTGCTATTAAAAAAGTCAATAATTTCACATGGCTTTCATTATATGTCTTTTTTTTTTTTATATTATAATAAATTTTTTTGCGGTATTTTTTCTCGTTAAATATAGTTTTTATGTAATTTTGTTGATAAGTATTATGATGTTCACGTTGCGTACTTATGTAGCTGCACGTATGTGGGGTAAGCCCTTGCTTGGTTGCCTGCATGCCCTGCCTGCTTGCCTGCCTGCCTGTTTGTTTGGCATAATTATAATGTTTATGCTCTACGTATTACGTACGTTTTCGTGTACACACTTTCATTCACTCAAACGCACATATATGTTAATATGTGCTTTTATGTGCTGATATTTTTAATTATCATAAAATTTTGCTTTAAGTGTATAAATGTAGTGCTTTTACTCGCTCTCTCTCTCTCTCTCTCTCTCTCTTTCTCTCTTTCTATTTCTCCTTCTCTCTCTATCGTCCTTTGTACGCTACATTATCGTTATTAATGCGTATGTGTTGAAGTGTGTATATAAAGGTGTTTTTTAATTTAAGTGCGTTTTTTTTTTATTTCATTTTATTTTATTTTAAATTTTCACTTTTTACCCGCAGAAAAGTCATCCATTTAAACGCCTGGGTAGAAAATTATAGTAAAGTCGCTATTAAAAGCGTAGATTTACAGCAAAAATCATTAATGATTCATCATCAATCCTTTTATCGGCAATTAAGCAGCAGAATTTATTTGATTATCTTATACTGATAAAGATGTCAAATTTTGCTTTCCTTTCGACTCCTTTGCAGATTTCATTTAAGTTTTTACATGTAAAGTAAACCTTGGTAGCAGCATCGCAATCATTTCGACATCCAGTTCTTTCCTACACGCATTTTTATCAGTAAGTACTCCGTATTTTATAATAGAAATTTGTGACGTAAATGAGGACGGTACACAAATGCTGTCAAAAAAGTATTGGGAATTATTTATACATGGTTGTAATGCAACAAAAGCAGTAAGGTTTTAAACAGAATTATAATCAATTTTCAGGGTCACCTTTAATTTTGATTCTGATTACGAATATATATGCCTTGTGGGGTCTCTGAACCTTTCTCCTGGATGTTTCAAACGTTTTCACACGATGAGTAAAACGCTTATCCTTGGCCAGTGGTTATAAAAAAGGCTGCTCCGTAATGGCAGATGATGAAAAACATACACGAAACAATATCCGGAATGTAGGAGAGTCTGCTATATGTTAGAAAAATCGTCATTGTCGTAATATAGCTGAATATTTATTGCGTTCTAAAATATGAGGTTTAGCTGGATGTAGCTGATTGTAGCTGGGTGTGCTATGAGTTGTTTCGACCAAACGAAGCCAACTCCAACAACGTAGTGAGCCCTATCAACAACAGTTGTTATAATTGAAACCAAAGACGTATTATCAGCACTACCGCAGAAGAACAAAACTCATAATAATGTCATTTAGGGCGTCCCATATCATATTCTAAAACCCTTCCAAGAGACTTTAGTAGTATATAGTAACTCGGATTTTGCTTGGCCAAGATATTCATCGGCCACTCTTCTTTCTGATAAACACTTTGCAAAACTTGTACAATAAAACTTGGCCGACAATGGTCCCGCCCAGTATTTCCATGTGTACATTGCAAACGTTTCATATAAACCGTTTGATTGGAAAAAGAATCCATTTTATTCTCTCTTACTGGTACGATAAAATTCTTATAATTTATTAAGCCGATTAATTATTAAATTATAAAGATTTACAAAGAATTACAAAATGACTAATTTATTAGATATAAGAGCAAGCATAAGCTTCTTACGTGTGATGGGTTTTTTTTGTATACACGTAAGAATTTAAACAAAAGTGCCTGCTTCAACAATACAGAAAATTACTTGCCCTCCCTTGCAAGGAAGCAAAATCTTTTAAAAAACATTTACAACAGATAATTGAACAATAAATGGTACAAGTGTGATGACAAACGATTAGCGATAATAAGAGATGTAATTTGGGCGATTAAGCAGTGGCGGTAACAGTAAGTATTGGTAGTGCTGGGCTCAATACCTTTGCTGCATTCATTGGTCTGCTTTTAATAAACATTTGTTTCAATCGATAACCAATGTTCTCTTTGAGCTGTGCTTCCCGTGGTAATAGTCATGAAGTGTCTTCTTTCCTGCGCAGCCAAATGCTTACATGGAATTCATAGTCTATCAGAAAAAGGAAAAGCATATACTGTCAGCGATGGATAATTCCTGCAAAAAAATTAGTTTTTACTATCCTTTTGAAATAAACGCCGCTTTTCATAAAAAATAAAACCAATCAAAAATTATTTCCATACTTGATAAATGTGAATCTGCGTGTGTGTGTGTAGTTTTTGACATAAAAAAAAAAAATTACTTTTGTGATAAATTTATTCGGTTGGTCAATACCATAGACGAAAGTACAAAGATTTCAAAGAGACCAGACAAACTTTAATGATTAATTCAAAATTATTTTCTACTTTTGGTAGACTTTCAAAAGACGTTCTAGTTGAACTCGTAGTTTTGCGCGGAAAACATATAAAATGTTTAGTAAACCAAAGTAAGTTATTTTGTTTGCTTTCTTTGCTTTCGTTTTTGACTGCGAAATTGTTGCACACACAAAATATCGATTGTCTCTCTGTCACTCAGTTTCAATGTTAGTTTGTTACCATTTACGGCTTAGGAATGCTTGAAGGCTTGACGTTACTGAACTTGTGCAATTTTGTGTCAAAAGATTTAATAAACGTGATGTTATTACGTTATTTTCACTGAATCGTCTTCCATGACAGTTGAACTCCGACTTTGAAGTTCGAACACATTAGCAAGTGTTTTGATTATTTATTCTAACAATAATGTACTTGGCATCATAACAAGCTAATGCCTGAAAAGTGCCTGTTGTATTGGATTGCGAAATCGTTGCAAAAAGAAAACATCGCTTTGTCATCTTTTCCCACGGTATAAATGACATTTACTGGAAATATATGTCGCTTCCTTTTCGCTATGAAAGGATACAGCGGTCAATAATTTCCGGGTCTAAATCAGAAAACAATATTCATTTTGTATGACGAAAGCTGTGAAATGTGATATGATCGGTTCAACGCTTCTTTAACATTTCTATAGAAGGGTTGACAAAGTGTGCTCCAACTTTTGCATTGATCTCATCATTTGTGCCAATTCTTCTTCCCTACACCATCCTTTGGCAAACAATAGTTGTTCGGTATCAAACTTAGAGAGCGCGAAACGAGAACCAGAAATTTCAAATTCAATTAATGCGGTTTTGTCAATAAAGTCATCGGATTATGACAAAGTATTTTTGATCCATTGTGAGCAAACGTAATATTCACTTGGGGAATAATCTTCTCGTCATTAAATTTTCACGCAAAGCAGGAACTGCACTGCTTTCTGACATCCTCTTCTTCTTCAACTTCACTTTTTAATTATCAGGAATAATTTCTAAGATTATTTTTTATCTTCGGCTAAAATAAAAGTGTTTGTCATATAGTCGTAGGGCGTTATGGGTGTGTCCTTTGAAAAGTTTAGGTCAATTCCAAATTCTTTTGCACATTTTTAGACGTTATCTTCATTTGCGCTAACGGGAGAATGTTTAACACAGATATTATGAATTTACGCAAACAGACATATGGACAGACAAATAGGCGAATATGTTTTGGTGTATTCAAGATTTAAAACTAGCGAAGAATTTGTATACCTTATGGGATTTTTGTACATTGTTTCTACGCGTTATAAAGGTATTGAAAAAACAATTAAATTTTGTTGCACTATAATATTGGTTAGGCGTGGTAAATTTTTTTCGTCTTTGTACACCAATGCTACAGCATCGTTCATAGCATATGCGTTCAAATTTTTGTGCATTTGTCTGCTACAGTTTATGAGTGATGAGCAAAAAACCAATGATTTATTTCTTTTGAAAAACAGAGGTGTTCTCAGTTTGTGTGGTGTTGTGAACGTGTCCTTCGATCGATTTCGTCCATTTGCAAGACCTACCTGCATGGAAAAACTTACAATGTTTGTCCACATTTGAAGTCGATAGCTTCGTTTTTGCGGTCAGGAGAATGCTTACAACAAACGTTACGTGGATGGACAGATGGACATGTCAAATCGATTTGGATTTCGACGCTGATCAAGAATATATTTACTTTTTCGGGTCTCTGATGTTTCCTTCTAGGCGTTGCAAGCGTTTTAACAAAATTAATATACCCCTCGTCCTTCGGTGAAAAAAACATTGAGTATATGCACAGTAAACACAGACATGTATATGTGTATATATTTACATACATACTATCAACATTTGCAATAATTAAAGTTAATTGATTAGTTAGTTTGTTCATTAGTTAAGTTTATTTTATTTTTGTCTCATTTGATTACAATTCTGTTTTTTTATTCTCTTCATACAGAGCCATAGAGTTTAATAATATGTTTTATTTAACCATTAACGATCTAATATAATAACCTTATAATTAAATTTGTTGCGAATATTCAATTTTCATTACACGAAAAGAAAATACCGAGGGATGATATAATTTTATGCTAAACAATCTATTGCCGTTAACGCACGAACCCACTGGCCAAGAATTGCGAATACAAAGTGAGTGTTCGCACGTTCAAATTTCGTGTGCGACAGATTTTACTTCGGTCGCACATATGGCGCGTGTTCAGCCGTTAAAGGCATAACTTTTATCAATTGGATACACACTCACTCGACTGCGACCATCACCTTCCTATGTCTCGGCGCACTTCTTTTTGACCGTGGTCCATGTTGCATGAATAGAAGGCATCCCCTGATTGATTGATCGTAATAAAAAAAAATAAAAATGCAATTGGATAAAGTTTATTACAGTTGCGGTTTATTTTTAAAAAAATTGAATTTAAGTTAACTTTGCCATCCAGTGATCTTTGCTGAGGTTGAAAGCGTTTTTCATGAAAAATAAATCCTTATATGTCTAAATGATATAATTTTTAATATTATATGATGGAAATGTGTCCATAACAATAATTTAAAATAAAAATGAACTGAATCAAATGTGAACCGCATAGGTATATTTTTTTGACATCATTCTATGTAATAAATAGTAAGTCCTTTCGCAACAGGGTTTAATTTTTAATATTTCATGGTGGAATTGAGTCCTTTGTGGCAATTTGGCGCAAAAATCCACCTTTGGAGATGTTGATCATCTAGATCTATTTCTTAGACCCCGGGATATACAGGGGTTCTCATGAAGAAGAAGCCCTTATATTCTATTATATGTAGTTTTCTATGACAAAAACAGAGGAAAAATAAAAAAATTTTAAAAAATAAATTAAGTTTGCTAAATTTGGATCTCGCCAGTTGACATTTTGCATACCCTTCAATATGAGGACTTACGTACGCCTTTACATGAAAATAATGCACAACAATAATTTTTGACTATCATAAAAATTAATGAATAAACGTGTAAGACGAAATAGTGTAGGGTACTTAATGGTCCCCTTTGTCTGCCTATAACTTTCGCACTTTTTTTTCACCACAATATTTTTGAGAATTAGTCAGAAAAGGACATTTTTACCAACAAGAAGAGATTTTCTAATAAAAAGCGAAAGAATTAGGAAAATATATCTACCATTAATGCTACGTCGGAGTGCGTGCAAATTAAGGTAAGTCTTATATTAGAGCCAGACTTCATTTTCTTAACTTTTGAAAAAAGGGTTACACTTATTGCATGTTACGCATGCAAGTATCGAATTTTTCAACTTAGAGTAGTGAATGCGGGCCCCACCAAGACATAACATAACTTAGTTCCAGATGCTAGCGTGTATTTCGGCTATTGATTCTATATTTTTTGATCTGTTAATTGCTGTTTTCATCAATAAGACATTTGATAAAATGCCTATCAATTCTATATCAATAACATCGCTCAAATTATATCATAACAAACTTGTATAAATAGCTGGCTTAGCTGGGTTTCACTTAAGTATCACATTTTAGTATCACTTTTTGCTGGTTTTTTTCTTTTTTTTCATTTTGCTTTTTTCTCATTCTCCTTTTTAACTGTAATGTGCACCCGTTATGCTCAAGTACATCACAAATACGAAATGCCTGACAAACAATGAAGAGTATATAAATAGACTATGTGTATATATAGATGTAGAAGAGCGACTTTTGCCGCACACGAATGGTGTACAGAAAAGTTGATCGAATATTTGCTTTTGCTTATAATTGGCGATATATGTATGTGCAAGTAGACGTAAAGTAAAAGTAATTTTTAATTAATAGTTGAAGACAACATGTCCTTTAAATTTTTTCGAAAAGATCGCTTTAGTTGATCAAAGAAAAGTCGATGCGAAATGATATAAACTACCAGATCTATATTTCTCATATGTTTTAAACAAAATCGACGCCTGTCAATTGCCTGTGTTTGCTATGTAATGACTTTTATTATTGATCAACATTAACATCGGAAATGCTTTGAAGATTTAAGCGAACTTATCCATCCTTTCAACCATCTATTCATTTGGTTATGAATGAATATCAAAGTGCCGTTAATGACTTGATGTTAACACCTCTTCGGAACAAATGAGTTGACTCTATATTCTGCCTTTTTATAATCTCGCCCTCTCCTCAAGAAAAGACCCAGTTCTAGTTATAACAGTCAGAGAAATTTAAGTCAGTTTGTTTATTTGACGTCTGCCCAAGTAATTTTGTATTCAACTGAAACGAAATATAACACAGGACGAACGCTCTTAGAGATTCATTGCGTGCCTTTGAAAAAACTTTTCTAAGTGGTATCAAATATTAAATTAGTTCTGTTAAGTTAAAAATAAGTTAAGAAACTTATATTGGTCTTACGGCGGCTATTGCATATCTACTAAGCTGACAATCGTCGTGTTTGTTTATGCAAATTGTAGAGTAAGACATTTGCTTAATCGCATTTCGTTATTTTAGGTGGTCCTTCACGCATTCCAAAAAAATTGAATTCGATGTCTGCTATGGCTTGTAAGTTGTTCGAAGCACAGGAAAGTACAGGAATTATGTGGCGTTTTTTTTTGATATTCCACCATTTGTCACTGTGTGTGTTATATATATGATGTGCTTATAAGATCTGGACACTTGATCTAAGTTACACTTTCAAGTTCCTTTACCAATTTTTGCAGGCGCTTGTGTTCGACCGTTAATAAGATAAGTGTTTGAAGGAACATGAAAGACTAACCTTTGTATCTTAAAAGTATTAGTATATAAAGGACCGGAAAATTCGTACAAAAAAATACTCGTTTATTCTACGAAAATGAAAAAAAAATATATTATTCGCAATACATTTTTCTCATCCCTCTAATAATTTGTAGATGATACACCAAAAACAAAATCGATGTTTTTTTTTAGGTAAACCAATCATCGGGTAATTTTCGTTCATTTTCGTAACAAATGAAGCGTTATTCATCAAGTGCATAACTCATGCAAGCAGATGGCACCTTTGAGGAATGCACAAAATAGTCTTAAAAATTCTGTCTTGTTTGCGTTATGATAAATGAACATAAAACCTCAAAAGAAATGAAAAAAAGACAATTTAATCACTTGTAACTTTATGTGGACATGCCAGACTTTTTCCATTTTTACATGTAAATAGCGCAGTGTGCCGTAAAGTAAAAGATAAGGAGAGTGTCAAAAACACACACCGCACAGAACCACTGACACACAGATATGGCGAAATCAACTCAGAATATCGCGCTGATTAAGAATATATACGCTTTATAGGGTCTCTGAAGCTTACTTTTGGACGTTACATACATTGCGAAAGAAAACAAAGTGATTATACCCCATCTTACAGTGGTGGGTATAAGAAGAGAATGACGGGGTTGACAGCAACTATATTGATTGCTAGGGCCATCTGCAATTGTCTCATATTTAGATAATTGATAAATACCTTGTGAAGTCACCGGCGCCCATTTGCGGCTGTCAAACTGGAGCAACACATCTATGTTACCTCCTTACTTTGGGAGAGCAAACAAGTAGAGTAAACATCGTATTTGATCGTAATCAAACTGCTCACCTTCGACTATGTTGTACTCCTTTCTTATTACGCGAAGGTAACTAGGTTTCGTGTGTATGCCTGCGCTTGTTATGCGTTTATTAAATTTCTTCGGCGCAATAGTTTGAAGTACTCAGCTGCACACTATATCTTAATGCACTTATGGAATAATTTTTTTTTACGTTTACAAGATAGATTAGCTTTACATTGATCAGACTTTCTATGCACTCATATCAAAAGCCCTTTGTAATATATTTTGTTCGGTACAGCAGTTTCTGACTGCGTACTACTAAATTTGATGCAGCTGACGATCTGACATGGTTTCATGCAGGTATCCGATTTCGTACGTGAAACTTGTACAGGCACTTTTAACACGGAGCACGGAAATAAATTTAGTATTACCTCATATTCGGTAATAATATAACGTTGGCTATTTAAAGAACTTCGGAATGTTGAAGAAACCTTTGTCACCTAAGTCGTTACCGATTATTCTAAGAGATGGTGCTAGACTAGAAGTGCTTGTCTTGCCTTGCGACGATAAATTTACGGCCCATGCCAGGGGTGGAAAACTTCTGTCATCAATCGGCCAAAGTTTTAATTTTCATATCACGGCGGGGAGCAGAACAAAGTCCAACTATTACTAAAAATGCGGGATTCTGCATCTATTTTCACACCACATTTCACGTTTAATGGCGCCACAGTTAAGCCGGTAGTGCGGGCAAAAAAAATATATTTGCAGCATCGCTATGTGTGAGCAAATTGAGTTATTTGAAATTTTAAGCGAGCGGCCCTTGAGTGGTTGCCCATGCCTACTTTATGCTATCGAATGTATAATGAGGTCGACAGTAATGGTAAACGTCCAGGACGACCACTTTGTATTATAAACTGCTCTGGCTGAGAAACATTTTGCAGGAAATTTGATGCCATTGCCTCGATCTGTGGAAGAAAAGTGGCGGTAATGTGCCAAGCAATGATGAAAGGCATGGCTACTCTACGGTATCGAATGTATGATGAGGTCGGCAGTAATGGTAAATGTCTTTGTATTGTAAACTGCTCTGGCTGAGAAATATATTTCAGGAAATTTGATGCCATTGCCTCGATCTTTTAAAGAAAGATGGCGGTGATGTGGCAAGCAATGATCAAAAGGCTTTTTTTGGCGATAACAGTGCACTTCCTGTGTACTGCATTATTCAGCCATTATTTCTTCTTATCAACAGTCGGTCTCATGTAGCAAACATTATTTGCATTGAACTGAGATGACTTATGTCCTGCTTGAGCAGCATTTCCATTCGCATAAGTATATACAAAAAGGCATTCCATTCGTTAGCAGCCTCCAGGAACAGATGTCCTTTCGGCAAGGAGTCTATATTCTGTCAAGGATGTAGAAGACATAATGGCTAGCGGTGGACAATACTTTTGATAAAATTATTTTTACTATTCTCCCTAAACCGTTTTACTACAAAAACAAAAAAAAAAACAAAAAAACGATAAGAACTTGTTAGCACATCTAATATAGTTTCTATTCAGCTGACTTGTATTTGTATTTTTCATGTTAGGGGTCGTGCATGTTCATGCGGTTCTCGTCCCATTTTTTACAAATACAAGCATTTCGAATATCACGAAAAACGCATTTGCCTTTCAATGCACGAACGTTGTAGAATGCGGTCCCCATTGTAGGCATGAGAATGTAATGATATTTGATGTATCGCACTGTTGTGCGGCATGATATGAAATGACGATTGTTGTGATCAAACTTGCTTTGATTTAATTGTTAAAATTTTCATTTGCGTTCGATGTGTAAAACTCTAGCTTGTAATACGTGAGGGCCCGAGTACATATTTGTTCGCTTACCATAGATCTTTGCATATGTTTCTGTGCGTGTGTGTGTGTGTGTGTGTGTTTGTACGTGCTGTGTGCATTATTTAATCATGATAAAGTATTGAAATGTATGACTTATTGAAAATTCTTTGGTTAAAACTTGTTTGATTGGAAATTTGTACAAAAACTCAGAGAAATTTTATTTAATGAAAATTTTGCTATAACCCATGTAAAAGCACATGTTTACAGAGGATACATATTTGAATTTTCAATAATGAAATTTCTCAAATATTGAAAGTAAATTTAAAATTATTTATCAAATCCAAGTTTCGTAGAAAAACCTTATAAAAAAAACTTTTATTGACGCAACAAATTTATGATTTCTTCTTTCTTTCTTTTTTTTTACGAAAAAAACATCTTAAGATATTTTGTTTGAAGTTTTTCCTTTCATACGCACAGAACATATTGCTTAAGGACATACATACGTATTTGATTTTCTTTTTGCATTTACCATAAAAGCAAAATGAAAATACGTAAAAACATTCCAGTCGGGCAAGACCGGGTAAGAAAAATGCCTTACACGCATATGCTACCGCACAACACAATTCTTTATTTATTTTTGTGATGAAATGCAGAAAAATTAGATTTTATTGTCATATAAAGGCTTAGCTTTTTTTATTCGAACTCAAATGTGGGGTGAGCCCGAAAAAAATAGACTTGAGTGATCGATATTTGGTAAAGTGAATTTTTATACCAAGTTACTATTGCGCACGAACCTTGATCATAAAATATTGAAAGATTTTGCTCCGAAAGGACTTATTTTTTGCAAAAATGGTTATAGGCATTACTCTATGGACACAAATACATGGCTATAGCAAATTTTGTTAAAATATCTCAAAAATTTCGAAATGGGATTTAAACAGAAAACTAAAACAACAGACAGACAGATAAGCATACATTGATTCAGAATTGTGTTCTGATTGGTCGGTCTATCATAAGTTCGTTTAGGTGTTACAAACACTCGCATAAGCTTAAATAGTGTCGGATATAAAATCGACCATTTTATTTTAAACCTGTATGACATATATATGGTATCATAGTAAGCATAGTGAACGTAACTAGTTATGTCAGCGTTATCATCATCTTCTTCTTAAACTGCAATCTCACTTGCATAACTTGGTAGGTAAGGCAACAATTGTAAGGCAAGCATATATAAGTCTTTATATGCGAATCACTGCTCCAAGATAACAGGTCCCAAAAGATAGCTTACACTGTTGCATTTATTATAGTAGATTTGTAGACGACAAGTAATCCATGTAACAAAATCCAATGCTGTACTGTAAGGGAAATTTCGTTAGGTAAGAAAGTCTGCGAAAGTATACAATCTTTTACGTAAATGTATTTACCGTCGGGGACGTGCATTGACTTTTCCAAATTTTCAATGCACATTGTGGCTAGTATTATACTTCTATGTCGAAAAAATACCCTTAGACCTTAAGCTAGAATGTAACTCCGGCAAAGCATAGTTTGAAAAAGTGGAAATGAGTGTCAAAAAGAGGCCAAAGCAAGGGCTAACTAATTCGATGAAATATGCTGTATGGCTTGTTCTAACCTAATGAACACATCAAAGTTATCGTCGGACGCAAATGAAAATTTCTTTGTCGCTAGAGGAAAAATTGATGGCCAGTGCAAACGGTCGAGTTTTTCGTTAAGACGTCGCTCGATCTGTACTGTATAAAACCGGTCCAAGAAACGTATTTGTACTTAGCTAAGGTGTTAAGCGTAACACTTTCCGGTTAGCACCTTTTTCGAGTGTTAGACCACTGTTTGTCTAAGCAGCACTTCCAGTCTTACGGCTTTAGTCTAAACATCATTGTTTATGTTCATAGGCTAAACAGGCTAGATGTTATTTTTGCTAATTAATAATAATAATAATAATAATACATTGAATAAATATCTTTTATCACACAGGTGCCCGCATGGATAACAATAATAACAATTATTTATAATAATTTTTTCTCTTCACAGAAAAGTCCGTGACTTACATATGGCAGCGAGTGCCCGAGTTGGCGGGCGTCATATTTTTAAAACTCTTATGTTCTAGAAGAATTGTTATTGTCTACTGTCTTCGAAGCAACAAGTTCGATTGTCGAAACTACACGGTAACGTGATGAGCGTCAGTTGTAAACTCAAATTCGAATATTTGCTCAAAACCATTCGAATATTATCTCAGTTCCTGACAATGTTCGAATCACCGACACGCCTGTTATATACAGGTGTTCTACGCTCTGCAATCGTTGTACTCTTCTGTATTATTGACGCGATGGTCACACATCGGTTAGCTTGCCGTAATGGTTTTAACAACCTGTAGCTGTGGCCTAAATCCACAAAATAATTCGAGTATTGATAAAAAAACAATTTGGAATGATATGCCAGCTTTGGGGAACACTGAGATATATTGTTATGGCAAAGTTGGTGTAGTGCGATTGATGAAACAAATTGGTAGATACCTAATGATATAAACTCAAAAAATGTATGTGATGAAATGGCCTTCCCGACCTCTTTCTTAGATTCTGAAGTTTTTAATTTGTGCAAGAAAAAAATAGAGAATGGGCTAAGATGAATAAGGGCGAAACGGGCTAATGTCGAAAACTATATGTCAGACAAAATGTGGAGAGCACATCGATTTAGTAAATTTTTCTTATAGATTAGGTAGACGTGGGAAAACCTGGCCGCGATAGGCTTTGTAAAGGCGGCGAGAGGGTTGAAGGGTATTCTTCTAATACAACATTACAATGAAAGTCCAGAGTTTCCTGAAAATTTCGAAACGTAAGAGGGGAAATTTTATAGTGTATATAAGACGATAAATGTATCTTGGTCTATATGGTAAGCATCCAAAATTTCCATTAACGTTTGTTTTTCATTATTATTCTTACCAACAAGGTTTACAAAAATGCATATTACTTTAAAACCCAACTTTTTTTCTTTACGTATTGGAATGTAATGTCACAACCAACTGTTATAAAAGGTTTTGAATATTGTATAATTCATAAAATGCTAGAAAAAGGAAGAATTGTTGACTTTGGTTTTTCTTTTATTACATTTTCGTGTAGTTTTGGAATGAAACTTGTGGGAACAGCTTGGTTGAGAAAAGATTTTTCTTTCAATTTTACGCCAACAAACGCATACATGTTAACATTTAAAATGGCAAAAAAAAAAAAATAATTCTTTTTTGTTATATCTGCATGCACTACGAAGCGTAAGAAGATATATCAACTTTTTTGTTCTTTTCGTAACGTCCCGTGTTGACATGAACATGAAATATTGGTTAACATAAACTTTAAAATTCTGATTTTAATTTAATTATGATTGATTAATATTACCTCAAATGCATACATAACTACGTACTAACTGATTTGATAGACAAGAGTTGTACTAATATATTCTCTGTATTGTTTGCATCATAAAACGTACCGGAACCATACCTTTCCTCCGAAATTGTGGGTATAAATAGTGAAGTGTGGTATAGATTTCAGTCCTTTGTAAGTTGGCGTTTAGTGTACAATAAAGCGCAAAGGGACGGACATAGTAAGGGATACCTGGATTAGGCTGAAAAATTATATAGCTGAAGCTACTATAGTTATTAAGTTGGCTTACAATGAAAATGGTGTACACTATGGAACAGTTAGATGATAAAATGCGAATACGTCCATCCAGCAGAAACAAGCCCAAGAAGCCAAAAGAACAAAGATAATGATGCTGAATATTTCGATTATTAAGCTTTGTAGCAAGTATTTTTTTATTATGAAGAAATACAGAGGATTCATTAGTACAAGTATTAGTTTGCGATCTACCCATCACGAGCCATTTTTTAGTTCCTATGCCTACAATTAAGTACAAGTACGTAGCGATTAATCTGAGGAAAGAAAAAACTGAAATAAGTGATTGGTAGCGTTTTCAATGTCGTTTTGAAATTTACTTTTTAACATCTCTCAAGTAATTCGGAGATATAAAGCCGTTAGTATGCCATGCCACTGCATTCAATTTTATTTGGCTTGGCTGCAAGTCTCAGTGAGAAAGTAAAAAAGAATCAAGAAATACGTTCAGTAAGACATTTCGTTTCAATCTCGTTTTCTTCACTGCCTGCAAGCACTTGTCGAAGAAAGCTAAGGCAATGTAAGAAGATTTGGCTCACTTTGAATATAACTGGGATTTTAAATTTCATCATATTTTTACTCTCGAGAAAGTGATGGAGGAAGCTTTCTAATGCAAATTTCCACATTTAAATTCAACGAAGCGAAGTGAGTTGTTTTTCTTCCCAATCCTTTAGAGTAGAGTTATAGATGTAGATATAATTTTTCTGGCTTGGTAGACTTTTCTTTTCTGAGAATAAATGATGAACGAGGATTTAATTTCTGTAATGAATGTGGGCCCTCGAAAGCCTAATCACTCAATAAATTCTTTTGTTGTTTCCGGTTCAGTAACAGAAAATGGTCAGTGATATCGATGTCGATTTATTTATTCAATGCAGATTTTTTATTAGGGGAGGAAGCCACTGTAACGTCCTAAAAAACCATCCGTCTTTTAGGCAATTTTGTTTTATATAACTAAATATATTCCAGGAGGGCGTTTGGCTATTGCCTATGACGCCAGCTGCAAATGTTATTTTCCATATTAACAGAATGTGGTTAAAGTAACTGGGCTTTTTATGCCGGAATCTTGAAGATTACCGTGGCGGTCAACATTTTAAGCATATACTTTACGTATTAAAAAAAAAATAATATTCAAAAATGGCCCAAGAGCTTTTCTCTCAGGACACTTCTAATTTAAAAAGTTCTGTGGCACACACTTTGCTGGGCGAGAATTTAGTTTAAAATAAAAAAAGGAAATGTATTTGTATTGCTATGATGAAACTCCAAAGTAATTAATTGTTCTTTCTTGGCCCTAAGGGGAGTACAGTTATTAATTTAAACTTAGTTTCCCCTTATGGAGGATGTTTTGTCATGGTTCTTAGCATAGCGGCCTTACGACTTCATTATTGGAGATGACTACTATTTATTTTGTGTAATAATTTTATTAAAACCTTATCAAACAAAGATTCATATGTGTACATACATACACATACATATATATAGGTATTAAAAATTCGTTTTAAACCTAATATAAAATATTTTTTACGTTCGCTTAGCACTCATTTCGTAGTTTCTTCATCAACATTATACATTTACCTCAACATAATTTTCACATAAGCTTGACTTCGTTTTTTTTATTTTAAATAATTTCATAAACTTTAAACTTTTTGTTTTCTGTTGTATTTACATTACGAATAAATGTTTGAATATATGAGTGGAGCGGTGGGTGCAAATTTTTTCTATAAGTAAAAGAAAATTTATAAAAATTTTTGGTTCTAAATTTTTTTTTAGTTACATAAAAAAAAAGAAGAAGAAAATTAAACGTAAAATTTTATGATGCCGCATAAAACATCGTAAAAAATAAACTTTCATTAAATTGCATTTACGTCCCAAGTTTATTTTTAATTACTTACCACAAAATAACTGCTTGAGAATAATGTTGAATTGTTACTGTTGTCTTGGTAGCACTTAAAGTGTCAGATGAAAACAAAAGAAAGTTTGAGAAATTTTTTTTTTCTTAATTACACATAATTAAAATGGAACTTTAATGTTTACTTACCCAAGTATATGTTGACTACAGCAAGTGGACAACAAAAATTGAAATGAAGAAGAGAAGACAAAATTTATTTTAGCTTCGAACGAATCTCTAGCATGCTTGCTGTATATTTAATGATTTCTTATAAAGTATAGATCGTAACGTGCCATGTGAGTGTAAACATGTCGTGCCTGAATTAAGCCACAAAGTGTAAGTCAACGCATTTGACAAACAAATGTGCCAACTTATGTTGTTCGGTTTTCAAGGTTTCTAGATTAAACGCTACGTTATATAATATAGACGAATAAATGCATATTATGTGATATTGCATTTAGTATATTTTACCCGTTTTTCATCCCTGACAGCTCGACATATGTAAGACGAAAGAAACTACAACAGTGACATGCATAGTTCTTACAACTTTATAAATAGAAGAAAAAGCTTAACATAATGTACTTGAAGCGTATTTTTCACGAGCTTCTTTGAACAAATCGGAATCGACACTCATAAAATTTTTACATAACATTTTTAGTAAGTGTCAGTGATGCTATCAATTGACGATAAGGAAAGGTTAAGGGTTAAGAAAAAACGGGGGCACGAAATGACCGACAGACATTCGCATATACGGGCTTAGATTTAATGTGGATTCCTGCCACTTAGCTTAAATTTATGTTACCTAATGGCGCACGAAGTAAGAAAAACGTATTGAAGCGGGTGATAACCCGCCACCGAGTATTATGAAGGAATGGAAAGTCTAAAAAGGATCGTGGGTTTCTTAACTTTCACTTTTTTTTTTGGAAAAATTCGCTGGAAAATCGGTCATAGAATGGTCAACGTTCCCTAATTCAAAAAATCCCATGATGCGCAGGGTTTATTTTGGAGTTGAGCGCAATAGAAAGAAAATTCGGAAGACAAATTTTGAAAGCATGATTTTGAGGAAAACTTTTTGAAAACTTAAATTTTTTATTTTAAAGAAATTTTTCTTTCATCTTTAAACTGTACGATCGCGAACTGTCGAATGCTTCCATATAGCAGAAAGCTTGAGTTTAAAATTTTTTTCATTACTAATTGCTTCTCGTGTTAGCCAAAACTGCCGTTGCGCGGATTTATTAGTATCTTTTGAAAATCAGTTTTTCGCGTTATTTAAAAATTTTGCTCTTTAAAATTGTTTTTGGACATTTTAAGCAACGGGGTGTCGCGGTGTGACTCTCAGTCACTGATGGGAATTATGAGAATCATTAAAATGTTATTGTTATATCCGAGACTGAGAAGACCTTGAAATAGACCCACCTTTTATTATATCGTTCAATAAGGAATCACTTCCTATACCCATTTAAATGTATCTGTCTCTCTTTTCATTTTCCAATAGCTGAATTCTACACATTAAGATTGCAATTTGTTTTTCTATGTGTGATTCGTAACCGTTGTAGTTTGCTCGGCATAACATTGGAATGACGCGCATTCAAGAGGATTGCTGAATGGAGGTATAAGAGTTGACTGATTGGGACACCTGGTAGAGTCCTAATTTAGATCAACCAGAAAATTATGTGTTGGACATAATGTATAACATTAGGTTTCTTGCGGCTGTACTAATGGCCGAACCACAATCTGTTCTTCTTTTCTAGGTTTAAAATCATTTTTAAGTTTTATATTATTGCGAATAAAAGTTATTTGCCTGCCCCAAGCGTGTATGGATAAATCTCGCCTACCCATATTTAAATTTGGTCTGTGAACATTAAATAGGTACGGACCTTTGTGCCAAATTACAACTATCGATCAGAAATTTTCAAAAGTTTGCTTTCTTCGTATACCCTAGGCTTTGTCTGTCTGTTTGTACATCTATCCGTCCGGTATGCTTATGTTCAGACAAGTTTTGAGAAATTTTCACCAACGTCGGTACACTTTGACCACCTTTTCGGCCACTTTTCATATAACGCCTTATTTCGAAAACTCGTTACATTAACAAATGTATTAAGAGTAGTTGCGCTTTGGTCTACCATAATGCGTTTTTCTTGTTTTTGTTTGCAATTTAAATTCTTTTATTCATCCAAACAAATTGTATATAAATCTAAAATATTATATGTAGACTATATATCTTTTGTGGGTGGGCACATGTGACTCGCTCTTAGTTACTATATCATCTGGCTGGAAGTCAACTTTCATGCTGGTGGATGCGTGGTCATTCACCTCATTTATGCACTTTCAATAGCACATTTATTCAAGCGGTCCGCGGTGCTATAGGTGTGGCACTAGTATATCGTGACCAAACTATATAGCAACAATTTGCTTCATAGCTTTGATTTAGAAAGAGCGCATCACCAACATTGCAATAATTATCTGCTGCATTTACTCCTCTTTCTGCACAATCCATTTCATTGTCTTCCGAATCAGCCTCATTATCACTAGCGTCACTGAGTTCATCTCTAGTATGACGAATGTGTTCCTTAGTCACATATATATACATAAATAAATAAATTATAAGTTAATTTCTCTTCAAGACGCAATAATCGGTAGATAAAGACGCAATTTAATGGCACAAAGAGCATCAATTGAACAAAAGCTTGAACGTATTTACCATTTGGCCTTTATACGGCAAAATTTAACGATAAGCCCTGTGGTGCACGTGCCGTGGCAAATACTATAATAATTCCCAAATGATTGGATGCAAGGCAGAATATGTCACGACGAGTATGATTCGCATAAAAGTTGATTTATAATATGTATTCCACAACATATCGTAACAATGTACCGCGTGGTCGTGACACACATGGCGGTATAACAACGCACATGCTGAGAGAAATATTAACTTCAATATCAATCTTTTGCTGTTAATTGTTAATTTAAAGCAAAAATCCAAAAACAATTTTCAAAATGCAAAATGAAACAATCAAACAATTCTTGTTCCTCTTCTACAATTTAGCAAGTCAACAATAGAAAATTCGCTGTGTTGCGTAAAAAAGGCTCTTTGTGAAATGAAGTTCTTGTTATGAATCTTAATAAAGTTGTTGATGAAGTTATTTAATTGATTAGTTTTTTCTTAGTTGAGTTATACGCTGAAGTTGGTTGTGTTTCCTGCAACGACATTACAAAAACCAATCAAAAAATGTATGTTCAAAGTTTAAAGGTGACTCAAAGACTCATCGTAATCTGATTACAAAACGAAGAAACATCACAAGTTTACACCCTTGCCCAGTCCGATAGAAATAAAAAGAAAATAAATTTGACAATAATTTCTATCTTCATAGTCTTGAATTAAATATCCGAAGCATATTTTTAAAATATTATACATACAATCGATAAATTTTATTTTAAGCTAGAAATAACTTTTGCATAAAAAAAGTTCACCACATTTTTTTGACAGACTATTTGACCAAATGTTGATATGAGTTTCATTGTTTCTATTGTTCTCGTTTTTCAATAAATTTGTTTTTCTTTATTTGTTTTTTGCTTTGCTGCCGCAAATCACAAGAAATCGAGTTAAGCATTAAAAAAAAAAAGAAAAAAATTGCTAACATGAACTGTGTGGTGTAAAGAAAATATGTTAATAATCCTTTTAAAATATATTTTTTTTTTTTATTATTATTTACTACATATCCTATCAGCAACTTTTGTAACCATAGCATAGTGCAACATGAATATGCATTCTGACCCAGATATTTCCACATTTAACATAGTATTTAATCTATGCCGATAATCTATTACATCATGATTGAAAAAGCCTTTCATTCACATTCAAAAAAAAAAAAAAAAAAAAAAGAAATGCATGCCAATGAAAAAGCATACATTCACTCGACTAGAGGGGGAAATGAAGCGAGGGCAACAGAGAGTGCATAAGGAGAGCCATATCAATGGCAGACATATTACATGGAGGCGAGAAAATCCTTTTAACATTTTAAAACTTGAAATTTTTCAGTTTTTAAATAAATATTTATTTGCCTCGTTTTTCAAGAAATTTTCCAATTTTATTATTTTTAGACGTAAACGAGTTCATTTATATATGTGAAAAATTGATGACGGTTTGAATATGAATTCTACTGGATGTTTGGAAAAGTTGATTATATATGTATGTATGTTTGTATATGTGCGTGCAGTAGTGCATTAGCAACATTCCCAATTGTGTGAGTATCGTTACATCGCTTGCTGACTGATGCACTGACATCAAATAACGAAAATTGATTATACTTTCATTGAATTTATGTATGTTTTGAACATATTCTGTCTTTTTTTCCTTTTAAATAAATTTAAACTTTAATCTTTTATATGTATTGTCGAGGCAATGTACGAATCCTTACAAAGTTGAACTTTGGAAAATTTACATTAAAGAAGTGCGTAACGCTTGATTGTTTATTGAATATGCGACTTAATTTTTAGTTATGCGTTGTCTTTAGCGATTCAAAGAATTTTTTCTATGAAATAGTAATGCCATTAATGGCTTGGTAGATCAATGTCATTTTATGACAGCCGTCCATTAAATTTCACATTATAATAATAGCAACAATAAAATAGTAACAATAATACGAAATATGAATGAACTTTTTAACGAATCGGGGCAATTATGCCACCACCAAATTTTTAAGTAAAAATAATCAATAGCTCATTAAAGTCAATGAAATTTTTCACAGAATCAAACTTTTCAATATTTTATATTTGTGTTTTTTGTTTTGTACTGATGGGTACGTAGATGGGTCCGTAGATAATTTGTAGAAAAAAGAAGAAAGCAAAAATACTAAGCGAAATGTGTGAGTACTTATGTAAAATGCTTTCAGCATACAATTCAATAATTTGCCGAACTGGTCTTTAGAAATTGCCTGGACAATCGCTTTCGAACACGGAAAGCAAAAGTGTTCACGGTTATGGTTGCATAGGCGTGTTGACCAATTTAGGTTCCTTGCGAATTCTTACACAAATTTGTAGGTGATATCTTTATTTTTGCGAATGGGACAATGTAAACCACAGACGGTGTGTTACATAGCTGAGTACTCGTACAGATAAATACACTGACATATGTGGCAGCTTTCCGATTTTGAAACTGGCCAAGAATGTATACACTTTAGGGCATTTTTAAAGCTTGCTCCGCATTATGAAGATATTGGAAAAAACGAACCAAGAACATTATATTCGGTTGCGACCGAATCTTCTCGCGATGTTAGCAGCGTTACCCTATTAAAGAAGGAAAAAAAGAAAAAATTTAAATTTGCTTTCTCCATAGCATTGGGTGGGCATGGCTGATTTTTTCTATTTTTGTAGAAAAATGTGTGGAAATTTATAGAGTGTATCTGTTTGTGAGCTTATGTATAGTTTGTGAGCGAAAAGCAAAGGCGCTTTCAGCTTTGGTTGTACGGACGTACGGATGCTGTAAACGTGTTCTTTCACCTGTTTGGGCCATTTTCAATTTCTTTTTCAAAATTTGTACTGTTAAGCAGACGGTGGACGGATTAACAGATGGACATGCCTACGCAACTTTCGGACTTTAAACTGGCCAAGAATTGAAAAAAGTAGTAAAAAAAGTTTGAAAGTATTGGAAAAAGTTTTAAATTTTGCTATACTAATACACGCAGGTCGTGATCAATTTCTCCTATGTTTTTACTACAACATCTTCTATAAAATTTACATTCAAATTTTGTGTACATTTATCTGCTGTAATTTATGAGTAGCGAACAAAAAACCAATTGTTTATTCCGTTTGAAACCGAAGGCTAGCTAACTTTAACGTTCAGTTAATGGTAAAGCTATTTCACAATATTCAGTTGTAACAAGCGCTTAAACTGCTGGGAGTGGCCTAAAAGGACAACTGTTAATACAAATGTAAATAAGTTCCCATGAGTTGTTTAAGTAAATAAAATTTTATTTTACAGAAATTATTGCTCATCATTAGTGAACCTGTTCACCACATATTTAATAAAATACAAATTTTGTCCGACAACCGGTCTTTTGGATCAGGTAAAAAAAAAAGGCTTAGTTTCTAAGAATTCCCACACCAATTGAAGTGCTACTCAGACAGGCAATAAATTATGGATTATCGTTAAGCAGAGCGAACACACACGAGTTTATACGGCGGCTAGGATAGGAATGTCCGTCTTCACGTTTCCCATCAGGGCCGTAGGCCAAACTCTTCATCCTGATGAAAAATCGTGGTATTATGATATCGGTATTTCCGAATGCAATGCATCGGTTGTTGTTGGTAGCTCCCTTAGAGGTGGTTGCTCTTAGTTGAAGGAGTTTAATGCTACTCCTAGCTAATACGTGATTGCAATGGGATGAGAGTTATTCAGTGCCATTCTTGATTTTAAATATTCGCCATGTACATATACAGCCTTTGAATATCGTAGCGTGTCTCTCGGTCATCACCAGTCAGGCTTCAGCAGCACTAGTTTTCAAGTTAAATTGAAAAATGTACGCTTTCTTCAAATGGATTTCTATTTTTAGGCATGAGATTCCCTTTCTCCAAACCACGAAAAAATTATACCTTATGCGCTTCAATGTGTTAACTTATACCGTTGACGAAGGCTCAGTGAAAGCGCTTTTAAATGGGGAAGTTTCAGTCTTGTTCGGTACCGAGCTCAGTCTTTTCACGGAAAACAGCGTGAATATGATGCCACATCGTGGTGTCTTAAAATAGTGCCCGACAAAAGATGAGGAAACGTTCTTAAGTGGTCAGATCGATACTTTCTTGAGTCAACTAAAAAATAAATTCATAGTTATTGGGTTCGCCAAAAAGCGACCAACGTCTATGTCTTTTCGTATACGCAATTTGTTGGGTTTTTTTCTTTTTTATGTTTACTGAAATTAGCTTTTTTTCCTTTTCTTGCTTTTTTTTACATAGCACAGCTACAGATATAAACTATTTATAAACATTCATTCAGTCGCAGAGTTTTAAAAAAATTTTGTTCGCAACACGTAAGTGCGCGCGTGCATATTTTTACTTTCAACTTACATATGTTATATGTTGTGCAGTATTCTTTCAAATGTCGAATAAAAACTGAATTTG
This sequence comes from Glossina pallidipes, assembly GCA_000688715.1. Taxonomy (NCBI): domain Eukaryota; kingdom Metazoa; phylum Arthropoda; class Insecta; order Diptera; family Glossinidae; genus Glossina; species Glossina pallidipes. The sequence continues at coordinate 444,288 of KK499795.1, read as the reverse complement.
TAATTTAAGTTTATAAGCCGAAGTTTTTAAAGTAGTTTTTCTTTTCTTACTTGTTTGTTTATTTATACGCGTTCTTAGTAGTTTTAGTAGACATTTTGTAAGCAAACTTGTCACATACCATCAATTCAACATAAGCCGTAAAGAAAATAAAATTAGAATTTTCTCAACTTACAATTTCAGTAGGACTGAGAAAACACATGAATCGCGTTCTTAAAAAATAGTTGATAGAAGAACTAGATTAAGAAAATAAACAAAGTTTCACCCTGCATTCTAGACGGAGCTTAAATTTATAGATTGTTCGCTTCGAAAAGTTGATATGACGATTTCAGATTTTGTATGGCATATTTTCGAGAAGGAAGAATTGAAAGCAGACCCGAATATCTTTGCCAGGATTCCTTTGTGTAGAATTGCCAGCCTACTAATTATTGAAGATGTAAATATTTCATCATTTCAATTGTAACAAAGAGAAATAGCCATAAAAATGAATGCATCATAATCTGAGGCAACTTACTAGTGCCATTTGTGCGTGTTGGTTTGACTGTCCGATTTTGTATTCTTCAGTCCATTTGCACTTGTCCATATATCCGCGGTTCATTTTTAGGTCCACCGTTTGCCATTCGGCCGATGCTCCAGCTCCAACTGTTCAACCTTCTGACATATTCCGAGCAAGTCTCATTTCTGTCAGTCTGCTCCCTATTCGCCTGTCTCTACGCCAGTCAGGAGGCTTTGCCTCCACTCTCTCCCATCTTATGTTCCGTTCAACAGCCATTCATCCCCTATTTGAAACTTCATGCATCGTTTTTGTCCGTCGGTCCAATGCTCATAGTTTACAGATTAACCCTCGTCTCTTTGTCCCTGAATTATAAATTTATATTTAGTGTGTCAGTACCCTTCACTGATTTATTGCTTAGTTTATTTACCCACTCCCTCATTTTTTTGACTATTGCTATATGGTATTCTATTCATGCGTTTTTCTTTTACTTTTCTCCACTTATTTTGTCCTCGATTTACCTAATACATAGACCATCTCTTCAGCAGTTTGTTGGCTTGTCCGTTAACCCTGTTCACAGTTCTTTCTTCGCGAGCCTATTCTTTTGTTTCGTCTGCCGAGCTTCCTCATCTGGTTGGGCTCAGTTTTATAGTTCTTCGTCCGTGTCTTCCTACTCGTCTTACACATGTATGGGTGTTTTAATTCATCTCTCTCTCGTACATTGCTGTGTCGGTATTTCTTTTAAGGGAACGTCTGCTTCTTTATTTATGCTTTTACTCTTTACACTTATCAATGAACTTATCGGACAATCAGTCTGTCCGTCTGTCTGTAAATCTATTCATTTTTGTATACTTTATTATTTTCGCTAATTTGCTTATCTTATCGTTTCTTCCTCTGTCCGTCTGCCTACGTATATAAGGTGTTCTTGTCGAAGGCATAGACTGTTCTAATTCGTTTATGTTAATAATATTATATATAACAATTTTAACTCTCATTCATTTTAAAACGCTTTATATAAATTCTATGATGATGTTTGCATTGCCCATCTATTCTATTGGTTCGTATCTATTTAGCTATTCCCACAAGCATTGTTCATTAATCAATATTCAAACATGTATTTACTGAATGGAAATCTAGACGCAACCTGACGAGTAAGTTGAGGGTCGATATTTATGCTTTAAATTGCACTTGTTTCATTATTTATTGAAAAAAGATTATTTAAGACCAAAAAAAAAGAGGAAAAAAGAAAATAAATAAATAAATAAAACTGTATTCTCCTTTATCTTTCGATTAGCTATCATTTCATTCTGCATCACTGGCAGCAGCCACATGCTGTATTGAAAATAAAGTTAATAAAAAAATCACATACAACATTTAGTCTCACCAAGATTAAACCACTTTAGTATGATCAACTGCACATACCATGTGTTCAGTGTTCAGTGCAATTCACCTATTGGTTTCCGTATCTCTATATTTTTTTATATTTTTCTGTTTTTTTATTTTCGAATTTCCACTTAATTCTGCTATTCCGGCTTTTGGGTTTTTTCGCTGTGGCCAGCAAATTGTGTGCTAAGAAAATTGTGTAAAATACATATACAACAATAGAACAGTGAGTTTTTTTGTTGTTTTTTACTTTTCCAAAGAATGAGAAAAAAGAGAAGGGAAAGAAAAAAATTAAGAACGGTGATTACCGCAGCAATAAACAAACTTATTGAGAAAGAAATAAACGAATTTACGGTTTATTTGCTCGAAATTCTGCACCTTTTTCAAATAATTGCAGGTATTAACTGAGATATATCCAAAAAAAAAAAAAAAGAGACCAAAGAAGAAAGCTATCAAAGGAAACATTGAACTTTTTCACAAAGGAGAAAAAGAGAAAAAAAGCCATAACGATGAACATATACGAACTCAAGCATATGATGACGGTAAGGAAACAGGAAATGGGATATAAATGGAAGAAAAAAATTAAAAATAAAAAGAGAAGAAAGAAATTAAAAATAAAATTGAAAGAAGAACTGTTTGCGTCCATAAACAGAGCGATATACCCGAGCTATTGTTATAATAGAGCAGAGGAAGACATTAAAATGGTAAATGGAGTAAATTGTTAGCAATAATTTGAAATTATTTTCTCTTTTATAATCTTTCTGTGTACTTTTTATCGTATAATTCTTTTTTTTTATTTATTTATTTTTATTTTTGTTCTCATTGTATCGTACAATGCAATTCACATAATGCACGTTTCGTGTATTGCTTATGACAGCATAATAAATAATTTCTTTTTTAAATATTTTCAATAGTATGGTACGTATGATATATGTTTATTAATTAGTTTACTCATACGTCGTGGTGAACAATTAATTCTCAATTTTGTCAAACAATATAGAAATCATCGTACAATTGTTATTTTTGTGAATTTTCTTCAAATAAAAAATTAAAAAAAAAACTAATTTTTTAATTTATTACTTTTATATACAACAATCTTTGTCATGTACATACATTATCTGCATGTTATATATGATCATTTTCTGTGCTTTTTAAATTTGTATGCATAATGATTTATAATCTGCATGCAGAGCGACCGACAGAGAGTGAGAGAGAGAGAGAGAGAGTCTAATGTAATGGAGTTCTTTTGTTTTTCTTTTGTTATTCTCGTGTACATGTACACTCTCAACATACAAAGAGTAGTTAATTAAAAAGCTCACAATAAAGTAGACGGAGAACTTTATTTGCCTAGACTTAAATAGTTTTAATTCCATCTCTATGGCATACATAAAATTGTTGTTTATTAGCAACTTTTCACATAATCAATGCTCAGAATTATTATTAATTTTTGATTTCTTTTAAATTGGGCTTATTTCTAAAGCAAGGTTTAGAAGATTTTTGATTAGTTTCATTGTCTTATCCTTCGATTAACTATCCCCCATAATCAACATTTGCATGCGCCAGGGAACCATTTTCCCTATCGTTTGCAATTTGTGGATGCTACGCCTTAAAAAATTGTCCCCTTTTGCCGCGAATCTGTTTTTTCACAATTCCATAAGAACAAGGTCTTTGCTTACTAAGTGGTTCAGTAGTAAGGAACCGTATGTGGTACGTAAGCCGCATGGATTAGCACTTCCGAGTGTCGCGAAATATGTAAAAATATAACCTTGTGTTGCCTTTTTCTTTCTGGTCATTTATTATACAGCGAATACTTCAAGTCGATAATTGTTGTGCGTAGTATTTAGCATTAGCCTTTTTTCTAGACTGCAACAAATCACTCCCTATCAACCAAACACAGAATCTCAGTCAGTTTCGCAATCGCTCTAGACAGTCCCCCTGTATCTATACATAAGCCGAGTTCCGCTCGTATCGTTTCAGGAAAAAATATGACTGCTGGCATATGATTCCCTTTTGACATAAAGCTCTGCATGTTCACCGCTTTGAAAATTATCCTGTTATATCTATTGTTGTGAGTTGAAAATCTTGTTCAGATGTCAACGAAAGAAAATGATGCCAATGAGACGATTCAACAGTAATTGAATCACAAGTCACGGCCATATATGGTAAATTCGGGTTTCGTATTTACACAGCTGGTACATTCCCAGCCGAAAAGTTATGTTTTTGCATTGCTAGTATTAGTCGCACTCCGGGGATATCCTTTATTACCAGCGTTCATTATAAGTATTTACAAGATCGAGCTGTTGTAGCAAGATCACTGAAAAATAGCACATTGAACGCAGAACAATGTACGGGAATATGCCAGTCTTCATAATCGTTCATCGATCCGTCTGGCAAACGTTTTACTACAAAAATGTCTTTTCCAACAAAACCATAATACATAAGCACTTAGCATAACTTACATTTGAAAAAAATCGTAGTGAAAAATAGCTTAATTTAACGTATTTCTAGAAAAGCAGACATAGCAATATAGAGGGATGACATAAGTCTATGAATCCGTACCACTAAGCCTTAAAAGTAATTTAACGACAAAGAAAAGAAAGAAGAATTCAAAGTCATAGTTGTTTTTAGAGGCAAAACGTGAGTTTGCAGTTATATCTTCAATAAAATAATGGATGGACAGAAGCGCAATACGTTTTGATTTCTCATATCAATGGATAGATGTATCCATTATAAGCATTTGATAAAGTTACTGCACTTCCCGTAGCGGTTATACGTGGGAAAGGTTTCTTACCAAATACGTTGAGAAGTAAATAAAACAGAATTCAACGTGCGTTTAATTTTTTGCTTCATTTCATATGAAAATTGTGTTTATTCATCATAACTGTGCAAGCTTTCCGCAGCCTTCTGGAATACCTTAAGATCCACATTTGTTGAAAATGGTTTTCATGCATACTCGATTGTGTGCATATATTCGAGTAAATTTTATGCTGGAACGAATATTTGCGTATTCGTGTGCGTATGTTTGTGCTTGCGTAAATAAAAGTGCTTGTTGAAGGAAATATTACATTTTTAAGTACACAATATATATGCACATCCGATACCAACGAAAATACTGCTAAACATTTTTATATAAATTGCATGCAATGATTATGAAAAGCAACTCGCCTCATAACCTCATAACCATCAGTATAAGTAATTGTGAATATTTTAAGGTGTCAATACACTTTCTTTCAATTTCTTTCCCCATTTTTTACCGCAAATACTTGCAGTAGCACAGGAAGTACACGAAAAGTACCGATGAAGCATTCGCGTAACAATTTTTCATACGTAACGATTGCAATTGAAAGAGAGAATAGTAATAGAAGAAGAAGGAGAAGATGATGATAATACTGCGAGTTTAGGGTATCCATTTACGCCGTGTAAATTCCTACCACGGGGTTAACGTTTTTTTTTTTGCGTTAAAAGTTTTCTTTTCACACGATAAGTGCCATCACGCGTTATATGTGTAGTAAGTGACAAGTAAGCTATTGTAAATTCCTATCAGAATACATGGGTAGCAAACATTTCAAAATAAAAATACACTCAAAGATATGTCGAAAGATAAATAAAAGCAAAAAAAAAAAATGCTTCTACCTATAATCCACAATATTGCTGATCAAAAATTAAGTAGATTAAGAGATAAGAAGAAAAGTTTTTATTAAAGTTTTGATCTAAATATATGCTATCTGTATGCCTATGACTGTATGGTATCCATTTAGATGTGTGAGTTATACATATAGGCTGTAGATAGACTAGCAATAGCAGTAACAGATTACGATCCATCGCAATTTTTCATCTGCCAACAAAGTCCCGGAAATCTCTCAACGTAGCGCATAAGTTTCAAAGCAGAGTGAGGGTTATTTTCAAAGTTATTGGTTGACTGTTTCCATTATTTATTTCTAATCTTAGAATGAGTACGAAGTGACTGAAAGTCTGCCATTCGCTGTATAATGAGAAAAATTGCTATTAAGTAATATTCTCCCCCCTATTCGTTTAGCACGATGGTGGTCAGAAGGAAGCGAAGAAAGAGAAACGTATACGAATTACAAATAAGCAAGCCCTACCGCATTGAAATTTGAACCCGCGAATAGTGACTTCGTAGTGGCGATTCTTACCTGTTCGTCTACTGCTAAGCAACTTCGGTTACTAAGGCATCCGAACAATTTATTTATAAGTATTGCTGAAGCTGCTCAATGGCTTGTTTTTTATACCCACCACCTAACGATGGGGGGGACGACACTCCCGTTGTTTGGCCCTATAAAATATATATATTTTTAATCAGCATGAAATTCTGAACTGATTAAGCCATGCCTGTCCGCGTGTATATCTGTTTGAGCGCGCGTCTGTCTTATGTGCGTTCTTGACACTTTCCTGGTCGCGAAATTAAAATATCGACTTCAAAATTGGTAAAAATATAGAAAGGTGTTGCACGCAGATTGGTACTGAAAATGGGCCAATTTGATTAGAGCACAAACCCGCAGTGAAACGTAAACTGAAAGCAACTTCGTTTCTCTAAACAAAAATTTTTAATTTTTCGTTCTTTGCTCACAAATCATAAAAGATAGAAGGCTGAAGTTTTTTACTTTAACTTTAGGGAAAACTTTTCTATATATGTGCAAAGATGAGAAAAATCGGCCATGCCCACACAAAGTTTCAAGTGATTACATTTTCTCTTTTGTTTTTATTTTTTGAGGTTTTATCCTCATCTGGTGGATTAATTTTTTCTTCATAGTATCAGCAAGGAGAGTAAAAGACGTGGTAGATTAATTTTTCTAAACAATACTTTTTGTTGGGGGGTGTTAATAGTGGATGATCAGTATTGCAAACGATTCAATGGAAGGCTAAAACATAACTAGTATACCAAATTTGTAGTTTGAACATACACATACATCGACAAATATCAGCCAGACGGACGGATAGGCAGGTTTAACTCGCTTGAGAAAAAGATAAATAAATTATTGATATACCCGATTGTGATGTTTTTAGCTCACCTTCAAAAGCTTAATACGTATACCCCCGGTGTTACGTTGCGTAAGGTGGGAAAAGAGCAGAGGTTTTCTTTAAAAACCTGGCAGATGATTTAAATGCGAGAAAAATTATTCCTCGACTCGTATGCGGCGAGCATATGAATACCATATTTAACTTAGTTTCCGCAAATTGAGATTTAAAATAACTAAACGGAATTTTTCGATTGTATTTAATTTCCTATCGCTTGCCGGTAGCTTGAAATTAATTAAATTCTCCTTTTTGTTAAACTCTCTGCGCATTGTGGCGCTCCATGCAAAGCATTTTGTATATAAATATCTGTAGGGGATATTAATATTTGTTATATCCAAAACATGACCAGAATCGAATAAACAACACGTATGAAAACAATTAAACCAAGAATAACAATCACAAACACACATCAATAAACAACAAAAAAGCATACATTGACATGTGAAAAATATTGAATTTTATTTTATTTTTGGTTGTTGAAATAAACGTTTCGTATAATTGTAAAAATTTTTTGTTCAAAAAATTTGGTGTCGTGCCTAATAAAATGAAGCAAATCAATTCGCAAGGAAATATTACGAAAATCTGCGACAGAATATCCGAAAATATTTCTTGTCCAAACTTTTCTCATCTGTTTAAAAAGGTGAAGCCAATCAATTTGCAAGAAAATATTATGTATGCGGTCAGGAGGATACTCATGAAACCCATTAGGGCGGACAGGATGGGAAAATCGGCCAGCTTAGTAAAGCAGTTGGACCGGGAGTTACGTGCAAGATTGAAAGGGGCCGGTCCACGGATCATTCAGAGATATGTATCTCATTACAAGCGCATTATCAAAATTTTTAGATTTGGTTAGTGGAGGTTCGGCGATGCCACAGTGATAGAAACTTTAGTGTATAAAAAACTTTTTCATGTCAAAATGAAAAAAAAAAAAAATGAATAAAAATAAATAAGTTTTTTTAAGTACATAAATGTATGCATGCTTGAAGAGGTTACTTATTGCAAATAATGTTCAAGAGTAATTGAACCATTTTCTAATTTTTGCTTCGACAGGTATCTAAAGCTTTCACGAACTCTCGTTGCTAAACAGATAGCTTTTCTCTATTCAAATGCAACTTTAATTAACTTTGCTGCCGACGACACGGGAATCAATTCTTCTATTCCAGCTATAAAAATGAATCTGATACTGACCATCTTCGCGGTAAAAGTAAAATGTAAATTTTCGGAACCCGAAAATGATAAGAAAGAAAATTTGGTAAGAGCTCAGGATTGAAGTTGTATAGTGTAGTTGCCAGAATTTTGGAAAAGTTCAATGAAAAAGTTTTCTTGAAATCCGTGTAGAAGTTACTCATCTAAAATTTCTTTTAACGGGGAAAAAACAAACCAATAATTTCATTTCATGACTACACCTAGTCCTACTTATATCGTCGAACCATTTCTTTCAGCATAAGATTCCAAGCGGGTTCTTACTTCTTGTTCTCACCTGTACCTGAGTGGAAGTCTTGAGATGGCAAAGACCAAAGGGGAAGCTTGAAAACTGAAATAGATTTTCGTTTTAGTTGTACATGTCATGGTTCCAAGTCTGAATCGGAAAATCACTTTGAAAACGAGCGAGTTAAGAAGTGTATCAAATACATTCTCCCCTAACTGAAAGTAAATTTGTTCAGGGGATTGTAATAGTGTTGTGCAACGATACTTCCGATCGCTCCATGGTGGGCATTAAACTTTGTCATTATCTATATTTTAATTACATTGTTTGGTTTTATAAAGGAAGGACTGGCATATACTTTTTTATTCCCTTAGAAAAGGAAAGAAGTACTCTGTTAAGTATAATTCCAACAAATGTGCGCTTGTTCTTCCTTTGTCTTGCAACATTCAGGAGACCCAAAATCCAGCTCATCTTTTCATAATTAAAACTAAATGCACCCCAAATCGCATTTTAATCAGAGGTAAACATACTTTAAAGATTCCGTGAAGTGTATTTTTTTATGTGATAAGTGGAGACACACATACGATACGATATATTGGGGCCAAATTGGTCTGGTTTTTCCTTAATATGGTTCTAATAAGAAGTACACAAACAGATTGAATGGCTGATATTCCCTGACGAAAATAGATAAAGAATTGCTTTAGGAGAAGTTGCATAGGGCATCTAACGACAAACAATTGTGTTTTAATTTTTTTTTAAATTTTGGAATTATGAAAAAGTTAATGGGAGACTTGCTAGGCGAGTATAAGAACTCTTCCGTTGCATTATTGAAATGATGCATAATGCGCCTCCGGCTGAATATAATCCACAGTCTCAAGAGATGTAATCCACTTAGGATAAGATATTTTTCTGGTCCCGGTACCACGATTTTCGGTTCTCCGTATCTTTTCTCGACTGCAATGAAAGTAATCAATCGGCTCATTGCGGAACTCTTTTAGTACTTCGTACTACTTGTATGCCCATATATTTGCCCTGCAATAATTGCCGCAAGTTTTTCACCATATTTTCTGCGATTCGATTAAAAAATTTTTGTTTGAAATGCAAAATTCAAAGTAGACTTTTTGTTCAACTATTGTTCTCATTGTAAAAATCATAGAGAACTCCAATAAAGACGATGAACAAAAACAATAATAAAGGATTTCGCTTTAATTCCATACGTAACCCAACACCATCATTATCTCAAGGCATAGAAAAAATGGACATTTTTTTACCTACACGTTTTCAACGATAAATTCAAGTGATGGATATGTACAGATAGGATCTGAATTAAATATAAATCTTTTTTTTTTCTTTTTTTTAGTAAATCCTTTATATCATTATTACGTTATGCAGCTATTAATAAAACGGAGTAATTATTTTCATTCATTTAACAAAACAAAAAAAAAAAAACAAAATTTTAATGAATTTACCACAAAAAAAAAAATGTTCCGAGAAAACATACGCATGCAGATAAAATATTTGTACGCTTATGTGTGCGCAAATCTCATTTTATTATAACAATATTATTTAACTGATTTGTAAATATTAAACCGCCCACATTTGTATAAAGCCATAGATTTATATATTTGTGTATATAAATAATTAAAAAAAATATATATATATATTTAGCAGATTTTTTAAAATGCGGTTTCAATGTTTCGGTTTTTCCGGTCAACCAGTGACTTAATTATATTCTATATTAAAATAAATTTTTGCAAAACTTTAATGAGTCGATAAAACAATAAATTAACAGACATGTATACATATACGTGCATACAAGACCATGTGAGTAAACTATAATAACCAACATCAGTGCAAACTAGAGAAAAAGTAAAAACAATTTCATTAAATTATAAACCGAAAGCATATATAAACAATTCATTTGTACTCAAATAAATAAATTTAATGAAGAACTTTAGCTTTGCTTTCCAATGAAGAAGAATATTAAAAAAAAAAGAAAAGGCTAATAGCCTTTGAAGAATATTTGCACTAAAAGGATAGCAAGAATATGATGCTCAACTATTAGTGTACATCAACAGCAACAACCACTTCTGGTATCTTTTTAAATGTGTTTGTTTTTTTTTTTTTCTTTTTATATATATTTTTTTTTTATGTTTGGGTTGGAGTACGTGCTTAACCGACTGTTCTCAGCTTATGCTTTATGACACTGCTGGTCTTTTAAAGTGTTATCATCTTATTGTTGCTAAAGTTCTTGTTCGTGTGTTAATACAAAAGATATGGGGGCTCTTGAGAGATAAGTTCTTTTTTTCATTTTTATATATTTTTTTTTTTTCCCAAGTTAAATAAGCCTCTCAACGGTGAAAACGATAAACTGTGAAATAATTCCATAAGCTCAAGTAAAACTTTTCTTTTTTTCCTAAACCCACAAGTATTTCTTTATGGTGGCATACGTGTGCAGAAGAGCTGGCTACTCAAGCTAAGCAATGAGATTAGATTAAATTTAATCGGGTTAATCTGAGATAATGAAATATTTAGTTGGAATATTGTGGCCAAAGCAAGTGTTAATTCAAGTATTAAATGCAAAGAGCATTTGGTGCACGTAGTCTAAGAAGTTTTAAGCCTTAACGAGGTCAAGGCTCATTAAATTATTCTATTGATTTAATTAAGTCATTTACTCAAATCTTATTCACTTAAAAGTTAATAGCATCTTGTGGTCTCAACAAAGGTGAGCTTTTTACAATTTATTTTATTGACAAAAAAAAAGTAAAAACGTTATAGCGGGCCACGGCTCACTATTAAATACCCTGCACCGCCCTACTGTTATTCATATAACGACTTTTCAAATTAAAGCATTATATGGGAAGTGGTCGAAAAAGTGTTCCGATCCGCACCATTTTCAATAGTGTTCATCTCTGCGCCAAACCAAGATGCCAAGATGTCCAAATTTCATGAAAACTTCTCAAAAATTGTGATCTGGATGCTGAATGCAAGAATTACGAAGGGAATAGATGCCAGACCGCCAGGGAAAGAGGAGGGGGGAGGTATATTTTTTTTGTTAATATTTTACACTTCACGCTTGATTTACTCTTATTTCATTTGGGACATTTACCCCAATTTTTATAGGATAAATGAATGAGAGTATTTTTGATCTTTTTCTTTCAACTATTTAATGTTTGTTATTGAAGTTGAAATATTAATTTCTTATTTGTTGTAAAATGTAAATATTTCTTTGTTATTTGTATCACGTGTTTAGTACAAAGTTAACAGAAAGTTATTTTTCTATCCTTTTCAAAAGGTACTTAATTGTTATATATAAGTTAAGAGCGAAATGGAACTGTGTCAGCCATCGCCAATGCCTATTAGGATCTCAAACATATATTCATAAATATAAATACTATAAACTGGAGAGTAAAATTCTTAGGTCGTTAATAGAATATGCGATGTTATGTAATAGACATATAGTCTATTGTCTGCAAATATCATCTATGACGACTCAATAGTATGCTGCCGTCTACTGGTGTTAAGCATAAAGAATTTCGCTTTTCTATGTAAATTTTTACGATCGAGCGTTTTTCCATCAATAAATGACAAACAGACAGTGACAGAGTATACAGATATATGTATATCATATGGTGAGTGCATATTCAATACAGTTCTGATGTTAATTTTTGTCTTCTACCAGCAAAAGATGCATACGCGAACGTTATTGGGGTGGGGTATGCGAAGGCTCGGTTTTAGGTTTAGTTTAAGGCATTTATCACTTGAACCGAAGACATTTTTCGGAGGAAATTTTTGAGAGCTTTGAATATTTTCATACAATCTTGAGGCGATCATTCATTCATAGAAATGGGCAAAGAGGGATCGGATGTCCGTCGATTGTGAGATGTATTGGTAAGTGTGATGCCTCTACCGATCCAGTATTCACTATAGCACTTAGCAGCTCAATAGTAATTAAAGCGTCGTTTATCGGACTTGAATTTTGGGGTATGCTGATTTGAAAGTGGCGCACCTTATTAGGCTACACCTTTTCTATTGTTATTACTTTTTGTTACACACATCTCAGAGAAGAGGGATCAATCAATGTTTGTACGCTAAGACTGGAGATTTTGTTCACCCGTTTATATAACAGTGAAAGTTCAAGTGATAACAAACAGTCCGAAATAGGGACGAAGGGCGAGATAAACTTTACCAACGACGCTGCTTTCGTTGGGAAATGCAAAATAACTGAAAACGTTATAACGGTGATTTTTTTAAACTACTACTTTATGTAATGAGTGGCCGTCAATCCAATCAATTTTAATACAATTGGTTCTGGCGGGAGAATATGTCAATACGCATACGGTATTTTCGGCAAAATACTTTAAAATTTGCGACCCATTGGAGAACCGTAAAGTTACGTAGATAGAACTAAGATAAACAGACAGTCAGGCAGGCTTAGATAAATTTTGAATATGACTCTGAATCGATTGGAAAAACACAAAGTTCTGTATAAGGCGTGCATTCCCAAAGGCTTATAACAGTGCATCTAGTGTATGGTGTAAAAAGACGACCTTATGCAATAAAATTTTTGTTATTACTATTTGCAGACATTTATCAAATTAACTGTCAGTATTTGTTTACCTATAAATTATAATTCATTTATTGCTGCTCATATCCTTAGTACATTAATAACAACGACTGTTGTCAAAAAAGTTTTAATTATTTCACGTCATTTTTATCTAAATGATTGCGGTTTCAAATATGAAAACAATTTCCGCGTCTAATAACGTTTTTAGAAAATTACTTGTAAAATAGATGCAAAATTATATACGTAATTACTTGACTAAATATATCGATGGTTTAGCCCCCCTCTTCCTTCATTTCTCAACTCGTATACGACGTATACATTTATAATATTCTTCTTTATTCCTCAAGTTACTTATGTCGCAATTTATCAATATTGTTACGAGTTTAATTATCACAAAATTTGTTTGCATTTCTAACGCCTTTCTTGCTGTAACTAGAAACAAAAGGCATACTAACCTTGTTGCACCTTTTGTGTCATAAAGATATGAGATACATTTCTTTGCACATCCAAACATTTACACCTTCTTGCCCGAGGTCCACACTTCAAGTTTGGAAGCAGACTTGATTTCGCATAAGCTTATAAGAATTAGTTCAACGAGATCACTTCGAAGAAAATGGGAAAAAAATTATTTTATATTTCCATTAGATTTTATTAGGACATTTATAGAGGCTCACAAGCGCTAATGAAAAGTTGTCAACCGACACCCAAGCTTTTCATAAGAAAAGTTTTACAAAATATATATATGTACTTGTCTGAGATGAGAGGAAGAAAAAAGTGCGCTTTGAAGCGAGGAAGACTTTCTTTCTCTTCGTTTTATAAGTACATGTGCATATATATATATATATATGTTACATGCTACACGTGTCTAAATGGGGCTCATATGACTGTTATGGGTGGGGAAGAAATTAAACGCGGCAAAGAGAGAAGAATTTATGATTGTATTGCTCTTCATGTTAAATTAATAAAACATAATTTAAACTTTTTTTTGTTTTTTACGTTTATGAAGTTTGCTAGAGTCTGATAAATAAAAAGGATATTGTTATTAAAATTTATTAATTGATGCAAAAGGAAATTGAATTGAGAATAAAATAATTTAAAAACAATTTATTATTATTTTTATTTAAATTAAGAACAAGTAAGACTTTGATATGCTGCTTCAACGCAAGTAGAATTCGCACTGAAACACCATTTTTATAAGCGAATACTACTGATTTGCATAGCATTTTAAGTTATGCATGTAATTGGAAGTTGGATCGAAGCTGATTTTACTAAGATTACGCTTAAGGTTGTGTTTCCGGCCCGCGATCTACAATTTCGGTAAAACTTACGGTTAATGTTAATCTTAGGTTTAAAGTCAAATCTACTGTTCATTTTTAATTGCGCACTTAAGTCCGGGTTCAGGTTTAGTATTGCGTTTATAAGTTTAAGTTAGGATTTATCTTAAATTTAAGCTTAATATCCAAATAAAAATTAAACGCTAATATCACATTTACATACACTTCATATTTAGGTTAACGTCACTATGAAGACTAAAGTAAAGTCAAGTTTATTTGGTAACTGTGGGGTTAAGTAGGTTTTACGTGAAAATAGCCTTCCTTTAAGGCTAAGTTTAGAGTTTAATATTCATTTAAAGTTAGTAGCGAGATAAAAATTAGGATTCAGTTTAATAGTAAAATCAAGTATAAGATTAAGCTTACGTTTATAGTTGTGGGTGGAACTAGTGCTATGATTAAAGTTAAGCTTAAAGATACTGTCAGTAAAAAGGTCAAGGCTAAGCGTAACGGGGACGTTGAACTTTACGTGTAGGATTAGGTTATGATAAGATTAACATCGAATTAAGCCGAGGATTAATGTGCATTACGATAATATCATGTAGGCGTTCTCTTAGAGCATGTGCATAACGGCCATGCAATATCAATGCGATTGCATTCTTTAAAGCGTCACTGAAATTATTTTCGTATCAAACTGTGCACACATTGAGGTAAGCATACAACTATATAAATTATTTATAGTGATTAAATTTTTTTAATTAGTTTATTTAAATATGCATTTACCAATTTAACTACATATTATTGCTAAAAGTCAGACTCTACAGTTTAATTTTTTATTTTATCCATTGTTAGTGTACATCCAATATCAAAAACGAGTTCATATGAATCCGTACAAATATTCATGTCTTCTCATTAATTGTTATTCAACCGGAATATTAAAAATAAACATCGTATGATATACAAAACAAAAAAAAGAATTTATTTAATTATTTTAACATTTGCAGCAAATATTAAATAAATGAAGTTCCGAAAGTTGTCATCGCCATATGAAAGAATTTCAATAATTTTAAACTCCGAAGCAGGCTACACACTATACAAAAAAATAAAGGTAAAACATAAGGGACTGTAGAAATTACGGTGGGTGTCTGTTCATAAAGAAGTCAATATAGTTTTAGGATCTAATTGCATAAATGTGTTGTTGAGCAGTACATTATGTACATGCGAAATGGGATGCAATGAGCAATTGCTCATTAATATATTCGCACCAA
Source organism: Glossina pallidipes (assembly GCA_000688715.1). Lineage (NCBI taxonomy): Eukaryota > Metazoa > Arthropoda > Insecta > Diptera > Glossinidae > Glossina > Glossina pallidipes. The sequence continues at coordinate 428,846 of KK499795.1, read as the reverse complement.
TTTCATGAAGAAATGTACGGAATTAATATTAATGCACAAGCATAATGTGGATGCTATTGTACATGCACTGCTGTCATGAGTAAGCAAAAAAAAACAAACGATGTCAGCAAAACAAATTCTATGTTAATTCTGTTAATGACATGTCTAACAGTGATAGAGACAGTGATGCAGCCTTAGTTCAATTAGTTTCATAGTCGAAGCATAAATTAAAATAAAACAATCAAAAACGTTGTGGTCGGCCATGGCGCACCATTAAATACCCTACACTACCCTGCAGGTATTCATGTAACGGCTTTCCAAAAGGAAGCGTGGGAAGGTCCGATTTAAAAAATTCAAAAATCAATTTAAAAAATTGCTGTCTGTAGATAGAACACAAAAAAGCAAGACGGATATAAGGATAGACAAACTTAAATCGGTTCAGAAAGGCGCTTTGAATCTCGATCAGTATAACAGAAGATGGATCTATCTCCAGCCCCTCTATGTTGCGAATACATCAGTACAAGCTTAATATATCCTTAAAGTACAAGTGGTATAGGGTATAACCAGCAAAGCAGTGTTTATAAACAAAACCTTTTCTTAAACATTGCACACTTTCTTTAGAAAACGTTCAACAAAAAAAGTCGTAAACAAAACCGCATGGAACCATATGGGTATATTTGGACTTGGCGAAAATTGCTATCATCAGTAGATACATACGTCAGATAAGCCTAGCACAAATTGTAGTAGACCAAGTCACTAAGACATTTGTGGGCATAAACCGATTGTTATGTGATTACGGTATTCCCGCAATCGTACTTTCTTGCTAAATGCCTAAATAGAAGGTCCTGTAGCTCACTGCCAAAATTAGAACTAAAAATAAAATTTTTTTTTGCAATTCGTGCTAGAGCAAAATAATTTTTTTAAAAAATGTATTTGCTTTCAAAATCGGTTATAAAAACTCTATCCAACATTATTATAGTGCAAGAGTATTACGATCAGATTAATGCTTTTCTAGCATTTCGATGCATATTTTATATAGAGATTTCTCAAGCGGCTCAAATACGCTTCAGTTTCCGTAATGTCCTCGTTATTCGATTCAAATCTCAAAAAGATCATACCCGCCAAAGGCCACGGCCGGATAACACGGTGACAGAGATGCGTCGCATTTGAAAAATTTTATTTCATGCATTTTGGTCATTGTGATGTGGTGCATAAGTTACACTGTCTACAGACACAATGGAAATTTGGAAAACAGCCTTTCCATGACAAAATTTTCATAGAAAATAGTGTCTTTTTGTACCTGTAAAGCATTAGCTATATCTTTTAGCTTTACTTTTCGCTTATGGAGAATAATTTTCGGAAGTTTTTTAATGATTTCTAATGTAACCACTTTGTTTTTTGACCGTTCACTGTGCTTAGCATAATTGTTGCCTGTGAGATCTCGTATAAAATTAGCAAACCATCGATAAATTGTTGATTTGAACAGCGAAGGGTTGCTATGACACTTGCCAATCCGACGCAAACTTCGAACGCTATGTTATTCCATCAAAAAGCAATATTCAGTCAACTTACGAACTTCTGATTTTTGAATTACCATAACTCGTACACATGTGATCAATATAACATGAAGTTATAATGAGCGTCGTTTGAGGTTTCACAGTTTGGGTTTAGAGCGCGATATCTATGCGTGAGTTCCAAGAATTATTGACCACTGTCTAATTTCCTCATTTGCAAGTGGAAGTTCATATACTAATGCATATTAAGACTAGCGTAATATTGATAAACTAAACTATTGCTTTCACAACACAAACGTCAACTTCTTTTTAATTCCGCACAAACCACACAAATCATGCAAGCGCTTGTTCTCACGCATAGTAAAAGAGACGGGGTTGCGTCAATGCATTTAGATAAATTGTGGTCAATCGAATTGTTTGTTCTAAATAATGAGAATGAGAAGAAAGAGTAAAATCTAGCCCGCCGCAATTGCATGCCGCTGATTTCAATTTTTTTTTATCAAACCATTTCGTTACAATTTACGGCGTTGTTCTTATCTTATAAGGACTAATATAATAACATAACCAGATAACAATGGTTGTTCTTTATTCTATATATGCTTTATGCGCTATACTAGAGGGATCAATGGGCTAATTATTGTCTAACTCCCATATTTACTGAAGTATGGCCCTCTCTTCCTCTGTATGTTTCCTTGCTTTCGCGAAGTACAATAATTTTTTACTAAAGAATGCTTACAGATATACTTGTAGTTACTCCTATATATAGGGCTGTCTGCTCTGATTTGTTTTTGTGTCTTTATAATCCATCATTTCTCAATGTGCCCGTCTCCCGATTTGAAAGCTTGCTAGGCTTATCAGATCATACATAGGTCTATGATCCTTTCGACTAATTAGTCGCCTATGTTTTATCCGCCTATGTGTTCGTTCGTCTTTCCATCTGTGTAGCTTTCCATTTGTTTGTTTTCAGCTACGCCTATTTTTTCAACCGTGGTTCATCCGACTATCTCTCTATTCGCTGCGCTCTGCTATGCATCATCTAATCAGTACATTATCTATTAACTGGTTTCCCAGTTCGCGCGTCTATCTATCCTTCAACGAATTTGCCTATTCATTCGAATGTCGGTACGTGCTTTTGGCGGTCTGTAAATACTTTGCGTTTATCTATCCGTAAGTTTATTCGTACATACCAACCATTTGTATTTTTATGAGTCATTTATTCACCCCGTCGTCAAGCCATCCAACCGTCTACATATTAGTTCTTTCATGTTTCCGTCCATCTATCCACCCAACACCCATTTATCACTTATCTATTTTCACGATCTCCCTCCCGGTACCCCTCTTCGCTTATCTACTCACCCCGTCTTCAATTTATCAACAGAACATGCTTTTTCATTCATAGATCCGTCATTTATTTGTGTGTCAGTCCGTCTATTTATTCAATGGGCCACTTTTTTTTTTGTATCATCTGTACATACTTTTTTGAAAATTCCAAAAAAAAGTAATAGTCTGAGGTACAGTAGAATTGTTGGCAAAGGAACGTAGGCCATTAAAATATTATTATAGAAAATTTCAACTCGTTTCCAGCAAGAAAGTAAAGTTCTGTAGCGAACATTCTTTCGAAATGTTGTCCATCGTAAAAAGTACTATCCGATAAGTCGTTTTGCGTTGCTAATGGAAATTCCGAGTTTAAATATTTGTTTGAGACGACAAATAAAATGAATATAACTTTACTACTTTATTGCGACGTTCGTGAAATGTGTTTTATTTTGGATCTTTTTATGCAATTTATGTATTTTTGCTCTTCGTCTAATTGAAAGAAGGACAAAGCAGGATATTTATTAGGACGAAATAGGAAATAAATAAGAAGTAGAAAATGTCTTTTTGCTTGCGTGTGGATTATACCTGAATTTCTATTTTGCAAATCTTTAAATTTCTATTCAAGAGGGACTTAAGAAGCGAGTACTTCTACATCAGTCAAAGAGAATTTATTGCTAAAAACAAGCATCAAATAATGTAAATAAATAAACTCAAATTTAATTTGAAATGTGTCAAGGTTTTGATGGAAAAGTGTTTTTCACTATGGGACTGCTTGACATGTCCTTACATTTGATTTAAATAATTGTGTCTTCTAGAAATAACTTCAAAAAAAAAAAAACAGAAACGTCATTAAAAATTAAAATAAATTGAAAGATTTTATTTTATAATTTCTCTTTTTACATATGGTACGCTATGTACATTCGGAGTGTTAATCACTTTCTGTTGCCACTTTCGAAAGGCATCTCTGTTTGTATCTCTTAGCAATAATATTTATAACGACTTAGTTTTAAAAACCATTTAAAATTTTCGCCCCAATGAGTTTAGTTTTTTGAGTCAGAACCGCGTTAGTGCAAAGTTGAAAACATCGTTCTCATGTCTCTTATTTATATTTTGTGCTTTTTCAAAACTTTTTCTTCTAACCTTTTCTTTCTTTTTTTATTCATACTAAAATATTTTTTATCCATCACTCGTTTGCTTAAAAAAAAAAAAAATGAAAAAAAAACCTTAGATAGCGAAGAAATAAAGTATGATATGAATTAGCGAAACGTGCAAACAAACGGCAAAAGGTTAGAAAACTATTATATGTTATGATGTTTGCGAATAAAGTTGTTTGCTTAATGAATGTTCAAAGGCGTTGTTAATTTATTCATAAAATGGTCTGGGCATGGAAATGGCTTTAAAGCCAAAAGGAAAGATTAAATTTTGAAATCTCTCTCATGCAATTATTATTATTATTTTATTCATTCCTGAGCCAACTTGTCGCCGCTTATAACGACGGTTTTTTGCTTATCAAAGTCTGTATTCAACCTTCGTCGTTTCTATCTGACTGCTATTAAGAATAAAACGAGATCGGGATGTAACACAAAAAGCTTTTCTCTCCATAAATGCTTAATTGCTTTCTATATTCTCCGCCAATTGTGGTACAAGGATACATTAAGTTTGTGCGGATGTGTGCAATAGCCCCAAGCAATAGCTCAATAACCCAAGTTGCATTATATCGATGGATTCAGAAAGGGATTCTAAGCTCATCTGTCTGCCTGTCCGTATGTCTGGGTTTCTTTTGTTCAATTCCGCACGCTCAGGTGTTTTGGCCCAAGGGCGAATTTTATGGAAAATGGTTCAGATCGGACAACTTTTCCGATCACTTCTCTTATCATGCCATATTTTGAAAAGTCGTTATGTGAATAGTTAGCGGTGTAGGATATTTGATAGTGAGCCACGCGTCACTATTGTCCTTTCACTTGTTTTTTTCTACTAATTACCAAGCCAGGGTTGAAAAATTCCATTTGGGTACGAGTTAAAATTGATGGTTGAGTGTATTTTTTGCATTAAAAATAATTCGAGCGGATTAATTTCTACATCGTCTATGCAGTGCCATCCTTTGCTGTGGATGCAGAAATCTCCCAATGCCGCCGAACAGAACAGATAGTTCAAATAATTTTAAATCAATTTATTAGACTTTATAGAGTGGCATTTCTTCTTGTTAACTGGTTATTGTGTTTCAATGTATGTTACATCCTTCTCCGCGATTGAAAAGAGAAATAAAAGGTTTTCCTTATAAAATTATTTTTAAGGTCTAATGAAATCTTAACTTTCTTATTTATTATTTATTTTATTTATTTAATTTTTTTTCTTAATTTTAGTTTTTTCTATACTTTGCTCTTTTCGTTATACAATTTTCGTTGCAAAGTCAGAAACAATCGTTTGGTCTTTGTTGAGATTAAAAAGTTTTCTTTTCACTTATTATCATTTCATCATAGAGTTTATTTATGCACCGTAAATTTTATAAAAAATATGTCCTTTAGTTTTCGTTACAAACATTCCGTTACACTATTATAGCTCAACATGCCGACGTACTGTGTGAAAAAAAAAAGATTACTTATGTACAGGTGTCCCTCGTTTAACAGGCCACTTGTCAAATATGGTTGCGATACAACACAGTGCAAAAAATTTGCGAATATCATCATCACGGAAATTTGAAATCACACAATTTCGAAGTATTGAGTATGTATTCTACTGGACTTTTTTTAAACTACACTTTCTGTTGTATTATCGTTAATAAAAGAAAGCTTAACCGCCTACAAGAAACAAAGTATAGATTATCTGTAATTGAACTTAACTTACTTTTTCATTTATATGTATGTTTGAAGCGGAATTTCATTTCTCATAAAATTGTACATCTTAAGACTTTGTCTCGATATAACACGGTGCATAATGTCTTGAGTTGTGCTATGTCCAAGTTTAAACTACATTATCGTATCTTATATCTTGGTTCAAATAAGTAAAAACAAAAAAAGTTTCGTATAATAAGGTTCCGGTATACCGCGATACAAATTAACAATATAATGCGGGGGCCGCCTGTATATGTATATATTATATAGACAAACACTTAAGGTGATAATTTTATATTAGCATAGAGTAAATGCAATTATTCGCATATATATATAAATATATATACATGTGCATATACATATATATATATGTGGGTGATGCCTTTTGTTTACCGGTTAAACATTCATACACATGCAGTTAACCTCAATGTAAACAACAATTTTAATATAATTTTTTACTTAAAAATTATCATAAAACTGTGACAACAATAGAAAGAAGAATGAGAAATAGAACGTAGGACAGAATATTTGTCTCCTGATTATAATAATCCTACTATGTGACATACGCTTTACGGGTGACGTATAAACAAATATATGGTACATATGTTTTTATGCAAGAAAAGACACAATAAAATAACCACAAAACTATTACAAAGAATAAAATTGAAAATGCGTGTGTAGGAAGAAGAAGAATAAAATTTAAGAACAACAAAAAACTAACTAAAGGGATAAATAAAACAACATTTATCTTCTTTTCTTTGCTATAGGATTTATGCATTTACGATAGAAGCGCTATATGTGTCTTATGTTAACAACATTTATCAAATATTGCGTAGTTTGTACTGTGTGCCTTATCTTTTGGATTTAGTAATGCGTGAGTGAGAAAAACTAAAGCAAAAAACGAGAGATTTCGTTTTTTTTTGTTTACTTTGATCCGCCATTTAAAATAAATCATAATTAATTTCACTGCAATTCATAAATAACACCAAAGAAAAATGGCTTAAAAGCACAATAATTCTGCAATACGTTCACAAGAGGCTATCTGTAGAACGTTCTATCAAGTAAGCGTACGTTTAAAACGCTACATAAATGGCCGTTCATTAAATACGCAACAGAATGTACATATTAGCATATATTCCTTTATTTATTCTTATGCTCGTAAACCTACCTAACCTCGTAAACCTACAAAGATTTGCGGCTTGAACAAAAACAAATTCATGCAGTTACTCGATTTTGAAGCATAAGCAGCCTGTTAGTCCATCACTATCTTAGATTAGCGTACTAGTGCAGCAACACATAATTCCGCATAATCTTCAAATTAAAAAGAATTTTATTCGACTTGAACCAAAGTCGTCTTTATACCGATCTCTTCTACAGCAGCAAAGAGAAGAGGAACTTAGCAACTGACGTAATTCGGCCGATTTGTATTGTATCGTATTGTAAAGTGACTACATCTTATGGTGGGTGTAGAAATTCTAAAAAAAATGTTAGTGGACATCATGTGTAAAAAGTTTCCGGAATTGGTAACTATTTGAAAGAAATTGTAAGTAGGAATTTCTTCACTTCCAAAATAGATCGCATCACTCGTAATGCAACTGCATCTACTCTTCAGTTACTCTTCGTAGACAGACAATCAGCTTCCCCGATTGTATCGGTTGAAATCTTGGGTAGAAATTTTTACAAAATGAAAAAATTTTGAAGCACAATCATGCTGTGATAAATTTCAAGCTTTACTGTGATCATGTTAACAAGCCACAAATTCAACGTACTTGTACGTTTTTCACTGCTACTACGTACGTTTTAGTTGACAACCGAACCTTACAAATCTCAATTGACTTATAATTTGAGCGCATAGTTCTTACGTGTTCCAAATAGAATAACAAACATAGCATACTTGATTGGTCCAGTACTACTGATAATTTAGCATACATATATTTACATATTAGGTGTATACAATTCATACGCAATGGTGAACTCACAATTTGTTGAATTCTGTGTAACGCGGGCAGTAAATTTTTTCGCTTTCCTTTTGTTTTGTCGATCGTTGCGTATGCTTTGTTGCACGTTTCACGCCCAGAATTTAAAAAAAAAAAACAACGAAAAGTAAAACAGTGCCAGACTTAATGGAGTACATATAAGAATGATTCTACTTACATATACGCCGCTTGTAATCCATTTAACCATTGCTTTCCATTTGCACACATGTGAATATTGTTTCTTTCAGTAGCGCGAGTTTAAACTACAGTTGTTTTCAATTTAAATAACTTAAGAGCACACGTTTGTATTTACATAAAAAGGCATTTATCCGCTGCACGTCCGTTTGAACGAGCGAAAATATTCATTGCCACTTATTCATACAAAAGAATTTCTTATTTATCCTGACTGGATTCTAAAGGAATGTAAAAGTGATTGGTTTAACATTACGTATCCGGTATTAGTTTATCTAAGTAACGCCCAAACAAGATGTAAAAATGCCTAAGCCTTCGATACGACTACGAATTTTGAATCACTGTTAGGGCTTTCATCATTTTTGTTGAGAATTCTTCGAATAACTCAAATAGGGCCGTTGATAACTGTCGCCCATTAAACTTAGATAATGTAGTCTTTAATCCTCCTTTTATTAATGTTATAGGTTTTTTTTCTCAACTGAAATGCGTTCAAGACATTCATGGGCCAAGTGCTTCAAATTGACGGAATTGCATCCACAATAGGCGCTGTTTTAGCATTGACAGGCAAACTGATATTCGTATCTTGATCACAATGTTAGTGTGGTGAGGCGAAAATTGATCAAAGATTGAAAGCCACCCATAATAACGACCATTCACGGGGTAAGTCATATGTCAAATAACAATCCAGGAAATAAAAATTTGCAATGGACTTAGCGGTGGGCGAAAATCTGGCAATTGCCCTCAACTGTCGTAGACATCACGCTGAGGCTCTGTGCTGCGGTGAATATATTATCGCTAGATGCTTGATCTTCCGTGTACCTAATAAAAAATTTTGGTTGGTTTCAATTATTGGACCATCTGAAGAAACCTAATTTCGATTTTTCTCATACTAGGGTGAATTAATCGAATAACTTTACGTGGCCACTATTTCAGCATATGCTACAGTTCAACATATACTCCATTCTTATCTTAGACAAAGAGTGTCTCACGTGTCTTTCACTTACACCGGCGAAAGGCTTATGACTTCTAGTTTTGAACTTTTAGCTGCCAACATCTTAGGCCCAAGTATTCTGTAGGGTTTGCTCATAAAACTACTGGCATCATTTAATCGTAACCTCGTGTTGTCAGAAGACTCTTAAGCGGCCGTAGTCATGTCCTCTTTTCCCCTATTTTTGACAATATCTTTGGGATAAAAAAAGAGCAGTAAAATAATAACAATATTCAAGAAAATTGTTAAGCATATTATTACGCGAAATGCCTCTTTGCGAGTTTACGTTTCCATTCAACTTCTTTGGCAATTAATTTTTTACCACTGAGTTGTGATTTTAGGATAGCATAGTTTTTATTTACAACCATTAGGAGATCTATTTACAAATTATTTAAAAGATCTTATATTTACAAATTCATCTTCTTCTTTTTGTCTTGTTCGTACGAATACTCCAATTCAACTATTTTGCCTCAAGTCAACTTTGCTTTCCCCAAATATTCTGCTATCAATGTTTTCGCCAATCGCCAGCAGATGACACTACGTTACTTTATGTCGCCAGTAGGTAAGGCATCATTTCATATTGCATATACACACAAACAAATTCTATTAAACCAAGATGGAGCGCTAATTCTATTAAACCAAGACGGAGCCCTAATTCTATTAAACCAAAAATTTCATATTGCATATACACACAAACAAATTCTATTAGTCCACGATGGAGCGCTAATTCTATTAAACCAAGACGGAGCCCTAATTCTATTAAATCAAAAATTTCATATTGCATATACACACAAACAAATTCTATTAGTCCACGATGGAGCGCTAATTCTATTAAACCAAGACGGAGCCCTAATTCTATTAAAACAAAAATTCATATTGCATATACACATAAACAATTTATTTTATTTACTCTGATTAAATATACTACTATTGATTAAATCAAACAATAAATAATAAATATTAAATGTAAAATTTAAATTTTAATTACTCATTTAATACTAACAAAATCCATTTTAGAAACACATTTAGAATTAATTCTATATTTTATTTTAAAAACAATCAAATAATCAATAAATAAATTTTTCGTCAGGGCATCATGGTTATTAAACTTTAAGAAATTCGATTCCTAGAAAATCGGTTTGTTTTCATGCAGAGTCATGCTATCAAATGTACAATTTTGGTAACAGTATATCTACGTAAGACTTTATATTATCATTATTATAAATTTAGCCAGAGAATAAATTCTAAGGACTAAAGTCTTAAAGCACTAGCATCTAAGACTTTCGGCTTTTATTGAAAGCTCTACCGCTCTTGAACCCACGACCATTGAGTTGCTAGTCGAGACTCTTGCCTACTCGGCCACTCAGGCGGATGAGACGTTATATAAAAATTTATTCGTTTGTTAATTTAATTTACCGAAAAACTCCTATTTTTGTAAGTGAAGAAGTTGCTGCGTTTGCCCTTTTGAAAAATCGTCTTCCGAGAAAAACGCGATTAAAGACTTTTGATGCGTTGAATAATATTTTTTGTTTAACTATAACAACATGATTTTATTACTACTTTGTTCATTCTTTTCATTCATTCGGAGCCATAAGAATGCCGCTCCACGTTGAAGTGTTGTTTTTCAAGCTCTTGCTTCAAAGAAGTTTTACTTGAAAGTCATTCTTTTGCCACGCCATGTCGAAGTGTAAAAGAACAGGGAAGAGGGCCAGGAAATATATAATTCAATTACTGAATTTCTAACCAGCTGGAAAAACTTTATCCAGAACTTTAAGTTTCCTACCAGAAGCATTGAAAATCTTTGAATCGCTCTCAGTCTCATACTTGCTGCACATTCGTTCTCATTGCTTCATTGAAGCTGCACTAATGTATTTTGGTTTAAAAACAATTTTTCATGAACATAAATACTTGTTAACAATATCTGTTAGCATGTTAGATTAGTTAGAAATCAAGCGACAAATTTTTAGGCTACAACTTCCCTACATTTTCCTCTTTTCTCTTCATTGACATAAGAAAACTTTTTGAAAGGCGGGGGAAAACTTTGAAATTTCATGCAAAAAATTGGTTTTGAATAATTAATTTTTTTTCCCCCCATTATTTAAAAGATACAAAATTCCGAAAATTTTGCAATAGTTTCTCACCTTAAGAGGTAACTAATAAAAACTAAATCTGTTTTTGTGTGTGTAGACAACGTCTATATCCAAATTGAAAGCCTAATAGTTTTTTGTCATTTATAAAGCCAATCAATTGAGCATAACTTACTCTTCTATTCGATACTGTTACTACTTTTGTTACATAACCTAATTTATTTGCATCAATTTATTATACAGCGTTGATATTCGAAAATTTGCATATTTATTATGTATTTCTAAGCATTTATGGATATATTGAAAATTTTAGTTCTGGTTAAAATGAAAATATTTTTATTTATTTTGTGTGCTAATATTTTAACAGAAATATATATAAACACACATAACAGAAATATATATAAACACACATAAATATGCATATATATATATATGTGGATATAAAACAACAAACAATTATATTATTTGACATTTGCTAACAATTAAAATTGTCAAACAATTGTTTAAAGACAATTAAAGATTATTTTAAATCATCAGAATTGTTTAGCAAATTTACACAAGAAGAAAAGAAAACTAGTTGAGTAACAAATTTAAGGAAATTGCTTCTATAATAATAATTGTTTGTAAGCAGGACTACAAAGAACAAAAAAAAAAAAGAAAAAAAAGAAAGAAAAAGAAAGGATAGAAAAGAGATGAATGTAAGAATATAAATAAATATATAGATCTTCCACGCACATATTTACATATCCATACACATCTACATATATATATGTAGATATATATATATATATAAAATAAATACATTCATACATACACATAAACAGATAACCGAGTGAACGCTTGAATGCATATTCTTGGTTATTTTATACTTACAAACGAGTAAACGATAGACATAAACCTTACTTGAGTTCTATCACAATTTAACCTCAATGAAAACAATACAAATGCAATAAGAAAATAGTAGCCTAAGATAGTTTTTGAGTCAAACCTTTTATTTTGCAGCTATATGTAAGAAGATTTGTAGATTTGTTTCTAGATTTGTTGTGTGCATAGAAGAATACTTAGTAAAGCAGATGACATACGCAGATGAGGTATGTTTACGGAAAAGAAAGAAACAAAACAAAAAGGAAAGTTTACATAAGGCTTAGATCGAATCTGTGAATACGCAACATTTATATCTTGTTGGTTAAGCATAAAAAAAAAACCTGAATTGGATTTTACGTATGCTAAACCTTAGAACAAATAAATGTTACTTAGGATTGCCGATATATGAAAATGGATTTCGCCCCATAAGTGCGTGATTATAAAATAATTTTTTTTGTTTTATAATACGTCTTTCATAAAAAAACTTTTACTATACCTTTTATCAGGTAAACTATTAAATGATGCTGGACATGATAAGATGTAAACTAGCTAGAAAGCTACAACTTCTAGAAGTTTTGCAAGAGAAATTGTTCTCTCGTAAGGATATATGTATCTTTGTTTTCAGATTTTTTAAAGATTTTTTAAAAAGCTCCAAAAAGTCTACCTTTAAAATGCAAATTGTATGTTCATCTTTGTTTAGCAGAAACGACTCTGAAAATATTATAATAGCATTATAGCATGCTACTAAAGTGTGTATATATCTCATGTAATATTTAATATTTTTTTTTTCTATTCCATGTTATATAGGGAATGAAAAAGTCAGTAAATACCCTCCAGTGGTGAATGTGTTGTGGACTCATAATTGTCTTTCTCCTTTTCTCTCTCACTCACTCTGTCTAGTGCTTGTTGCATTAAGCTAATGGATTGGAAATGTTGCTTGAGTTGTATTTGCGATTAAGTTGTCTTGAATTTAAACAAATTCTTTCGCTTTAAGTCGAACACTGAGCACTCGTTATCTACAAATAATAGCTATTTATTTTGCAAGTGACGTGAAATCGTTTCTTATAAAAAAATAAAATAAAATAATATATTAAAAAAATTTTTTTGTTTAAATAAATAGAATTGAAATAAAACAAACGTAATAGAATGTATAAACAAGAAAAAGCAATGTTTACATTTTTTATTTAGCCTTATTCGCTAGCGCTTACCGCATTTCTAGCCCAGGTATTTATTTCTTTGGTATAAATAAATTCAGATAAGATATATATGTATATATATATATATAGGGTGCTTATATAATATTACTACGAAAGTATGGACAAAGGTCGAGATGGCATCACGTGGAATATTCTTCTTGCATTTCAAAGCTTATAAAATTCAGTCTCACTTAGAAGAACTTAAAGCAAATGGCAGATTAGGCTTCAGAGCAAAATCAAAAAATATATATCTTCCAGTTGATCGTCCTTTATGTGTATAAAAAATATTAATCAAGAGCAAACTATAAAACAGGAAAATATCGAAACAGGTCGATTTCTTTAGAAAAAAGAACAACTTATGCCACTTTCGCAATGAACGTCTTTTTAGGCATTTGATTAAAATTTATTATTTTTCACGTTGCTAGTAGTCACGTAGTAGTTAGATCGAATTTCAACTAATATCAACTGCCTTATATTTATGATTATTACTTTCATAATTTATTCATACCAAATAAATAAGTTCTTGGACTACATTAAGATGAACAGTAGCAGCTATGATTATTAAATGAAAAAATTAAAAATTGAAAGAAAAATTTTCTTAACAGAATATTAAACAAATATTAGTTTTGAAAAGGCGAGCAATTTGAAGAGCTTAGCACGTAACAAAAAAGACAATCCAAACTGTTATAAATAGGCATAAGGTATACGATGTTAGATTAAGTTTAGGTTAAAACGGACATGATTTGGTCCTTTGCACGGTCTAAGTTTTTAGTCAACTTGCCAGCTTGACCAGATATTTTGGGAGTATTGGGGGGGCATTGGAAATTTCCCTTTCAATTGTTCATTTAATCCAAAAAAGTAATTAACAGCACTTTGCAAAATCCCTCGATAAGGCAAACGGCTGCCCAAAAAACTATTTGGTTAGTTTAGTCCTTTTAACAAAGGTAGATGTTTAACTCGTATTATGTTGTCAGTGCGCTCTCGAGATACCTATAGAACTAGAAGCTCCGAATGCTAATCTCTCGATTTGGAAAGAGATTTTAACATTCACAAAATCCCCTTTGTGTGTTGCAACTGTGTGATTGAAGCGAATTTTTGCAAATCTTTTGATGCTGATTTTCCCAATCGTTGATTAGGATTAAGATAAGAGCGGTGTGGACGGTAGCACTCTCGGTTGTGTCGATCAATTTCCTCTTTAGTTTCTTTGGCTAATCGCTTTTTGGACGTCTTTACGGTGGTTACATTTGACATAGTCATATTTGGTCATGCTTGACTTGCTCTTTATTAATATTAATCCGCGTACCTCCTCCATCTTCTTCCTATATCAACAACCATTAGTTCATGCAATGACTTTATGTTACTTATGCCATTTTGCAAATAAAAGTTTTCCATTAAAAAAAAAAAAAAAAAAATTGAACATAAATACAAAAATAAACCGAATAGCAGTGACTTCCTCTGATCAGAAATATCCTACATTTTATAATGATTTCAATGGACTTTTCGATGCGATGCTTCTTATCCTATAATAAAATTAGTAGATGCTCAATGTATATTATTCGACTTGAAAATAAGAAGCATTTTACTTACTGACCATACATTGCTTTTACATTAAGATTAAGTGTCTCTGCAGTAGTGTAATAAGGACAATAGTAGTTGTAGTAGTAATAGTAGTAGTAGGACAAGTAGTGAGAGAATAAACAGCATTACGATATAAAAACATTTATTTGATAATCTCTCAGAACAAACAAACAAATCCACAAACGCAAAAAGCTACTAAGGTGTGCCCTCATCTGTTTCCTTTTTTCTTGTTCTTCTTGTTCAAATTGCTCCTTTGTTCTTAAGTGGCAAAGGAGCAATTTGAACATTATTCTCAATTTAAATATTTTGCCTAATCAGCACATTACAAAAATACATTTACGTCTGTCTATTGGTAGGTAGGTTATATCATCGTTTTGAAAACGAATGCTGCATTCGAATTTGTTTTTTTTCTTTATATTTATTATCTCATAAAACGGCTTTTCTTATCTTTTTGTCACGTGTAGAAAAGTGTATCACAGGTCTCGTAAAGAATTTATAGAGCCTTTTTTAATGAACTCTTTATACTTTTGATAGAAGGGTGTATTAAGTTTGTGGGAATGCAGGCAGCGTTCGTCAAAGACTTGGGTTAGAACCACTTGCCATTATACCGATTGTTGCACAATCACTCTTAGGATCGAGCTTAGCTTCCCAGTCCGTCTGTCCGTATTGCTTTCTTCCGCTAATCTACATGCCCTAATATTTAAGATATTTTGATGAAATTTGATACGCTGACCTGGATTGGCCCAAGAACGATCTCTATTGAAAATTGTGCGGATCGGAACACTTTTTCGATCACTTCCCAAATAATGTCCTGGTTTGAAAAGTCGTTGTATTAATAACTGTTTGGTGGGGTAGGGTATTCATTAGTGGACCACGGCCCATTATAGTGCTAGATTAGTTTTGTAGCGTTTCAATGCAATATTATCCGTATTATATGTTACCCATGTATGTCTCTATATTTTTATTGTTGATACCTTTGTATGACAGAAACCTACGGTGCACACCATAACTGGGTCTACAAGATCGATAATATTATACCGTCGCCAGATCACGTTATCTCTTACCAGTGTCAGTTTGCATTGTAAATCGTCCGTTCAGCAGCTTTGAGCTTCGCTCACAATCATTGGTACAAGCGCAGCCAAAGTTCTTTTCCAAACATCATAAAGCATTAGCGACCACTAGATACTCAGTGATCCCTGATCGGACTATTTCCATAAATTGTCTAATAAATGAAGGCAGACTAGCAGAGCAATAGACTAAACTGAGCTGATATTCTTGTTATTTGCAGGCTTCCATGCCACCATGAGCATTAAAACAACAGGCGATAGAACGACAAGCGATTACTTCGACATGTGCAATATATTAGGTGTACATATAAATTCGGTGTATGTTTTGATAAAATTCAGGTTTAATTAAAAATCACTTGTTACAAAGCATAATAACCTACAGCTACTTGTAGTGTTTTGCCCTTTATCGAGTAGCTTGCGGATGTACTCGCGGCAGAAACTTCGTTGTATCGAGATGAAATCGACTCATTTTAGGAAAACTACAATTGTGCATCGATTTGAACCAGCGAAACCAGCAAAAGAAGTTCCCAGCCTAAGCTGCTTTTGCTGACAAGGTGTGGAAATATACGAACTTTCATTGTCCCCAAGATAAAATGCTTTTGCAAGAAAACTTAGAAACCGCTTTCTATCTGTTTAATTGTTTGCTGCTTTTTTGAAGCGGGATAAAATGATCGAAACTCATATCGTGCAAACGTCAAGGTCAAAGTCAATGTTAAAGTTATGTATACCTGCAACTTCAGAAGAAATGATCGCGACAGGTAGATTTTATAAATCAATCAATTCCAACGTACAGAATTTATTGGCCAACCTGTTATACAAATATATCAAACATATACATATACACTGTTTATAGACAGAATGCACATTTTAGTGGTGTGTAAAGTATACTTTTCCGATTTATATTTTGGTTATTGCTACGCAATTATAAATGCAATCCAGTGATGATAGGTGTCAAATAAATACAAAGCGATTATTTCATTCCAAGCTTTTTAGGGCTTTTAGAATTGAATATTAAGGGGGGAAAGAGGCTAACAAACACTATATTATTAAAACTCAAAACTCAGCTAAGCGTATTCGTAACAATAATTGTTAAAAATAATTCTCCAATTATTTTATTTATATATTATTCGAAACAAAAATAAAATCAAACTATCAACTAATTTTATGTCGAATATAAAACAAACGATCATTGAAAAATTATACTTATATACCTGAATACAATAAATAGAAGCATCAACACATTGAAATTATTTATTAATTTGAAATAGTTTTCAAAAATAATGAAAATCAAGGAAATTTTATATGAAGTTCGCGGCGCACTTTCGTTGCCCTTTAAATACATAAGAGTTTTATGTTTAGAGATTACAATCTGATGTTTTGATTGGATCGTACTTAAATTTGGTGTGGCACTTTGCGAAAATCTGCCAAAAGTGGACTTAAGAAGGCTCGCAATTTTCAAATCTATGCATAATTAATTCCATAACATGGAACACTTCCGTACTTGCAACGACACTGCTACACCTACATTGAATTAAATTCTGAATGGAATCAAAGATATATTTTCCCAAAGGAAGTGCTTGTAGTTTCTGCTATGTAGCACAATTGCTATGACTAACTTAACACGTCTTCCAATTAAAGTTAAAAAATCACAATGCATTCATACGTTGATATGGAAAAACACACATGAATGCTTGTCGAAAGTTTATGCATATTAAAATTTCGGAATTTTTTATAATCTAAATATTGGCAACAAATAAATTTTTATACTTTTGTATAACCGCCGCCGACGTTTTGCCAGTAGGTAGATTAAATTTCTCGTTTCGTTTGCACAGCGCTGAAAAATCCACAAAAGACACCATAAAAGTATCTTCTTGATAAGCGTAAAATTCTAAGTAAATTTCTATCACTATCCGCCAATCGTCAATCCGTTAGTTGTTCCGTCCTTTCGATTGTTATATATGAAAGCTGGCAAATGTGATGTATATGCTTTTAATTGATGTTAACAGATAAGGTTTAAAAATGAGCGCAATTCGCCCCCGTCCGTGTTTACAAGCATACTCCTAACAACCCGCTCAACCGCGACTACAATGTGATTATATTTGTCATATAAGGCTCGCACAAACGCACCAATGACCATGCCCATCATTGTTTATCATCTGCTATAACTTACCAAAAAAAAAAAAAGTCCATGTATTGTGTTGAGATGGTGGATATCAAAGTTTCGTCTGTATGTAAATATAATCTACAATCTTAGCGGGTTTTTCTTCCTCTTTTATGATTTTGCAAAAAATTTGTGGCCGCAATTGCCAGTTTGTAGGAGTGTCTCACAGCGTATGTTATTTTCCAAGCAACCGATCGGTTTTAGAAGCTGACAGCTCAGCCTAACAGTTCATTAACCTTCGCTCTCCAACGGATTATCTAGACTGTAGGAGGCGCGAAAGTTGATTGCGATCTACAATTTCCAACTGGGAATGCAATTCTTAGGACGACAACGAGCTCGTAATTCATCGTATTTTGAGAAAGACGAGTTTAAAACTTCAACTACAACTATATTCTGAAATTCAAAGATTTAGACCACGCCCATAATTATCTTTTTGTATCATTTTTTAACATTTAAGGCCTCATTTAAACCGATAAAAAAAAATGGATTTTTTTTTTCAAATAAATCTGTCGGCCTGTCTGGGATTATATGGTGAAGAGGAACGCGAAAGTGGCCTATGATACAGGTAGAAAATACAAGCAGAGCCCTGTGCACTTTCCTAAATAATTGATGTCATCGACCAATCTATACGTCCTTCATGTGTTTTGTTTCCTCGAATAAGATGTAGCTTCTCTGTGCTTAGGGCTACTTTACGTAGGAATATTTAAACTTACTAACACTCTTTGCGAATGTTTCAACGTAAAGATGTGATTGATAACGATACTTACAGAGTACATATGACGGGATTACAAAACTGAAGGTCTTAAGTCAGTATGAAGAGCGACTTCGATTCAAACTTTTTAAATCACACGTTTTTACGGTTTTTATCGAGAAAAACTTTTTTGTTTTTCATTATATGACCAATTTTTTAGGGGATGCCCCCTATTCTTGTAATACTGTAGCGAATGGCAAGAAGTGAGGAAAAGGAAAGAAACGCGGAAGCGACGACAACCTAGTGCGTGCATAATCGGTAAACGTAATTTATGCCTTCACCGATTAAGCACTTACTGTAACTACGACCAAAGTAAACTCTAACGCACTTAAAGTTTAAACCGGAAAACATTGAGTTGAGATTCGCGGGTCTTACCTGCTTGACTAGTCATGCATAAAATTTAGGAAATTACTAAGAGAAAATATTCCCAGAAAACATTGCGCAATTAATTCGTTTTTAAAAATGTCAAAGACAAATTAATGTATTTCTATGAAAGCACAACAAAGGAATCTTTTCGTTTTATTCAATTATTTATTCATTACTGATTGCAATATACATTCAGACGGATTAAGTAAGACTCTTAAGATTAAAGGATTCAATTACGGAATTATGGAGAAGATCGTCGACCAAAAGCACAGGAAATTTCATTGTAACCAGTTCAGGTTAACATTTTCAGTTTAACGAAAACAAAGCTTTATAATACTTTTGGGCTTAAATTACTAAAGAGTGAAGTTAAAGCTAAGGCTTAACACATAACATCATAGCAAAGAAATATTAATCGGAGCCAAACAGCAAAGTTAAAGCAAACGATACTTTCAGACTACAAATGTTAACAAGCGATTATAAGTCTCAGTAACGGTATGTGCAGTTTTTTATAAAGCATTGTCTAGCGCACTAAAATTCGAACCCGCGACCACGGACTTGGCGGTTTCTACTCTTGTCGGGTATCGTTAGATTCCTCTCCCGAATTTTAATCACATTTCAAATTAATATTTCAATGAGTTGAAGAAGTCTTTCTTTGAACTTACTTTTTGCAGTAACTTTTTGATTTAAATTCATTTCTAATGATTTTAAAGTAATTTAACTATGAACAGATAAAAATATTCTTATATTAAAGCGTTAGTCTTCCAAATGTAAATACATTCGTATTCGTTCATAAACATATATGAGAGTTTGTATAAGTCGAAGTAAAGAAAGAGTCTGAAGGGCTTATAAATAAATAATATTTAACAAAAATATTTCACGCACGAGTTATGTGCCATGTTTTTACGCTTGAAAAATTTCATGATTTTTCCAACTATTATACGTATAGAGAAAGGATAAGTATGCATACCTACCCATATATAATGTATGTATGAATTCCAGGCTTGAAAACATTACAATGTATTCATGAAGCCATGAATATGACTTTGCCTACATTATTTTTTATATAATAGAAAAAGAGTACATATAAGTTCGTGAGTAGTGTTAGTGTATGAAGGAGTTGTGTAGGTGGTCTTCAGAAAGTACAATTTTTGTTATGGATGTATACATTTATTTATGTGCATGTATACGTACAGCATTGCTCGTACTTCAAATTTAATTGAATGCAAAGAACCATAAATAGTTACGCGGAATATGTAACAATATTGCAACGAAACGTTAAACTTTAACTGTAACGTATATAGCGATTTATAAGCGATCTTGAGTGCTTCTCTAGAGTTGAATTTAAGCGTAAATGAAGGTTATAGTAAACTGATGAAATAAGCGACAATTTTCTCTCTTGATTTAAGAAAAAATTCCTTTTAAAATACAAAACATCTCAATTTATACTAATCCACAGTGGCAAGACGGAGCGGGAAGCAGTTCGATTAGGATGAGTTGTTTGGTGAATCGTCAATCAATTCATAATGATCGAGAAGAAGCTGTCTTATATCACTTGGTAAACTATGCAACTTTGCCTAATACGTCAATAAACTAATCTACGATTCGATAGAGAAAAAGGAATGTTACGACCAGTTTCGTGGTTTTTACTCTTTATCCCGCTTGTGTCATTTGCAGATTATTTTATAAAAAAAAAAAACATATCCACTTAAAAAAAGAAGAGTAGTGCCCTTGCAGTCTACTGTTAGTAGTTAGTAGTATGGGAACAATGAAAAATGAAATTCTTTGAAACTTGTTAGTTAGGATCTTCAAAACTATTTGAAAAACGCTCTTGAGATGTTTTGTTTTTAGTCCACCATCACTAGCCAGTTCAATCATATATCTTTTGTAAAATTTATTGCCTATCGCCTGTCAGTTCATCTGCCGTTTGATGACGAAAGGCTCGGTACACAAAAACATTGAGTGGAATCTAAACCAGGCTTGGGAGAGGGTAAACATGCCTACAAGAAAACGGAACACGAATATATGAATAAATTTTCGTCTAAAATCTATACTAGATTGTGGTTTGATATGTGGTGGTATTATAATATGTGTAAAGAAGTGAAAAGCGCGAACTTACCATGATTGAGCTATTGATGCATCATGATAACGTATGATTCAAAGGACAAAATTCCATTTCTTATTATCATCATCTCTCTTTCTGTTTTTCTGCTTTTCAATCTTATTGTTTGTTATTCATTTTTTTTTCTTTGGCCTACTCTCTCTTTCCCTATTTTTTGCTTTTTCTCTTTCCAATTCTCTTTTTTTCTGTTCTTTTGTTGCTCTACTTCTTGTTTTCTCATTTCTTCTTTTTGCTGGTCTATCACCGTTCTTTTCTTACCTTCGCTTCTGTTTCTCATTTGCTTTCTCCGTCCCTTAATTGCAAATCATTTCTTATAATTTCATTCTTTATTCTTTTACTCTTTTGCAGATCACTGTTCTTTTTTTTACTTCTCCTTATTTTTCTCCTTTCCTCCCACCTATCACTTACTCTTTTGCATTCATAATATTCTTACTGCTTCTAACGTCTAATCTTTCTGGTTTCTTTCTTTTGTCTTCCGTTTTGATTCTTTTTCTTTTCCCTTTCCTTCTCTCTCTCAACAGGTGTTTCCTTCTCTCTTCTATTTTTCACTTTATTCTCTTCTTTTTATGCTACGCACTTTCCACTGTCTGCTGTTCTTTCTATTTTCTCTGTTTTTATATTCCTTCGGTATCCCCTTCTCTGACTTTCTCGTTTTTTCCCCGTTTCTCACCGCCCACGTTACTTAGCAGTTTACTACTTTGTCTCTCTCTCCCTCTCCCTTTCTCCTTCTCTATTGCTTCCACCTAATTCTTCACCCTTTCCACCTATCATTGTTTTTTATTAGCTCTTCTTCCATCGGCCAGTGCTCTGTTTTTCTCTTCAACTTTCTTTTCTTCCTCTTTTTCTTTAAGTAAAAACCAACTTTTTTTACCGAAAGTGCTAACCCTACAAGAAAACAGTCTAATTTGCATTCCAGATATCAAGTCGGGCCGGATGGAACCATACTTTGGATCCATAATTTTTCAGCGGCATTACATGCATCAATTTTCAATTCGATGATGATGGGTATTCGAGTATTCTACCCCAGCTTAATGAAAATTTTGTCTTCCTTTTCTAGCTGCCTTACCTTAAAAATTTCCATTTCTGCCAATGACATCTGTTCTTTTATGCTTGATGTACAAATTCATAAAAAACGAGTACATGAAATAATGTAATTTTTAATATATCTCATAACAGAATATTTTTAAGCACTACGTGCATATACGCGGTTACAAATATATACATATATGCAAAAATGTATTCACTTACTAAACTCTTATACGGAACGAAACTTTAATGCTCACTACCTGCAAATAACTGTGGTAAGTGTAGCTGTATTAAGTTGGTTTCTATAAATAGTTCACTCTTTAGAATGAAAATATCATTTATTTTGAAGCCGAGACAATAACGATAGTAGGCGTAAATAAGTCCAGCTTTCGCTTTACCTCTAAATTTTTATGACCATCTTAAGTTCCAACAAATCTGCAACTAGTGAACTAAGTAAGATCGAGAATACCGCTAATGTAGAGGGCGTTCAATATATATTTTCTAGTTTTCACAAGTAAAGCGATAAAATAGCAATACCTCTCTATCTTCATCCCTATGTACTAGCGGTGGGTGTTCAAAACCTGATTGCTTTATAAAGCAATCGCTTAACATATTGTTGTTGTGCAGTATGAGAACAATGAAGATTACAGTTCGTAAGTTCATTGAAAACGGAAGATTGTGTTCTACGAAGAAGTTGTATGAAAAATCCAAAAAAAAAAAAAAAAAAAAACTTTAATTTACATAAAATAAATTAAGAGAACAAAAATATTCTATACTGACAAAAAAAAGGAACGATGGCAACTTTCAAAAGTTAGCGTTCTTCTCTTACCCGCATGGTGTAAAAGCATTCGCGAAGAAATATTTTTACTTGTGCTGCCACGAAGAAAAACCATATAACCGTAGAAAAACTTATCATGAATTGATGAATTTCCGTTGATGACATTTGTCAACAAGTGTTGATAATGGAAATGACTGTCGGTAGGAGAAAGAGAAGATAAACCCAAGTGATTTATTTTCATGTTAAAGTTTTCCTTCAAGTTTTTTTCATTTTTTTTTTTTTTTTTATATTTTTTTGTTCATGGTTTATTCACCAGGACTACGTATTCTTAACGTTTGATGGTTAAAGTCTATTAAAGTTCAAGAAAAATCATTAAAAAGCATCAAAAGTAAGCATAACCAAGAGTCCTTTATAAATAGAAAACTTTGTTAAAACTTTAAATTGAATTGAATCGCGGGAAGTCTTTTTTTTTTTAAAGGACAACTATAAAGGAAAACGGAAGACTTTTCCATGAAAATAGCTCTTAAGTTATGGTTATTTATATAAAAATTTCATTTAAGTTTGTCCTTTTAAAGCAATCCAGTTCGTAGAAATCCAAGTCTGTTGCATGATTATATTAATTTTTTCCCCGTTATCTCTGTTTACATTTTCCTATCGTTCCCATCACCTTCCTTCCGTAAGGTCTATTATGTATCATATTTATTATAAACTTTTTATGTAGGTTCTTTATACTGTAGAGAACTTTCGTTCGTGTTTCGTGTTCGTTATCGACATCAACATTAATCTCTTTCAGAATTTATTTATTATTTATTTATGGTTTAATCAGTTAAGCTGTAATTCTTTTCAGTTGCCGAAGGGATGTTGCTGGTAGTTGCTGCACTAGAATTTCACGATATGTGATTGCTTGTCTGTGTGCACTGATATGGATAAAATATGGACTTCAAATCTTGTTCCAAAAGTTAATTCAAAAATATGCTGCACTTATTTATAAATTAACACCGACTGGCATCGCGGATTTGCTGCTATTGCTGCTATTGTTTGTTTAACGTAAATGATTTCATTAAATTTTTAGAGTAAATGGCTTTTTGTTTTAAATAAAACGCGTTATAGAAATATAAATGAAGAATGTTGCGGGCCGATCGGTATAGTGGAAAATAGGTTTTGTTCTCTTGTTTTCGGTTTGATTCATTGCATGTAAACCGATGCTAGATATCCATATCTCGTGCCTCATCCTCGCTATAATCCGACATACTAGATTCACTGTCGCTGCTTTCGATATGCGCTGTACGCAAAGCTTCCTCCGTAGCATAGCGTTGCACATATTCAATTACTTTGCTGTCATATTTGTCACGTTCATGCAAATACAAAGAGGCTGCGTGTCGATTAAGCGGATCCGTGGGATTTGGATATGTTAGCAGTTGTGGTAGAAAACACTCAAATATATTCGAAAGATCGTACAACGCCGTCCAAGCCTGATTAATGACATCGAGACAAACTGCACCCGACGATTCGTCGATATTGGGATGATAGATTTTATTAACAAAACCTATACTTGGCGATTTGAAAGGATAGGTATCTGGCAGATGGACTCTCACTTTCCATACACCTTTCTCATAAGGCGTTTCACGCGGCCCAAAGAATTTCACTTGAAATTCATTAAGGCCTCCTAAAATGATTACTTCATGTTTTGATTCTATTAGCTTCATAATGTCATTATCCATTCGCCGTTTACCGGCACTTGGCGACGCCATTTCGGTTTATTTATTCGTCTATCAAAAGGTTAACGATTTCTTCTCAAAACTTTTTATGCTATCAGAAGAAAATTACAATGGAAAATATGTTGATCGACTGACGAATTAAGCTAAAAATCAAAATACAATAATAGAAGTGACAAGATATGGAGAGCTGCTACCATGTTTACTTTTCAAGTATTTTCATTGGGTTTTTGTTTAACGAAATTGTACATATATTAAAATTTCCATTTTTTCTACGTATCAGTGTAAAAGCCTTTAAATTAGTTTAGTTTTAAGGACAAGTATTATTTCTTCATGGGAAAAAATGAGAAGGATGCATTGATCTTAAAAAGATCAAAAGCTAGAAAAACTGTGTTGAAGTTAAAAACGTAATGTCTCGCCGGCTTGTAGAGAATTTTCCATCTTGACTACGTGTAGCACCTCATTCGTGAGCCGATCATCTGCAATTGGATAAGCACTCCATAGGAATGTGCCTTATTGCTGAAGTCTCTACAGTTCCGGGGTGAATGGACTACGTATATATATTCCATAGGTGCAGTACAGTGCAAACGCTACTAAAAAGAAAACAAATATTTTCATATTTAAATCTATGTAAGCCTTGACTTAGGTTACTAACAGCTTTTGTTCGTCAATGGTATTGTCTCCCTGAGCAGTTACAATTGACTCTAAGATCCGCTGTATAAGGTCTTAGGAGTGTACTGGGACTAAACACTCTTCTTTGCGATTATGTGGTGGCAGAAACCTGCTCTCATACTCTTAACACGTTGAGAAAGGCATATCACCTACACACTCAGCCATTCCGTATTGCATCCTCCCAGGATGCAGGTCCTCGCCTTTTAACACGTGTAAAATGTAATATTAATAGAAATTCTTACGTTTAAGTGTTGCAAGCAGTGAAGGTTGCTCAAATCAATTATTTACCCTACCAACTGTTACTTAACGCACTAAGATCTTCTTCAAGCTTCTCTTACATCAGCAAAATGAAAAGTGTTCAGAAAAAATAAAGGAATATTAAAACAAACTTTAATAATGGAAGAATAACATGAACTGCAAAAAAAAAAAAAAATAAAAATAAAAAATAAACTTTGGAGAATTCAATTATTTAGTTATAAATGGTTCCTCTTTCCGACAATATTCACTTAATATTTAATGAACCATAAAAATGGTAAAAAGTATTTACAAGAGGCAATAAACAGAAAAAGTCAAAAGAACGAGAGTAAAACTCTTTCTCCCTCACTACAAAATATCTAAATATTCTCTATAAAGTGTGTAACGTAACTAATTCAATAAAATTCGAGCAAAGGAAGAAAATATGAGCAGGATGACTTCCAATATATTTTGTTGATATATGTATGTAGTTATATTATCAATTCGCTTTTTACGTATCTGTCTGGTCTGTCTAGCTTTCATTCATTCATTCATTCATTCATTCATTGTCGTAACAAGATTAAATGAAAATAAGATCACATGAATAAAAAGAAAACAATTTATGTGCCTTTAACGTTTTGTAACGATTAACTATTACATACATTACTCTACTATTATATACGATTGTGCACAATTACAATATTTATGCTGGTAGCAGGTCAGTTTATTGTATTTGTGGTAACTGCCATTGGATGTGTTGTATGTGCTTGCTCTACGTACATAAATGCCTTAAAAGGCAGTCTAATGCAATAATTCAATCTTTTTCTCATACATATACAAATGTATGTGAGCGTATATAAGCGATTCTTACTTGATATCCGAACAATACTTATAAATACTTATACTCATCTAGCCGCACATGCACACATACATACATACATGCATACATACGAATGCGTACAGATAAGTTAAATAATGGCTTTAAGTAAATTTATGAACACCCATGAATTTTAAATGTATTACTCTTTCCTTCTCAGCTTCGACGCCCGAAAGTGTGCAACATATATGTTCAAATATACATATGCACATATATATGTATATATAAAAACATTGTTTTTTTTATACAAACAGTAGTGTGAAATAATATGATTGCAATAATTATGAAGGGAGAGGAAACATTAAGTTTTCTCCTTCGTTTGGTAAGAAAAAAACTTCAGAGATCTTATTAAGTTTTTGGATTCCTTAGCATAGCTGCAGCTGCATTGGTTTCCTTGCCCTTTTGGTTGAAGATTACAAATCAATATCGAAGGTGTGATTCAGCGCAAAAGGCAACCATATCGTAAGAAAACAAAGCCACAGTCAGAAATATTGGCGAAAACAATCTAAAATGTCGGAACAAAGATAATGACGATTAACTTGTTAGCTTATCAAAAATTAAGAAATCTTTACGACTCT
The DNA here is from genome assembly GCA_000688715.1 of Glossina pallidipes. Classification (NCBI taxonomy): domain Eukaryota; kingdom Metazoa; phylum Arthropoda; class Insecta; order Diptera; family Glossinidae; genus Glossina; species Glossina pallidipes. Next base: position 401,980 of record KK499795.1, on the reverse strand, counting down.
TAAGTACCTGCATGTATCTGCCTATATGTGACTAAAAAATATATATTTATCTTGAGAAAGAGTCCAGGCAGGGGTGCTTTAAAAAATATTATGTATATATATATAGATATATTATATATTATATAATACGTAATGTTTTTGGCGCATTGCACTTTTGTTTTCATTTTATTTAACCGTTAGTGTTATTCGTTAGCGAAGTTTTTGGCGGCAGTAAAATTTGTTTCAATTGGATCGCATGCATATGGGAAATAGGTTTCTACTAACATTTTAACTTTGATACCCTGCCGTTCATTGCATAACGGTTGCTTAAGACTGCGTAGATATGTACAGTATGCCTTGAGATAGGATTTCCTGGTTTTACTTGTTAATTAATCTTGTCCATCCACCAATGGCTCTGATATCTATTTATGCATTTTCGTTTTTAATGTGCTGGTTTCAAATACTGAAATAGTTTAATGAAATTTCATTCACTGGCAGATTTTAGCCGAAGGACATCACCTTTTGGAAATGAATTGCATCGAGCTGTATTTACGACCAGTATATAAACAATGTTTTATTTGGAAAAATCGTTGTATGAAAAAAAATTTTCTATTTTGGCAGAAGAAATGAACTGTATTTGAACTCCTTCTCTTATACCCATTACCATTTCACTTACAGAAGATGGGCAATTTTTTTATTGGTAGATTTGAGGCACATTGATCTATTTCTCCGAAAGGTTTTCACATAACTGTTCTCCTAAGAATTAAGCGTTTATATGGATATACAATCTCATTGTTGATATTGAAAATAGTGATCTGTTGTACCAATTTTTCTCAATAAATGTGTTTTTCAGGTAAGGAAATAATCAGAATACATGCAAGCATTTATTAATTCTAACGTTTTTAGCTTCTCAATATAAAGCGCAAGCTTGTGATCATAGCTTCATCATGCTTGAAAATTTTAACAAGAAAAAATACATCTGGACACCGAGATCTTCGTGGCTATTGAGACTCTCACTCTAATGTGTACGGGCAGTGGAATTACAAAATAAACGAAAACTAAGTCAACCTTATTACTCTCGGATTTATGGATGTAAGAGCTTTCTTGCCTTCTACAGTTAATCCAAACGTATTCTAATTGCAGCCAACACTGAATTTAATACCATATCTATCGGCTTGCATGCTTCGAACGTGATTACATTCTCAAAAGTTTTACCCATGCCATGAGCTTTGACCTGATCCGATAGATTACCAAATGCCTTGAGGTAATATTTTTCCCCATCATTGCATACAAAAGTATGTATTTATGTAAGAATATATTTACATGCTTATACATGCAAGCTGCCATGTTTACTTACAGCAATATTTCATAAAAAAAGAGTAGTGTTTATTGTATTTTAAAATAAAATTAAATTATTTCGAAAATTTTTATATTTCACTTAAACAAGTGACACTTTCTGTAATTAATGAAGACTGTGTGTAAATCAATAATAATAAAAAGAAGAAGAAGAATTCTTTAATACTTTAAACGTAATAAAATTAATATTTTTTATTATTAATCGATCCTTCGAAGCAATGAATTTAGTGGCCAGAATTCTTTTTTTTTCCTAAGTTTCGTTGCGCAAGGCATACTATGGTAAGTTTACTGTAAGTCTTACATCAATCATCAATTAATATGCACAAGTTGAGAATGCAGACTTTTAGGCGCTATAGAATTAAAAATGCCAAATACTAGTTTTGCTTACGAACATCGTAGGTAATTTATAATTATTAGGTTGTCGTAAAAGTTTTGTTGTATCGACATTTGTAAACTTTCTTAGTTTATGTTAATCAAAAGCACTTTCTCGGCATTGGATATTCGTCGCAGTAAAGATAGTTGAAGGAGCTGGAAGGCATCGAAACTCGATATCGAACGAATGTGTTAGGTGCACTAACAATATACAAGAAGCCTTCATAAAAGCATACTTTTATTATTTTCTTTTTTTGAACTGTTTCCCGATAGCACAGTTGAACCATACTTCGTCATCAATGCGTGTTATCGCTGCAATAAATAACTGTCGTATGTAGATGTTGTCGTCCACTATGATACACCAAACGACTACCGTGAAAGAATTAAGCATTTATTCAATCAAAGTGCAGCTTTTGATCTTGGAAAAGATTTAACTATGATTGCAATTCTAAGTAAACCGATTATCTCTTAAAATTCCTAAAATTCTTTCACAATCGAATATTTCTTATAGTCTTATATACTTCTAGTGAAGAACTATTGTCTTTTAGCAATCAATTTCTCTTCAACGCACGCTGACTAGGAAGCATTAGTAGCGAACCAGCATAATTGCATTAGTTTCAGTTAGCTAATAACAGATTTATACTGATTTATAAGTCGCTTTGTACTGTTAAAGTTGTGACCTTTCCAGACATTAACCTTGTAATGCAAAAAAATAGTTATAGCACGATTTGACGTCAAGTTGCAAGGCTACGAGCTATGTTATCCATCACATGAACACTTTTTTTTTTAATTTTAATTACAACACATTACAATTTGGTTATCCTTTCTTATACCTTTACATCAGTGTTTGATTTACACATTTTTAGTCTAGTCTTTGTCGTGTTGTGTTGGCATTGATGCACTTTATCTTATCAGTTGGCACTCATCTTTGTTATCCTTTCGAACCCTTTTATTAAATGTGACTAAAATTCTTATTCCTGTTTATTTCGCCATTTCTTATTCAACACACAGCTGGCAAAGACGGAAAGTTCACCATAAGGGTGATGAGAATTAAATCGGTAAAGCGAAATCCTTACAGACAAACCTTCAATACTTATAGTCGTTAAAATTTTTGCGATAAATCAAACTCATGTAAACATATTTGATTCCACCTACGCGTTACATAATTTTTCCGTGACAATGAAGCGAATTAAACAAAGATAAAGAGTTTTGGCGATTATTGGAATATGCAGAATTTGTTGTTCGCTCAAGAAGAGTAGAATGAAAAATGAATGATAGCATGGAATTATTGAAAGTAAAGTTCGATGAAGGCCGCCCTTATTTTTCAAATTAGTTTTGCCACAAAGTTTTGAAAAATTTCTTTGGAAAAAAAAAAAAAACTTACATTGAATCATTTTCTACAGTTCGCCACTACCACTGTCTCCTCCGTTTGCTGTAAGCGTGTGAATATCGATTGCATGAATTGCTAAGACAACAACAACTCGTAATCAGAGGGAACAACATCTGATAAGTAAACTATATTTGATAGCATATCCTACTTCAGTGCACTGAATCAACTCTTTGCAATATGTGACGGCGCGCTCGTTTTTAAGCTGAAGAACTACTTCGTCATGGCTTTTAGTATGTTGTAGTTGCAACTATCAGAATGCAATTTTGTGTAACCGTAATGGAAGATTTTCATACGCGTGGCAACTAACATTGGTTAGTTGCTATTGAGTAGAGAATGGGTAGAGCAGATAGGTATATTCAATGGCCAAATTGTACATACAAAAACATCAGACCAATTGCAAGGATTGTTGTTCTTAATGGCTCCAAGTGAAAGGTTTTATTGTCTCACCAAGTTCAGAGCAAAGATTTGAGACAGTGAATATATTGTTTTACTACGGATCTGCTTGCCGTGGCAAGCTTGTCTTCCTGTGTTTCTTGTTTTTTTGGTACATAACTCGACATATTCAAAACTCAGAAAGCCCTGTGGCCAGATCACGAAGATACTGCAACGTAATGCCAATTCATCACAAGTAGGTGTGGAGTAAATGCAGTATTATTCAATACGGTGCAGTGGCAGTTCTTCCCGATTTTAAGAATTTTGAACATTTAACTTCTATACCAATATAAGATATTATCGTTGAAGTTTTTCCCGCGTGGTACATGTGCAAGTGGATAGCTTTGTTAATAAAACATTTTGATGAACAAGCAAATCTTCTAAATTCTCTGTTAGCGCCAACGCATTTTTAACTTTTTTTTTAATACGGCATCTATTGAGGAGCTGATGTACTTTATACGTGTAATAGGGTGACAACGAGAAAGAAAGAGAAAGAACGCATTCTCTTGTTTATTGGTTTGGACAGCTCAGGTTCTCGTATGCATTCTTCAATAAAATTACAAAATTTACTGCTAATAACGCTTGAGTTTAACTATTGATTGAGAAACCAGCCATCATCATATTTTTATATCTAATTTATGTCTCCACACAAAAATTGAATTGAAAAGTCATAAAGACTCTATGACAGTGAATCATCTGTTGTTGATTTGCTGAACTCCAGAGGAAAAAGAAAAAGAAGAAAAATAAATGTATTTACAATCTTCCATAGCGTAGAACGCAAGGACGTAACTTAAAATTGAAGCGTTGGTTTTGCCGCCATCAACATCAATTTATGCTTTTCTGACTATCTAATGTTATTTACGTACGTAAGGCTTTTCTAGATTTACTTACGGGCCTCTTTCTCTTCTCTTGGCAAAGTCAAACAAGTATTTGTTTCTTCACATTTGTTTACGTATGTTGTATTTCATGTATAGCTAACCAACACCATTAATATTACAACTAAAACTTTATTACAAGAAGAAGAAAATAAGAAGAAGAAGAAGAAGAAAACTCTCATATGAACAGCAGAAGGCCGCTGCATTTCAGTACAAGTATATAATGTTGTGTTTCTCTTCTTCTACTTCTTTTTCCATCTTTTCACTTATATATATTTAATGCAGACTATCGAGTATCTTAAGATGTTGTGCCGTTTTCTACATTACAAAGTATGTGTAGTTAAGAGAGTCTATTCTATCTATTAGCTGAAGTATGCGTTGCATGTATGCAAACACTTCTGATTTTCTTGCAAATACTTCGGATAATCAAGAAGTACGGAAAACTTTCCATTCTTACTTTCTTGCTCTCCTGCTGAAAATGCTATTATAGTTCATTAAACAAACTTTTGCCAAACATTCTCGTTTCGAAAACCAACATGATTTGGTTTGGATCCAGAGTAATAAGCGTTTACGTACTTTATCACGCTTATAAATAAACCGTTACTCGGTTATTTGAGATATGGCGTCGAAGATCTTCTCTAAGCTTTATCCGAAAGTATTCAACTTAGTTTTTCGTGGCTTTTAATAAGACTTATGTGATAGAAAAAAAAAGTCAAGCGGAAAGCGCTCTGTTTCTTATTAATTAAATGGACGGTTTTATTAAGCCTTGAGGGTTGATGAAAAATTGAAGCGTCACCATAGCGGAGGAGTGGAGATTAGGTGCAGCATTTTTATGAAGGGGTAAGACGAACGTGCCTCATATCTGTCAACTGGCTGACAGCGAGCAAAATGGAGTGCATATTAGGACGCTAAGGGCAAAGGATCTTCCGATTCTCTAATCAATCGTACTGAGTTTTTGTGATGAGGCCAAAGAAGACAAGTGCGAAAACACATTGGTTCGATTACATATCAAAATAAGTTCGCCTGTCAGAAAGGCGGAATATGCTATCTTTGCCTCTGTATTCTTAATTAAGCGTCACTCTTGGGTCAGTGTAGTTTTAAACAAATTCCGGAAAGCCATTATATCGATTTTGTCGCAACGAGCTTGCTTTTTCTTTAATTCCACCTTTTAAGCAGTTAATTGTACTCGTATGTTAGAATAGTATTGTGACGATTGCAAGATTTCATCGCTCGCTTGGACTTCATAAATAAACTCACACATTCGGTAGTGAGTCGAATAAACGTAACTCTCCCATAAAAACAAAAATCGTGTAGGTGACATCTCCTGAGTGAGTAGTCAGATTTGAAAAAAAAAGAAGTAAGAGTTTTTGAACAATCGTTATAAAGCAGTAGAGAAGCTGCTAGACGGTTTCATAATGCATGACGATCCAATTAAAAAACAAAAGACAAAATCCTGCTCTCATTAAGCACAGTTCCACGGTAAGGCAAGAAAATTTATGTAATGCTAAAGGAGCATAATTTCATAATAACTAGCAAGCTTTAGCAAAGGTTTCGAAGCCGTTAATTGATCTGCATTAAGATTGCAATGGTCAAGTGTCGAACGAAGTCAGTTAAGTCTGGCGAAGACAGAGATATATTTTGTAGGCAAACACCTCCTGTGATTTCGTAAATCTCTTTTGTCGCTGTAACGTGTTCTTCCCATGCATATGCGTAGAAAGGAATTCAACACCGAAAGTGCTTTTTTAAGTTTGGGTAATCCGTTTTGGAAACGTTTCGATACTCAGAATACAATTTCAATGCATACATAAGCAATTCATATGCTTTTACGTGAAAACTTTCTTAAAATGTTAACTTAAATTTCATTTTCCACCTCTAGCGAGACACTTACGCGTATTTCATGCATATGTGAGTAGAAAAACAACTGTGAACTACATCCGCTCGAATTTTCGCACGGATTATGCATAGTCTCTACGACAAGTGCGCATAATAAATTATAGCAAATTTTGACGACTACGTAGAAGGTGGGTAACATTCATGGTGGGTTCAGAACTTGAAAGGTAACTAATGCCATATAGAGTAATAAAAAAATCTACTGTCAAGAAAAGTGATGAGTAAGTAAATATATGGGAAAAAATAAGTAATGATGAGAGAGATAACTAATTGGTTTGTAGTGGGGTCGACATTGTAGGCATAAGACTTCTTCCAAGGTAAGAATTTTTGGCAAAACCGCTATGTGCCTCCACATTCCCCACTGCTTTAGGGTGATTAAGTGATCGCTTACGCTTAACTACGGATTTCCTATATACATTTCATCATAATATTTTTCTTTTTCATTTCCAAACATCCAAGTAATTTGTTTCAACGGGAAAATTATTTTAAAAGTTCACAAATGCTGTCATCTACATTTTGCACATATGCACGTATATATTAATATATATATATATAAATATTTATATAAATGTAGATGAGTATATATACAAATATATATATATATATATATATATATATATGTGTACATAGCATATATACAATATATATGATAATGTTATGTAAATTATGTAAAAAAGTTACGCCAAGAAGAGAATTTTAATTCAGTAGCTTACGCTTATTATTGATGCATGTATTTATACGATTTACATGAATAAGTGTATCTGTTTTATATGTAAACATAGCACCGTCGCATGCTGATGCATTCATACATAAAAAATTACATCAAGTCGTCTTTTTTGGTGCAATTTTTCACTTAAATCGCAATGAATTTATTTTTGCAGGTGTCGATATACCAACAGCTTCCATATATCCGTTCGTTATATGAGAATTTACACTTAAAAATAAGTCGTGTAGCAAGTAATTACAACTGCAGTTCGATTAAAAAATTAAAACAATTAACAAATTTCCGCTATGCCGAGTCGACTTTTGCCTCACCTACTGTCAAAATTTATGTGTAAACGCGAATTAAGGAAGTTTTATAGAACCAAGACAATAAACTGAATTCTATATCTAAAATCCGCACACGGAGGAAAAAGCATATATGGATAATTTGAATGCAAGAATGTCCATGATAAAGTTTCGTGATATGTACTCCGCACATACTAGGTTTCAGCCATCACCTCTGCATATCTTTCTATTTCCTCACTTCTTTCCCTCCGCCATTACGTTACAGGAACGTGGGACATTCCTTAGCGATAGTAATAAAAAAAATAAATAATTAAGAAAAAGCCGGGAACGCAAATACAGCGTGGCCTGAACTATCAAAACGCACAAAGCACGCTCGTGCGTGTTTTTCGAAGCGTACGGGAAGTCAGTGAGGAACCAACTGAGCTACTTTCTGCTAGATACGGCCCTTCAGCTGTATTGTGGTGGCTATGGTTGCGCGCAGGCACGAAGTAATTCGACGTGTTCGATAAGTTTCATCTTGCCCCGAGGGGAAAATTTGGACCTCACACAAATTCTCTCTCCACTCTATCTGGTATTTCACTTTTGTTATAGACCCGGTAAGCGGTTCAGAATTGTCTTGCAACCCGGGAACGAGACACAGGTGTTTGTTTGCCTGCAGCTTATCAGCCAATGGGTTTCGTCTGATTAAGCCATTACCGGCAGATTCACACGTTCTCGCACGCTAGGCTAGTACGAATGAAGTCATTTTTCATTTATATAAAAATCAGTACCGGATGTTCGAATAAACACAAAAAGCTAAGTTAAACTAAGAATGGTTGAAGAATGTTCAATAGACCGGAGATAAAAAGTCCATATTGCTGTGTCAAAGTTCACATTTCTCTTCTTCAATCCTCATGTACTCTCCTGGCTTTTATTTACCGTATATTCTCTAAAGATAAATCTCTCACTAACCTTAAGTAAAACCATTACAGTCGGGCAAGGTTTCTCTTTCAATGCTCTCTTTTTTAGACATTTTCAAGATATTAATGGTTGCTGGCGGGAAAGGTTGGTTGCATTTTTATTCTCATGCCGACATAAATGCTTCACGACGCCGGTGTTTCATAGTCAAATCCATTGACTTACGGTGTTAATGATTCTCGGGATTTTCGATTACAAACATTACGGGAGACGCGAAATCGATATTGACTTTCTTCTGCAGAATTTGTAAACGCTAATGAAATTTTAAATTTTAAATTTTTTGGTAAATTACGATTCTCATGCCAACTCACAAGGGGCGCCAGCCTTGAATGACATCGTTTTTTAGGGAGCTTTAAAGAACGACCCAAACAATTTATATTTTTTGCTCTTTAAACTAATTTTATGACTAATTCTTGCTGCCGTTACGTGTAGAATAAAAAAACGAACATGGCCTATAAAAAGAAAAGTAAAAAGTGATCACGAGTTTTATGTTTAAAAAAGCCGTAAGAGAAAAAATTTTCTGAATAATTTATAAAATAATGAAACGTTGTTAACGTGCGTCTTTAGTCCGTGTTCTTAATGCTAGTAAGATGTAATTAATAAAATGAGAAAAAAAGCACGGAAGTGGTAAGAGACCATTATACGCACATGTTGTAATTTATTTAAAAGGCGCCAGAATATAAAAAAAGCCGCCATCACTATAGCGTGCGTTAGTAGAAGAGAGATAAGGAAATTTAAAGACATAGATACAAAAGGAAAGTGAGAGAAGGCGAGATATAGAGATAGAGAAAGAGAGAGAGAGAGAAAGAGAGACAGAGATTGAAATGAGACGTCTCGTTGAACATTTTGCCTTTACAGCAATTAGCATTTTTACGATAAACCTGACATACGTCCTGAGGGCTTCTTGGGAAAAGGAAACGTTTCTTAATTAATTTTATTTCACGATAGTAATAAAGCACAATTTTCATTAAATCCACGTGCTGGCAAAACCTATACATAAATGTAGAAAGGACTTTTTATATTTCACTTAAATTTAAATAAATAAAATTTTCTTTCTGTTCTTTTTGCGATTCGCTTTTACAGTCATACCTAGCAACCATATAATAATACCATAAAATTAAGCCTTTTTATTAACATTAATGAGAGAGATTATGGTATTCCGACAACTCGCAAGCCTTTATTTGAAAATATATGAAACTATAAAATTATGTCTTATAAATAATTCATATAAAGGCAAGAAGATTTTTTGCTTTTAGGAAAATTGAAAATTTTTTCTTAAGTATTTCCGTTAAACATGTGTTTTATAAAAGACGAGGCTTTATTTATATAAGAAGCGATTCAGTGGAAAGAACCTAAGAAAGATGTTATGCTACTTAAAAATGTATTTGTAAAAATTCTTTAATTACAATCATCTTCTTCTTATCGATCAATAAAGCCTGCAAGAGTGAATATAAGATGAAAAAATATTACCTAAGTTAATAAATAAGAACACTATAGTGGGTCATGGCTGACCGTCAAACTACCTACACCTACATACAGTTATTTATAGAATAACATTTCAAAATAAGGCTTTATATAGAACGTTGTCCGATCCAATGGTCCGATCCGAACCGTTTTTAATAGCATTCGTGCTTGGGTCAAAACTCTTCACTAAGCCCATCGTTCTTCAAAACATCTCAAAGACGGCACCTTTTTGGCTGGACACACGAGCATGTGGACAGACGGACAGAAAAGCTTAAATCGCTATACTAAAAGATAGGCTTATCTCAGATCTTTCTGTGTGTTAAATACACCCGCACAAACCTTTATATCTATGTACCTTTGTACCAAGAGTGGTGTAGTGTGTGAAACTAATATAAATTAAAAAGTTGCAGGCTCAGAAATAATTACGTTAAACTTATAAACATCATAACAGACAATGTCCAGAGTCCTTATGCAAAGAAGGAAATTCCAATGTCGCGCACTATCAGAACAGATATCCTTAAGAGTTCTTATCGCCACTTTTTCATTCTAAACTCACATAAGTTCATTTTGTGAATCTTTTCCTGAAACAATTGCACGAATTTTTATATTCTCTCCAGGTTCCATTACTTCTCGTGCACGCCAAACCCTATTTTGCGATACTCTATTGCTTATAGAAATAATGAAAAACTTAAGAAAATAAGGAGCATTTCAAAAAGCATTGCATAAACTTTGTTCACCAGACTTCAAACCAAATTGATGCTATCCGAACGCGAAACAGAAAGTATTGTCATTATAAAAGTAGCTGATTGTATATTATGAACGACTTTAAAGTTCGTTTAAAAAGTTCCTTAAGGCGCGTCGGAGTCACGGATTCGGTATAAACTCACTTTTTACGCACAATTCAACAATGTGCTCAAAGTCAAAGGAGGATTAAAACTTTCTCGGTTAATACCGTAAACATTTGGATCGTCGTTTCCATACCCTCCCGCTTAATGGCGAACATATGAAGTACCTAAGAGAAAATAAGTGCTTAGATTGCTGCAATGATGGGCTCAATTACGGTATGTAGACAATCGATTTGCAGATAAGGTCTTAATATGTCTTCAATTTCTAGATTTCTAATGTAAACAACAGACTTCCGTACAGTACTGAGAGATGCATGACAACGTGAAAGGCAATAGTGAGAATTTTGATCTTTCGATTCGATTAACATATTTTGTTGGCTCAAGAAATCTTAACTGCCTGCTGATCTTTTGCCGTTGCCCTAACATCAGCTTTACGCACAACGTCAAAGAATGCATTTTTGAGTATCATGGATACGCTGCTTATGCACTTGCTGGTCAAAAAGCCTCTCTATAGAAAATGGAGGTACAGTTTTGGGTGTAAAATGCGCTAATCAATAAAGAAGTGTGTTCCTGGAATATTAAGAAAAGCGAAATTGTTTTTCCCACAGCAACGAGACCTACGGAAATTTGAGTAATGAATCTCCATGCATCAGGCTGAAGTTTATTTTTATATGATGTAACCTATGTCTGCTTTAAAGCTTATTTTTTTCTAAAGTAGGGCTAGGAAAAATCCGCAAGTGAGTTATGTCTATTTCTTCAACAACCGTTTAGTGTGCACTATTACATATTTGCCGTAGTCCTTATCAAAATGTAAAAAGCAGAAAAAAAGCGGTTGAATAATTCTACATGACGCTTGAGTAGGACTACCCATTGTACCATTTTGAGAGGAAGAACTGGAAACGAGGAAGGCAAACAGTTTTAAGGGATGAAAGTCTCGACCTCTGCTTTAAAAGTTCTTCCTTTTATGCCCAAGAGAAGCTGTCTTTCTTACGTAAGTGATTCATCAATTCGTGCGCTTATCATGGCCGTTAAGAAATTTCAAGCAAATCCACCGCGTGTCAAGTAATTAATCAGCAATTTTCGCAAAATTGTGCGACTTTTGTGTCTACACATGAAATGTTGGCTACGTCCGATTCACCCCAAGACTCTTTACCTTTTCGCTTTAAATGCATAATATGTTAATCTTTAACATTAAATATGAGATTTCTTTGCGTGCATGCAACGCATTTGTAAAATTTCATGCAAAGCTTTATTTATCATCGTTGAGAAATTACGGCCGACCAAATGCAGAAACTAAAGTCTGCTCTTAACATTGTATAACGATTTCCTTCTGCTTGAGTTTTAAGGCCACGATCTTGATTTTTTGCTTTTCGCTTACATTTCGTATGTTAATCTGTTAAGATTTTGTGTCATTACAAACTGTGTGAGTGCGTGTTGGAAAAGCAAGCGAAAAGAAAAACCTTTACGGTACAATTCCCTTTCAAGCTTCCGCACAAGTATTAAGTGTTTCTGTCATATGCACTCGTTCTCAGTCATATTTGAATATATACACATGTTGTCACATGTGCCGTTATTTAGGTCCACACATGCAACTGTATGCGAAATTGACTCTAACACCCGACAGAGACAAAAAAAAAAACATTATTTTCAGGGATATTAATGAAAAAAGATTTTCTGATTTATTTTAAAAGGAATCTTATATATGAGTAGAATATACGTAAGCATACGCAGATAAATGTGGTGTGCTGTAAGGCGCGCGTATCCATACGCCTTAAAGCATATAGCACTACTTACTGTACATTATTTATATACATATTAACATTATTTATTATCTCTTCGCATATGAAATATGAGAAAAAAAAGTTGCAATGAACTTTTTATAATACTTCTGAAAAGTGGAAAAAATTTTTTTTTTTTTTAATCTCTTTGCGTGTATGCAAGAGTGTATCCAATAAATAATGCCTTTATCCGTGAAATTAATATTTTACTATTTATTTAACACAACTTATGAATTACTTTTCTTTAAACATCACTTTTTTACGGTTCCAATTTATAAAGACATATATATATACATATATACCGTGCATATACCGTGTGTACATTTGCATATAATATAATTACTGCTTAAGAATATTTATATTCTTATTTTTGATTCAGATTCGTGCTTATGAGCATAAGCACAAGTGGAAGAGTCAGTTATCAGTGTAAAATTATATGCAAAGTAATAAACGACTGTTTTTATGAAATGATTATATGGTTTTAGTTGACGAATATCTTATGTAAAATAATTTACATTTCTATTTACGCCCCCCTAATATCTATTTTCAATAATACGAGACTTTCGTGGAATGCGTGGTACGGGACATAATCTTACCGAAAACCCATGCCGAAGGCATCCAACGAAAGCGGTGGTAGATATTTTCTGTAACGATTCTGTTGACGAAAGGACCTATTAAAATACAATATGTAACGGGCAGTTACGCTTTTAATGGTTAAGCTTGGCTTAGCTTGAATTGAGCTCGTTCTCTCGTATCCTTTGATTGATCGCTACATACGTTGAAAAACTTCTATTGTTCTTCTTAAATGTGAAGCCGATTATTTAATTTTTGCGACAAGGAGAATGTTTGCTGCAGACATAAAACAAACGGACATATGGACAGAAGGACTTGTCTAGATCGATTTATAATTTAAAACCAGAACCTTGGCAGCTTCCTCCCGAGTGTTGTAAACATTTCGACAAAATAAATATACTTCCAACCTTCAATAATAAAATGTTTTATTTTTCATTTTGTTTTTATTCATTTAACTGCTTAGTGTTTTAAATCAAACACATTCTTCATCGACTGAAAAACTCTTTCTATCATAAAAACAATTCTTCTTTTCAAAGAAAAAGAAAAAAATGAAAAAAATGCATGTGTGATATAAGCATGTAATGTGAGCTTATTAGATAACAAATTGCTTTATGAAATCGTGTTACAAAATTTGTTAAAACACATTTAATAAAGCTAGAAACGTGCAAAAGAGCCAAAGAAAAGAAATTTATAACGCAATTTGAATGCACACATACGTAGATGAGTGACTTCGCTACAATGTTATCATATAGCTATCCATGAAGAGTAAAGGTGCGCTACATTCTATGTTCAAATAGCGAGACAAGCGCAAAGAAGATTACGCGGCAGAATATGATATTGACGTACGTATGTGAAATTCTAAATCAATTGAACTCTGCTTCCATTTCTGTAATCTTTTTCATCTCTACTCCAGCCAAGTTTAGAAGATTAAGTTCTTGCCACGCTTTTCTCGTTATCATTTATTATTATCTACTTTGTCATTATGTACTTTAGATCTGTAGTAGATTGCTTGTCCTTAGAATTAATTTCATTTTCCCTCAACGTAGCTTGGTTGTTGAACTATAGTGTCCGTCTAAGGTCTTAAATTCTAAAACCTCTTACATGCCAGAACATACACACACACACAGGCGCTTGTACTTTGCCTTCCACCTCTCTTTAGAAAGTATTATCCCCAGTTGCTCCAAAAAAACAACTGGTTACTTTATAAACGATTCTGTGTATAGCTGTGTAGTCCAAGGACAAGATTAAGCAGCTTTTAGTTCTTCATCGTTACCATCGTTTATTGCCGTGTAGTCTCTCAAGGCCGCCCACGGAGAAGATTACCAAGCTTTTGGCTTGAGAGTAACTCTTCATCGTTAAGATCGTCTATAGAGTATCGCGGCAAAATAAATGTTGACCATTTTAAAATCACTTGTGTAAATTTAAATCAATATAAAAATTGAATTATTTGCAATAAATTCTCTCTGATATGGTTCTTAAACTGTACACGCTCTTCTTCAGTGTATTTTGCACTTAAAAAACGAAGGTTATAGCTAAGAAAACCCATTTTCCATACTCTACTTTACATTACAGTTACTCTGGGTGACCTAGATTTGCTAAGTGGTTGTAACGCTTTGAAGACTTCAATAATGTGTACAAATATTTGGTCAAAGTGAAAAAAGCAATAGCTTTGCATACGCATGTCTAATCTGTCCGATCCTGAAATCGCGTTTATAATTTGCAAAATTTTTTTTTATACTAAAGAGCATGGTAGGTCCGTAAAAGAATTGCATGGGGACCAGGTTTTGGGTTCTGTTTCTTACGCTATACTCGCAAGAACAGTTTAGACTTCAAACACTGTTACACGTTAGAGCTTCAGACTGATAAAACTCTTTGGTAATTACGGATTTTATTTTATACGTTTGCCAGCGCAGTGCTATCAAATTGCATAAAAATACGATTTGACATATATATATATATACGAAATTTTGGGACATGATATGTAGGATATGAAATATATCGAGGAAATGGAAACAAACATCGCATTTAAGCCCACTTAGACTTAGAAAAAATCTTGGAAACATTCCCAAGCTTTTGATGAGTGCGGGTATGAAGGAAAGCAAAGGAAGGGAGTCTCAGGCGCATTCTGTTGCCTTCTTAAATTTTTTAATATAATCATAGCACTTTACGTGCAAAACGAAATGTTTACAACTGCGTTTACATGTACGTAAATAGTTTACTTTCTTTATTTTTTTTTGCTTTCTTCTTTTTTTATCGTGTGTCTTTATTTTGTCTTTTTATATGCGACAAGCATAAGTATGGCTGCCAGTATAAAATGAAAATATTTTGTTTATGATACAAGTACGTACGTGTTGAGAAAATTAAAGCATGTCGTATAAGAATTTATTTTATTATATTATATGAACGCATATAATATATTTATATATATATATATGTGCATATGTATTTATATATGTATGTATGTATGTATGTATATACTTTTGCTTATATATGCAGCAATGGACATAAGAATGGAACAAATGTAAACCAAAATCAGACGCCAAAACTTTGTAGATTGTGAGAAGATTCAAATGCCGAACATGGAATGTATCTGGAAAACCTTTAAAAATGGTGTGACTAATAAATTCAACGGGTTGGATACCTTAGAAAGATGGAGGTCAAATGGACAAGTTCCTGTGATTAAACTTTTCTAAAAAGACACTGGACCTACGTACCCATATATGCATATGGGCAAGATATATGTATATATTTACATATATAGTGAAAAAGGAGGAGTACTGTGACATCTATTTGCATGTTGCCAAAACTCCATCTATCTAAATATGGGTCTACAGTTATCTGTTCACAGCTTTATTCCAGTGGATTACACGACGCTTAAGACAAGCGATCGATGAAATTTGTGCTATCTCAGACTTTGAAAGAAGGAGCTCGGTTAGCGAGAGCGTCTTTGACAAGGACTGTTAACCTGTTTAACGTTTCACGGGGAACAATATCCACGGTAATGATAGCATATGCAAAACATTCTTTAACACTGTTTGACGAAGAGGAATAGTGAGCGAAACCGAAAGTTAATTGACAAAGACCGACGAACGTTAAAGAGGATTGTTGCCAGAAAACAGTGATACATAACTGATACTGTTTCGACAATGACGATATGATGGAGTTCCACAAATCTAAAGTGTATAAAAGGGTTGTAATTGCGAAATCCTTTATAAAGGCTATCAACGCTAAGTTGCGAAAGAAGTGGTGTGACAATCGTAAAACCTGAAAACTTGCTGATTGGAGCAATGTGATGTACTCCGATGAATCGTTGTTCAAAAGCCTACGATCTGGGCTCCCTGTTTACTATAGTCATGCATGGGGCGATTATGCCGTGATTTGGGCAGCTATATCGTGGTATTTAGCTTGTTCCCATATTCGCATCATTGGCCGGATTACTGTGAATGGCTACCTCGACATCCTCAACGATGAAGTTTTTACTATGATTAGCATATTATTGCCAAACATTGCCATACTCCAAGATGATAATGAACCCATACAGCCCAACCAAAAAGGTTCAACCTTGGTTTGAAGAGCCTAATCATATTATCATCAAATATCTTCTCTGGCCAGCACAACCTAGAATCTAGAATGAGGAGCAAGTTTCCATCTTCGACGTTATTGAATCAATTGGCGGATGTTTGCTACGAGAATGAGACAGCATTCCGCTGTCAAACATTCTGCGAATCTATTGCGCGAAGAACACAAGCAAATAAGAGCCCAACACCTTGCTAATAAATAAACATCTTATGTATATGAGATAGTATTTTGCACACCTCTCAATTGGTCGGTTGTTTTCGGATCTAAGTCTCATCCCACAAAATAATCCTTTTCATGACGTCCTGGCAGGTAGAAATTATTGTTTTGCAGCCATTGTCGAAAACGGAAAAAATACCGAAGGAAGCGCAATTGAAGCGCTACTGCTATTTTGTAATGTGAAATATGGCGCGGGTGTCTGTCACAGTGCTAACAATTTAGGAAAAAAATGTTTTTGATATTCGGCATACGCTCGCAATTTATTTTCATTATTGGTCTTACTATTTGATCACAGTTTATATATGGATTATATATTGTTGGTCCGATTTTACAAATAAAATGGATTTTTATACGCGAAGACTGTGCATAGCATTAGACATTTAGCTTCCATAAGAAATCAATGAAATGATCAACAGAAGGCTTGATCTTGGACCCTTTAAATATGTACTCGATCTCCCTGCAATGACGATTAGGCAAATACTTAAAAGTAGTGGGAAACTTTGGAAAGATATCAATAAAGTTTGCTATTCTCTGCCGGAGATGGATTGTCTGAAGACATATCAGATACTTATCGAAATAATAGGTTCCATGAATCAAGCCCTGACTTTCACTTGTCTTTTGTGCAAACACTTTCAAACCATCCCCCTTTTAGGTTACTTAAGTAACGAATGGTAATAAAAATTTTATTTATCACAATAGCCATCAATGTTCGTAATCCATTAGCACATCGTTTGTGCACTGTATTTTCCAGTATATTCTGTAAGAAAAAGTGCATGTAACCACATTTGCTTTTAGATTTTAATTGCTTGTGAGGCCCTTTTGAAGAAGCAATAAATGTTTACATACATACAACATCTTCTGGAATGTTTTCTAAGTTTTCATTAGTACTTAAGATGATGTCTTAAGTATTCGTTTATAGGTGCATTTAAGAAATACCACAGGTTTTATGTAATTTATAACCCAAGTAGAAAGTTTATATTAAACAAAAGTACCTTACGGCAACACAACACAATTAACAGCAACAGTAATGGCAACGAAAATAAGCCGTAAACATGTGTAGATGCATGCGAAGAGATTACTCAAGTGTATGTATATATGGCATAAAAATGCTTGAGAATAATAATACAAGTAGTGAATAGACAAAGGCAAGTACGTGCACGCATCTACCCTTATGTTCAGTAAAAATCAAGAAATAATGAAACATTAGCAAGAATATGTAGCATGTGTATGAGTGCAAAATTTAAATTAATTAGCGAAGCATATGAATGGAAAAAAGTTAGAATTAAATCTTAGTATAGAAATAAGGGAAGACATTTCTTCTAATTCTTACAAAAATAATATCTGAAGTGTTTTTGAAACGTAATTTGAATTTAAATTTCCGATCTAATGAATTCATATCTGAATTTATTCGTCTAATTGGCCTTAAGTAGTAATTGTTTTATTAATAAATTAGGTTTATAATGCTAGTAAATGTGTATAGGAAGATTAATTCTGACGAGTAAGAAAGCATTTTACACGTTCTATGATTTAATGACCAGTACTGGTAATGCATGCAACTACACACATAACATCATTGCTTTTAATCCAATTATAATTTTTCTTTTCACGGGTGAATCAGCGACTGACTGCTAATAAGTAAAAATAGACGACTTCTTTTCCATTTCAAATTTGAATAATTCATGCACTCTCTCTCTCTATGTCTCCCTCTTTCTGTCACAATTTGTGAGAGAGGATCGTCGAAATTTGTTGATCCAGCCAACTCTCTGCAAAATTTTGAATCTAAATCTGCAAAGTCTTGAACTTATATTCTATGGGAAATGCTATAGCTACCTTAAAAAAATGGATAAATTAGGCCATGCCTACCCAATGCTATAGTGTATCACAATTTCATTTTTTTTCAACATCTTTATAACGCACACATGCAGGCTTCAAAAACCCCACAAAGTATATTAATTTTTTGGGGCTTCATAATTTGGACTGGAACTAAGAATGTTCGTCTGTTCGTGCGCCCATCTGTCCGTTTGTGTAACCGTATGGTATATGCGGTAAACATTCTCCCGTCCGCAAAAATGAAGCTATCGCTTACAAACCTGAAAGAGAATTTGGAACGGACCTAAGCTTTCCGAAAACACGCGTAGTACAAACACGCTTATGTAGCAAACACTTTTCCTTTCCATGTTTTCTGCTGGTTACTCATGAATTATAACTCATACGCCGTATACATTTCCACATTTATTTTGAAAGCCGCGCCCTACCAATATTATAGAGTGTGAGAGTTTAGTTCTTTTCCTTTTTTTTAAGATCACTGTGATGAGTACGAAAGACAAAAACAAGTTGAACTGTACATATACTCGTATAATATATCCCTCCCGCTCTCAAGTGCATCTTTGGTAGATTCTTTTTATGACCAATGCACGCACAAAGTGATTGTTATTGATTAATATTTTAAAATAACATATTCGTAATTTACATTGGGATATTGATACTGGAAAGCTTTATTGTGGCTATCAATCCGAAATACCGAATTTGATACAAAATTGCAGAAACTCGAATAAGGAAACAAGATCACAAGGTTAGGCACCGATCGCTATTTGCCAAACTATGATTATTAGTTTTACTACCTTTTGATGAAAAATTTTTTTATGTTGCTTTAGTTGCTTGTATGTTTTATTCTGCTGTATAATGTTTGCAGGTACTTTCATGCAATTTACATTGCTCATAGTGCATTATCGTCTGTTGACTAAACACATCAACATGCCGCGACAAAGACAAAGAGGAGAGTTACTTGACAAAAGGTCTAAGAGTTGGGGCTTATGGAATTGCAGTTGAATGTGAGAGATTCCTCAGATTTTTATCACAAAATCTTAAGTGTAGGAGGCATCTTCGCTGATAGGGTTGACACAGAGTCTGTGTGTGAAACAGTTGTTGCTTGAGACTTAGCGATATTCTCTAAAAGGGCAAAGTGCGCATCATTGAATTAATTTGACAGATTTTTTTTAGCTTAATCGGATAAAAGTAAGGGGAGAAAGCTTATAACCCTTTATATGTAAATAACTGGTGTTCGCCGACATCAATAGGGAGAAAGAAACGTTTTGGCCCCAACATCCGTTAGTTATTGATTTTCCTCATTTTTCTGGCAAATTATGGAAACCGGGGTGCTCAGAAAGTACGTCCGACATAAATGCAAACCATGAATTTGCTAATAAAATTAAATTAGGCTAACACATTTCATGTAGGGACTTCCAACTTAATCCTTAACTGGCAAATGCCGCAGACGAGTAACGCCATTCCATAGCCAAATCGCCAAAGGTTTATCTATGCACTTTAACGTTGTAGTAATAATGATTCCCATTCCGTTCGATGGCTTTGGCTGAGACAATTTCTGCTCGAGAAGGCACTTGAACGTTTAAAAACGAATGTCTATACAGTAAATAAATATGAAACATTAACATATCTGCTAATAATATGATAGGGGAAAACTTTGTGTCGGTTCTCCCAGTAGACTGCTTTAGAGTCATTTAGTTCCCCTAATCTATCTTAGAACACTTTGTGGTTGTTAAATTATACATGTGACTATTGAAAATTGCCATTAAAAATTATTCAAAAAGGAGAAGGATAAAGTGGTCGTTATTAATTGCCATTAAATCAAAATAATGTCATTGAAAAATTTCAAGTGAAAACTGATTCTATTGCTTGTGTATTACAAAGAGAGATTACGAGAAAAAAAGCTCTAGTATGTTCCTTGGGGTGAAAAGTAACAGCACGCAGTATAACATATTGATTAATAATAAATTAATTGAATTTCGTCAACAATTAGAAGAAACTTTTTCGTTATATATTAATAATATCCTTATGTACCCATAAAACTGATGGGAATTTGATTTTTAATACGTACCTGTATGGGGTACACCGAAATGAAAGTTGAGTATAAATTGAAATTAATATTGAGTCGCTTCTCTATATTGCTTTTGAAGCCTTAAAGAGCCCAAAAGGCGGAAATCCGAAGAAGAAAACTAAAAGTAATACATATATGTATGTAGCGTTATGTCACGCCGTGAAAGAAAATGAAATTTATTAACACAAAAATGTGATGTTAATTTGGTTAATATGGTTTTGTGGTCGACAATGAATTTTTACGCGCTATGATTAAATGCCCATACATACGTGTGAACGTATTGAATCCATAAGCACATGATTCATTCATTCATTCATTCAGTCACTCATTTATTCATTCATTCATATGTAATCAAGTAAAACTTTCACGTAAAACCAAAAGTTGAGGTTAATTGTCAATAAGGCAATAGTTGATATAAAAAATTCTCAAACATAACGGTAAAATATGTAAAATAAAGTTAACAAACAAAGCAGATGGTCTTGATCACAAGTCCATTCGATGCGTAACATTTAAAAGTTGACAGCATTTAAAACTTATATCCTTAAATAATTTAATAAAAATAATTTAATTAAAAAGCAAATGCATTATAACAAAAATAAATAACAAAAAAAAAAAAAAAAAAAATCCTATTAAAAATGGGAGAGAAAAAAAAAAAAAAGAATGAAATCCGTATACGCTCTTAAGCTATACTTAAACAGAGAACAATAACAACAATTCAATTTAAACAAAGCAACTGCTGAGTTGTGTATTTTCCACTTGAATAAATCAAGCAAAAATCAAAGAAAAAAAAAAAAAAACCTAAATAAACTTAACGAGAAACTCTAGAGGTTGTTTGGGTTGATGGTTAATGTTAGTTTTCCTACTCGTGTACTCGTATACTATATACACAACTATAAAAATTGTTCATATGTTTGGTTTGTTCTTCAACAATAATATAGAGAATAGAGCAGAGAGTATAACAAAAACCCGAATGTAAATATTTGCTGATATAGAGCACAAGGCTAGGACAGAAATTTTTTTTTTTTTTTTGCTTTTTTATGACTGTGTGTATTTAATTTTTCTGCAATTGCTCCCCAAACACTTACGACCGAAGCTTACTACACTCGAGCTACTGTGGGATGTTACAGTAACATTTGGCATTTGTCCGATCGTTTTTATAGTCGTCGCTGACAAATAGATATAGACTACATTTATCATGTTGTTTGTAACGGCCAGCTATTAAAAAAGCAATAGAGACTTGCGGCCTCATCATAGTAAGTGTAGAAATAAAAAAAACTCGAATTCTTTGCTATTTCTGAATAGCAGAGTTCAGAGAGTTTTCATGGAACATATTTCTACTACGGATATATTTACCCGGTAAAGAACGAGAACCAAGAAAAGAACGAGATATAAAGATAGGTGAGGAAAAATGCTAAAGTATTTCTGAATTTTTTTTGAAAGATGAACTTCTCTATAGCACGGACCAAACTAATGGCTGGAGTATCTAAATATCGCATAGGTACACCAAGAGTGGCGACATCTCTATATCGTCCAACAAGTTTATTAAGTGATGTGCTATAAATCTTTTTTCGGTTTTGAACTCCCCCCTATATATTGAGCGCTATCTGAAAACTTCCCATGTAAATTCTCTTCATTTTCTATGTCTTCCTTAAGGTCAGGAAGAAATCGCAGCACAAGTTCGAAGCATCAATTAAATTGTCGCTATTGTGCGGAGTATCATGCAGTCCTGGATACTATAATAAACATCTTTATATAAATTTCTATATTTCTTTGTTATGACTCATCATTCAGGAGACACCTGTTAGCGTAACACGATGACGATTAGAAAGAAGTGAGGAAAGAGAAAGAGAAGGGTATGTGCGCCTAATAGTTTTTACTAACTGATCACTCACTGCAACTACGACTAAGTATGCTCTACCGCACTGAGCTTGGAGCCACCAAACACTGAGACTTGGGGTGGCCGCGATTCTTATCGATCTCCGCTACTCATGTGGATCATATGTTTTTTCTCCTGTTGTTAAAATTTGATGATTGTAACGTTACTCTTCTTGAGTTAATACTTAAGCATTTTAATTTGCATTTGTATTTAGAAAGCATTTCGTTGCACTTTTTAAACCAGTTACTAGTTATTCACCTTTGCAATAAAATCGAAATGACAAATAGAGATACATTTTTTTGTGGAAAGTTAAAGTGAACAAATAATAGGACGTTTTGTACAAATGCTGTCAGAATCTACTACCAAGAATGTCATTTCTATGATCAAAACAATGGAATTTATTTTTCTCTCCTTAATAGAAGAGGTCTGCTATGAAGAGTATCGTCACTTACTATGGATTATTGTTCATTTAAATTTGAAGTTTTTTCTACTACCGCAGCATATTTCTACTTTTCACAATTAGCTAGGCGCTTACTAATATACGTATGTACCTTGAGTCTTTAACCCATTAAGTCAGGACTATTTCTATCTATTCATACATGTAGTCCAACTTCTAGTAATTCATTCAAGCACTTGAGAAATGAGATTGAAACACGAATGTGTACACGAGAAAGAGAGAGAGAGAGAGAGAGAGAGAGAGAGAGAGAGAGCTTAGGTAATCGGATCTCAAGTAGGTCCATAATATATCAATAAATGAAACAAAGGTAAAAAAAACATGTATGTCCTGATACCCCAAGCTAAGCTATGTATATATAGCGAGATAGTAGTAGACTCATTCTCTGTCAGAATATTGGGATGGATGGGTAGTGTTATACTGAAATTGCTCGTTGGTCTGTAGGAAAAGTATTAAATAGGACTTGGATTCACTAAAATGTAAGAAAGCCGCTTCGATTTGGTACTTCTAAGCACTATAGTGCAACGCGGCCCACAAATCAAAACGCTACACTACTTCGTTTAATACAGTTATTCATATAACTGTTTTTCGAAATAAGGCTGTATGCCCGGGAAAAAAAGGAAGCTTTTCAACACCGTTTGTTCCTGAGCCAAAAGCAAATTTCGCTAAAATATCTTAAAAACTGCGACCTGGCGGTATAACAAAAGAAAACAAAGCGGACAGGCAGACCGACGGACAAGCTTAGGTCGATTCAGGAAATGATTCTGAAATTCCATTGGTATAATAAAAGTTGGGTTCGTCTCAAGCTCTTCCGTGTGTTACATACATCCGCAAAAACTTAATATACACTTGGACCATAAGTAGTGTAGGATTTAAAATGTTTTATTTAACTCAACGAAAAAAGCCTACGTGTCTCTCTCCGAAATATCGTTTTAAAGATAATGCAAATAATTCGAATGAAAGGAATCGAAACTGTAGGAGCTATTTCCCGGTCCGTTTTGAAAAATCGTGTTTCGAGATAAACGCTATCGAATTTTCAAGTGCTAATTATGATCCAAAGATCAGATTTTTTGATCGTTTGGAATATTCGTTATTTTTATTGGCTTTGCCGCTTAGGTTATGCAAAATTATCTACGTATCTTACCTAGTAGACGGCAGTTAAACACCCACCGCTCTCTATTCACATCTACCTATAAATTATATCATTCTGATATTTGTCGCGAGTTCTTAAAAAATTAATGATGAAACCGATCGGTCGTAATCTTCTCACGCTTTCATCATTATTGTAATGTAAACTTTTTGGAGGTAAAGGGTGTTCAAGATTCGTTCTGCAACTAATATTAACTTTCTTATTTAAAATTGTTGTTTTTTTCTAAAATTACCAGCAGGTGGTGCATCTGCTTTGAATCACTGAAAACTTTAATGTCCGTATACTCTGGTAAGTCAGAGATCATAGATACAATACACACAAGTTATATATAAATTTTACTTAAGACTTTGCGTTGCGTGTATGTGTATATTTGCCTTGCATTTCAAGAGACAATGAAAGATGCTTTCGTTACAATTCTATATTAAATTTCAAGTTAACTATTACTTAACTTAACTATGGTTAACTACTTTTAGGCGAAGCAATAGCCAGAGATGTCTATTTAAAAAGTTTCCTAAAATTCAAGTTATTTTTAATGCTCTCAAGATAATTAGGAGTTTTTAATTTCAGTTAATATTAATGCTTACGATCGACATCAGTTGTGAGAATTCCTTGAAGAAGAGTTAATGGTATGGAAATAAACATATTTTATGTTTCTTTCCTTAGGAACACGTTTCGGCAAAGAAAATGTGACGAGAAGAGAAAGCCATTTTTGGGTATAAGAATTAATATAGAGTTTATTTTGGTTACGGCTATAGTGGGTACTCACTCGGTGAAGACATAACATGTACCGATTTCACGCATACGCACTAAACTGTGGTCACTATTTTCTTAACTCTTCCTATATCGTGACTTGTGTCACGTGTCATCGCCGTGTTACACGAAGGTATCACCCTAAGTGATTGATCATATTAAAAAAATAAATAAATAAATAAAACAAAATGAAGAAGAAACAGCATTACTTCGCTTGTAACATTCGCAATACTCAGCATAATATTGTCCAAGTTCTTTTCTTCTTCTTCTTTTTTGGATTCATTCCGTTCACTTTTGCTATTTTATTTAGTGTCAAACAAATTGTTCAAAAGCTCAAATCGCCGGCCACTGGAAAAAGCGTAGTGCTACCAACCACGCTTGTAGAAATAAGATAATTTTGTATGGCAAGCAATGAATTTTCGAGGTAAAACCAAGGATTCTTTAAACTTCAAATTTTAAACATATATTAACTGAAAGCACATTTTTCGCTTTGAATAAACCCATTGACCTTGAAATTTAATTGCAGTCAAAATTGTATAAGAGGAGATATTACGGTTTATTCGCCGCTGATTTTTAAACGAGTTTTTTTTCGAAAAACTAATAAATTTTAGTCAGATTTTCAGACAGTTCTTGCCTTTTTATTATACCTAGTTTGCGATAACAACTGAAGTCAAGAAAAAGGAGTTGTCTTTATTTTGGTTTAGAAAAAGATTTTTTTTCCTGCGCATACTAAGTCTTGCGCTTTCATATATAAAAAAACAAACATTAATAAGTGTTTTTTGTTTTTAAATTTATCACCGAAGAACGAGAGGTTCATTCATTCTGTTAAAACTTTTCCATTCATTTCATTGTCACCATCAAATTATATATTGATTTAAACTTGTTATCTGTGTGTCCGTTTGTTCGTCTGTGTAATGTCTGCTAGCGCGTAAAAATTTGCAAAAAAATTGGGAAGTGATTTAAGCTTTTCAAAGGACACGCCACGAGCCTACGCAACAAAAACTTTTATTTTGAAAGTCGAAAAAATTCTCGCCCACTCCATATGACAGAGTATGAAAATTTAGTTCATTGACTTTTTTGTGCTTATAGGATGAGGATAATCTGGGTATAAAAAACATTCGATTTTACTTATCTTAAATAAGTTTTTACTTATCTTAAATAAGTTTGAAAATTGGGTGATATCTTGTTCATTAAAAATAGGAGGAGACATCTGCGATTAGCATTCATTTCACATCAATCGCCAACGATCTATTTTCATAAAATATTAAAGACATTCAGCGATGAGCTGGGGAGCTCTGTTTTAAAAATTTTGATAATGGAACGTTTCTTGAGAAGCTCACTATCCCTCCTTCGTTCTCTCTTTCTCTCTGTCTATCTCTTTCTCCCTCTCTCTATCTCTTTCTATCGCCATCTCTCTCTCTCTTATCGGTAAAAACTAAACCAACAGAATCATGAAGTAACGCGAACGAACTTTAAACACCTCTAAAACACTCCTAAAATATATATGGTGGACACAACTACCTGGTGGATTAATTGTTTTTTTAATAACACCAGTGATATGGGTAGCAAACCAAATAAAAGGAATCGGAGAGTAGAATGCCGTTGCGTTAGTGTGTCGATTCTAAATTTATTGTGGTGGTCGTCACGACGTGGTGGATACATTTTTTCTTAAAAACACCACCCATATGGTTATCAAATAAAAGGGGTGGAAAAGTAGAATCCGAAAAGCTAAGTGCGGTGTTAATTCTAAATTAATTGTGGTAGACGTCATGAAGTTGTAGACTAAGTTTTCTTAACAATGTCTTTAAGTGACGTAAAAGGCGAAAGATCAATTTTTTCCCGTCCATTTTTCTATGACAATAAATAAAAGCATGAGGTCCCAAAGATTTTAGAGGTATGCGAGTTTCGGCCCCAGCGGAATCTTACTTCTTTTTATTTATTTATTGTGTACATATTATGTAAATAAATGAACAAAGTGTGGACAATAACTTGTGCCTGATAAGTTAGATCATGTGCTCGTTTGGATCATGTGACAACTCTACCGCATTTGAGATTTGAACCCGCGCCCATTGAGTTGTAAGAAGTGATACTTTGCTTACTCGACTGCACATACGGATAATCTGTTTCTTTTTGGACTATATCTTGTCCGCGGGCAACCTGTTTCATAGCCATTGGTACTGGATTCGGTGTCCCATGTGTCCCACTTCGATACGTAAAATTCGTTACTACGTTACCGGCCAGCTCTCTACCAGTAGCATAGAAAAACGTAGAAGTCTCCAGCTAGCAAGCTCGTCGTAGCTGTACACTATGATAAACCATAGCAGAGGAATTGTTTCATATAATGCGCATATCGTTGTCCAACGTTGCTGCGTTCAAAAACGACTCTTGCTGAATGTGAATTAACGTCAGCGTCAACCAGGAATACAACTTGAAATGGCGTGAATCAAAGTCAGTGATCGCGAATGTGTTCAACAGTAATATTCAAAAGCTTTTTCATCTTTTTATTTAAACATTTTTCCCCATATAGGGAAATTTAGTTATAATCCCTAAAGGCCCTCAATCGCAAGACCGAAAATAATTTCTTTTTGATCCTTATTTATTTTTGCTCTTCTCTATATCGATCTAAATTACGTATCAAAGTTTTCAAATTTTCCATTTAAAACTTACATCAATTCTTCTTCTTGTTTTTCTAAATCATTTCACTATGAATTCATACCATTCAACAAAAACTCCGTATATCAGTCAATTTACTTTTAACCAAGAACAACAAAGTTTACTAAATCGATATAATTTGCTACTTATGCTATAATACTTTTCTTTACTTCTCTCTTTTGTATGTGCGTCCTTTTTTTTTTTCTAGTCGCAAATATATTCAAAAATAGTACGCGCTCCGTAGTTTTACTATAGTTTTATTTTATTCTCTATTTTACTACATTTTATTTGTATTGTATTTTAAATGTAAATTTTCAAATCACGCTTGCAAAGTTACCTCACGTAATATTCTAACAATGAAATCAAACGGATATTGGGTGCTATCTATAAAATAGAGAAATTGAAGGAAAAATAAGAAAATAAAAAAATTATTTCATATATACATGTAAAAGATGAGTAAGTGAAAAGCGAAATTCAGAAGAGAAACAAAAAAAAAAATCGGAAAATTTTATATAAGGAAGAACAAGCAAATCTAGAAATTTGTAGAAATTAAAATATTGCATCAATTGAAAGAGTGCATGCTCTATATTGTCTGTATTAACTTCATTCTCTGATATCCGTTACTTGCTCGCCTTCTGTTCAAATGCACTAAAGATTTCGAAAGTTAGAGATACCTAACGCCTCATAAGTATGTGATTGCACTGTTAATAACATGCCATGTCGTATCATATGAAATTAAGCCAATATGCAGACCGGCATCGATACTTGGTTACATCGATTTTCGGTAGAATGGTCTGTGATCTGATGCCTTTACGGGTATATAGAAATAATCGGCTGATTTCATCGGAGGAAAGGATGGAGCGATTTTGCAGTGACGCTTGAAAACGAGCCACTTTTAATACAATATAATTTTTTATGTAAACTAAAGTAGCCTTAGCTAATACGGTGTAGGCTGCACAAAGCAAACTCCCTTGACTTGGGGCAGATTGGCGGATGTGCGCCATAAAACAAATTTATATTTCTTGATCGCTGATTCCTGTATTGAGCGGGCGGGTGGACGGATAGACCTTGTGAGGAATCGTCGTCCCTCGTTTTGACTTCATATGTCTTTTATCTCGAAGATAGAAGTATTAGATTAAGTTAGTGGTAAGATAATTTGATTAAACTAAGTTGTCATAACAGACGACGGGTTTGGGGAAAACACTGTTTTCTGATTGGAATAGGGAAATGTTGGCAAAAGTCAACCTTGTAGAAAGTACAACGCAGGTGACTTGCATTGTCGTCCGAGGCGAGGGATCGACAACTTCCATTTTTCTTGTTCTCTTCAGATTTGGGCAGCCAGGACATCAACATTCATCCCTCTTCTAAAGCATAAAGTAGTTATTGTTTTACTTTATTTTGTTTTACTCTAACGCTGAGCAGTGATAAACAAGAAGTGAATTCGTTAGTATATATGAAAAAGTTTTGCTTGTGATCCTTATTTCGTCACCGCTAAAGAAAACATAATCTAAGGAACGAAAAACATCTCCAAAAATAAATTTTCTTGTGGGGAACACCTGGCGTCCGACGAGCTAACCCCGGCACTAGATCGACGGCGGCTAAATGCCTCACAACCTCTTAGTTTTTATCTACAACAATCAGATGACTGAAGTGTGGACACGTTCACAGACCTGAAAATCGTTAGTTCTACTTAGTATCATATTGGTGTTCCGAATATATTAAGACTAGTAAAACTAGGTTTTTTTTTCTCCTTTCCTATTCTATTATTTATCACGAAATGGAAAATAGACGCAAAGGAAGCTACAATTTCTAGCGAGTTTTAATTTTCAGTCGGACGGCCAATTCATTATAGCGGCAGCAAACTCCTAGGATTTTCTCCTGATGATACTTAAAATTAGAAGCACTCCATCCTCATCTGATCCGTTGGACGGTGAAACCAAATCGTCTGAGCAGGCAGAGCTTGGTGTTGTCAACCTGCTTATATTGCATTCAAAGTGAAAAAACAATTGCCTTAGGATGAGATTGTCTCTCCCTGTAAAAATCGGAGATAACTCTAGAACACAGTAAACGCTAGCATTATTTTATGGTCTGCATAAACCTTAGTTAACCTCGCCCTTCAAATATGGTCTTTAAATAAGCGATTAGTCTGATTCTCGTAAGTAACTCATATGATTGGGTGGCTTCCCTGTAAGGCATTGCATTCAAATCTTATGTAAAATATTCGAAAAGCAGGCATGAGCCTTTAGTAAAACAATTGTATTGTCACAAATAAAAAGTTCGTCGTGGTTCGAACAAACTTTTCGCTTATATCAAATTAACTTTGTTAAACGAAATATATATATATACATATATATTTATTTATATATATATATATATATTTATTTATACATATATATATATATATATATATTTATTTATATATATATATATATATTTGCGTTTTGGTTCACCCACTTTCATGCAGATATGACATCCATTTTATACGAGCAAACCGATGAACAACAATAAGTATAACAAGAAGGGGCGCCTATGAATACAAAGTAAATGAAATTTAAAACTGTTAGATAGAGATACGTGTACGCGCTCAATACTATGTGCAAAAATGGATAAAGCAAAGAATACTTAAAAAAGAAAGGTCCAATCAATGCACTCCAACCAAAGAATATTGATGCCCTTTTGTGCTCGTTTGAAATCAACTTGACACCATTGAGAAAGTACTGCAGTGAGTGGAAGAAATTCGCACTTTCAGGTTACGCGACGTATGCATTGAAACTTCCCAGCCATATTTTTACCGGATCATTAAAACGGTGTGTGATCTGACACTGTTGCAATGGGAAAGAAATTTCTTTAATCGCATTAGTTACTGACACCAGAAATGTTGGAGCATTTCATGATGCACGATTTCTGGCCAATTCTCTCAAATAAAAAGGCTTTTCTTTATTTTGGTAGAGTTTGTTCAGTTTCGTTCGGTTTGGGTCACGATCTTTTTCACCACTATTAGTGCATGTAGTAACCTTTTCAAAAATGGCCCGATTTCCTTTTGTTTCAATAGCAGTTCCCAAATGAAAGTACGTCCGTCCAAGATTAATTCCCACTCAATGCCAATGCCAGTTAATTGCAATACTGAGCTCCTTTTTTGGTCCTGCAACAATGTAATAGGACGGACGGTGTCGATCTTCTCCTTTTTCTCTTTGAAAAATGTTATCGATATCATCCCCGACTGCTCGATCAGAACGCGGCACGTTCCGACATTGAAATTTGCAAAGCGGAGACGAATGAAATATTTGCGGGCAGCTGACCTTAATAAAGCATTTTTGCCATAAGCTTCAGGGATTTTTTCGCAAGCCCGCGACGTATTATCGCGCTGGTCAAAGTTAATTGCAAAATATAGCGATATTTTAAGAATTTTAACTCATTTTTAAATGGCAGTTATTTCCGGCTGAGTTAACAAGCGTCACTTTGTCTTCTTTCTTTTTTTACCTGTTTAGAGGCTTTCGTCTTTCAAACATTCTGTAGTGCGGATGAACGGGGTTAATATGACCAAAATGATACAACTCTGACCCCACCTGTCAGAGTAAACGCCAGGAGGCATTTTTTGGTTTATTATAAAGGGTAGTAGAAGGCACATTTTTAATATGCAAAATTTTTAACAATCACAAATTTATTTAGAGTTGGGTTTAAGTGAGTTATAATATTATAGGCGGGATGGTTGTTAAATCGATTTCGCTATTTACGGCACTCAAAAATGCATTTATACTTTTTATGGATTCTAATGCACTGCAAAAATACATGGTAAGTAATCTTCTCTACTAGTGGGGTATACAAAGATAATTCATGATTTCATATATATATAGAGAACGAGCGCAATTCTCTGTTGATGGGTATATTTTATGTAAGCAAATGTGTCTATATAACATACATATATTATAAGCTGCAAAGAGTTAGTTTTAGAGATTTTTTTTTCTGCATCTGTGTGCAAAGTAAATACTTAGGCTTTTTGTTATGATGGCAAGTGCATGATTTCAGATTTTTCTTTTTTTTTTTTTTTTTGCTTTTTTAACGGAAGCACATGTGCATAATGTGAAAAAGTGGGAGGCACGTAATCCATAACTGAAATTTTAAAAAGTTTTTTTTTTTCTAACATATGTACACTCGTACATGCGATGTGCATGCTTCCTGCATTTACAATATGTTCCATGAACTTCACTTTCTATTTTACATCGAAGACATTAGACAGTATGCTTGCATAAAACTAGAGATTACCTTGACAACTACTAAAAAATAATATAAGAATTATACGACAGATTATAAACTATAAAAAAAAAAAGTCCAATGAATGTACGTTAGAGTCTGTAAGAAAAGATCCAGGCCATGTTCCTCAAAACTGACTTTCAAGATACCTACGTAAATAATTAAAAAAAAAATTTTTTTTTTTTTTTATATTGACGCAAGATTAAGGTAACTTATTTTAATTTAATCAATTTCCGTCGGTCAAGACATTCAATCAGTTTTCTCTTGTTCCCAATGCTCAGAAAATCACTAGGAAAAGCTGAAATTTAAAAATCTGGGATATGCGCACTTATCTTAAAGTAAAAATATCAATAAAATTCATTTGTAGTACGCGATCAGCCGATTTTGCCTTAAGCCATATATAATTAGAATGGGAAAACGGTAAAAATCGTCTCTCGAAACACTTTGACAAAAAAAAAAAAGAAATCATTAAGGTGTTGAGCTGAATCTCTTAACCTCGCTTTAAGAAACATATAATCTTCTCGTTCGTTTTCATTTCTTTGATTTCCTTCTAATGCATACAGAAACTTTATAAAAGACTTATCTTTAGTTTTAATATAAGAACATTTAACTCACAAGCGGATTAAATGAGAAAGCATTGCACCGTAAGAATCTTTGAAAGGCACTTAAAAGAATTATTTCATTTTCTTTGGTAGCAAAGTTGTTTGCGCTCTGTCACATGGAATATTTCTAATGTATATATATATAAATATATATATCTATGCGTATATATGAACTATACACAGCTTACAGTCGCTTAATCTATTAACCTTAACTTTTATTTAATTAAATGTGGCACTAAACCAAACCAAACATTAGAATATCGCCTAACTAACTGCATAGCTTTTTCGAATAGGAAAACAAAAAATTCTCGAAATTATAGTTGAACTTACTTGTCGGAGAAACATAGAAGAGAGAGAGGGAGAGAGAGAGAGAGAAACCCTCTAGTTAACGCGTTATTAACCTTTTTTTTTGATTTATTATTTTTTTTAAACTATTTTAAGAGAAATTGAAATCGCATTAATGTCGAATGTCAATGTTCGTTATTTTATTGCTTTATCTGAAACATTGAAAAGTTTTCGAAAACTTTTCGATAAAAGTATTATGTATGCCATGGAGGTACATTCAATTTTTTTCTTACACGGTAGACATGTTCCGCAGAATTTAATGTAAAGCAAATTTTATAAACCGCATAATGCTCCCCTATAACGACAACATATCGCTTCATATTATAATATTCGAAAACCATGTAAGATGGAGTAAGGAGTATTTACATTAAAAATCGTGTAAAAAGCTTCTGAAAATCTTGAAGGTCCAATAGGTACATTAATAATAAAAATACCTTTCTATTAAGGTCCGTAACACAGCGACTGGTTCGGAAGAGTTGTATAAACACTGTATGCTTAATATATTTTCAAACGCTAGCTGTTACCAAACTTTTCGTCGAATCTCCTTCGTCGTCAAAGTATTGCTTAGAAAACGTGCGCGACGTCGGTGAAAATAAATAATATTTTAGCAAAACTTAGTATGGGGAATACGGCGGTATGAGGGGTGACTTGTTGCAGCGCAGAGCTTTCAGCTTATTCTTGACTGATCGCGCTGCGTTTGTTGGTGCATTTTCGTCAAGAGAATTATTTTATCATTTTCACGGGCCAATTGTGGTCATTTTTCTATTAATGAGTCGTTCAAATTGATGACGCAAAAGACCGCGTCGCTGAGAATTAACAATTTGATTAAATGCTATCAACTCGGACTTTCTTGGTGCCAAAATGAACAGAGTGCCGTTTTTTTCGCTCCGAAGCAGTTTGGTTTTGCAGGGTGTGGAAGGTTGCGATCATTTACGCTTCGAATTTTTGAAAAAACTTTATATTCTGCGTTCCGCGACGGTATGATATGAAATCGATTTGTTCTCTGCCTTCTTTGTTTACATACAAATGTAGATACAAAATTATTATTACAAATTACTATATACGAAACAACATATCTAAGGAATAACGGTGATTCAAACCAAACTTTCGTCGCGTGGATAACAAATGTTTTACGCTTCCAACACTAGCTTGCATACAGACTTTGTATCTTCATTTGCTCATTGGACAAAACATTCATTCGCAGTGTCGAAATGGTACAAGAGATTAGGCTTTTTACGCATGTGTAAAAAGCACTTCACTGCAGCCGGTATTCGGATAACTAACGCTGAATATCCATTCAAAGTGAGTTTGCTATGCTTATTATTATTGTTATTATAATTAAGTTAGCCAGGGAAATAAATTCTAAGACTACAGTCTTCAAGGATCAGCGTCAGCATCTACATACTTGAGATTTGTATCCGCGACGTTTGATCTTTTGACTACTCGGTCACTCAGGCAAAATGAAAATAAAATTCACCTATGCAAAGCTTCCAGATCCAGCCTAAGGATTTCTGATTACGTACTGCGAAAGGGCCAGTTACTTATGTGCGTCAGAAGTGTGTTCAAAATCATCGATGCTCCTGATCATCGGTGTAACTCAAGCTATGTTGTGCTTATCTATAGGTACATCCAGAGCGACTGCCCATCCACGACGCTCTTTAACAGTGGATTACTTAGTTTGCTTAGCTCGCTCACTCAAATGAATTCCAATTTTAACTTTGCACATTGAATTCTTCTTTTGCCTACTTTGAGGTAGTAAATATTTCAATATTTCAATACAACATAATTGATTGATCTCAATATAATGTCGATAAGATCAATAACACATTACATGAATGCTTTATGAACTATCTACGTAAGAGCTGTCTCAAGTAACTACTATGTTAAGATATGCATTGCTATCTAGGTTTTTGAAGTGTGGTAAATATGTGAAATTTTTTTGATACTTTAGCCTCAAAGGAAATGGAGGATTCATATTAGATTATAAAAAGTTCGATTTCAGTACGTCCAACAATCATATATTGAGAGCCCTATTAACTGCAAAAAAGTAGCAAAATTTTCCTTTGAATGTTTTTGAAGTTGAAATGTCGACCACTCGGCAAGACTGAATTGAGCTTTGTACAATAAAGTACAGAGCAGTTTGTATGAAGTTTACGGTGAATGTTAGTTTATTCATCTAACATATTCTACATATGCTATAAAATAATGAGACATTTGGCAAATATTTCATGTTTCATTCTACTGTGTGCGCATTAAGAAAGTTGCGACATGGAGATAATAGATGTTGTGGTTGGTACGCTGCATAACTGTTGTATTACATAAAATAAAAAGAAAAATTATGTGTTCAATGACTACCTTTGGCTTATGTACCAGAATTAACATTAAAAGCTGTACATAAATTAAACAATAAAGTAAATAGATCGCCTAGAGGGACAAAAGAAGATTTTAAGGAGTGCGAATAATGTATGCAATGCTCTCAAAGTGGTAAGCCCTTTTGTGTCAGATAATGGCACACTTGTCTTTGCATCAAGTACAGCTGTGCAGCTTCGAATTCAGCAAAGCAACCCGAAAATTCCTAAAGGACCCTTTTACTATTGTTAAGCTGAGGAAAAAAATGTCTACAGTTGCCCTTGACCTCTGGAAAAGGTTTCGATCTGCTCTCGCAGACGCGCTTTTGTCAATGAAGTCACATATTGTAAAAGTATTGGAGCCACACTTTTGCTAAAACTTTCGTTAAGTCGTATAGCAGAACTGTGCGATTGGTTGATTGAAGCACGGTAGCTGCTAAAGACTTAAGTGTCCTTTCCACCTTTTCTTTTCTATCTCTGAAGTTTCAAGCTTACATCGAAAAACTCCTCCTGGCATTTTATACCTTCAAGGGCTTGAGGTCATTTTATTATTATTTTTATTATAAATTTAGTCAGAGAATAAATTCTAAGACTAAAGTCTTAAAGCACTAGCATGTAAGGGTTTCGGCTTTATTTTTATTAATATTATTATTATTATTATTATTGTTATTATTATTATTAAAAATTCTACCGCACTGATTTGAACCCACGACCATTGAATTGCTAGTCGAGATTCTTGCCTATTCGGCCACTCAGGCGGATTAAGGTCATTTTATAAGGAATATTTGCATGAAATTTATTACCCGTTGAGTCTGCTGTAATGTTGTAAGCAAAGTTTCAAAACAACTTCTTAAAAGGAGAAGGGCAATTTACTAAAACAAGCTTAGGGCGAGATCAAAACCATTGGAAGCCGATTTTTTGTTTCAGCTTACTTTCCAATGTGATGTGTGGGCCGTGAAAGCTTTCATTTCCAGTAGGTAGATAGGAATACCAACATTTGTTCTTATAAATTGATACGAGTCTAATTAGATATTTGCAATTCATGTTCGTGCCTGTTTTTACTTGAAACTATGCTTTAATTGGCAAGAGTTTTGATAAGCAGCATCCAAGACGTGTTGTTGTCATAGCAAAGATAAGTCGTTCATATGCTTTTTGAAAATTATTTATGAAATTTCTTTTATCCACACTTCACTAGGGATTGTTTTTAATTCTAATGCTTGGTCTAGTGGTTCGTTCGTTAGCAATTAAATGGCTCATCATGGCTGCATGCACAGACTTAATTGTTTTGAAATTGCTATGTTCAGGCACATTATAGCCGTTAAGTTTACTATACTTATAAAACCTTAATTTCCTAACATATGGATCATGAAGACATATACATACTTACAGTGTGTACGCTATATGGCGTGAATCTATTACTACATGTTTGCGCAAGGAAGAGCAAGCAACGTTTTGTATTCGTAAACTTTTTATATCATGCGAGAACTAATACTGTTTGTATGGAATTTTATTTAAAGCTTACACACATATATATATGTACTTTTGTTATTACTATTCTTGTAATTAAAAGGGTGTTTTGTTTGTTTGCTGCTTTTGTACAAATCGTTTGCCTGATTGTTTTCTAACTGAAGTAAAATGTAATTGTTTTGAGCGCTCGGCTGATTAAGAAGCTTTTGCTAGCTAATTACTTCATCATACATAGAATTATGTGCTTGGCTAATGCAATACCCTACCATTCATACGAACATTGAAAGTTTTTACGCTTTGTTGTTTATTCTAAAACAATTATGGCTATGAATAACAACAACAATAAAGGCAATAACAACAGCAACAACTATAATAATAAAAACCATTAAGCAACAAAACTGAAAAATATTTTGATTTAACGAACGGCTTTTATGGACTTAACTCAATTTTCGCATTGCAAATTACACATTGTGTCTATGCGTGTGTCAGCTCATGCTATGTATTTTATTTTTATTTATTTATTTATTTATTTTTTTTGTAAAATGCTCTCAGTAAACACGCAAAATAAAGAAATTTTATCGGTTTTTTATGCAAGTCTTTTTTTTCTTCTTTCTCTTGTTTAAACATTATCAGTGAGTGAGTGTCTGTGAGTCTTTTATATATATAAATGAGTAGCATTTAGAGTTTACCCACCATAAGCTAGAGCTTACTGTCTACACAATCATTTCCTTGTTTATATATATATACATAATGGGCTTATAATTTACGCGTACACACATACATGCATACTCTAATCAAGTACACTAAATAATTAATGTGAATAAAAGTTACTAATGATGCGGTTGGTTACAGTAACCATCGTAATTTATAACGAGATAGACTAAACGGTAAAAAGGTACACATGTACATGTGTGTGTACTTGTGTGCTTGTGCTTATGCTTGCTTAAGTGAAAATATTGTAAAATTTTCACATTAACAAAACACTTACTATAATTTATCAACACCACTGAGGAAAAAAAGAAAACTGAAAATTACTGCTTTATGGGTTAGTGTGTCCTAAATTTGTATATGTTTCTACACAAATACACTTGAATAATGTTCTATTAATTGTTTCATTCTAAATGTAACATCCGGACGTATCACATGCATCAGAAAGTTTATGTTTATTGAACATAAGATGTTCGCCGCGATGATATTGCGGTTCACATAAGCGAACACTGATGCCTTACTCAGTTATATATGACGACGTTAATGACCAAATGAAAGAAACTCTACTCTTCAATGAATTTTACGAAGAACTAAAGCGATTTTCAACAGGGGATAAGTTAGCTTTCACTTTATTCTTTATAACAAGATTAAGGACTAAATTACCTTTAGTTTAGGAGAACAATTGAAATTGACAAGTTAGTCGAATGTTCATGACAGTCGGCAAAGTCTCTTAGATGTTTTTCGATCCCATGGATATCATAACATGATAATATTACCAAGAAAGCGTCATGCAGTAAACATCTAGTAAAACACACTATCTCTTATCTTTCGTGCACTTTTCACTTTATACCGACTTAATTCCGATACAAATTTGGAATCACTTACCTTTTGTTCGTTTAGCATCGTATCATGATTAATTTTCGAAATGATGCCGGATCAGCAAAACTATGTTTGCCAAGAGAGACTGGACATTTCCTTGATAATCTTGGAAGCACTTAACACAAAATTGCGTATGTAACGTTTGGAAAACTGTAAAAGATACAAATTCGACTTATGTAGAGATATTTGATCTATTTTGCATTTTACTATCTTTATGCGATTTTGAAAATAATTAAATTGCTGTCTGTTTTTTTTACTATGCTATACAATAAAGCTAAACGCGGTAATTAGCGAGTATGGAAATATAAAACAAATTACTTGTGTAAGAAGAGGTTCCAATTAACGCATATTTCGCTACTTAGTTCTGAAGGTGAACGGCATTCTTTTATTACTAATAAGACAACTATAAAAACGACCGTTTACCTAACTAATTATGTGTAGATAACTAGACTTAGTACTAGTACAAGTTCCATAATAGCTCACTACTCAGAAAAACTAATTCAATGTAATGATTGCATTTCTATGGTATGTTTGCATTGCAAAATCGTTGTCTTTTGATTTATTAAAAACATAAATTCCGCAAAAATGATTTTTCAAAGTAATCATAATCATAATTCAAACCAATCATATAGGTATTAGAGGATTCGCTCTAAGCCGCATTTAATTTCCTGCTGGTTTGTGAAATTTTACAACTAAGATAATTCAGCTAAGCAATGAAATGAACAATATATGTATGTAAATTTCAAGTTGATCGATATCCTCTGACATTGACAACAACAACAACAACAACAACAACAACAACAACGGTTGTTGCATAAACATGTAAGTTTATGACTTAAGGCATAAAACGCATGCAAATTGTTATAAGACTAGTAATTTGATGGATACATGATCTGGACATAGAGAATTCATTCATTAAATCACTAAACTCTACATATGGTATGCATCGGCATACAAGAATGTGTAATTTTAACTCATTATGTCCTTAAGGTGAAATTCATAATAGGTGTACAACAAACACAAGTTTTGATATTATTGCTAATGAATATATCAAGCGTATGGTAATTTATGCATATTGCTGTCCTAATTATGAAATATTTGTTTTCCTTTAATTTTCTTCGATATTAAAGTTTACATTACATGCGAAAATATAATACATATGTTACTTCGTCCAAACAACAGTAAGACAAATTTAATGTTTTAATTTATTTTATTTTTTTTTTTAATCTATTCATTATTCCAAATTTATGTCGCCGCCTTCAAAGTAATCCTGATACTCAAATAATATTTCTTGTTTAGAGTTTGGCCCGCTGGAAGAAATTCTTAGGGCATAATGCCTCGATAATCGAGGAAAATCGTGGACATCGTCTGGATTTTTGAGTGACCTTCGCGCAGTTTTTACGGTCTTGCTTCGACTTTGGCACGGCATTCGCCCGATCGATCGATTATTTTCGGTTGGTATGCGTAGATCCAAGTCTCAATTCATTTCACTTCGAGAACAAAATTTAATGCCACTTCTTTGCGCAAGAATATCATTCACAAATAGTAAAAATTGGGTCATACAAAACCAAGCACAGCTGAAATGGTAATGACATCTATGAGGTGAAATATGACATAGATGTCTGTCGCAGAGCGAACAATTTCCAAGAAAAAACAAATATTGCTACTATTCGATATACCCGAGCAACTTAACTTGAATATTGGTCTTACTTTTTGATCGCAGTATTAGGTCTAGGAAAAAAAAGTGCACATAACACGCAAAAAAAAAAGAAGAAATTTGTAACCGCCACTGTAGTGTCCTGTATAATGTGAAATACTTACGTAAATGGAAATAGCTTCAGAAAAAGTGTGCAAGCACATAAGAAACAAGTTCCGAAATAAAATCTTGGAATATATTAAGCTATAATTAGGAACGTATTCTCCTCTTTAGAAAGATTAAGAAACAATGCTTTTGCTTTTAAAGTTAACTTTCAATTTTTACGAAACAAAAAGTATAAAATTACAATACTTCAAGTACGCCGTCAAACGATAAGCTACACATTAGTTAGTGTTAATAAAAATAAAGCTTATTACGAAAGCAAGAAAATGTTCGTTCGTCATTGTAAAAGATGAGTTGCACAACAATACAACAGTTTTCCATTCCAAATCTAAGTATTGTCGACTTAACGTACCGAGAGACGAAAGTTTTCATTTCTAACGCATTAAGTTTACGCTTTCAACTTTAAATATTAAAAAATATATATTAAATATATATTAAAAATATATGTCACCTCACCGGCTGCAAAATTTCTTTTAAGAGAGGCTAACATCGTAAAACATTTGCCAAACCAAACCCTTTTATCTGCCCTGTAATGGATAAAAAAAATGTATAATAGTTTATGGCATAAGTAAATATTACAAACAATAGCGAGAAAATTACAAACGGAAAAGTGGAAAGAAACACGAATGAATTTCATATTTAAAAAAAAAATATATAAAAAGTAATTAACATTATAAAAAATAATCCAAAGCTAGTGTACAAATATTTATTTACCCATAAAAATATAATAAAATGTAAATGTAATAAAATATAAAAAAAAAAACAATATTTGTAATTATGAAGCCATCACAGAAGAATAGATGTATATTCACTTTGCCAAAACGCTTGGAACACTCAGAAAGGAGCTGCAGGGAGAAATATATACATTTTCTGCATAAGTATTAAGTTCAAATTTAGCCTCGGCATATCTCTTTGTCCGTCTGTGCTTCTTTGCTTGGTAAACATTCTCGCGAAACAACGAAGGCTGGAAGTACAGGAAGGCATGTCAAAGAACATGCCTAAACTGCATCTTAAACCGAGAACGCCGCCAATTTCAGAAGAAAAAAAAATTGGTATTTATTGTTGTTGTTAATCAAAAAGACAAAAATTCTACGTTTTCTATGGCAGATGCTGATGTGTCTATAGTAAAGCGTCAATTCTCATCGCTACAGCTACGTGATTACCGATCTCTTGTTGGCGTGAAACTCAAAGTATGGATGTTGAATATATGTGGTTTCAATAGAACGGTGCCACAAGTCACGCAACCCGCCCTGTTTTAGCAATTTCTCGAACCTGTAATTTTACGTTCTGATGATATGAATTCACCAAGAAGATCGTAAGATTTCTCGATGCTGGAAGAATTGTGCGGGGTTATGGAAATGAACGTCTGCCAAGTTATGGGCGAGCTATTGCTCGCTTCGTAGAAGCCAGTTATTAAAAATCACCTCGAAAGGATCCAATTATGTAAGATGTTCCATAAAGAACATTTGAATAACGTTGTATTCCAAATAATGTATGGAAAAAAAATGTCATTCAAATCCCAATCAGAAACACGTTTTACTTACGTTTACTACAAAACTACAAAACAGATGACCATGCAATAGCAACACATTTCAAATTGAGATTTGGATCAAATTCGTATCGAAATTTCGTCCCCTTTTTTGTCAATATGTTCACAGTAGTAGTACATTCATATTTAGTAGCCTTAACACAGTCTATATCAATATCAAATTTCGAATCTATCCCCGAATCCGACTCTATTCGATAAGCATTCTCCTAATCGCAAGAGTTCAGATATCGTCCTTAAATTAGGCAAAACCATTGGATTCTTGGATTCTTGCATTGAGAACGATATTGAAAATAGGCCAAAGGATACGCATACTGTACAATATAAACCGCTTTCCTTTCTCATTACTCGTTAACTACGACAGATACAACGACATGAATTTCCACGCATGTTCTGATCGGTACCTGTGTAAAAATGGGAGAAATCGGCTACGTCCCCCCAGTACAATAGATTATATCATTTTTTAAGAGATAAGCGTGGCTGGTGTGAGAAGGATTCAGCCAGAGGCAAATGTGATTTTTTTACTTCGCTAACAGTGAATTTTGAATATTCTTAACCTTGCTTATAAATATTTGAATATTCCTTTGTTTTCTCCCAAGTGCGGTGATTTAAATCAATACTTCTTACGTAATCATCCAGTCAGATTAGTGACGTGAAATATTACTATTTCTGAATTTTTGTCATTATTTTTTTCCTTTTTTTTAACAATTTTGCAATCTTTCTGCGATTATTACTTTCACTTACTTGGTGTCTCGAATCTCTGATGTGTATTTCCGGGTATTGTCAGTAGGAAGAAGAAATTGCTATGCTCACATGCTCGGAGTTTCAGTGTTTACTCAACGCAATTATATTCGGTTTAGATTGAGCTCTAGATGTTAATCAACTAGTTCCTCATTTCGAAAGTGACTTAAAAGGCGAAGTTTTTCTTTTTTTATTTTTTTGATGATATTTTATAAAACATATTTTATATTAATATAAAAAGTAGTTATTAAATACTTTGTATTTATCTAGATAAGGATTAAGCTATTAAAACTTTGTAATTCAATTTTTAATCATTTAATTAATGCGTTTACCATTAAATTAAACTATTATTTACTTTAAAAGTAAACAATAGAATTAATTTTTTACACATATTCACAGAATGCACGTTAAAGTTAATGGGGCAGTGAAATAGCTATTGGGAATCGTTTGTGTAAGAGTCACGTAGCTAATCGGTTTTGTGTGAAAGTCTGAATTAAGTCGACGATAATTCGCAAAGTTAGCTTATGATTTATTTTATTTATAGGAAGTTATTATGTTTAAGTTTTCTCCCTCCGTTCTTATCAAAAAAAAAAAAAAATAAAAATAAAAAAAATAATGACATTTATGTTGAACACAGAATTTCTTTGGCTGTGGTTCTGTGAAGTCATCAAAAATCGGATATAAGACTCTTTTAATAAAATGAGCAGAATATGATATATTTCGTAAACAGTCAGGCCTTCAACGTTATAAATTATACACAAAGTGAAGACTTAAGCTTTTACAACCTTCAAGAATATTACTCATGGGGGTAATAACAAACACTGCCAGCAACAATTGACCGATTAAAAATTAAAAAAAAAATCAGCACTTTTTAGCTGATGTCCATCCATCCATTCAGACAGCAAAACAGGTTCGCAATACCTTGGAGGCATTCAACTGGCAAATGCCTATAAGGCTTAATCCGCACTCTCGCGCTCTTTGCTTTGATTCATATGAAGGTGTGAGAAAAGATGGCTCCACGAATGGTTCGCGGCAAAGGACGACAATTTTTAAGGACATCGTATCCACAAACTAACCAAAACATGAGCAGAATGTATAACTAGATATGGAGTACAATTCGGAATGGACCACTTTTTATCACCTCTTCTGAATTTAACTGAATTTAACTTTATTTTTGGATAAACAAAGTCATAGTTATAGCTCTTCTCATAAATCACCCTTTTACGTTTATGGTCCTACTTATAGATTGTCCTTGCTGAATCTCTGTCACGACACGATGCATCACTTGTGTTGTCCAAAAGCATTAAAAGTTTAAACAGCACTGTTTTTGAGCCAAATTTAAAATTGTATGCTTAGATACTTTAAATATTTCAATTTTAAAATTATATTTTTAAAATTTTATTATTAGCATATTTTAGACTTTTATTAAACTTTACTTCAATTTAAATTCAATACATTCTTCAAAATTGTTAAATTTTGTAGGCAGAAAAAAGTCTTCTATTCTTCTCATAAAACTACATACGCACTTCAAACTAATTTTCGTTTTTGCTCTTAGGCTTGTAAATGAAATTTTTAAAGCTTAGGAAAACTTACCCAAAAAAATAAATTCCACAAATTTAAAAGACTTTAAAAGGCTAAACTGAATTTATTTTTTGTATTTAACATTTATATTCTGTATATTTTATATTATAGAATTGGTGTAGTTACCATGAGCTTTCTTTTTTTTTTTTTATTAACTTTTTTTTTACACGTGTTCTTTTCTGCTAAATCAAACAATGCAAATAAGTGCTATAAGGAAGGCAACGAACATAATTCTAGTTGTAAATGCACAGACAATTTCAAGTTTGACGACATGTCTTATAGTGGCATGCTGTATATTAGAACTACGAAACTATTATACCCATCACCGACGGATGTGGGGTGTATTCATTTTATCAAAAAGTTTGCAACAGCCAGAAGGAAGCCTTGGAGACTCAATAGCGTATTTTTATTCCCGCTCTGCATGAAATTCTGAATCTATTTAAGCATGTCCTTCCGTCCATCTATTCGTTTGTGTAATGTCTATTGCAAACCTTCTCCCGGTCGTAAAAATGAAGCTATCCACTTCAAGTTTGACAGAAACATTGGAGGCTACTGCTTTCCCCAGCTTGATATTCAAAAAGGGCCAAATCGCTCAAAGGACCGCGTAATTTGAAAGCACCTCTGTTTTTCAAAAGGAATAAAAAGGGTTTTTTGCTCATTACTCAAAAACTACAGCAAATAAGTATACAACCGTTTCAACGTGTATTAAAGGGGCGATGCACAATCTGCACCCAATATTAAAGTATATCAAATTTTAATTTT
Organism: Glossina pallidipes; assembly: GCA_000688715.1. Taxonomy (NCBI): domain Eukaryota; kingdom Metazoa; phylum Arthropoda; class Insecta; order Diptera; family Glossinidae; genus Glossina; species Glossina pallidipes. Next base: position 357,440 of record KK499795.1, on the reverse strand, counting down.
CAAATTCAAGTTTCAAATTCAGAATGCATCTAAATATATCGGTTTGTTCATCTGTCCATAATTTAGTCGGTCCATATGTCCGTTTGTCCCACATACACATTTTCATCAGACAACGCTCAAAAATTTGCAAAAGAGTTTGAAAATGTCCCAAACAGATCAAACAACACGTCTACAACGTCCACACGCCTGTACAATCAAAATTGAGAACATCTCTGTTTTCCGTGTCTTTTGCTCATTGCCCATAAACCACAACAGATGCACGATACAATATTCCACAAAATTATTGTACAAAAATAGAAAAAATCAGCAAACCATCGCCCCTCCCCCGCTAGAGAGTTTGCAAATTTATGTTTTTCCTTTTTCTCAATCTTTTATCGTATAACGATGATGGGTATAAAAGATTCGCTCGCAACCGTCTATAATTTTCTTATTTGTTTTTCTGTTGTTTTGGAGTATTTGGTATCGGACTCCAAGAATGAGAAAAAATTGACTCTTGGCCAAGAAATGTTGTATTTTGGATCATAGTGCACGACGGGATTAAAAATACTCCATTCCATTCCATTCTTGTTGCGACATTTTTAATTCCACCTAGAAATACATACAACCACCACCACCATCATCCATGAAAAGAAATTTAAATAAATAAACGAATTCTTTTGTTTTTTATATTTTTTACGATTTTAAAGTTGAAATGAAAATTTTACATTCCATTGTTAAAAATAAAGATAATTTTGTTCAATATAAAAAAAAAAAAAATCTTTCTGCAATGTGGATCTTTTCCTCGCACATTTTGCCTGCAAAATTGATGGCTGCGTATATAATGTAAAAATTTTAAAAATAAAAAAACAAAAATCGCTCCAGAAAATCAACATATGGTTGTTATTACCTCAACTGAAGTAGAAAATAAAAAAGGAAAAGATAAAATGAAAATATATATGCATATATATCTTGACTTAGAACGAATTGTAGATATCTTTCATTTTGGATCAAAACGCATGAAAACACGTTTGAAAATCGTATGTTATCGAATTTTGAAAAACTGAGCATACTTAGAACTCTATGGCAATCGAAAGTATGCGTATTTCTTCGTGATGGCTTAGTCCTTTAACAGGACATGAAATGAAATTTTAAAGTTACAGTTGAATGAAGCGTCTTTACGTTTTTTTACAATACACTCTTACTGTCGTACGTTATTTTATAAATATAAAATTATAAATATAAAATTATATTACTGCAATACAAATACACATATGTACTCACTTATACATTCCCTCCAATAAGGGACAAACACAATGCACAGTAAAACAATACATGTCAGCTTCAAGCAAACATATCCCTGCAATACCAGTAACGGCAGCTCCAGCAGCGTAAAATTTACGAATACATTTTTAAACAAAACAAGAAAATATCGTTTACTCAGACAACGTGGCGGATGGGGGCGGGGGGAGGAGTCAGAATAATGAATAGAGAGGAAAAGTTTTCATTTTGTTTTTATTTTCTTTAAAAACACACAAAATTCCAAATGTAAGACATTTTTTATTAAAGCTTTAAATATTTTATTTATATATAAATTGAAAATTATACAAAAAAATGTTATATAAAGAAAATTAGGAAATAAATAAAAAATTACCTTGCCTTGCGATTTTAAGACATGCTAAGGAAATCTTTTTTAACTCTCTTCAACTTCCCTGTTTTCGTAAAAAATCGTACAGGGAAGTACTAGTATAACTGAGGTTATGTGTAACGGAAATTGACGAAGGGTTCGAAAAAGTGTCAGCAGAAAAAGTCAAAGCTTTGTAGCACCCATATATTTTATTAGATGCCGCAATTATGTCCTTGTTTTTATTTCGGTTTATTTTGAGGTTATGGGAAACATCCAAAATATTCCTCAGAATCTTTCCTTGTAGAGCGGCTTAAACCAGTTGGTGAACTTGAATTAGTACAATTCAATAACACACTCCAAACCAATTTTCTTCACTTCAAGAGTAGTAAGGTCCCTAATGTAAAGATTGTTGTACCAACTGGAAGACGTCGGTTCAAGATCATATCATATGTGTCAGCGAACACAGTGAACTCGAGCTGGTTTAAACATGCTTGGGAATAGCCATAGATAATGCTGCTTGCTGTATCGGTAAAGATATAACACATATCGACTAGACCGCGGTGACTTCTTCTCTCTTTCTCTGCTCGCATTATTTCTCGCCTTCCTTCTGATCATCACTTTGTTAAACGATTGGTAGTTATACACAAAGAAAAGGAAGGCGGATGTTGACTCGAACCACTCCACAACACACATTTATACAATGAAATGTTGCGTGCTTCGGAGAAGAACTGTTACAAAAAACACGAACAAGCTATTGGTGTCCTAGGCATTCACAATCCATGGAACGTTTCTTCAAACTCAAAAAGTAACCATAATAATGTTTTCATTATCCAATACATTGGATATATTGCCGAATTATCTCTTCAGTACTACTTTACGTATGCAGTTACTAACGACAAAGTGAATAAGCAAAGTGAAAGCAATAAGCTTTTTACTAAAGCGACGAGAGCGCTTGTCTCATGTTTTCAAGAAAATTGGAACAACAAGTCCCGTTAATGTGACAACGCTTTTCTGTCCGTCTAATGTCTTCTCGTTTTCTCAACTACGCAGACAAAGGTATTTAATGTGCATGAATTAGTGGATCGAGTCAAAAGCTAGGCTGTGAAAAAGTGGAACTTATCTAAGTACGCATTTAAATTTGAGTTTTGCGCAATAGTTTTCTGCTGCCCTCTGAGAGTAAAGGAAACGGAAAAATCCCCCATCGTTAGGTATGGAGACCATAAGTAAGTCTATTAATTTCTCACTCTATTGTCCGGGCACTGTTTTCTTACCATTGGTATGCTCTTGTACAAATACACCGCTGTTATATTATAATGATAAACCTTCTCAGAAAAATTGGCAGTGTCCTTCGGTGCGTAAGCAATATTTGTTGCTTAAGCTGGTAACAGCTTTAGTGTAAAGTATCTGCTGATTTTGTAGTTGCAATAACCCGGACTAAGGAATGGAGATATATTGAGTTTATATCTTTACTAGTGAAGCGTACATAAATTAATTAAGGGGATACATGTAATATGATAAGTGATTGACCAACTAAATTTCACTGGATTGGCTTGCGCTCTAAACACGCAATGCAATGAAGCAACATTTGAAGCCGCCTAATTTGATTTTATACACAAACTTAATGGTTTACAATAACATCATTACAGGTAATAGTCAAACAACATTACATTGCATCAATTATTTGCCTTTGTTACGCTTTCTTTGGCCCTCAGGCAGCCACAAGCATCGAAATCCAATCACTATCTCATTTATTTTAAAGGCAATCCTGCCAACAGAGTTCGCAATAGAACTTGTTGCAAAGTCTTATCCCTGCTTACAATAGAAGAGCTCAATTCTTTGCATCCGAACGAAGCCACTCAGATTCAATGCAATTATTTACTTCAACTCGACTTTAGAGACTTCATCACTAACTATGATCCTCCATATCTTGTATTGCGCAAGCATTATTAAGTTTCTTTCCATTTCATAAATATTTATGCAAAATTGTATCATCGGTGTTGTTTGTTGGAAGTTCATTGCATTTGTACAACATGCACGCACATAAAGAAATAAAATATTAGTTTTACGTAAATTTCTGAAATTCTCTTGAAGTGTTAAAAGTGGTTGTGATATTAAGCTGCTTCAAATTTAATCCACTTACAGGATCATAAAAAGTAATCAAAGGCCAAAATTCTGTATAGTGAAGATGAGTTTAAGATTTAACGATATTTAGGTCAATTGATAATATTTTGAATGAAAACAAAGAAAAAAGCGATCAAGACGACGGCAGGTGAAGACAATGCTGCAATAATTATACCAGCAGGAAAAACAAATTGGAGTAAAAGAAAGCGAAAATGAAAAAGCGGAAGATTCGTTTGGTCCAGATGTTGCAGAAGATGAAGATAGTTTTGAATTATATTCTGGTCTGCTACCTATACCACAAAGGGTGGAATTTGGTGGAAAACTTTAGGGTCTCTAGGCGAACGTCCCCAAGTCAGATTGTGAAGTGCGAAAGAAAATTACACCGCGTAAGACTGAAACGTTACGCATTTAGTATCCAAATATACATGAAAAGGCGAAATAAAAGGGAGAGGGAGAGGGAGAGGGAGAGGGAGAGGGAGAGGGAGAGGGAGAGAGAAATGTTATTGGATAACTTTGGTTACAAGAAATTAATATTCAAAGCACACTACAAACTAAACTGGACCACGGTTCATCTAAAAAGTTTATCTACTTTTGTCGGATTCGCAGGGAAGACGTAATAGTAAATGCCAAGAATCCGTTAAAAAAAAAAGAAAGAAGCCGCACTTAACCCAACTTGTTTGTTGTAACAAACTATTTTCTTATTAGTCAACCGAAAATTTCTTCTAGGCTTTGGATGAAAGAGATGCTTAAATAAAGTTAATGTAATAAATTAAAAAGTTATTTGATTACATTTTCGTAAATTTATACTAAAATGTAATTAGAAAAGTTTTTATTTTTATGAATAAATATTTAATTAGCAACCATTTCCTGCTTGCAATGCCCCGCGTGTATATGTGTGTTCATCAAGTGGTGCCTACCGCAACAGATGCTATCATTAAATATACATATAAATGCTATATTTAACTAAACTTATGTTTTTTGTATATTTTTAATTAACCAAAAAACTTGACAAAAAAAAAAGTAAATAAGTAAACATTTTTTAAACCTCTACGCATACATATGTTTGTCGGTAGTATATAACAGTATGTGCGAATGCGATTATTATAAAAATCTTTTAAGGAGGACGATATTAAGTTTAGCATTGCGCTTGCAACATCTCCATATCAAAGAGCTGCTAAGACATAAATATTTTGCTAATATATAGATAGTTCGTGGTCTGCGATTTCCTAGGGATATAGTATTTTCATCTGGATATTCTCAAGTTTTGCAAGTTTGAGAAAAACGCTTTAATTAAATTTCTTTACTTTTACATATATAAATGATTTCCTTTAAACGGATATTCATTGATCCAAATAAAAATAAAATATTATTTCATCGATTTCATTCATTGACTGAATATTCGATACAAAAATCCATATATCCAAGAATAAATGTACTACTTACCAACAAATACATAAATAAATTGTAAATTATGCAGTAACATATAAGTTATCTTTAATTATATTTATATTTAATTATAATTTATTATATATATATATGGCAAGTATACGTAATATAAATAATAGTAATTAGAAATTATTACCGAAGGCAAGTAAAAAAAGTATAGTGGACTAGGGTTTACCTTTAAATACCCTATACCGCTTCGCTTAACACCGTTATTGATATAAAGACTTTTGAAATTATGGCGCTAATGATTACGATCGCCTCATTTTCTTGACTACTAGCATTCGCCCATGTGCGAAGACGCTTCAGTGTACTAAATTTCGTCAAAATATTTAAAAAATTGCGAATTATACACAAGAAACCAAGATGGACAGATGGACAGACAAGCTTAGAATCATCTTCCGAATCGATGGCTGCAATGAAAGATTGGTCTATCTCAAATCCTTCTGGGTGCTGCATACATTTTCATAAACTTAACATACCCTCGTACCCTTGTGTAGGATATAAAGATATTACAAGTTATAAATAATGAATAATATTAATAACAGCAATAGATTTTATTAAAATCTTTTTTAGTTTTTTAAACAAACGGTTAATTTACTAGCACGCTTAGATATCAACTAAATTTAAGTGATATTCTACGGTATATAGCTGACAATTCATCTGAAATCGATTAATATTTAAAGCGTTTTTTTAAACAATATTTTTCAAGTGTAATTAAATGCTTATTATACAACTTCAAAAAAACTGTAATAGATACGCAAAAATAAAAATTTTCATTGATTTCTAAACGAACTTGTGATACTCTGCGCATTACAAACTTTAAAGGAAACTTTTTTATCCTTATCAGTCCTTAAAAGTTTAGAAGCTAATGCTCATTTTTTTCCTTTTTTAAGGGTAACATTAAAAAAAATAATAAGGGTGTAAAGTTGTTCTATAACATTGTTAGATCCATGCTGTATGTATATAACCTGATTATAGGATGCCTTGAAGACGGCTTATAAATACTTTTGATTGTTAAAAATTTCACTATTTAATTTATAAAATTTATATAAAAAGTAGATTAAAGTAAAAAAATTAAATTCTGTCAGGACCGAATCTTTTATACCCATCGCAGTTTACCCCGAAAAAAGACAGAAAAAGTAAAAGAACAAAATTCTGATGTTCTATAATATTGAGCGGGCCCAGCTGATTTCTTTTATTTTCAAAATTAAAGTGTTTGTCGTAGAGGCATGTGGGCGTTGTATGTGCGTCCTTTGAAAAATTTAGGTCAAAATTCTTTCGAAAATTTTTAGGCGATATCTTTATTATCGCTAACGGGAGAATGTTTGGACAGACAGATGGACAGACGAACAGGCGGACATATTTAGGTGCATTCAAGATTTGAAACTGGCCAAGAGTTTGTAGACTTTATGGGGTCTTCTAAGCTTAGTTCTGCGCGTTATAAAGTCATTGAATAAAAAATTAAATTTTGTTACACTATAATGTGGCGTAGGCGTGGTCAATTTTCTCCATTTTTCTGCACAAATCCTACAGCGTCACCAATAGAATATGCATTTGAATTTTTGGGCATTTATTTGCTTTAGTTTAGTGTGAGTAGTGAGAAAAAAATCAATTTTTCGTTCCTTTTGAACAATAGAGGTGTTCTCAGTATACGTGGTGCTATGAGCGTGTCCTTCGATCGATTTGGCTCATTTTCAATACCAATCTGCACGCAAGGACTTCCAATGTTTCTGCCAAATTTGAAGTCGATAGCTTCAATTTTGCGGCCACGAGAATGTTTACAACAGACATTACAGAGATGGATAGATGGACAGATGGACATGCTTAACTCGATTTAGAATGCTGATCGGGAGTATGTACACTTTGTTGGATATCTGAGGCATCCTTCTGGGCGTTGCAAACGTTTTGACAAAATGAACATACCCTTCATCCTTTGGTGATGGGTATAATAACATATCATGTGGCAAAAACAATTATATGACAAAAGGGTTCAAGTAAATATTACAATTAAAACGCATTTTGGACGCTTACATTATAATATATTACAAGGAGATGTGGTGTTATTTTCCTTTTTAACGCTCGGAGGTTTCAACCCAACGATTTTTAATTTAGCTTTTTTCTGTTTCAGAAGCTTAGAACATCCTTCTGATTAACCTCTGCTTGTTTCGCATCATCATTTTTCAAATCGCTTTAAGAATAAATGGGAATGAAAAGCTAAAATAACCAAACCTACATGCGTAAACTCTAAGCTGATCAATAACATACCATATTTATAAATAAATCATTACTGATTTTCATAAGAGATGTCTTCACTTCATCTATGAGCATTTGTCGACTTACGGTTTTCATATTTCAAAGCGTTATTTTTAAGCACTATGCCTTAGTATGAGTTATCCAGTGCGAAATTGCTTTTTGAGTGTTTTAATAAGCGGATCGTATTTCAAGTGGAAGCCTTTTTACCGTCCTTTTGAAGCATACGCTTCTTTCATATGAGAAAAGTAGACATTATTTGGTTTTAAATCTAGTATTTGCTTGTAGTGGCTTTGTTATATTGTTTTAAATGTTACCAATGGGACGTTTAGATGTTATGCCGACAGTTTTCACGACAGTCGTCGAATTTTCTTTTCAATATTATTTATCTGAATTGATCTATTAAAGTTCCATATATTTTTTGCTAAACGAAAGCGTGTTCCTGACTCAGCGCCGTGAAAAGAAAGGAAAAGCATCTGCTGATATTGACAATCGCGCCAACAACTAACTCCTAGCTATTTATCATCAGAAGTTCAAAAATGTACTTCCGTACAACAGAATCGAATCGACTATATACGCAATCTTCTTTTTAAGTGTCCATCGTTTTGAGAACGCAACTTTAATGCCTTCGCACGCATAGATACGATTAATAGAATTTCACGCAGCTAAAATTTTAAGGGTTTTGATATTGTAACGTAGCAAAGGAAAAGAAGGAAAAATTGGCATACTTTTGGTGCTAGTGGTATAATCAACGAAGATAATAACATTAATTAAGGGTCACGGTAAAGAGTATACCCATTGCCTGGTAATCCTTTCGATATCGCTTTGATGATTTTAATGACTTTGTTAAGAATTAATTTAAAATAATTACCAGAAGATTTCAATATATATTTATAGCCTTCAACAAGAGCTATACAGCTTGATTAATCCATAAGCAGAATTCGCAAATCTGAACGCATTAATAAATACTTTGAACCCCGCACATATCTTTAAAGAGTGTAATTGCTATGCTAACTCTAAACGAGACAGACATATGGAAAAAATATCTGGATTTCTACCGTTTAATGTTAATAAATTCACATTTACTCTTGGCTGCGTGTTGCAGTCACATTGGAAATCTCAGGAGAAATCAAGTGATTCAAACCATAAGCTGTTATAATCTAAAAGTCTGACACTACTGGCTACCCACATTACGAGGAATCGTTTATTTGTAAACTTTTTTTACACCGAATATAATTTTTTGCAGAATGTTAAAGTAATAGTTGCTTTTGTGTTCCTTCTTGAAATACTTTTGCGTCAACGTTAATTTTTATACTATACACCACTTATGCTACAAGGGTACATTAAGCTTATGCGAATGTGTGCAATCACCAGAAGAAGTTGAGACAGATCCATCTAATTATTGTACCAACTATTTAAGCTCGTCTATCCGCCTGCCCGTACGACCGTGCATATTGTTTTCTTGTATTCAATCTACACGCCGCAATTTTTTATGGAAATTGGTATGTGTGCGTAGGGTGTACGTCTTCTTTTTAAAAAGTCTTTACATGAATGCCCGTAGGTTAACGTAGGTTATGGAATGGCTAGCCGTGGCCAATCATAGTAGTTTTTACCTTCCATCAAGAAATCAACCTACTTGCACCAGAAGTAGGGAAAGCGCGTACTGGGTTTACGATCTTACAACCTATTTCAATGTAGTTCAAATGAGACGAGCCACAGCTCTTAAGATGTTGGAGCACAATTTCATGGCGCATGCTATTGTAATAAAACCACATGTTTTCATGTAATAGAACAGACTTTCTAGACTTTCTCTGGGCCAAAGTCGTATGAAAACAGACTTCGCTGATACGATCGTGGGTGTGAAATTGAATTAAGTTAAATTAAATTATATTACGCGCTAACTTCATTGCAATGATCACTTCGTTTTGATAATTGTGCCATGTACCCTTTGTGGTAAGCTGTTATTTATTAGGTTTAAACAGAAAAATTGTTTTCGTGTGGTCCTTACTTAAATAAATCCTGAAATCCTCATATAGGCGATTTTTAATATATCTCGTGAGTAATGGTTTAATGTTACAAAATTTTTGTACCATTTTTTGTGTGCTCTCTCATTCGAACCACGTAAGCCTTCGACCCTCTTTTCAACCTCTCCCCATATAAGTATTTTCATTGAAAATAAATCTTTATATGGTAACGATGTCTCATTTTGGACTGTCGCAAGGCCAAACAGCTAGGAAGCCTTATTACCAAGTCGACATACCTGGTTCAATCTTCATTGCAGTAGAGTAAGCTTTTAATTACGATTGGTTTGTAGTCCGTACTTTTAGTGAGTGTTTGATCGCATAACAGTTACCCATAGGGCGCAAACCTTCTAGACGGCTTTCACTCTCCCTATGCATCTCTCTTCCGCCAACCTCCGACCATTACAATCACATTGAAAAAAAAAAAAAAAAATTTGAATTATACGAGAAAAATAGATGAACAATAATAAGTTTTTTGAAAAAAAATTAATTTTGTTCAATTCAGTCGGTATTAATTGACCTTCTATGCCTACACAAGAGTAGAATTTTCGTAAAAAGTAAACCTTAGTGTAGTACAAATATTGGAATATATAGGGCCAAGGGGTGTAAGGTGTTAAGTGGTCAACTTTTCTTCTCCACTTCGTCCAAGCTTGCTCTGTAGAGACTTATTTATAATACTTACGTAAGAGAACATAAGCATACATAAGGGCGGGTCACCTTTTCACCCGAATTGCTTACCTCATTGCTTGATTGCAGTGTGTACGCGTGCACATGTACATTTTTCGTTCTTTAGTAAAGAAAAAAAAATATTTTTTAATTTAATATAAATAAATATCTATAGTAAAGGCTTTAAGTTTAAAATTTCAAATATATTACTTTACCGGGTTAAGCAAAGTCAAGGATTTTGCAGAAAGGCAGCCAGTCACGCATCTTGTTATAGTGAAAATATGTTTTTTTGACTTTTTCCTTCTTCTTACCTAATTATTACGCATTTTAATTTACCATATCTGCAATCTAAATTCAACAACAAGACCAACGACAAAAACAACGACAACAACAACAACAAAAGTAGCAGCAATAGAAACAAACTTCTATTATGTTACTTTCTTTTTGTTCGGCATATAATTAAAACGTTTGAATGGCACAACGTACTTAGCAAATATTCCTTGAAGTTCGTGTACATCTGCCTTAAGCCATAAAGATATTCTATGAAAATCTAAAGAACACCCCGGCTCACTTTCGCAAGCGATATTTATCTTTTGTACGCTTGTGAGATGCACAAACAAGTGAATTGAATTTAATGAATGAAATGCTTGCTGCTTCAGTGCATGAATGATAAATAGCTTATGTTGAATCTGCATTAAAAGTAATACTTGGAAGTTACTTCCTTCTATCTCTCCCCCTCTCTGCTTTCGTCTTTATGCATATGTGAGATGCTTACATATGATTTTAATTGCTTTTCTATACAAAAGCAAAAGGATAGAAGTGCTTAAAAGAAGAACATTTATTAAATGATAGTCTTTTCTGTTTGGAGATCAAATTTTCAAGAGCATTATCTTAATCATCTTCAATCTGATCAATAAATAAGTGCTTGAGATGAGTATTCTCTTTTTGCTTCCTACTAAAGCGTAAAAGGCAATATGCACGAACGTAAAATGTGTATATGGTCTGGCGAGTGTCTTTCTTTTTCTCCATTATTTTGTTTTTTCTACTTTTTCTGTTTTTTTGTTTGGTATGTTTATTTGCTTCGTAAGGTCTTTTCGAAGTTTTGCACATTTCTTCTATGAGTAGGCTTTGATGTGATAAATTAGTCCTTAGAGTTAATTTGAAGCTTTTGAATTGTCTGCAATTTTGCATCCTATCTCTCTCCCAAGAGCACTGGACAGTAATATTTCAAGTAAAAAGCACAAAAGAAAGACTTTAATTTCGTTTAATATTTTCATACTCATATTTTCTAAAGATTTTATGGGCATAACATGTAGGCGTCCTCTGCTTTACGCTATAGTCAATGAGGAATGGCTTATGTGGAATTATTTTTCGAAAACTTTAGTGCTTTCCTAAGCTGCCTCTTTTTGTACACATCATAGAAAGATGAGAATATGCTAAAATGTTTGTTCCCTCTGCAAAGTTCCGTCTGAATCGTCAGAGAGTGAATAAATACATACATACTTTATCTACATATAATTCACATCTAATAAATTATTATTTTTATCAGTTTCCTTAACAGAGAAACAAAGGTTAGGTAAGATTTAAGTCTTAAAGCATTAGCATCTAAGGCTGTCGATTTATTGAAAGCTCTACCGCCCTAAATAATAAATGAACATGAAAGGAAACGTAAACTATCTATTTATCTGGCCGTTCATCAACTGCTGTTTCTTTTATCCGTCCGTAAGTTATTTGCTTTGCTTGTCTGCCCTTTTTTTCCTAAGTTGTTCGAATCATCTCTCAGTCTGTTATTTTTTTAACGATCTATCGATTCCTCCTTTTACTTGGCTTACTTACACTTTGTCTTCTTCTTCTGCGTGATTTCTTTCTTACTTGATTTTCTTTTTGTCCATCATTCTTGTTACTGTTTACTTATCTTTCTTCTTTTGTTCCATTGGTTCGTATTACCAATAGAATTATGTGGAACTACGTTTGTTCGACTCGCTTTCCACTCCTTTCTCTAGTTGTCAATCTTCACACATTGCTACAATTCTCTACAATCTGTTCGCGTAGCATTGCTTTCATTCGTTCACCGTCTAATCGCCATTTAGTTGATCTCTATGTTCACTTACCTAGTCGACCGTCAGACCATTTCTTTAGCTGCGCCCGAGCACATAATTTCACGTCTTTTTGTGTTTTTTATGCCAAGTCAGAGCAGAAGCACGCAGTGGAGCGTAAACTGAACCCAACTGCTTTTTTTAAGAAAAATGTTTTGGGTTTTTACAGGTTACTCGGTGAAAGCCTGAAATTTTCCACATTTACAACACTCTACTCTTCAGTCTACTCTTTAGGTCCGAAAATGGAAACATTCGCCACGCCCACACAAAGTTACAAGTGATTAAATTTTGTTTTTTGCACTTTTTTGGTTTATCATACGGCAATAAAAACCGAATGTTTAAAACTATTCTGTACCCTCCTCAAATGAAGATATATTATCCGCCTAAAAATAGGTTAATTCTAAAATGAATATGGTAGACACCGCGACTTAGTACGTTAATTTTTTCTTCAAAATACCTGCGATATGGGCATCAAATAAAAGAATTTGGAAAGTAGAATGCGAAAAGCATAGTGGTGGGTAGTCGGGAATTCGGTCCCCTGCGAAAATAACTCCCTTACTTGTTTTTTTTTAATCTAGTATATCCCCGTTTTTCTTCTTTTAAGCCCTTGTTCGTCGGTCGGATATTTATCCATCGCTTAATGACATTTATTTTTCTGCTTTTTTTTTATCTTAATGTGTTTACAGATCAACTACTCTTCTGTTTGTTCGTACGGTCTTTTCTGCAGTTTTATCATTCTTTTTTCACGTCTATGGACTTCAACAATATTTTGCTATTCCTCTATTCGTCTTATTGGAAACACATGCATATGCTTGTCTCTTTTTCTTTTGTGATTCATTGGTTTTAAACCCTTGTACACTCTGCCCTATTATCCGTTTCTCCGCTATCGTTCCTACTCTCTGCTCCGTTCTATAATACTAGAAATCATTGAATGTGTAATATGTAGCTTCATAAATACCTTTTGCTTCAACTCTGCAAAAAAAGTTCTGGAAACGAGAAAAAAAACTTATACCATGAGGGAGTAAACATTTCATATAGGTAGTGATGAGCATCCCAGAGTCGACTCAAAAGTCTTTCTTATTTCTTTGCTTTTGCCTTTTTTTTCTTTTAGGTGAAAGCACGTTTTAGTGCAGAAATGTTATTTTTGTCATTGTTTGCATAAACTTTTCCTAACAAATAATACCAAAGAGACTCGTATACGTTAAACAAGGACGAAAAGGGATGAGTTTCAAGTCCAGAAATGAGAATTAAATATGATAGCAAACTTAGTTATCAGTGAATTTATGAAAGAAAATGAAATGTCTGCAAATATGGACTTTGTCTCTTGTGTGGCTCAAGAAGTTGGATGGCTAGAGTATTAAAAAAAAAAAACAAAAAAAAGAAGAATATTCTACGCACTTACTGTAAATGACAAGGCAACGGGACCAGCTTTCATTTAACTATTGAAGGAAATAATGGGCTTCCAATAATCTAAGCGAACATATTAAAATTGCTAAAGTTTTTTTTTATTTTTCTGCTATACTATCGCTCTATTCGTGGAACACGGTGACGACCAGAAAAAAGGCATAGAAAGGTGGCCGCAGCCTTGTGGGTCTATGTACCCAATCGGTAAGTGTTATGCCTTTACCGACTCAACACTCACTGTAGCTACGACCAAAGTAAACTCTATCGCACTGACGTTCGAACCCGCGAATACTGTCGTTTTGGTCTCGGTTCTTACCTACACGGACTATTTACTGACAGTAGATGTAAGTTGGCCGCTAAAAACGAACTTTGCGTGGAGTGAAAATAAATTCAAAACTTGAAGGCGAATAATTCGCCCACTAATGGAACCGATACAGACCGGAGGTCTATTCATTAAATTTGAAGAAGACAAAGGCCTGACCGGGTTTACTCTTAACACGGAACTATAAGCACATCACAGCGTTTACTTTAAATCTTTGACGTTTAAATCAATACCCGTTGGAGATTAAAATTTACTTTTTTTTGAGATTTTTTGCATTTTTTTTATTTTATAAAAGTCAGAAATTCTAGCCCCAGATTGTACTTCTTTGCATACCTAGATGCATATATAAGTGTATCAAATTATAAGAGAATCAATTTTTCCATTCATTTCATTCCATTTTAGCTCATATTACTTTTAAGGCTCAATATTAATTTTAATACCACCTATATCTGAAATACATATATATTTATATACAACGTCTACTGGAAAATCCTATCCACTTCTATAACAACAATTTTCGACACGTAAGCCCATGTTTATTTGGCGCATGTTCGACTCTCTATTTTTATCGACATAGCAAATAAACTAAAACAAAGTTGATTCACGTCAATCTCTACTTTACTAATAAAGTATTTTGTATTTTGTACGAATTTCAACGAAGATGAAATGCTACAGAAGCATGTAGAAATTTATTGAAAGTGGTTGGCGAAGGTACAGCTTCTGATGGAATATGCCGAAGATGGTTCAAAAGATAATTCCGAACTTTCTGATAAGCCACGCTCTGGCTGATCATCCGATTCGATCGGAAACTAAGGTTTTGTTTTATTCTAAAAACGGACAGAACTTTCCGGTAGACTTATGCGTGTAGCTCGTATTCAAACCTCACTTGAAAGTCGAAAATAATTGCAGATTTAATGAGTCTAAGCTTTCAATAATAAATTTTGCAAACTTTTTCTGATAGAATTAGCAGACAACGCAGAAACAGATAAACCGTACAAATATTTGTATATAAGAAAATTTGGTTAATGTCGTCAATAGCTGAGATAGCAGCCGCTTCAAGTAACGACATTTCTGGGTTAAACACATCAATTTTTAAACTTTACTTATGAGTTCAAAGTTTTGCAATTCCAATTTTTCGCAAACTTGGGAATGTAGAAGGGCAGGTAGATATCCGATACCATCCATCACAAGTGAAAGTTCATAGTAATCAGC
This sequence comes from Glossina pallidipes, assembly GCA_000688715.1. NCBI lineage: Eukaryota > Metazoa > Arthropoda > Insecta > Diptera > Glossinidae > Glossina > Glossina pallidipes. The sequence continues at coordinate 342,299 of KK499795.1, read as the reverse complement.
GTAAGTAGAAAGAAGGCTTATTTGAAGACAGTGGTGAAAAAGATATTTTATTAAAAGCTTTGTTCAGTTTGTTGGTTAGGTGCATATTCTTCGCGGTTTTCTCGCAGAATATGAGAGAAGAGCCTTTAAGATGAAATCCTAGCATTTTTGTGTTGCGTATGGTCATAAGAACTCAGGCAAAACAATAAAACGATGGTTGAACCGTCTTTTGGTGTGATAGTTTTTAGGTGTAGCTTCAAAGATTTGCATTAACTCATAAGGCATAGCTAATGCCACTATTTGGCGGTGATCGTTGTTAATGGTTATCATTGTCTGACCTCAGATCATAATTTTTTGCATTTGTCAACGCCGGTCACCGTCACATCAGCACTTCTCAGCGGAGAAGAAAAGAAAAACGTTAAATTAAACATAATAAATCGACTACCTTTCAAACGCACTATAGAATGGCTATTGACAGGGTTAGAATTGCCAAAATTAAGCTACCCGTAAAAGGCCATAATTTTTTTTGTTCACTGATTATAACTACACACGCATTTAACGTTATTTTTATTTTGCTCCCAGCCCTTCAGTGAACAGTTTGCAAATGTTTATAAAGTTTTTCTTAACGTCTGCGATCTTTCCATTTGCTTACTTATTGTCTGAATAAGTTTATATACACTCTAAACTTTGACCTTTTCCAACTAAAAAAAAAACAATTTTCTGTCCAGCAGCTAGAGAGCAGCTTGCATGCATTCATATATGTATTTACGTGAGAGTAGAGTAGTTTGTGTGAATAAAGCATTACATTACAATTGTATGTAAGCGAAAATGTTTTTTGAAGTACAACTTGCAGAATTTCATATCTTTCTATATCTGCGAATGAATCTGCTTTTGCTATGCATTTTATTATTACTGTTACTACTACTATTACTACTACTACTGCTGCTGCTACGGTTGCTACAACAACTGTTGCCATACAGGGCAGCAGTTGATATGAATGTAATATATATTTTAATTGTTGTGAAGATGCGAGTCCTTTTAAATATGAAAAAAATTTACATAAAGACACACACACAAATATAGCAGGGAGAGCGAGGGAGAGAGAAAGAGAAAAAAAAAAAAGAAAAAGGACCACACAACGGCTGGTGAACTATCATGAATATCAAATTTTTTTAACCGGATACACGGTGCCCGTGTGTTTATACCATAAAATTATGCAAAACGACTAAATTAACAAGAGTTCCCGCCGTACTGTTAAACCAGATGTTGAGTCCACACACAGATATGGAATATTATTTTCAATTCAGTTTTTATAGCGAGTGTTTGTTTGTCATATTTTTTTTCAACTTAACTGAAATTAAAAGTGAATGGTGTTAGCCAGTATTAGCAGCAATCTACGTCACTTGCAGGAGTAGCATTAGCAATAGCCGTAGCGCGCAGCTGCTAACAAACTCATCGTAGTGATTATGTCACTTATAAAAAGTGATTTTGTTTTGCTTGTGGTTGAACGTTTTATTTGTTTTCGCTTCAAAAGAAAATTGAAATTAGATTAGCCGTAGGATTTAAGAGGCAAAAAAAAAATAAAAAAACAAAAAAAAAAAAAAACAAACTTTTATAAAATTAACTGCAACACTTGTTATCCACAGTAATTATTGTAGTAGTATGATGAATACTGCTGTGCGATTATGTTTCACTGAATATTTTTGCGGTCATTTTAAAGAGTATTAAAGAAAGTTATTGCAAGCCATATTAGATCTTGGGTTGATTGGGGCAGAAGGATGTGCGGCGCGTAACTCCTAGAAAATGTTGCAAGTGTTGTAAAGGACTTCCACTTCAATAATTTCCTTTTAGGTAGAAGGCGCATTTCGCTTAGCTTGCAAGTGCAGGTGGAGGTTTTTACTGCTTGTTTAACCGAACTTTACTACGAGTTGCAAAAAAAGAACAAATTTCATCATTACTCGCGAAATATCTGCCACTGAAATAGCCATCAGATTTAATTAAGCCTGGCAGTCCTTCTGTCCGCACATTTTTTTAAGACTAGGAGTACCATAGCTGGACGAGGGAGTGAAAACTTGCTGCTTAACTTACGGGTTGTACTTAGTTTCTTTCGGCTAATTTTTTTTTAAAATTTGGGGTTTTTTGAAAAGTCTATGTAGGTTGATTTTAATCCAAATTACAAAAAAATGAAGATTTTTCGATATATTCTCGTGATACAAACGCTGTACCCGCTGAGGTCTGTCGTTCGTTCCGTCTGTCTATTGTTCACACTTTTTCGTAAAATACCATAGACAACTGAAACTTCGCCTTTAAAGGGATGGACCAGTTAATGGTTTTTCAAAAAATTCATATGCGTTGACTGTTTTTTTAAACGAATGTTATGAAGATTTTTTCAATTTTTTGTTCACATTGGTTCTCCATAAGAAACATCCATCCAATAGTGTCTGTATACATATTCATACAAATACACACATACACACATTCACTTATTGTCTACAGTTTCGAATGCAAATTTCTGAAAAGTTATGAATAAATATTTGCATCTGTACGGCGCTAATGAAATGGCTATAAATTCTCTTCATCTATATCTCTATCTATCTATCTATTGTGTCTATCTATCTATCTATCTATATGTCTATCTAAATAATCAAATTCCAAACGAAAATTGCACCAAAAACAGCTTAAAACAAATTAAAAACTTCAAATGCGATTTATTGCACATTCCATGATGTGCTTGTGAGTTTGCGGCTTTGCATTGTTTTTAATCACTTTAGAAACCGGGAAAAGTAGTTTATTGTGTAGTTGATAGTGAAAATCATATTGAGTTGATGATTATGCACCATAGTGATACAAGTTTGTAAGCACTCCTGTCTGCGATGAAACATTTTCGAATCGTTAATTTTTGATTGGAAATTAATTCAATTTGTCACTTAACATTAATTTACTTTGTACTGATACGACACACAAGTATAACTGCAAGCTCGTGATCCGATTAGATTGAATTATTTCATACGCTTTAGTTGCGTTAATAATTTTTCATTATCCTCCTACTATTACGGTTTTATTTTATTTTAGTTTCTTTAAAAATGCAACAAAAATGATTATATAACAAGATTATATATAGAGGTTTGCTAGATTTGAAGCAAAAAGCTTTTGCCTTGAAAGCGATGAATGCTCGCCACAGCCCCAGCAAAAGCAACAGGTTGTGGTATTATTCTCCCGACCTGATCGACGCGGTCATGTTTAGCTGATCAGCAGCCCATAAAAGTTGGAGACGTGGGAAAATGGATTGATGATTAATTCGCCTCTAAACCTTTAAAACTCAAGGTCAATAAAGTTCAGAATCATTTTCCAAATCAATCTAAGCTTGTCTGTCCGTCTGATGTCTGTCCATATATATTTGGGTTTAAACTGCCGGGGCTGCAACTATTCAAATATTTTGATCAAATTTAGTACGCACACGTACTTTGGCCCAAGGACGAACGCTGTTGAAAATGGCTCAGAGCGATCCACTTTTTTGACCACTCCCCATATAACACCTCATTTTGAAAAGTCGTTATATGGAAAAAAAAGGATTTTTCAAAATTTCTCGGCAAAAGTCACTGGGTAGTAGTGTTCCGGCATTCTAAATTGATGCGAACACTTTGGACCGGCTGTGAAAATTCTTCGGACACCTTCTCACGTAACCATTCTTACGGAAACTAAATCGTAAAAAGCTCGAATTTTCAATATTTCATGGTGAAAATTGACTCCTAACAGTAAATTGGGAAAGCAGTCTACCTCGCCGAATTTGGATCACGTAGGTCTCATTTTGCATACCATCCCACGCAAGGATTCTCATGAAACGTAAACCTTTATGTGCCAAAAAAGCCTAACTGTAACTTTTTTGTGATGAAAACCTGTTCACGATAATAATTAAATACAAAAATTAAGTGGACCTAATTTAAACCACATAGCTCTATTTCTTCTCCATATGAGATATCTCACGAAAACACTTAATTTTTAATATTTTATGATGAAAATGAAGTCATAACAGCGCTTCGGCCAAAAAATGAACGGTAGGAAATGTAGATCACATTGGTCTGTTTTTCTGTAGATAAACTTTTCCAATATGCGGCCTTTGATGAAAGTTATGGCGCCGCAAGAAAATGATGTGTACTTTTTGGTGTATTATTACCGAAGCGAGCGAATAACTGCTCTCGGCTAAGTGGTGTAGGATATGCAATGGCCGACACTGCCCGACTATAATATTCTTACTTGTTTTTTGTTGAAAATGATGTATACAGATTTGGTTTTCCGATCGGTTTTAATTTTATATTTTATAAGCTTCTGAATAAAGTTCTTATCTTGTTATCCAACTCTGCATGGATGATTATCTTACAGTCTATCCTTTCCTCGAGTCTGTCAATTCGCCTATCCGCTTCCTTCATGTCATGTATTTGACCGACCGACGGTTTGTGCATGCGTCTAGTTGCACATATATGTGATTTATTCGTCTACCTCGTTCATTTGTCCTTTATACTTATATGAATGTCCGTATAAATGCCTTCCCTAGCGTTTGTTTGATAGTCTGTCCATGCGCTCGTTCATCACTGAATTGTCATTTGTTGTATTTTCAGCCCGGTAAGCGCGAGATATCTGTTCTTTATCTCATGCCGTTAGTCTACTTTCGAATCCGCCGATGATCCATATATCTAATCGTTCCTTTCAACTTATGGTTACTTCTCCTTTAAATTGTTGTCCGACTAGAAAGTCTCTCTCTCTCTGCACTCTCCTTTCTTTCTTGCAACTGTTCCTTCGATTAAAAGTCTTTCCCTGCCTGCTCGCGAACTTCTCTTTTACAAAACTCTCAAGTTCGAAAAAAATTTTACACAAACTTAGAAAAGGGAAAGTATTACGATTTTTGTCGAAGAAAAGTTTGTCATTAAGAGAAAGTTTAAGGCATTTCGTCTTAAGTAAAATACTAAATATTAAAATAGACAACGAAGTATTGCAGCGCGACGTCCATTGTCTCTTTAACATTTATGCGTTCTCCGCTTACATGCGTGACATATGAATTTACGATCAGTGAACGAGTAACTAACCTACTATTTACTTTCCACTTATGATAATGTACATTTAATGTTATATAAAACATAATGGCGTTTTCTTTTTTTTTTTACTAGAGACAATTTACTTACAATTAATGCTACGGCTTCATTAATTTTTATGATAGAAGAAAAACTTTCATTCTCCTCTCTCTCTTAAACACTTGTTCACTCGTTAACACAACGTTGACCGATTTAAAAAAAAAAAAAAAAACAGGAAAAGTAGACAGAGAATTAATCAATGTTATTTCAAGCGATCTGGGCTTGACACTTTTTGTTGTCTATTCAGTAAGTCGGTATATACGGTCATACCAAACCACAATCTACACTATAACAAATCACACGCAGCATATACTCAATAGAGAATCCATTCTAAATCATGCTATCACGTTAACTAACCCCTATACTTTGCGCACAACTAAGGCTACCACCGATGCCATAAGCAATAACCATTAGGTTTGAAAAATTTGTGAATACACAACAAAACTTGGTTTGTTGGAGCAGATTTTTAATAAAAGAGAAGGCAAAAAAAACGAAAGGAAAGAGCCCAAGTCCGCAATTTTAACTAAAATTTACACCATCACACGCATACACACACACGCACACACACACACACAGAGAGACACAGACACAGACTACCACCTATGGAATGTGTATGAAATCAAAAATGAAATAAAAATGAATAAAAAATGACTAACAAATGAATAAATAGAATAGAATCAAAAAGGATTAAACGAAATTATATATGAATGCCTCAGTTGCCAAATCGATTAACTCCGTAAAACCAAAATGAAAGTGATGCAATTCTTTGTTTACATTTTTGCGGTATACCTTTCGTTTATTAGCATCCGAATACGATTTTTATATGTGAGCCGCTTATTTTGAAAGTAGAGCAAGTACGATAACAACCCTGGGCAACTGATCAAAATAGCACTGGTTACTTCTCACGACCCGCATGAGCAGCCAAGTGAGTAAGAATCGCGCCCACCAATTGTGTGTTCGCGGTTTCACATCGTAGTGCGGTAAGGATTACTTTAGTGGTAGCTATAGAGTGAGTGCTTAGGCGGCAATTGGATAACACTTATCGATCGGGCACACATACACTAGGCTACGCCCAGCGCCTCCCTATTTCCTCCTTTATTTCTGACCGTTACCCTGTTACGCGAATAGGCAACATCCCCTGAGCGGCTGATCGTATCATAAAAAAAAAGTGCCCCAAAAAATAGTGAGCCCTATAATGGAACCTATTTGAAGCTCGTAAGTCTGTTTATACGATAGTTAAAGTAATTAAAAAATGTTTTTTATACTTCCTTCTAGCGGTCGCTAACAGCAGAGATACTCTTGTTTGCTCACCGCAAACGAGTGAACTTCTTACGATATATGTAAAATATCTGTAAAATATATTTCAAATGAAATATTTAAAGAACTTTCGAATAGAAGCTTTTTTTTTAAATTCACGCAAACGGACACATCTGTACCTCTTATTCCCTATGCTTTGCACCCATATTTCTATTTTTTTATATATATATATATATATATAATTTTTTTCCATTTGCTTGTAATGTTTGGTTCACATTATTAAATAAAATATGTTCATATACATGTGCATTTGCACACAAGTGCATATGAATATGAATGCGTATTAAAACATTAGCATTATGCATATGATCCTATACTTTTAAATGCGATGTAAGTGTATATTGTTCAATACATATATATATATATATATATATATATAGATAAGAACTTATAACGAACTATAGAATTCTATACATACTTGTGATGTAATATATGTATATAGTGTGTTTGTGTGAGTGCTATAAAATTTTATGTTATTATGAGGGACGGAGTGAGCGAGTACGTATGCAAGCATAAATGAATTTGTTCGTAGCAACACACATGCATGGCGAGCATGTGTAAGCTCTCGCTAGAAACTGGGAGTAATGCTTTTTGTATAAAATTCTTATATATTTCAATACTTAATGTAATTAAGCACTTAGATATATCGGTTAAATTAGCAATAAATGCTAATATAAAACACATACACACTCAAATGTTCAATTAGAACGTTAAGAGTTCCAAGTTATTAATGCATTTTAAAAATGCACTCAAATCCATATAAACAATAAATTCATATAATTGTAAAATAACTAAAGAATATTACGGAATATAGAGGAAGGAAAATACAATTTACCAAAAACCCACAATATTTTAAAGAGGAAAAGAATCGTGAAAAGCCCTAAAGATTTATTACAGAGACCTACTTTCTTCTTTAACTGTCAAGCTCTTGCGTTAAGATAATCAGAATCATGTCACGAAAGATCGGGCGAATCCTATAACCGGCTACTGATTGGTTTCATCACCCAGCGGGGGGTTAGGTATTCAGATTATTTTCGTCAGATCGTTTTTTCATATTAGGTCGAATCATAGGGAACTTCCGTTTTTCTATCAGGCTTTTATTCTGTTTTCCTTTAGTCGGGAGGATGTCCCGTTCTTTAAGATCGTATCTCCAGAATGGAATTTAACAAACCAAAATTTTTAACTGCCAGATGAGTTATCAGTCCTTTACCGTGTACGCTGCATATTTCTTCAGCTGTTGCCTTAGCGCTATTGCCTTGTTTAAGTTTCCGAAGCATTACATGTCGAATATGCACTGTTTGACTCTCCATACAGAGGTTAAGAAAAACAGTTGAATGCAACATGCACCACATAAAACAATTGACAGAAGACTAATTGAATTCTCATCTATATAGTGAAAAGAAAAACTCGTTGTTTCGGTGGCTTGTAGTGGGTAAACAGAAACGATAGATTCTACTCATCTGTATTCGAAATTATTTATGATTCGACTTGACATGAGTTCCCTTCTATGATTTATACCGTTAATCAGGCAGGATGTGTGGCGGACGAAACATGGATTCCATGGATATGTTTAATGGTCAGCAAAGTTAAGTATGTAGTCAAGTGTCAACTTGCGATCTCGATGTATGTATGTGTATATATGCATAAAAGTGTTATCACTTCTCGCCTGATGATATGAAAAGTGCTTTTTCTTCACTAAGAGAGATTTCTGCCAACTTTGGTGTGTAGTACAAGGGACAGAACATTCCGCAAACTCTTCCAGCAGTTGCGCTCTTACCTGCGTGGCCGACTTCAATATAAAGTAGAAACAAATGGAAAAATTGTGCACTAAACAATATAATGTATACGATATATTATATATAGAAAACAAGTAAAAACATTATAGTCGGGCAAGTTTGGCAATTGAATATCCTACATTACTATATATAATTATTCGTTAATGTTCGTGAAAGTACTCCAACAATTGTACTTCTTTCCCATCCTAAAACATAATTTTCATAAAAGTCATCATATTAGAGGAACTCCTACAGGTGACACGTCAGTTCTAAAGTTACCGACTTTGATTGCCTTCTTTTTTATTTCCCACCCGTCTTTGTCATCAAAACTGGAAATTAAACTTTCTTGCCATGTGTTGAATTTATAGATAAGAAAAGTCTATGTGAATTGTTTATTCAAATTGCTTTTCACTCCGCACAAATTCAAGTAAATAAAAAATTTTGATTTTGAAACTCGTGGCAAAAATCATTGAGCGGTTGTTAGAAAATGTAAGACTATGGAAACTAATATCATGTAAAAGGTTTTCACGAAAATCCTTATATGCGAGTTTGGTGCAGTTCATCTTTATGTCGAATTATAGGTACGGACTAATCTGCTTTAAAAAAAACGAAAAATTACAAATTTTTTCATGGGATCAAAATATCGATCCATCCAATCCAAATTTGGCACATCTTTGTAATAAGCCGAGCTACGATTGCTCAATGATTTTTGCCGAGAATTTATGAAACCTCCAATTTTCTTTCATATAACCGAGCGATCCATTCTCCATAGGCTTCATGGCTGAGCCAAAACAGGCCAGTATGTCAAATTTCTTCAAAATATCTAAAAAATTGCAACTTTTGGATTAAACACGAAAATTCATGGCCACCTATCAAAGGGGCATACGTGCTTAAATAGAATATGAAACCGTAAATGGTGTACAACATAATTAATTCTCAGAATTTTGTCAGCCTTTATTAATGCTCTACAATGCAGAGGCAGCTGTATGCCTACTTAATGTAGATATAGGCAAACAGCAAAAGAAATTTATGTACAAAATTCCCATCTAAATAAGTTATAAAAGAAGGAATTTGGAATTCATCTTAAACTGTTAGAACGTTCCTTAGTATCCTGAAGTAAATCCGCGTAAATGGAAACTTTTTTAATTTAATAAACAAAAAATTAGTTTTCCTAATCCTGAAAAAGGAAAACGTTACGGGTATATATATATTATATATATATATATGATATATATATATTATATATATATATATGATATATATATATATGTATATATATATATATAGTAAGTGTAAAATATATAAAACTTTTATAATAAAAAGTAAAATATAAGTAAAAAACCTTATAAGTAAAATATAAACGAGGAGAAGAATATTTTAAATATGCATTCAATACTTTGTCGACTGAATATCGTAACCTACACTCAGCGTTCGTGATTAGAAACTGTAAGATAGGGGTATACTCATTTTGTTTTTCCCCATAATTTATGTAAAACCCAAAAGGAAGGTTCAGAGACCCTATAAAGTATATATATTCTGAGTCAATTTAGCCATGTCGATTTAGCAATGTGTGTGTGTCTGTGTGGTGTGTGATGTGTGTTGTTGGCACTCGCAAAATTGAAGATATCGACTTCAAATTTGGTGGAAAGATTGGAAGTATTTGCAGTATTGAAAATGTGCCAAATCTCTCGGCACGGGAGCGCGCAGTGGAGCCTTCCAAATGAAACTCGAAATGGTTTGGCTCGTTAAAATGCTTAGGATTGGTGAACGGAACGACAAACTCTTTCAAGCAACTAAATTTGATTAGTAGAAAATTGCGTAATTTGGTTTTAAATAAATTTGAATTAGTCCAGGAAGATCTCCTTTAATGCGTAGCTCCAAACCCTATGTAATGAAACCTTGACTTAATTAACACTGCGGTATACAGAACTGAACGGAGAATTTTTATGCTCTCTCGTTCAACGTTGGCCTAATTTGGTACCACTTATTTTAGGATGACCGATGAAGAAATGGATTATGGTTTTTGCCATCTCGCTCGTTTTCTTTCATCTTATTCTGAAACCATGAATCGGCGAAAATGGCATAAATTCGCTTTGCTTACATGATGACATTAGCAACTTACAAGGTCTTCGAATGTCTTACTTATGCTTGTGCCCCGTTATGGTTCTTAAGACTTGAAGAATTAACCAAAGTTCACATACGTACGTACTTGTTAAAAAATTAAAAAACTTTTTGTTCCACAACTTGTTGATATCTTGAGCACGTATTTTTCTGCTCTTGAAGAACGGTGTCTTTATGGTTTGGATATTTCAAGACTTAACAGATTATTATTCTCGCGAAAAGGAAATATTTAGTCTTTGAAATGATTTAAAACCAAAGAAATTGTTATCCGCGTTGAAGTGCATTTTTGATATCCAGAACTATCGGCGACACTTCGGGTCGCCAGTTGGCATTTTTGCTTCGTTGATTTTTTAAAAAGTCGTAAGCTGTAAATTCGAGACCAAGGCAAACTATTTCCTGCTCTTCTCATCTCTATCCAAACTAGAAATCTATGGAAATATATTCACTTCATTTTCATTGCTTTTGATTGCTCTTCGAATGGTAAGTAAAATTTGCCTATGTGGGAATTCCTCAAAACTTAAGTTAGTTTATTCAGATGCGAGGCCATCTTGACTTCAATACATATGGAAATATTACATAAGAATTAATGCACAATACCGCTAGTAAAGTGAAAGTAAAAAAAAGAAAAAATTAGTTGAACGATAAACGCTGCTTACCATTTCACTTATAGAAAATTTGTTAGCTTTTATCAGCTTTTGTAAATAAAAATATGAAAATCACTCTTGGTTACAGAAGTTGTCAGTCGTGCATATAATTTAAATAAAAAAGTTGATGCCTGTAAATAATTTAACTTAACGCTGTTGCTTTATTACACATATAAGAACAACATTTACCAAGCGATGAGTGACATTACTTTAGATAGTTGAACACAATATTTGGAATTATGAGGAACTTTTTATATTTAAATAAATGTTGAATTTCACACAAATTATGACAAGAGAAGGCTATGATGAACATCATAACAAAGTTCTATCTAACAAATCAAATAAATCACAAAGTTTTTTCTTCCCAGATATAATAATAACTGTCTCTTATGAGTTTTACTTTAAATTTATTCTGACGTATACATACGTAATATGACGTATCAGCAGATATGAATATATGACAATCACACATTTATTGGAATAAGTTGGCAGGAGAACAACTGCCAGCTTCAATAGAAAAGGAAATCGCCTAAAACGTTATGGAAAGTAATAGAGATTTTCGAGGAATTAGCAGACGGTATTGTGAAACAAAAACGTCTCATGTAGCTAGTGATTGATGGAAATATTGACAACTATTGCCGGGAAATCCCATGGGAACAATGATTTCCAGAACTACAGAATCAATCAATGTTATATGACTATGACATATGTTATATGTTAGATGTTGTTTTCAAAGCTTTTATAAGCAAATTATTTGTCGAAGAAGACGCAGAGTTGAGTCTTCACATTTCTTCTTCGGTTTTATTTATCTATTGTAAGGTTTACGAGTTGAGAAGTCCAAAACGCCGTGGAAAGCATCGGCCCGGATGCACAAACTGACTTAATAATCGTCGACTCAGGCCCAATGGCGACTTTAATGGTTAGTCTTATGAAAACGCGTAACCAAGCCTTGGCCATTTCATGGAAAACAAGTCTTGCGCTCCATGGAAGTCGGCAGAACATGCCATGATGCTTGTGTCCCCAAGCTTGGAGAGTTCAATGTCGACAACGTCGATAGGTATTCTTATCGCTTCAATAGTGGCGTCAACTTATCTCGCTCTGCGAATTAAAGCAATTTTCTGGAAGATGTCGAATATTTCGATTGGGTCGTCCTCCATGAATAAAATCTTCTTACGAAATGCTGGTCGAAACCAAACTGCATTATGCATTATGCATTCCATATATTGCATCAAAGTCGAAATTTATAGATAAGGTATTATTTACAAATCAAGTAAACTTCATCTTTAACGATCCAGTATATAAGAAAAATTTTGAAAGCAACCATAATCTGTGAATAAATATTATGACAGCAGCAACAATCTCTATTATTTATAAAAATATTTATTATCCTTAAATAATAAGGGGGTGACAGACAGATTTATTGAAATTAAAAAAGAAAAAAAAAACACATTTGCTTATTATGACAACTGTCAATGGAAAAGTGTGCAAGAAGAAGAAACTTGCAATAGAGTAAATCAAAGTATTGAGTGATAGAGACGGAAGACAGAAGCTATGAGTAACAACAATGTTCAAACTTTACCTATAACGACGTATAGCTCAAGATAAACTAAAAATAAAAACAAACCTGAAAGTCGGGCAACGCCCGCAATTACATAGCCTGCAAAGTTTAGCGTAATGTAAGTCTTCATATATTTTCGCTATAAAACATCAGAGATTATATTATGTTTATGCATATAAAGGCGTGCTTGTCATGTGGGCCCTTATATGGGACAGAAGATCTAAAACTTGGAATGATGTGGTGATCTTAATTTAACAAAGGTAACTTTCTTATCAAAGAACTTACTAGTCTTTATCTAATGTCGTAATTAATTGCTAACAATAAGAGCTTTTTTATTTTTTATTTTATAAAAGTGAAAAATAAAAGAAAAAGTAGACTGTCCGCAGGCATAACGGAATAGACAAAGGAATGCGACTAAGAATTCAGTGATCGCGGGTTCAAATGTCAAGTGCGGCAGGGCTTTCAATACAGGCGAGCACATGATCTAAGTTATCGGGCCGCCTGTAAATCCCCACTTTGTAAATTTATTTACAAAATATTTGTACGATAAATAAATAAAAATAAAAAATAGACTCACATGGATCGTATTTGCGACAATTATTTTTTAAGCCGAATTGTTGCTATGGAACTATTTGCATCATAAAATACTGGAAATTAGATTTTTTTTTCTCTATAAAGCCCGACTTGTCGTAGCAACGATTATATGAAGCGTGTTTCATAAAGTTGGCCCATCCGATTCAAAATTCGAATAAATGAGTTTTATTACCCAACACCATTTTTTCAAATAGGAACTTTTCCAAAATATGGTTGATGATGTAAAAATGGTTCAATCGAATCCATTTTCACTAACGTTAAGTGCATCAGTGTATCCGGTACCGATAACTTTTTTCGAAATATTTTGAAAATTGCAACACAAAAATGCACCGATAGACCTCAATCGGACGGACAGAAAAGCTTTGATCGATTCATATCATAAATTGCGCCGCTCAAAGGTTTCTTATCTGATATACTTCTGGATATTGCATATATCCGGGCAAACTTAAAATACCTGTACCATAAATAGCGTGGGATATACCAAATAGCTATAGCAACCAATAAGATATACTTAACTTAGCTCGTTGCCATCCATTTAAAATATAAAATAAATGTTCAAGAAATACAAATTTAGTCTTTAGCTTAATATGAAAGTAAAAATATATATGCGTATTAAGGAAATTTATGCTCACCGCAGGCACAAAGCCACAAAAAGTTAAGGAAGAAAATCATACTTGTCTTTGTCCTTGTGGGGATCGAGTTTGCTTCCCCATGTCTTTTTCGAGATCGCACACTTCACATTGAAGTTCTGACCATGTGTTCAAGTAAATGCGGTCAAACACAATTGCGTGAACGATATTAAGACAAAAATTTAGATCTCATTCGAATACATAGGAAGGTAGGTAGGTAGGCAAATAGTTGCAATAGAATAGAATTTCAAATCGGTTGGCAGCAGTGGTTTCGGGAAAGATTGATGAAGAAACGATTTTGATTTATTAAAACCGTTTCCGTTTTCATTCGTGTTGTGGCCTTGGCCTGATGATTATCAAATTCACGACGACTTGACATCTTAGGAATACATAAATAGTTGAGCCGATTAGCAAAAATTAACACGAAAACCGATCGGCTTAATCAAACTGGAGGAGTAGGCAGGTAATAAATTGGTCAAGGTTGCTGAACAGCGAGACGGGATAAAGCGACGATACAGGATAGACAGAACATACTGTGAGTGGATTACCTCATCAATGTACAAAGAGAAATAACTGAAATGAAATACTGAACGTGGGTTACTTTTAGATTAATGCGTACGAAGGGTATAAAAGATTCGTCAACAGCTGAATATAATTTTCCTACTTGTATTCTTTCATTGGGGGTACAACGCCTTTGAACTATTGGGATTCTCTTACTAACCGTCAACAACGTCTTTCAAGTCTCATTTATGTAGCGCGTGAAAGTTAAGCGACACCTTTTCGTCATACACATTTTTATATTTATGAACGAACTCAGAAAGTAAGAATGATAGAAAGTAAGTCATGTATGTGTGTGTGAGTTCATGTTAACGGCATACAATGTATAGTTGAACATACATACTTGGATACTTATATGGGCATATGAAAAGAACGCAACACGCAATAACGATTACATATTAACTATTCAAACCCTTTAATCAAAATTCCCCACAAATCAAAGTCCAATACATTAGCTCGTATGTTTCACACTGTCACGTTCTAAAGAAAGTCCAGATGAAACGAATAAACAAGAATAAATAGTAATTAGTAAAATATAAGGGGCAGATACTAATACTGTTTGGTTACAAGTGAATAATAAGAAGAAGAAAAACCTCTCCTTTTGTTTATTTTTGTTGAAGGGTTTACCTTGTGGCTGCCGTAACGGAAATCATAGCTGGCATAAATTAACACTTGTATCGAATTACAAATACTACTAATACTAAGCTAGAATTATATATCACAAACCACAACATATTCATAAAAATTTATATCATGTTCACAATAATTATATTTGATAAGTAAGTTAATGGAGTCCCCATTGTTCGTTAAATGCAAAAGCAATTATTATATTTTTTCATTTTCATTTAACTAATGTTTATTTTACTTAATGTCAATTAGAGATAGCACTTACTATATAAATAAGTCGCTAATGGTTTTTGTTTTATGAAAAAAAAAAGCGCTTGTTTCATGAGAGAGGAAAGAAAAGTATTTTACTCAGAGTTTAGTTTGTCACCAGCTACGCGTTTTTCTTCTCTTTCTGACGCATAACCAAATTCATATCCTGTGTGCGTTTCTAATCATCGACCTTTTGGAGATCGTGCAACAGCACTTTGCATCGAATTAAGCATGAAAATCGGCACTTTCAGCGATACGCTTATTGTTAGACATGAAGTCGATAATATTTCGATAACAGAACGACGTATGACTATTTTTAAATTTCATTTTATACGCGATTTTATTATATTATTTCTATCAAATACTCGTAGACGTTTATGCGATTGACGCGAATTCAGTTATACACTCGCTAATTGTTATCGACTCCAGAAGGAAATACAGACGATTCACTTCTTTGTTTAAATTGTAAACGTTCAGCTTTTTCCTCTTATGCCGAATTTTTACATTTATCATTAAGCATTCCACGAATTTTCTTATCAAATCCAAGGATTTTAATTTAAACTTTCGTCAAACTTTTCCACGCGGATTTAAGTGTGAAAAAGAATAATAATATTTTACTCAACGTGAAGTGAGTTTTTTGACACCCAACATTTGCAAATGTTTTTTTTTTTATCTTACAAAATGTCTCTATCTTGGTGCATAACAAGTCTACTGCAGTGTTATAAATGAAACATCCTATGTAAGCGCAAGGTTTCTTTAGCATGTGAGATACGACAGGATAGGATACAAGGCAATCTATTGGCAATATGAAATGTTTCCAACCTAAAATAACATACGCAAGGAGTAACATGTTTAACACTAAATAGCGGTATTGCGCTAAACCGCTTATAAGCGCATAAAAAAGTTTCAGATAGAAAACTTAACTTATCTTAGTCTGTCGAGGATAAAAGGGAAAAATTTCAGAACCAAAGAGAAAATTTTGAAGTCAAAATTGCTACTTTAACAGGTACATCGACGAACTGATTCCTTTATGGAAATGATTGAATGTTCCCGTCACTATGATCTAGGAATCTTTACTGGACCTTATCATTATTTGGATTAGAATCAATCGTTTTTTAGTTAAAACCTCTAACTTAAACGTTTAAAACGCTTCGCCTTTCATTTCTTCTACCAGCAATATTCGACTCTTCATCATTATATAAGTTTGCGCCCATTCGCCAAACCGGCAAAATTCAATTATAAAATCCTTAATATTTTTGTGAAACCCTTTAAATTATTTAATGTACTGCCTGGCTGGTTGATACGGAGCAAATCTTTTCTCATGATAAAAATACATTCTTCTTGTGGCAAAATGTTATCAATTGAATCGTATCTTAAGTAATGTTCACTTGCAATAGCGCAGAATATATAGTTGTAATGGCCTTCAATCTTTGTTTTGCTTTATTAGTTTCTCTTTTGGAATGTTTTTGGCAGATTTAGAAAAATTTTCTTGTGGTAAAATCTTTTTTTTTCCAGTTAAAGCTGTCACAATAAATTATTATCAAAGAAGCTGCAGAAGTTAGCTGTCAATGAGTCAAATGGAAAATAAGTCGAACTTTTTGTTTTCCCAATTTTCTCTGGTATCATTTTTCAAAACAAAATCACAATGAAATATATCTTAAGGTAAGAGATTTATGTTTCTTATCCTCTATAGCAAAAAGCAATATTTAACAAAGTTATTTTAAAGAAAATCGTTTTTACCTGCATCTAAATGAAAAGTAATCATCTTTATGTAATGATCAAAAATTGCTCTTGTTTAAGATACGATATCGATTCGATTTATCTACATCTGCATGTATTGCTATTGCTATCTTAAAAGCAAGTAAAATAGGGAAGCAAAGTTGTTACCAAAACACCGATAGATGTTCTAATGGTTTTGCCGTATTAAACAGAACTCAGCAAAAAAAAAATCCAAAATCCTACAAAGTTCTTTAAAGAAATTCAGAGGACACATATTTGTTAGTTGTTAGGGAATGACGAAATCATTTTAATCATGTCCATTCGTACGTCTGGCCATGCCTATTTGATATTGTTATTGCTTCATCCAAACTTTCGCTAGCATGGAAAGTTTCATCTCGCATGCTTTTTTTTCTCTGCCGTCAGATTGGATTGAAAAATTCAATAAATTACTCCGCCGTTTCGATGAAAGCAGAAAAGATTTGAAGAACCTGAAATAGCAGAGGTAGCGTAACATATTGCATTCTCTTAGTGCCTATATTTACGCTTACATTGCACATTATATTGCACTGCTATAATAACAAAAACACGCTTACGTTGCGTAGTAGTTTTGTTCAAGTGCACAACTTCCACTCACCCGGCACAATAACCTTCGTTGCCATTACAGATTCCTGTGATGAGAAACCCTTCATATACATGCTGTCGGGAAAAGGGGGAGAATCACCATTGCATCCTCTCTTTTATATGCAATTAACTAACATGGAGGTCGGGAGTTCATCAGAATTTTTTAGGTCTATATAGAGAAGTAGTACTATAGGCATCGAAGATAGGTGGAATCCCAAAGTAATCCAAATGCGAAAGTGATTTTATGCCGTGTAGAGTACAAGATACTGACAAGAGATACATACTTCACCACAAGAATCGCGGCAACATTACCAGATAGAAATGGCTAACACCAATTTTCTGATTCTTTCGCTCGATACAATATCCCTCAATAATAGGGATTTGCCTCTTTATTGAGTCTCGCTGACTATCGCTTAATATTTTAATTCATGTGTCATCGGTCGCTGTTCAGTCGCGCGCTATAGCTGTAGGTGTCCACGTAAAGCCCGTAGAACCATTTCTGCAGTAGTGTTGTTAAGCTTACATTAAACAGGTTGCCGTGCTGGAATAGTATATTTACTCTAAGGTAACTTTAGGGCTTGCATACTAACAATATGCTTCCGCTTACAGAGGATAGTACACTTACGTTAACGTAACTTTAATCCATGCACTCTAACTTTCGCTTACAGAGGACAGTGCACTTAAGCTAAGCTAACTACAATGTTTGTACTCTAATGACATACTGTCGCCCGCACAGGATATTCCCTTATAGTGCGCTTACATTGCGTAGAGCACTGCAAGTCTGTAATACAGAAGTTGCATATTGTCTCACCTTTGCTTTACTACAGAACTTGCATTTACATTATCTTACAATACGATAATGATGTACTTACGCTTACATCGCATGTTACGTTCGCAGATGCTCTATGCTATCTATTGCCAAACCATCTTAGTCCTCGCATTATATCAAAACGTTTCACTCATTCAATCATTTGTTTTGTTTTTTTTATTAGCTTAAAATTAAATACAATGTGTTTTGCTTTGCAAATAAATAAAAATTGTAAATGCGAACGAAGACGAGCCTACATTCAAATCTGTACACATTTCATATTAGAAGAAAATAATTTGGCAACAAAATTTTAATAGCCGCAGATAAATCGAAATGCAAAAAAAATGAATGAATGAATTCGGCTTCTTTACGTTTTTGTTACTGATCCATAATAATGAGTGCGACGTGTGCCTTCGATATCCTTAAGAGCTTTATGGAATGAAATTACTAACGCACCATACTAACCGATGTGTAAAGGAAATCTTCTGTTATTTATTGTGACCGAATATTGTAATATTTACTGGTTGTTGGTGGTTTGCCCTCTATTTGAGGCAAACATATTTGCAAAACATGTATACACAATCTTACATAATATATTAGATGCATATATTAATGGTTTAGATGCATATATAAACTCACTATATAATTAATTATTCATTGCAGATGTACAAGTGCATTAAAGTCTAGTGAATGCGATTAATGCAGAGTGCATGCACAAGCAGTTAAACTATGTTAATGTAAACGGATACAACGAATTAGGCGTGACAGTTTTATGGCTATAGGGGATATGAGTAAGCGTTAATACAATTAGTTACTGACGGAGAAGTAGTAGTGAGAGAGGTCGGAAATTTAAAATTATTTAGCCACACACTATAAATTAAGGAGAAACATTATGAGGAAACAAGATGATTTATATTGACAACGTGAGAAGCGTGTCAATATTGATTATAAAATAGTTGAGGCATGTCCTAAGAACGCATGCATATCCATACATATATATGTTATATATATTTGCGTGCGTGTGTGTGTATGTCTACTTACACAGGTGAAGTATTCGAAGGATAAATTTCATTCTTTTATACCATATTTATACCCTACACCACTTGTATTAAGTCTGTGTGGACGTATGTGACACGCAGAGGGGCTTAAGATAGAGTCACCTTTTATTTTACCGATCGATTTAGAAACATTTTCTGAATCGATCTAAGTCCATCTGTCTGTCTGTCCGTTTGATGTCTCTCCATGTAAATTTGTGTTCAAGCTACAGGTAGCAATTTGTAAGGCATTCTGATAATATTTAGTACACGGACGTGTTTTTCCTCAAGGACAAACGCTATTGAGGATAGTTTGGAATGGTTCACTTTTTGATCAATCCTTTTATAACGCCCTACTTCGGAAAGTCGTTATATGGAAAAAAATTACAATTTTCAAAACTTCTCGACAAAACTCCCTTTTTAATAGCAAAATGGGGAGTTCTAAATTAATACGAAAACGTTCGTTCGGCAGGGGCAATTTTTTTAACTTTCTCCCATATAGTCGTTTTTACGAATCTTTATATACAAAAACAATATAATTTTTGATATTTTATGGTGACAATTAGTGCATAACGGTAAATACCAAAATGGACCAAGTAGATCTATTTTTTGGATATCACGGCCTATAAGGATTCTCATGAAACATACACCCCTATATGCCAAAAAAGCCTAATTGTTAACTTGTTTGTGATAGTAATTAAATACCAAAATTAAGTGGACCTAATTTCATCACATGGGTCTGTTTCTTAGCGCCATATAAGATATCTCATGACTAGTAAGCTCTTAATTTTTAATATTCTATGATGAACAGCCAAAAAATGAACGGTAGGAGATTTTGATCACATAGGTCTACAGTAGGCGTCATCAGGAAACGCAAACGCTTATAAGGAAGGACAATCTTCAATATGAGGCCTTTCATGAAAAGTACGCCTTTGCGTAAAAACAAAGTGTAACTTTTGACGTATTGTTACCAAAACGATTGAATATCTCTATCAGACGAAATGGTGTAGTGTATCTATTAGTCAGCCTTGCACAACTGTAATGTTTTTACTTGTTTAAATTACATTAAATTGCATTTAAGCATTTAAGTATATACCCCAGCAGCGTTTAGAGATTATTCAAGTTTTTTGTCGAAATAACTTTTCTCACATTGCAATCGTTATATACTTCAAAATCGCAAGTCAAAAACTATTCACATGACATTTTTATACTTCGTAAGAATGATCCTCCCTTAAGTTACTGGATTGTCGACTGCGATAAATCAAATTCTATTCATGAATTGAAAAGAATTTACTTAAGAAAGTACTTTTGCAATTTTCCAGATCACACAACGCCCGTAGCCTATTTGTTTCGTAAGAGCGGTTCATTAGAATTTGCACATAAGTTTAATAAATACATAAATAATACGTAAATTAAGTAAAAACGTTTTTTAATTACAAAAAATTTCTTTCATTTTTGTCGTAGAATATTTCCACGGAAGATTTCTTCAATATGTTGTAAAAGATGAAAGGAGAAAAAATTATATTTACTACATACCTACTTTTCAGGTTCTTTTGGGCATATACATGTCTACGTATACGATAGCGTGTATTCACTTGAAAACACAGAATTTTATATGCTTTTACTTTATAAATGTGTAACAGTTTAATACAATTCTTGGCCAAATAAAAAGAAAGAAAGGTCAAGCAGTACTGTCATGGTGACAGAAATCCCACAAATGTTCCTAAGATTTTACTACTTTTAATTTTGCATATTTGTGCTTTGGGACATCTTGTCATTTACATATTAAAACATTATCGTTGGGCAAGGTTGACTTTTAAATACACTACACCACTTTGCCTAATACATGACTGCATACCAAAAATTATTATTTGACTTAATTTTCACGCAAAGGCCTTTGTAACGCGGGGTACCCCAAAACACCAGCTGATATGTTCCAAATTTGGAAAGCTAAACTTAGTTATAGACTATATTATTTTTCGCTCGTTTGCGTCATAAAAAATTGCAAATAAGACTTTTTCGCCGCATAAGGTCGTATTTTTCATGAGGACCACTGTACATAGTGGCGTCCAAAAAGTAGACCTACGTGATCCAAACATTTCACATCAGTTAAAAATAACAATGCGGAAGCTTCTAAAGGAAACTTTAGTAGAACTAAAATTTTCTTTTAGACAAGGGCTTTTTTTCAAAGGGAAAACATTATGTGGAAAGTGGTCGAAAAAGTCTTTCTATCTACACAATTTTCGACAGGTTTTGCCTCTGGACCAAAAGAAGTCAGTACATAAAATTTTATTAGAATATCTAAAAAATGTGAGCTGTCGATCGAACACAAGAATACATGGACACACTATATAGGGACAGGCAGGCGGACCTGCAGACGTGCAAGAGGCTTAGATCGATTCAGTTCAAACTCAAAGTTAATTTCATTGTAGGGCGAGTATTTGAGAATGTTACATATTTGTTTAATTCCGTATCATTACAAATCCAAGAGTAAATCTCCAAATAAAAACCACCGACAAAACAGATCAAAGAGTGATGTAATAAGAAGTTGTTTCAATCCCAAGCCATTCTGGATGTAACATATATCCGAACAAATTCGTTACACTCTGAATGAAGTGATGTAGAGAGGGTATAAATATTTCCCAAAAATTCTTAAGCCTTTATGGCTTTCTTCCAAAGCGTAAACAGCTGTTTCACTACTTAACAGAAATATTGGCAGCCAGTGAAATACATATTTTTTGAAAATTCGGTAGCAATAGACCATAAAAGAAGCAAAAGCGTTTACGATTCTTCGCAAAATTAGCATGAAAATTTTCAGGACATAAGGTCGTAGAAGTTGAAAATTTTTTGAAATTAATAAACAAAGAAAATATTTCCACCAATTTGGAAAAACGAAAACGAAACTATATACTACAGGTATACACAATTTTATGATCATGAACGACAAAGGAGGTAATGTTTGAAATCCACGTTCAGTACAAAATTTTAGTTTGTCGAGTGAATATCATAACCTACACTCAGTGATTTGACTTTGAGATTAGAAGCCGAAATAAAAAATACCATCAAACCAGTGGTTGAAAGACATTCGATGCACTCGAGACATTCGACCTTCGACCTTCATTAGCAAATTTAATTTCATATGAGGCGTTTGTTGCATTGCGAAAAAATTAATTTCATTATAATAATTACCGGAAGCAGACGTCATTTTCGGATTTGTAAGTGGAAACCTATTCAATATGTTATCTATTCACAAACGCATGTTTCATTTATTGATTTCATTTGATTGATTTCATATCCACCATAGCGTGGATTATATTAATCACTATTTTTTTGTTTTTGTTAGGAACATGGATAATAGAAGTATATGCGAAGCAAGTGATTCCGAGATGTACGACCACTCGGATTATGATCCAGCTTCAAGGAAACAAGAAGTTATACCATTCGCTATAGCATCGAACGTAAGTTTGCCCGATTTCCGTAATAAAGAGCGAATAGATGAGATTGACGTTCAAGGGCACTATGGGGGTAAACCTTGTACTCTCCTACACTATTAGGTTGCCGTCATAGCAGCACACAACTCCTTTCCTCTTTTCCTTCTATTGTAAGAGACACTCTGCCTTACTCGCATAACAATAACACACTGTGTGATTTAGCATCAATCCTAGCCATGCTGCTAACTTCCATTAAGTTTTAGTTTAGTTTTCACTTTGAATCCACCTAAAGTAGACATTACGACATTGGACGCGAGTCGATCACATCATTTCCATTTTGTACAAACAACTAAGCAATGAAGTGGATCGAATATGTATACGAAAGGCTAGAGTACATTGCGTGAGGTATTTCTAGAAGATTAACACAAAAGTGCAAGCAAACTAATATCATCAAGGGGGTGTCACTGTTTGAACGGTTATGTGCACAAGTGCTAGAATTTTATTTAAAATAATTTATTTTTGTGAAATTTGGGAAAACTCTTTACCACACGTTCGGAAAACTACATTGCTTTGCTAAGTCTTCACTTTTGTACGGTTTGATATTTTTACAATTTCTTTACTTCAGGGCGCACTGGACACTTTCCCGGGTGTACATAATGGCAACAATGCGACAGCATCTCAATTACCTAATGAACTTTGGCTACAAATTTTTAGCTATTTGTCGCATGGAGATTTGCAGAAGATCAAGCTAGTCTGCAAGGACTGGCGCCAACTGACTCACTCAGCTGCACTGAACCGCAAGTCCGTGCTAGTGATTGGCACACAAAATTTGAAGGATATTTATGATCACATAGAGCATGAAGATTTGAATTATGGGAGTGTGATAATAGATGATAGCTGGGGCGATTTCGATTACGTGGATCGTGTGCTTTTATTTCAAATATTCAAAAAATTGGGACCGAACGTTGTTCAATTAAAGCTTCATGATCTTTCATCTCTCTCAATCCTCAACAATCCTTTGCCAAGGCTGGAGGAATTGGATTTGTATGATTTGTGCTCCGATACAAGAGCAGATTCTTACTTCGAATACTTTCTTCCAATCTTTAATTGTACAAAATTTCCAAAACTTAAATCATTATTAATGCCGTGTTATTGGCCATCAGAAATACAACATCATGTGTTGTCGGATTTGACCCGGACGCCTACAATACGTTTGGAAAGATTAAATCTAGAGGGTTATTACTTCGCCGACAATTTAAATGTGATAGAAACTCATGCATCCTCACTGCGTTGGCTTAGTCTCAACTATTGTATGACAGAGGGAGGAGATATAATACCGCAAGAACGATTGAAGGAAATCTTTAGCAAATGCACTCGATTGGAGGTATTGGATTTTCGGCACGTTTGCAGTCAGCAATTCACTAAAATCGCTTTGGAAAGCCTTCCAAAGGAGACTCGACTTAAAACAATAATTTTAGATGGCTTTTGTAGCAATAACGATTTGTTAAAATTAATCGTAAGAAAGTGTAGCTCGTTAAAATGGTTAGGTTTGGCGGGCGGACCGAGAGACCCTATCAAGAAATTAAATTTGAAGAGTGAAAAATTGCGTAAAATGATTTTATCAGGTGTTCGCATAGATTTTGATCACTTTTGCGCTTGAAAAAGATTTTTTTTGTGGGAAATGGGTACAAATTGGTTTTACACAAAATAGTTTCCATCATTTTGTAGAAAATTGTACAATATTTTTAGCAACCTAGCGATATCGTGTCGAAAGAACTTGTATTGATTTGGCAGCGATCCGCCCACCTACTCATTTTCGCGCGCCTTTAACTTTGCAGACCCGCGTGCCAGCCAAGCTATGTTGCACCGATTTAAACAAATGGTGGCACCATGTCTGACAACTCTTGCAACCAGTGGCCAAAACATGGCGAATTAAATCAATTCGTGTCGCCATTTTTAAACCGACAATTGGGACATGATGAAGTAGGATCACCATGAGCCTCTGAGCGTGTTTGATAGGCTTCGGCAGCAGATTCCTTCCAATAAACGACAAAAGTAATGAATTCGGAAGAAGAAGAATTATGATTAGTGTGGGCGTATGCTGAACAAATCAATACTAAATGGAAAACTGTTAGTTTATGTACAGGAAGGTCAAAACCAATTCAACCGTTATGTACCCTGGTATTTCCCATTTCGCATTATCATTTTTACCTGTACAAGTCGCTGATCAACATTTTTGCAAACACATAATAAATAAATTTGAATTAGCCCGAGAAGATTTCCTTCATTGCATAGCTCCAAATGCTATGTAATGATACCTTGACTATATTAACACTGCGGTACACAGAACCGATCGGAAAGTTTTTTTGCACACACACATTTAGGAAGCAATAAGTTGAGGGAAAAAATTAAAAGAAAATTTTGTATTACATTTAGTTTTAGCATTAAAATAATAAATCATTTGTTTATGGACCAAGCGCTAAAAAGCAGTGGTTTTAATTAGAATCATTTCTAGTAATTGAGCAATGAGACGACCGTGGATTTTTAAGAAAATAAACATTTGTTAATGATTTAATGGTTTCTGCCTTAAACGGTCACAAATAATATGAAAATATGTGGGGAATATGGGTGTGGCAAAACTTTTAATGGTTCAAATTTTCGAATTTTATATCCAACGCGTCCTTCTCACAAGACTTTCTTCTGAGACGGCGCAGTGATTCCAATAATTTGAAATCTGTTTGTTTGAATTTCTTATATTTTGAATAGAAGCACGAACAGGGTTTTCCTTAAAACACGATTTATTAACCGAAGACAGGTACTGTTTTTAGTCAAAAAATGAATTTTTTTCTTCCCCGCCAATCACCCAAACATCAAACTTTTTACTTTCTTACTCATTTTTTTGCTGGTTTATATTCAAATTTGCACCGGCTGCACTGTTTGCGCCAGAGTTTTTATACTTTACGCTACTTGTGGGGAATATTAAGTTAGTGCGGTCGCATGTAACAAGCAGAACGGCCTAAGATAGACACACGTTTTATTATACCGATCGATTCAGTATCATAATCTGATTTAAGCTTGTCTGTCCACCTGTCCATTTGATGTCTGTCCATGTACATTCTTCTTCAAGCTGCAGGTTGCAATTGTTGAGATATTTCGATGAAATTTGCTACAGTGACGTGTTTAGACCCAAGGACGGACCCTACGTTCACTTTTTCGACCACTCCCTATATAAGGGCATATTCTGAAAAGTCGTTATATGGAAAAAAATTTCAATTTTGAATATTTCTCAACAAAAGTGGCTAAGTATTTGGGCGTTCTGAATTGGTATGAAAACTTTGGACCTGGGGAAATTTTAGAACCCTCTCTCATATAATGAAAACTGAAGTTTATGCGACGAAAAAATATGATTTTGAATGCTTCACTATAAAAATTACATCGTAATATTAATTTAACGTAAGACAATTGTACCAAATTTGGACCTTCTCGGTTTATTTTTTTTTGATCCTACCGTAATAAGGATTGACCCTTTGTGGAGCAGAAAAGCCTAAATTTCAATATGTGGTGATGAAAATCGACCCATAAGTAATTTTATACAAATACATAGAGTAATTTCATGCCTATTTTTGAATCCTACCTGATGTAAGAATTGAACTTGTACTACATTAGGTTGCGTTCTGGGCCCGTTTCTCTATAAATATGCACATGAAATATATGCCTTTATAAAGAAATGAGATATAATTTTTGGGTTCTATAATAACAATAAGACTTGTGTTGCAATGCGATGTAGAGTGTGTAAAGGTTGGCCTTGCCCAACTAAAATGTTCTTACTTGTTTAAGCTGAAGGTGCCTGGTTAGAATGATATCCGCTGTGTTATTGCTTCAATATATTTGAAGAAAAATTTTGTTTTAATTCAGTACTTCTGGGTGTTACATGAACATTCAACCGACTTACTCTTTACTACAAATGATTTACGGTATAATAAAAAAATCTTTTAATTCTTAATATATTCTTTTAAAGAAATCAAATCAATCTTATTGACAAGCTCAGTGTTTAGTGTTCCGCAAAAAAAGGGTATCAAATTGACAAATATTGTACACGTTATCGTGAAAATTAAATCAGATAGATATTTCAAGTTGTTTTCATACAAACACATACACTATGTAGGCACACATTTCTTATACACAGATTTCGAGGCTTACAAATTTAAGGAACGGTGAAAATGACCTAGTTGGTACTTTTAGTGTTAAGAGAATCCAGTTAGAATTAGTATATGGAAAAATTTGAGATTTGAATGCATTAGAGCTATTAGTTAGAAGAAGGGTGAATCCAAACACTATCTGTACCTCTAGTTTGACCTTCAATCGAAATAAACCGAGAACACGCACTACGCTTATAATGTTTTGCTTAACTAGCATTGCCACCAGCTGTTGCCCGTTTTCTATTAGGATGAGACTACTAATCCCAATCAGAATAGAATTTCAAGTTTGACCAGAGCTTTAAGCGAATCTATCCTCCTTATAGAGTTTAGTGAACTTAACAATTCGGAGCAAAATTCATATAAATTAATTCATTTTTGGTCTCCTCTGCCCGTAGAAGAAGGTACTGGTTGAGCAAATACCAACCAATACTTGTTTGCTTGATAAGTAATTTACCGTTATATTCAATACAATAGTAATGTCTTTGGAATGTTATCTCGTGCACTGGCCATTTGCCAGAAACCATTTCCCTGCAATTGTTTAGCTGTTTTGAGAGCACAACAAGAAAATAACTTTCTTTTAGCATAAAACTGCATACACACGCACACGTACACGCATAGTAAACTAACAGCTGGGTATAATACATTGACAGACATACTAATAATTTCTGTTATTTTGCTGTGTTTCTTGAAAGAATTACAATGTTTTCATCATCAAGCGAAGGGAAGAGCTTATGCTCTTTAAAAGTTTTTAAAACCATATGCTTCATAGAAAAGTTTTTTATAGCAACAACAAATGATGTAACGTGAAGCGTTTTTTATCGAGCGATAGAGGCCACAACAGTTGATAAATAAACAAAAATTCGCTTTAAGATCGTGAATTAAAAAAAAGGAAAAACATTATTTAAAATTGGAAAGAAAAAATGCAAAATAAAAAAATTAATTTGAAAATCGTTCTCGATCTGAAATAAACATTTAAATTTGGGAAGCAATCTGACAATGCTACAAAAATGTACGTTTCCTTATATCGCCATGCAAAAATGCTCACAAAATTCTTCTCTAAGAAGAAGGACTTTGAGCGAAGGAAAGAGGGATAGAAAGAGAGCGATAAAAAGATGGAAAGCAATGTCATGCCTCAAATTGATTCCTCATTTCGATGCCGTAAATTAAAAATCTTAAGTGTATTTCTAGACAACAGATTAAGTCTGAAAGTAGTCGCATATATTATCAGTAATCGGGGATCCAATCTCATCGAAAATTGCATTATCTGACATGAAATAAGAGCGCAAATGGATGGCAGCGCTAGCCATCGAAACAGACAAGAATATATCAAAAGGAAGGTTTTCTGCTTATTTTGCTTGGCCTAATCGAAATAACCAGCCAGAATGGACTTACCGTAGAGCAGTTAGATCATAAAGATCCTTCGTCGCCGTCTATAGAAATAAATGCGCCTAGTACTCAATATTGCCTATGTCCCAGCAAATACAACAATAGGTCACGAAGGAATGTATTAAACAGAAGCGCGGATTTATTTGAGACGAACAATGACGAACAGAAAGAAATGGTGAGGAGTAGAAAAAGAGAAGGGTACCAAATGCAAACTAATAAACAGCATCAATTACTTACTTGAAGTGGGAGAGATAGATGAAGAAAGGAAAAGAGGACGGAGTGACAACAAGCACTCTGTGATAACTAGCAGCGAACGTTTAGTTGGGAGTCAAATAGTAATTAAAGATAAGATGACAGTGGAGAAGAGGGGATTTCTGCCTTGGATACAAAACAGGGTTATTTCAGTTGGCATTCCCGTTGGGCTGGCGGGTCACGACTGTTTCGGATTGGAAACGAAAAGGTTTTATGGAGGCAGGATGAGAGCCACTTGGCTGGACGGTGCGAAAGGGTCTTAAGTATCATGGTGCACAAGGGTTGTGGTTGGACTTGACTTGTCTTTCATACGATTTCATATGAACATGAAGGTGGTGCGAAAGAGTCTTACGTATCATGGTGCGCATGATTTGTGGTTGGACTTGACTTGTTTTACATTTTTTCTTACGATTTCATACGAACGCATTTACTTTCTGTTGATTTTGTTTGGTTTCCCATTCTAAATTCTTTTCTAGAAAGTCACCACTTCCGCGTGTACGTCGTTCGTTCTGTCGCTTGGGCGTACTGTTTAGTCCTTGATCGAGTTTCGCCCTTACAGTCTGAAGTGTTGCTAGTTGAAAGACAATAGCTCTAAATATGGAAGTGGAGAGAGTGCTTCATGCAAGAAGAGTTACCTTTCCTTTATCAGTTCTGCTTACAAATATGTGAGTGTGTGATGTACGTAGAGGTGATGATTTCTTAGTCGATTTTACATACATGAATTGCTCTCTATGGTAGTACTTACACTATAAAAGAAAACGAGCTGTGTTTGCATTGCTTTTGCATTAAATTTACTTCAAAGTGATTAAACAGTTTCAGGAATTTGTTGGTGAACAACTTGGCTTCTGTAGATGAACGTGTGAGTAGGCACAAATAATTTGTGGAAATTTTCTAAATCTAAGTTTCACTTTCTGCAGTTTTGGATATGTCAAGTATAACAAGATAGATTAATGTACCTAATCAGCTCAAAACTTCAAATGAATCAAAAATGCTTTTGTCCAGTACAACACTTCGCTTGCTTTAGATGTTACCCCCAGGAATCTTGTGCACTGGCATACATACTTGGGTCAACAATGTTTTAAACACTTCTCTCCACTTTAACTTACATTAAGTGCCTACATGCACATAAAACCGTGCAATGACTTTTTGAAGTAAAATTTAGCTGAAACAAGGAAAAATCCAAACGAGATAATAATATAACAACATTTTGTAATCCTTAGCTAAAAACATGTTGCAAGACATGTTTAACTGTGTGCGTTAGACCGTTGCACGTCACAATTGTTGCTTTTTGTATACGTTATCTGTTCTTTCTTTTAAATCTAACAGGCGTGTTTAGAAAATTAAATGCAAAACATCATAAAACGAAAGAAAAAGAAAACGTTTTCCCTTTTATCTTGACAGGAACTCTTAGGAGTAAAACATTTATAGCTGCTCTTTATGAGAGATAATATATTTCATGTTCTAAGAAAACAGAGAAAAATTCGCTAAAGAATATTTCGCTAAGTCATAAAAGGATACAAACTAAAAGAACAGCTAAGAAAAACCGTATCTTCGACTTTGAGCGAATCGTAGACATCCTAATCTTAAAAATGTTGTATGCAAATTTGCGTGCCTTTCCTTCGAAATTTTGGTTGTCTTGACAAATATTTCCTGGTACGAAAACTTGTAAAGAACGCTACCTTTCTTAAGTGGTGAGCATTCGCCGCTCATCAGTTGCTGCAAGTGTGTTTCTAAAGATACATATTTCCAAAAGTACATATCGTAAGCGGAATCTACGAGGAATATTATAACGGCGGCGCGACACTAAGCGCTAAGGCAAACGGGATTTCCAGACAGCGGAGATGCTATGCATTTGGCTGCATGAACACAAAAAGGAAGATTTAAAAAAAATCTCACCGTAAATAAAAGGAATAAGATATATGTCAATAGTTTGGAGAACTACGGCAAGAGAGAACGCACCAGATGCGTTTCGGCAACTCTTGCGGTAGAGTTTACTTTGGGCTTAGCTATAGCGAGTGCTCTTTAAAGGCATCACACTTATGGATTGGGCACACATCACCTAGGATGCGGCCACTTTCTCTCTCTCTTCTCATTCTCTTTTCTCAATTCTTTTGGATCGACACTGGGTTACACGAGAAGGAGATTGGTCATGTGATACGAAAAAGAAAAACGCTGGACATTGGAGTGAAACTGAATATTTGGCAAAGAAAGGTGAAATAGGTCTCGTCTTAAGCAGACCATATTCGTGTAAGACGGTTGAACTGTATTGTGTTACCGATCTGAAAATAGAGTGGCTAACACAACCCTAACCCAGGTAAGTGCTACCCAACTAAGCCTTACGCCTTTGAGTGGCCATACGCAATGCAATATTCAATCCGCGGGGTTAACTTCGGGTTAAGTTTATAGAAGCGCTTGTGTTTCATACAATAACTAGCAAATAAATCGTATGCATCGTTGAAATTAGACAAAAGTAAGGAAAAAATAAGTATCCAGTGGTTAATTAAAAATTAGATTCATATGTGACATTACTGGTGACTTCTTTTCACTTTTTGAATCCGAATCTTTCAAATTTAGGTGCCGTAAATGGTTTCGACAATTTGACAGAACTCTTCGAGCGCGTGACGCCTCTTATTCTCGTAACATTTTTGCTTCAATGCTCTTGCAGTGTGT
Organism: Glossina pallidipes; assembly: GCA_000688715.1. Classification (NCBI taxonomy): domain Eukaryota; kingdom Metazoa; phylum Arthropoda; class Insecta; order Diptera; family Glossinidae; genus Glossina; species Glossina pallidipes. Next base: position 311,002 of record KK499795.1, on the reverse strand, counting down.
TACACACGCAGCGTTACACTTAGTATATCTACAGCTTTGAATGGCGGATGTATATAAACGTGCACGTAGTGCCGTTGCAAGTAAAATATACGAAAGGGTGTATTTTGCAGAGATTGCCCTCGATATTGTACTAAAGGATGTTTTGAACTTTTTATTCTGTTTTGTTTGTAAAAATCTTTTTCATCATAAATATTGCACATGCAAGCAAAGAGAATAACAGCAAATTCATAAAAACATATTCAGTCTTGTATCGATTACATCTTTTGCTTGTAATCGTTGTGTTTACATTAGCATTGTTTGTCTTAATTTTTCACAATTAACTTTCCTATGCTAGCACACATCTTTTAAACTACGGTGTTAGTGCTTTCACTGAAAAAATGTCCTTTCGCCAATTTTCTTATTTCCTATGTATCCAGTGATGGATCCAAAAAATAACTACTACCACTAGATTTTTGCATCTCTTAGTTGTCAACTAGTTAGGTTAAGCTACCATCCCTAACTTGGATGCTCTTGGATACTCTTGGATACGAAGTGAAATGGATTATAGGATATGAGATTTGGTTTTTTGTTGAGATTGCAGTACTAAGCGTTGTGTTAACCACTGCTTCATGTTAACTGATAATCATTTATGCAGAAAAGAAATTTAATTCCTCTTCTCTCCTTTCTTCTCCTTCTTTTCTATCTAAGTACCAGTTAAAAATTCGTAACCTCAAAAAAAAAAAAAAAAGCAACGATTTTTGTAATAAATTTATGTTGTACATGCATGGGATTGAAATTGGCTTTAACCATAAAATGATACTTATATGGCACAGTATTATATCTTTAGCCTTAATACCAGTAAAGCAGCTGCACGAGAGAACGTCCAAGAATAGCCAAACAAGCAAAATTAATTGATTTGTGTTTATGATCAAGATTTGAACGCACCTGAGTGCTTGTAATAAACTGATAGTTCAATTATTAGCAAAGCTATTGAATTATGTTTGTGTCCAACATTTGTAATGGAAGCACATAGAAAGGATATGAACCAGTATATGAATTTTGGAAACCTCACATAAAAGTTACGTCTGTCCATTTATTAAATGTATGAAATTTTAGCACACATTTTAGTTAACGTTTATGTTGGGAAAGAATATTAAATTTGCCATTTATTTAAATAAATTATTTTTTTGAAAAACTCACTCATTCATTTTCAAGCGTTGTTCAGATTTAAATTCTCCTCTTCTTTCCTATACTCATCAACTTTATTGTAGCAAAACTTTAGAGGAAGAAAAAAAACGAAAACACTAAGCTTGAGAGATGAGTTAAAAGCCAAGAAAACAGAGTATTCTTGGATTACATTACACTCTAAGCATCTTCCTGGACTCAGTTTCAATACCAGTGTGCACGTAAGAACTTCTAATGTTTCTGCCAAATTTGAAGTCGATAGCTTTATTCTTGCAGCCAGAAGAATCTTTGCAACAGACGGACAGGCGGACAAACTAGCTGATTAAAATGTATATACACTCTGTGGTGTCTCTGAAACTTAACTCTGGCCATTGCAAATGTTTTGACATGTTTTTATGTGTGTCCCTCATCGTTTGGTGATTGGTATAAAGATGCTTAGCTTAACTTATTGCTTTAATGCGTTATGAACTTGCCCGCGAAAGTGTTGCATTTGTTTTTTCCTCCAAGAAGAGATTAAGAAAACTCATAAGTTTTCTTTTTTACTTTTTCGGTTTCTCTTTTTTGTATAATTGCGAAAACTCTTATTGTACTATACAATTGCTATTGCGGCCTCATTTTCTTAGGGTCTTAGAGTAAAGCATAGACAAAAAGAAGTTTAAACAAACAAATGTAATCCAGATAATCCTTTCTCGGAATTTTATTGCATTATACTCTGTTTTGTTATTTTACAGTATTTTCCGTCAAATCAAAACTTACGAACAGGGTTAGGTGTTCGGTTGATAACGGAAATTTTAAAAACTCTATAAAGATGCATAAACGATAAAACTTTTAAGATTCATGTCATAAAAAGCACAGAGGGAATTAAACAAAAAGCTAAATAAAATGCCAAAAATTGAAAGCGTAGCAAAAGCGTAGTAACTCGTAATGCGTTGTAATAGCAGTCAATTTACAGTTGCTTGGGTTTTACGCATTTCTCTCATTCGCTTAAGTCTTTACTATTCTTGCACTAAGAGCGAATGTCGTCATGGTATTAGGCTTTTTGAGTTTATTTTAAAAAACCGTCTTGGAGTTACTTCTAGTTGCCAGACTTAAATATCGTTTAATAAAAGAAATAAATTTAAGAGTTCGACATTTAAATGCACTGCGAAATACTACGAGATTTAGTAAAAAATAAAATCATGTTAATTTGTTGATCGGATCAATGTGGATATATGGATATAGATATTTCGTCCAATTGTAACTCAGCGGATGATACGAATTTGTACCTGAACGTTGAATAAAGAAGAAATGAAAGTACGCGTTCTTGCCGGTGGATTCGCATTAATCCTGACTTGTATATTTCTTAAAGGACTATCGTGCAACTTTTTAAAACGATGTAGGTTAGATAGTTAAAACTATTTTGGTTTAATTTGTATTTTGAAAGCCGGTACATTTTTCGCTGAATGTTTACGTAACCTTCGCTGAGCTATATGAAGAATTTTAGACCAAATCTTGCTGCGAATTCTCAAGCTGTAGCGTTCTGGTTGTTGTAGAGACATGATGATCATTTTGAAAATCGATCTAGGGCCCTGAATTAAGTACGCATATTCCAAGTTTCAAATTTGTTTTCAAATTTTTAAAACCCAAGTCGTAGTAACAATCGATAATTTATAAGTAATTGTCAAACTTGTAGCGAAGAGGGCAGGCGAACAAATGGACGGATGGATCTATTTAAAACTGCTCCGAATCTTACTCTTATATTTTTAAGGACCTTGCAACGAACACAGGGTTATCGACTCAGGTTCTTCTACTGGTTAGCAATGCATGTGTATACGCGGTTCTTCAAATATTTTTTGGGAACATTACTAAGAGAAAGAAATTTCCAAAACATTCTCATCCATCTGCGGAAGGTGTAGATAAGATCCAAAAACAAATCAATTGAAAGGTACAAATGTTAGTAGTGTTTCGAAAGCAGATGAATGGCCTAAATCCTTGAGCTTTGTCATGGTGAAGACATTAGCCGAACTTAGAGGTATTATGCATACGACAGTGAGAAGTAAAAGCGCTTTTCATTGAAATTCGTTTAATATAATTCGAATTTTCCCCGTCCACGTATAATAGTTTGTTCAAATTTCTTGCTATTGTACTACGTGCAGAATGCTTGGAATTTGTTCTGAAAATGTAAGGGGAGCAGTTGGAAGATATCGCTTTATATTTTGTGGACTGTGCGTAATGCAAATAAACTCGGTCAGATTTAGTCCCTCTCGCCATAGAACTCTCTCCAGCCGTTTTGCTTCTTTGCTTTAGAAGCGCAAGGATAATATGAAACGCACATCAAGTTTGAATTCTTTCAGCCTAGGCAAAGTTGCTACGGCCGATAGTTAAATTTAAAGTAAACAAATAAAAAAGTTAAATTCGATCGGAACCGAGTCTTTTACACCCAAAAGAAGTATGGAGCGGACGCGGTTGATTTCTTCTATTTTCAAAGTACATTTTTTTGACGTATAGGCATGTGGTCGTTGTAGGCATGTGCTTTGAAAAGTGTAGGTCATTTCCAACCTCTTTTGAAAATTTTTAGGCGATATCTTCATTTTCGCTAACGGGAAAACGTTTAGCACAAATACTACAAAGTTACGCAAACAGACAGATGGACAGACGAATAAGCGGACATATTTAGGCGCATTCAAGATTTGAAACTGGCCAAGAATTTGTATACTTTGTAGGGTTTTTGAAGCTTATTTCTGCGCCTTATAAAGTCATTGAAAAAAAAATTAAGTTTTGATACACTATAATATGGGGTAGGCGTGGTCAATTTTCTCCACTTTTGTGCACGAATGCTACAGGATCGCCCGTAGCATATGCGTTCAAATTTTTGTATATTTATCGACTGTAGTTTATGAATAGTGATCAAAAGACCAATTTCTTATTCCTTTTGAAAAACAGAGATGTTCTCAATGTAATTGGTGCTGCGAGCGTGTCCTTTGATCGATTTGGCCCATTTTCAATACCAATCTACGTACAGGAACTTCCACTTTTTCTGCCTAAGTTGAAGCCGATAGCTTGATTTTGACGGCCAGCAGAATGTTTACAACACACATTACATAGATGGACAGATTGGCAGACGGACATGCTTAAATCGATTTAGAATTTGATACTGATCAAGAATATATATACTTTGGGGCGTCTCCGAAGCTTCCTTGTGGGCGTCGCAAACGTTTTGGCAAAATCCTTCGTTGATGGGTTTAGCAAATCATAGGATATTTTCCAATGAACAATAGACTGCTTTGACTACTTAAAACATTAAATATTGTGCTTATATTGAAAGCGATTTCAGTGATTTCGTCAAACCGCTTTAAAAACACTTAATCAATTTTTTATTTGCATGAAAACATGCTCTGATGGTCGTGAGCGTGAACTGCTATTAACAAAAATCGTAAACCTAGATATGATTTGTGAAATTAATTTAGAGGTAAATGCTCGAGATCCTTGAAATCGATGCGGTGCGATTTCATTTAAAAAAATATGTGTTGACAGAAAAGCATGACAATTATTTCACAACAAGTGTCCAAATATAAAGCTACTCGATTAAAATTCAAATATGTACAACAAAAAAGCTTCCTTTTGTAAGACAATTTGGCACGTACTACATGTCTCAAGAAAAAACTGTTCTTCTTTTCGAGAGTTTCTCTCCTAACCTCTGATATGCGAAAGAATTGTAGATTTAATAAAAAAAACTCAAGAAAAGACTCGCATTTTCTTTTTTGAAGTCATATTTGCTTTTATTAAATTTTTACTTTAACAAGAAGTAACAATTTAATAGAAAACTTTTGACAATATTTCCATGACAACCTTGACAATGTACAAGTATTTCCGCAATCGTAGGAGAGGTATATTCATTTTGTCAAAGCATTTGCAACTTCTAGATGAAAGAGTCAGAGACCCTACATTCATTTATTTTTCATCAGCGCCAAGTCCTGAATCGATTTAAGTATGTCCTTCTGGATGGCTGTGTAATGTGTGTTGTAAACATTCTCGTGGCCGCGATATATTCATTTTGTCGAAACGTTTGCAACGTCCAGAAAGAAGTACCAGAGCCCGCGCCCTGCTTGGTTAGCATCAAATTTTAAATCGATTTAAGCATGTCCGTCTGTCCCTCTGTATAATGTGTGTTTTAAACATTCTCTTGGCCGCAAGAACAAAGCTATCGATTTCAAATTTGTGTGAAATATTCGAAGTTCTTGGACGCAGATTGGTATTGAAAATGGGCCAAATCGGTGTAAGGACACGCCCACAGCACCGCGTACACTGAAAACACCTCCGTTTTTCAAAAGGAGTAAAACATTGGTCTTTTGATCATTACTTATAAGCTTGAACAGATAAATGTACCATAACTTGAACGCACATTCTGTGGGTGATGCTGTACTACGGTTACTAATATGGGAAATATTGATCACGCCTACCCAATATTTTGAAGTACGCAAATTTATATTTTTCATTTTTCAAATATTTTATAGGATAACGGTCATGGGTCATTGTCACAACGGAGGCTATTTTTGGTAAGCTGCACATTTTTCAAGAAAAATCCAACAAGGTTGTGACCTATGTTTTCTTTGAATGTTTTACCCTTAACATAACCTCCAAAAAAAAAAAACTCCAAAGAAAAAGTCATATCACCTAAGCGCTTAGTACTAGAACTGTGATGGAAAAGCGTGCTTCATCTTCATGCACACCACATATCCAGAGTATGCGTCTTATTATTTTAAGGCCCTAAAAAATTGGGAAGCATTTCATGAAAAAACATTTGAAAGCTCATTGCAAGACGCTTCGTAACTGATTACCAAATTCATGTGGTTTTTCATGTATTCAAATGTATAGTAAGTGCATTGCGCAAATCGGTTTAACTTACCCTTTAAACGGTTCAATTGGCTTAATATTGTTAATGTTATGCAATTAATTATTTGAAATACACTTTGATGTAACTGTTTAGACAGGTAGCTCCCCCACTTAAGTCTCAAAATATATTCCGTATACTACAATTACTGAATTAACCATCCGTTAAACTCTTAACAACATGCCAACAAGTCAACTCAACCGAAGAAAAGTTTTACTTACTGCTCTTTTTTGTTTTCTTCCTCTTTTGCTTGTTCTTTTCGCTCCATAACAGAATTTATACCAAACAGTCCGGTAATAAGAGTGTATACAGGTTAGTGCCTTATATAACACTTGTGCATTTAGTTAAACTAAGTATTCTGGTATTTTTGTTTAAGTTCCTCTCAGTAATAATAATGAATTCGATTGTTATGCTTGTTATGCTTGTTGTGCCACTTAACAAATGTTAACAACGTTCACCAAATGTTGTTAGGAAATTATATGATGTTTTCCAAGTTGATTCTGTATTTTTTTTTTCTTTTTTATAATTTTTTTCTATTTAATAATAATAGAAAACACTTGAAAAGGTATTAAACGATAGTTAGCATAGTTATTTCTTTAGTTAGTTCAAGTATTTAAGAAGTGGGGTCAACGATATCTAAATCGGGCTTGTTTAAGGTTATTATTGAATTTATATTAAAAAAAAAGAAAAAAAAAAGTTTGCGTTTAGTACTAAACTAAACTAAACTAAACAAGATGGTTGCATAATTAATTGTGAACTTAATTGATTGATTGATTAGGACTAACGGTAAAAATATGATGCGTAAAATTAATTCTTTAACGTATGCTTATATAAAGTTCGAGTACATAATTATCCTGCATCACTGATTGCTTACAACTACCGCATAATATAGAAAATTTACAACACGATTTTCTCTAATTTATATATGTATTGTACTAAGCTGCTACAAGCTTAAATTATTACAAGTAAGAGAATCTACTGTTGTGTAGTTATTAATAATTAAAATACATTTCTATTTTCGCTCCTTGCAAGTGAATGAACGGAAAGATTAGTAATAAATCGAGTGAAAAGTTTGTTAAGCACTATCATGTCTTGCCCGAACATCCGTTAAGTTTTAAATCTATCTGTTAATATATTTAGGTACACAAGCGTGTTCTTAAAGTAAACCCATTTCAAACGGTACTGCTTGCGGAGATCCTTTGGAAGCCTAAATAACGAAAGCCATGTATTGAATGCGTAAGAGTAGGCGAGTAGATAAATAGCATATGACTAGTAAATCAGTATTCGCGGTTTGAAATCCGAGTTTGGTAGAGTGCGCTTTGATCGTAGCTATAGTGAGTGTGCGGTCGGTAAAGGCATAATACTTATCGTTTGTACACACAGACCCGCTGAGCTCGGGCCTCTTACCCATGTCATTCCTTGTGTTCACTTCTTCTTCCTTCTTGTCGTCACCGTGTTACTTAAACAGGTACCATGCCCTGAGTGATTGGTCACTTAATAAAAAAAGAAAAAAAACGAATTTTTCGAACTTTTTTGACTAATGAAAAGTTGAACATTTTAAGGAAAATACAAAAAATAGTGCATTCTAATCATTACCCATCATTAATCACTACGAGAGAATATGAATTCCACGGAAAGCCAACTGGTGTTTCGCAACAGTGCATCATGGATTTACTGTTTGGATGTCGCGATAAGAACGAATGTCCTGGTCGAAGAATGTCAATTAGAAAACGTAGTGTCTGTTGATAACAACGGGGAAGGTAGCGCATGCTGTTGCTAACTTTTTCTAGGCGAGTTTTGCCTTACACTGTGAATTCAGGATATCAGGACTTTTGGTATATTGCGCTCATTTTTCCTTTCAAGTGCTTCGGTTGTTGTGAGTAACATTCCCTAGTAATAATTTCACAACACATAACACACCACATTCAGTTGGCTGTGCTAAATGAATCCGTCGTTGATATTCACTTTGATTACCGTAACGCATTCATTCTTCATCACCCGTAACTATCTTTTGAATTAAAAACGAAAGTTTCGCGCATTTGTCTTTCAAATTCTTCGTTATTCGAAAACTTATGTTCCAGTGGCTATGGCTATGGACTGGAATTCCAAATGATTGTTATCAAGAATATAAAAATAAAAACACAATCTCCGCATGTGCCTTCAGAACCATATGTGTTTGACACCCCAAAGATTTATTTGCCCACTTAACACATACGTCGGTCCGCCTCTCCTTTCAAGTGATTACTACCGAGAGCACAAGCTCAGACATGTGGATTCCTGCACGTGCCTTCTCCGTGAAATATCCAAATTTTAGTTGCCCACTATGTCAGTCTGCCGCTCCGTTTATTTAAACCACGATTACCGCAAGAACCGTGTGTTTGTTTACAATAACGATTACACATCCCATCGCATCACCTGACAGCTTATTAAGAGAGGGGTTAGTTGTTATGTGCAACAATAAAATAACATGAATAAACATGTTCATTCATAATTAGATTAGTAGATTAGTAAGGATAAATGTTAAAGAAGAAAAGATAAATAATATAAAGAAAAAGGGTAAACGTAGTAAAAGAAAAATTAGAATAAGCGGAAATTAATTAATTAAAATAAAATAAATTGAAAACAAAAATAAAAGAATAACCCAAAGGCAAAAAAATAAAAAACTATATTTATTTTACAAGAAGAAAAAAATAATCGTAATAATAAATAAAATGAAAATAACAGAACAGCCATCGCTATGATAGCAAGAAGAAAATATATTTCACAATCTCTCTCCTATAACGTAGAGAAGCGACAATGACCTTAGTCTCAAAATTTTTGTTCTCGCTTTCACAAATTTAAAGTTCAATAATCGGATAAATTCCTCTTTAAGCCGGTTCGGAATTTTGAGACAACATAAATAAGTAAGAAAATTATATTCGGTTATGACCGAATCTCTTATACCCATCACCCTTATCTCAAAAAGGACAAAAAAAGTAAGAGAATATGGAGTGGGTGAGGCTGATTTTTTTTATTTTCAAAATTAAATTTTTTGTCGCATAAGCGCGTGGGCGTTGCAGGCGTATCTTCTGAAAAGTTTACGTCACTTCCAAACTCTTTTGCACATTTGTAGGGGATATTTACATTTTTGGGAAAACATTCACAGCAGATACTAGACATTTTGGAAGACGGACAGATGGACAGACGAATAAACGGACATACTTAAATCGATTCAATATTTGATCCTGATCAAGAATACGGACTCTTTATGGGATTTTTGAAGCTTCCTTCTGGGCGTTGCAAATGTCTTGACAATGCTCCGCGTCCTTCGGTGATGGGCATAATAAGATGTAGCATGTAAATACTGCTTGTGATGTGTAAGTGACACCAAATTGTACATTAATATGATTTCGAATATTTACGATATGTATATGTATATGTAGATATCCGGTATATTGTCCACACGGTGCAGGCAACGAATAGATTTTCGGTCTATTTCGCAACAAAAAGTCGCGTGCAGTCTTTTCGTGATTAATGAAAAATTTGGACGAAGCCTTTTTGCTCTATTTTATTCCTCCCAGTTAGAAGAATTCAAAAAAATGATGCCCTTCCTGCTAACGCAAAAATTATTGCCATAATATGTACTTTACGTGGGTTTCAAAAAAGAAAAAAATTAACTAAACTTAAATTGAATTAAAATTCAAGTTTACCATCACAGTGTATGCGATTAATGGGCAATAAAACGAAGTGGCTCTTATCATACAATGTATGGAAACGGTTGTGTATCTCTAGGATGATAACTAAATAGTCTGTGGAATTATAAAGAATTCAAATATTAACTCTCTTCACCCATTGTCCTCTGGCCTATCAATCTCATTTATTCATGACGAACTTGCCTATCTTTATAGAAATCGAATAAACCTGCCTTTGTTTCCACAATCACTGGTTGTGCACTTTTTTCGTAAAGTGGAAATCTTGACTTGAGTTGATGCATGTCACGCACATTGCCATTACACAGCTGCTAACAGTAGAATAAAAATACATTAAGCAGATGCTGCTTAGTACAATGAATATGAAATGAACAAATGAAAGAAAATGTTCATCAATTTTAACTTTTTAAGGTAAAAGTGATGGGCGCAAATGATTCGTTCACAGCCAAATAGAACTTCCATGCTTGTTTAAAGTACTTTTACTTTTTTGCCATTCTTTTTTATACTTTATTTACTTCATTTTCTTTTTGTTTTTTTTTTTTTTTTGGTATTTGAGTTGCAACATGCTCGCTTCAATCGCCTTCATTTGTCACAAAAAGTATAACATATATCTACGACAGTTCGTTACAGCTGCTTGAAAGTATCGACTATGATCAATAACAATACAAAATACTTAAACGAAATTCAGTCAGCAGTAAATTATCTGCCAAGAAAGTCTTTACATCGTTGCAGTAGAATGCAGACAGCAAACCATATGTTAACAGCTACCGCCATGGATGTACAATACACATGCATTTAGCATTATATTAAATCCGGTTTTTCTTTTTTTCCATTTGCTTATTATTATATTTTTTATATCATTTCACAACTGTGCTTACACAAAAGTGAAAGGATTACATTGTGTCCATTGAATGATTTGTGAAATAAAAATCTTACTCTAATATTTAGTGCAAAAATTTAAGAATTATAATCCTAAGCAATTTTAAAAATTATAACTCGCAAGTCGTGAAACAATGAACATCATAAACTACCTTCTTCGTGAGAATATCAATAATCCTTGCACTTGCTGATGCTTTTCGGTTCAGGAGCATATCAGGGACATGAGTAAACGAAAATCGACTTTTGCTTTCATAGCAACGAATTGGCAAACTATAGTTTCAGGAATTTCGTTTAACTGAGTTCGTTTTCAAATTCAAGTTCAATTTCATCGTAAAAAACTGTAAACGTCGTATTCGACAATACTTCTTGACCTTGTGTATTTGATTTGATTTCATCTGCATATACATATACAAGTTTGTGTATATAAAACGTCTTACACAGAAACCCTAACGAACTGCTTTTATGCGAAGGAAAACGAACATAAAATAAAATTATGTTAAGATATATTCTCAAAGCTTAATATGTGGAAATAATTTGCCTGTAATGGATCGTTAAACAAAGCGTGAACAATGCTATGAAACAGATGTCTTTAATAGTGCAACAAAAAAAATAAAAAAAATCCCATGCGATAGAAGAACATTTTCACTGCATATTGCATTGAATTTTAAATTCAAACGTTTATTATTTTCTGTTTAATCTTCATCGAGATTTCTTAAATTTTTTTCTTACACCATTCAAATACTTTACCATTTACTTTCAATAATGAGTGCATAAATTTTATTAACTGTAAAAATATTTGTTTTTATTGCTGTCAAATTAAATCACATAACCCCAGATGTAAAGGCTAATGCATGTGTAAACACTTATGAATGAATGACCGCCAATATCCAATGACTTACCAACAAGTAAAAGCAATAAATTCTATTTCAGGTTAATTTAGACAATAAATGCTTAGCATAGTTTGGTTTAAACGTCCAAACGAGCGAATAATGGGAAACCGGTGAGCACGAGAGATGAAGAAAGCGACGACCATATTAGCATTTTAGGCATAAACACTTTTCGATGATTTTCACAATTAGGTGTCAAGAAAACTTCCTGGCTTTACTGGCTATGCTGTAATTTGGAAGCCGAAGAAATTTCATTTATAGAATTTAATTTGAAATATATTTTCACTCTTTGCCTGCAGCATTTTTCGAGTTGAGTGAATTATCAGTTTGTTGAGATTGCCTTCATATTTTTCCAAAACTTTTTTTTCACTCTATCTTTAAAGGATTCGACCTGCAATTGTTAGGTGCAACATACATATAGCGCAATCGAATCAAAGCGTATTGTAAGTGCGTTACGTGCAGAAGTACATTTTTTTAACATTGCATTTCATTTCTAAGTCCAGAGGTCTGTTTAACTGAAGCGTTAAGTTTTTGCACTCCGTCCGCACTAACTGTGTATACCAATAATCCGCTTTCTGCGAACTCCACTCCTCGTATATGTATTTCTCTAGCAAAGCTGTCGTTTAACGTTCGATATTGGGAGACATTACCATTATAATGGATTTTGAAAGCCTCTGATGGCAACTTGTGTAGTTTTAGGAGAAAATTGACATCATCCTTAAACACGTTCTGTCTCCCTTTTTCTCTTAATGCTGACAATTAATGATTGCTGTTGCAATTGCTAGAGTAGGGCGATTACTTCAGGAGTTTTTAAGTTCAACCTTACTTGTCTTATAATCTTTTCTTGCACATGTTTTCATAACAATTTTAGCTGTATTGTATACATACGGCTTTTTATGTGAAAGTAGAGAAATAATTAGAAAGTGAGGTTAAAGACATTAGTTCACATTAAGCGCATCTTAGCTTAGCTAAACTATCGCAAACCGAAATTATCCCAGCTCTTAAGGATGGCAGTTTTGTGCGATTATCTCAAATGTCATGAAATGCAAGCCTTTACTGACTCAGGTGGGTGGGCTCAGGTTCTTAGACAGCTCACAGACCTTTGGAGAGATCATTTCAGGCGCTCGCCAATTTCTGAAGAAGATTTCCACACATCTGCAGCGTCCTATGTTGCTACCAATCGCCTGGTCGTGAATTAAGTTGAAAGAGTTTCATAATTCAAAGTCCGTTGTTTGCGCATAATTAGTAAGTGATCAAATAAATTACCCGAAATTTATTAGGTATTTCACTGCTCCTTGATTACGTTCCTAAACAGCGGTAGGTTTGTTTAAGTTAGTCTGGGTTTGCTCTATACATGTTGTGCTTTTTCATTGATTCAACAGTTGCTTGTTTGTTTTTAATGTTTCTCTCATAGTATTATGTTCTTATTAATTAATTTTGTTTACGAACGTTATATCTCCATAGCTACGTTTGCATTCTAGCTCGCCATACTACTGCAAAAGAAGAAGAATTTCAATAAAAGGATCGGAATTATTTTACACAAAGTCAGGTTATATCTGCTAAATAGTAATAATTCAGCTTATATCTAAGCCAAAGCTAACTTTCTATTACCTTAACCTGACATACAGGAGGACAATATGAACCCAAATGAGGCCTTTGCCCTTTAAAATATTTACATAACACACAATGTCTTAAAATTAGTGAAAAAGTAATTTCACGTAGCAGATTTTAGGTATTTACATATTGCTTTGCTTGCAACATCATTGTTTGTCTTTGAAATGTTTTTCGTTTGTACGATTCACTTGTATTTCCAATTTAATCTGCTTAATTCAAACGAAAAAACAAGAAAAGAAAAGAAATTCACACCATTTCTTTCCCTCATAAAATATGTTAATGAGTAGAACATACACTACTGTGCGCTATAACTATGAAACGAACCTCAACATAGAATACTTACACGGGTTTTAACATATACATTCATACGCCCACACACACACACACATACTGACAAATATTAATCGAAGCAATAAATTGATAATAAAACTGTAGCCATAGAGCAATGGAAAGGAAAAACAAGGCAATCACTTTGAAATGCAATTTCAGTTTTGCTGAAAACAATTCAAACATAGATCTAAGCCAGCAACAACAGTAGAACATAACAACAAAAAATCCAAACAAAACTTAACCGCTTGTGCATATTTAAGCAAACACAATATTCAGGCATCCGAACATGCACAAAAACTTCATGGTTATGTATTCAATGGATTTTTATTTTCATGTTTTTTGTTTTTGGTTTTTTTTTCTTCTTTTTTTGTGAAAATTCTTCCTTTAAAACTACTGCCATTCTATCGATAGTAGAAATTTAATGAAGTGTTCATAGCGTATGTGAATCCTTCTATATATATATATATATATATATATATATGGTAGTGAATTTTCATTAGTTTTTGCTTGTATCCGTTATTATCGTTTTTTGTTTGTTGCTTGTTACCGTTACCGTTACCGTTGTCGTGATTGTTAAAGTACTGCCAGCAAAGCAATTGCAATTAACATGTCAGATTAGTAGGTTAGATTAGGATGACATTAAATAATTGAGTAAATATCCGAACAAAACAAATACTCGCTTGAACCGCCCAAGTTATCTTGATTGCAAAAAGCATTTAAAATTTTGCACAAAAATGAAAGACAAAAAGTAAAAAAAAAACATATCTCTCGTCCAAAGTAAAACTCATATAAAAATTCTCTTTACTAAAAAATAATTTTGTTTTTTGTTTCATACTAAAAAAACAAAAAAAGAAAAGGATATCTAACTACGGTACTGATTGCAAGTTCAGCCATATCTCTATGTTTACCTTTCGCTCGGTTCGAATTACAACTAAACGCCCAGTCCATTTACTAACGTAGCAAAGAAGGTGAAGAAGAAGAAGAAACAGAATTCAATCACTTATAGAAACAATCGCCACAACAAAGTAATCAACTAATCTTCTTTAGCTGTTTGAAACCAGAAGCTTCCAGCATAAACCGTGTGGTGCTTTTCTCTTTTAAATATGTTTGGAAAAATGTTAACGTATTATACCGTAACTAAGCAGTGATATAAAATCACTTAATCATATTAAACTAAAAATGGAAAAATATTCTTATCTCCTTCTTACATGACATTAATGATTATAGCAAAAAGGTGATACTAGACACGAGCTGTTTACATGCAGTAAAATGCAAAACAAATCTACGTAAATAAAGTCTAGGTATAAGAAATATATATATATATAAATTCAAAAGCAGCCAAGCCATAAGGACAGGGTGAAACTACATAATATTTCAAATAATATTTATAACACACCACTCAATAAATCTCCGGTCTAACACATATATGGTATCTACTATTGGCAGATCCGCATGGCCCATATGGCTTCCAGATAGTACCAACGTTCTAAAGATACTTGTCAACTTTTCACGACATTCCAATAATTAGTCTACAGGTTATAGCTGTTCGTCGTCTTTTTTGTTTAGTGATAATCTAATAACTAAAAAAAAGTGAACGAAAAAAAATCCAACGAAAAGGATAAAATCGTGTGAAAAAAAAATATGATTTACGAAACTCGCTTGCAAGGACGTAAGATTTCTGAAATATATTTTCAATTTTATGTTTACACCTTTCGCTACTTGAGGTTTGTTAATGTGGACGTACAGCAACACAAGAGAATAACTTAAGATAATTCTCTTTAATTATTTTCTGAATCGATTTAAGTCCGCCAGATGTTTATCAATTTATTTTCCGTTCAACCTACAAGTTACAATTTTCGAAAGATTTTTGTGACATCGGATGGAATGTTATACGAAGAGCTTTCCTTTTTGTTTACGATCCACTGCTAATTTATTAGTTATATCTCCTGTGAGAGACAAATTAGTTGATATATATGCCCACTCTCCGTTAGATCTTCATTAAGTCTTCATGACATCCTAAGCACTGACACAATTTGATACACTTTCACTATCTAACTCAGGATCTTTTACCTGAAGGCATGTTATTAAGTATATATTTCAATGTGTATGTATTTAGTTTTCGTTTTAAAATTTAGTTTAACGAGCACTTTGTACGAAACTTTGTTCGAATCTAGTGGAGCTTATCTATAATAAGCACAATGATTTCAATCTGTAATTTATCTTTTGATTCTTCCTTGCAGCTTATTTCCTACATTTTGTAATTAATTTTTATACTGCGTTGTAAGATTAGACCAAATGTACGTAAGAAGTATGCAGCATTTGAATGGATGTATGCGACTCTACACAGCGGGTAGCAAAAGTAGATCAAATTTTGGATGGATGCAACCAACGTTGAGAAGCACTTGAGATGGACCCTTCAGACTCATTCTCTCAATTCATTTTGGCAAGTCTGTCCAACTAACTGTTTGTTTTTGTCTCTCCGTCCATTTGCCCCTTCAGCTGTCCGTCTGATGCCTTTTTTGCATTCTTCATCGTCATCAACGTATAGTTCACGATTTTCGAGTTTTTACGAAGTAAATGATCAGATATGGCGCATAGAACAGTTTCAGTCCAGGGGCAAACATTACTGAAAATTGTTAGGGTTGGACTGGTTTTTACGACAATTTCCCATACAAAGTTCTATTTTGGAAAAGCGTTATATATATGTAATGTACGGTAAAAATTGGTCAAAAATAGCATTTTGGCATAAGATATAAATGCGGTTGAATCGCTGGCGACCAATTTTTTGAACTCACCCCCATCCAAAATTTCTTTCAAAAAATAGGTTTTCACAAAAAACCGAGTTATAATTTTTACTAATTTATGATTGTGATAATTGCTTCATAGCAATTTAATATATAAATTTACTGCACCCTTTTCTTGCATCACGTGGATCTATTTTTCGCAATTTTTGCAGTATATCAGGTCTTTTAAAATGTATGCTTTTATATCGGAAGAAAGTATAATTCTTGGTATTTGACAGGATATTTAATGGTCAGCTTATACATACACGTATATGCATACATATATATAGATATACATGTATGTAACGACCATAATGTTTTAACTTGTTTTGTCGTGTGTTTCTTTTTTTAGTATCGCTTTTGTGTGAAAGCAAATTCTCTTCCCCTTCTTGGATTTTTTGGTTTGCAAGCAATAGTTATTCTTATTGTTTTTCTTGCCTCACTGAACTACTGGTATTTTCTTTCTAAAAAAACATCGACTCGCATTGTGTGTTCGCTTACTTCAATCATGTGACAATAATGCGACAAATTCTCCTTGAAAACGTATATCTTAGAAACTTAGAAACTTTTCCAAGTAAATTCGATAAATCAAACACAAAATATTTACTACAAATTATTTACGCTACCAATGATACACAAAAGAAACTCCTTTATGACATTGTGTTCATAATAGACAAAGCACAAGAAGTAAAGTTTCTACATGATAAGAAAAAATATGTGAAACCAAGTTGTTTCTTCTACGCAAAGTTCTGAGATCGTAATCGCGATTGCAGCCCACGGGTGACAGACTTACAAATACTGATTGATATGAATGCCTCGGTCCAATCCTCTATTCACACTAATTAAAACAAAAATGTCAAAAGATTTTTAGATATAAAATGACGTGAATTACAAACATGGTACAAAAAAAGGGTCAGTGAACTATTGGACTGGGGTTGGAACTGCTGCACTTGTCTTGGCCAATTGTATGCTCAGCGGTTGACTGCAGATGATTTCAAAATTATTCAATAATTTTAAAAAATTGCCATTAAGGAGTAGGAAGAACCATATACATACATACATCGACGACGCTGGCAAATTATTAATTAAATTTTGTTTTTTTGCTTCCATTCCATTTTTATTCTTACGTGCAATCACAATAACCAAAAGGTTATTAAATGAAACTAATTTTTTATATTTTTTTTTCCTAAATGCAATTTATTTATTATTTTCTCTTTTTTTTGTTTTGCTCCGTTTTGCACATATAAATACACCTGTGGTTTACGTTGTTATAAAGTAATTAATATTTCTTTCTTTCCGTGCAGTTTCGCAGCTTCTGCATTCATTTATTTCCAAATAATTTACATTTCTCATGTCAACCTCCTTTTCATATTGCACTCGCACAAAATTATGTACAAATTTCAACGATATACACGAAAAAATAATTCAAACATAACGAGAAATTTTACAGCTAAAGCGTACAAAACGGTAAAACTTAAATTTAAATTTTAAATTTTATATTTAAGGAAACATTTTAGGAACGTTGACTTAGGACTAATGTCTTAACTAAGGACCAAAACTACCATCTTGTGGAAGCTTAGTCATGCCCATGGAAAATTGCTTTTAATCCTTACAAATTGAAACAGTCGTGAGGGGTCTCTCAGTTTATTATACAAAGTTCAACTCGAAGAAAATTGATTAGACTTAGCACATCGCTGGGCAACGTATGTTATAACTAGCGTTAATCTTGGTCGTGATATTCTACATCAATTGTGGTACAAGATTCTGTTAAGTTTGTCCTATGTCTGTCCGTCTGATTTCTGCTCACGCATTTTATCTTCTGAAACTGCTTGATATTTTAACAAAATTTGCTGGACCGACTGATTCAAAGAATATGCAAAGTCCAATCCTGTTAAAATTGAATTGGATGAGGCCATTTTAACTATGATTCTATATAACACATTACCTTGAAACGGTGTGTTATATAACAAGTTTGTCGCTCCTAAACTTGGTAAGAATATTACTTCAATATATTGAATGAATGCGAAAATTTCGATTGACTCGATATACCTTTTGGCGCACTTTCCATATTTACAAGATCTAATTATCAGTACATTAGATCTGGCTAGAACACGATAATTCGTCCAGTTTTATATGACTAACTTAGGTTATGCGAATACATGAACCGTCTTCCATCCAATGCGCTTAACTCGTTATATTAGCAACAAACTTTATTTAATAACTAGACACTAACTTAAAGCACTGCTAGGAGTATTGCGCACAGCATCACAACGTGGTTTTCTTACGTGTTTTGCAGAAGGTGACAACAAAGTTAACATAGGAGCGTTTTCTTGTAGTTATTCCTTTAGAATACCAAAAGTGATACCAAGTCGAAACAATTCTAGCAAGAATATATATCGGTTTCTTTTATGACTAGTGACCGATCACAAGGCCGGAGTGCGCCTTCACATGTCAACAATTTTTATAGCTCTTAAATGTGATTTCTTCCGTCTCATTCTCTTGCCGTTTACAAAAACCTCTTTTACTGTCTCTTACAAACACTTGTGTAATTTTTTTGTGTTATGCGAATCCGTGTCATATGAACGCATGTGATAGTGAGATCTAGTGCATGTTATAATGAAAATTGATTCAGAATATTGATTGAGCCTTTCTGGCTTTAAGGCTTTAAAGGGCGTTCATAAAAGTATGGCAAATAGATTTAATTTTTTTCTGCGTTTAAGAACTAAGTAGTTAGTGATAGCTAATGGTCGATTTCACTCGACTGTATTTAAGTATTTTTTTGTTTTGTTTACATCTTAATTAAATGATTTGAATTTATACGTTTTAATTTAATTATCATGTAATACATAGAATGGAATTCTAAATGCACACATTTCGTGTATGACTTCATGTATGTGTGTACAAGTGCTTTACAATGTGTTTACATTATATTATATTATACATTTATAACGTTTACGTATACATATGTTTATGTAATGATTATATATTACAATATGTTAAACAGTTTCCTATAAATCAATGAACGAATTTACAAAATAAACTTAAAACAGCGATCGAGTTACATATTTAACAAAAATATGCATTTATACTGGAAAACTAACGTTAATTATAAATTAAAGTTAAATCAATGACCGACCGCAATATTTATATATTTTTGTGGCTATTATCTGTGGCACGAATAATATTTGCAAACTGTACAAATTCACATTAGATATCCGATAAAGAGTAAAAAAGCACTCACTTCAAGAGAATGGAAAAAAGGATTGTATTCAAAATATTGACCATCGCTTTGCTATACATTTTTCCCATTTTTATTTCATAGCAGACATTTTGCGCCGAAAACTTATCTGGTCTTTTCAAGTTATCGCTAAAAGCACCTAATTTTTGGGTTACGTTGTAAGAATAGAAACGCAATCAGGCACTAAGATGACGAGTAAAACTGGCATCAATTGGAAGGAGGAATATCTAGTGAATGCAGCAAGAGTGGGAGCACATTTCAGATCAGTGATACTAATGTTTCTTAACCAAGTGTTAAAAGCCGAGCGTCGTCAAGACGTGCCTCGTATATCGCAGCGGTGTTTTGTTTTGTAATCAGCGGTAAATTTCATTATTTCTTTCCGCGTTATCCAGTTTGGTCAGAGTAAGTCATACCAAACTACAGCAAAGTGGCCCTCTATTAATAATTCCATTAATTCGGACTATGACATTTCCGACATTTTACCGCTTCTGTTTATCATTACCACGCCACCATTGAGAGGAGCTTTCTCTCAAATTCAGCAGGAAAAATAATCTTTCCCGCATTTGACGACATTGCGTAGAGCTCACCTCGCAACATGACTCTCAAACACTACATCAATTATACTACAGCGGAAGCACCTCCGCAACCGTGCGATGTGTAAAGATTTTAGAGAAGACATAATTTTACTTAGCAACCTACAGTAGAGGTTACGTCACAGCGAATACTTATTCAACGTCTCAATAGTATGCAATATCAACACACCCTTCCGAAAGTTTCTCTATATAGCATTTTTTTTCCTAAAAATTATATCCGTTTAAATTTAACCCAATACACATTAGTGTTAGTCGATAATGGAAGGTACAGCTGTTACGTCAGATATATAGTCGATCGAATTAAATTATAACAATTGGGGAAATTGTATCCAGTTGTGTCCCAATTTTATCATATTTTTCCCCAAGATAAAGGGGAAAAATAAAATCTTGAAAACCTATACTGCTCGATGAGCCTGACCGATATTCGTAATTGTTATAAAGGTTCTGTATGATCACTGATACAATATATGTGGGAAATTTTATCGCTACATGTGATGTACGATGCGAAAAAAATCGAAGTTTTTTCTCCCACATACAAAGGAGTACTTACATTGTGGACGTGTCCGTCGAGCCACTTGATAGGTCCATCAGCTTGTAATAACTTCCAATGTGTTTACTAAATTTGGTACCAATATCTTAACTTTTATTATCACGAGAATTTTTCCACACAATTCCGCAGAGACTGACAGACGAAGGGACCGAGAAAGTGAGCTAACTTGGACTTTGGTGTTTGTATGATCTTTGGTTCATTCTTGTCCTTCAATGAAAGTAAAAGATTAAAATAGTGGATGTTTTTTACGCCACTGCATCTTATCCTATTTTAATCTGGAAAATCATGCGTGTGAGGCTATGGGAGTGATTAAGTTGGTTTGGAATGAAAATGCAGTAAACTTCGGCACAGTTGGACAGTGGTACGTAGTACGTCCGCCTTCAGCAAGACATCTTTAAGTTAAGCTGAGATCTTCTCTTGATTACGGGTTTATTACCCGGACATGTCACCTGATTACCGCTGGCTCGTGTCGACTTAGTCATATCTAGCCGATCAGCAGATCATAAAAATTAAAAATGTGCGAAAGAAGTTCAATGAATATTCCGTCCGCGAGGGCGAACTATCCAATGAGAGACAAAAGACCGTATTTAGTGAAGATGCATATTTGTATTGTTACAGTAAACATAAAGTGCTTCCTAAACACATGAATTGTCTAAACAAATAAAATTTAAATGTTATCTAAAAATACAGGGAATTCATTCGCGCGTCTAATTCAGACATTGTAGAGTCTCTGCAGCTATTTCCTGGATGTTGCAACCGTTTTCGCAAAGTGAAGATGTCCCCATGCGTCCGTGATGGATACGCCTTCTTCTATCTTGAACCATTGCGTCTGCTAATATTTAGAAAACTTCAACCCACCTAAACTGATCAGGACTTATGTGCACATCTGATAACTCCCCACAGCCCACGTATTACGACTTTGAAAAATCTGGTTCTCTCTCTTTCCTCTCTCTCTCTCTCTCTCTTCCGCCACGTCTTCCCCTATAGTAGACACGGTGATTTTTGGGATTAGAACAATTAACCTGCATATTAAAATTTGATACCTTAGGCCAGCATAGTTGGCTTAGAAAACAATAAATTAATTGATAAACGATTTGATTTTTATACCGAAAATCATGACAATGACACGAAAAGTGGTGTCAATGTCAAAACATTTATACCCACACATATGCATTGAAACCTCACGGCACAACGCACGTAATAAACACAACAATGAATGCAAGTAAACGGGGAGCAACACACATTTTTAATCACATTACTGCACAAGACGATAAAATACCTCGCGTAAGGTATTGTGTGAATATTGCGAATATTTTTCTCGCTGAAAACAACTAAAAACCCATCAGCCGTTATGCAGGTATTGTTGTTCTTTCTGTTGTTGATGGTGAAATTCTAAAACGAATAATTCGGTTGTAAACTTCAGGTGCAAACTGCAACCCTCATAATTATCATGTTACCGCACGGGTCAATGGAGATGTGACAAAAGGTGTACAAAGAGAAAGAGCGAGAGAGAGGGTAAACGAAAGAGCTCTTGGATTGTTATGGATTGTTTAGAAAAATTTAAAAATAGTTTATCGAATTCCTTGCACTGGGGGAGGAAAACGCCATTAAAAACAAGCAAATGGCTATTGTTGGTAGCAATAATGATGGTTTACAAGCTGACGCAAAGGCACTGCACTCGAACTTGCAGATATTATGTATAACACAAACAGCACTTGTGTTATTAATCAGACTGTTTGGGATGTAATCGACACTTTTCCTTAGCCTAACTTAACCATCACTTCAATCTCGTTGCCACTAGTTGGACCTCGATGCTATCAATTGCTTTACAACAACATTGTACTTAGAGCTGTTAACGCTGTTGCTTTCGTGGTTTTCACTATTAACGCCAAAGCTAAAGGAATATGTGTTTGGCATGAACATTACCAGCACATGTTCGCCGCTTCATATTTGCTTCATAAATTTCATTGTAATGTTGCCGTTGCAAACGACGACTATGCAAATGATGTTATGGCGCAAAAGTACTTAAATCATCTGCAATTATATGAAACTAAACAAAGAAGAGAAATTAGAAATCAAAAAGTTGCATTAAAGGCATTCTTGCTGCTGATTGTTTGCTTAAATATAATGAAATTTTATTAAATGCACAAGTAATGGAAAATCAATTTCTAGTAAAATTTTTATTAAAGAAAATTGCTTCTGCCGACCTTAACTTACATTAGTTGTTATATTCGTGAAGTGTTTCCATTTATCTTACATTTTCTTTTCGTTTGAAGAGTAAAATTTCTAGTTTGCACACTGCACACCTGGCGTTACGGGGTGTGTACGTTTCTGTCAACGTGTGCAACACCCACAACATTTTGCCATAAATCGATCTTCTATTTTATACCAATCGATTTAAAAACATTTCATAGATTTAAGACTGTCCATCCTTCTGCCCGTTTATGTACTATAGTATTGTATTGAACCTGCAGGGATCAATTGTCAAAACATTTCGCAGATTGACATGTTTTTTTCTTAATATGACTAATCACACGGGGGTGGTTAGGGGAGATAGAGGAGAGTTGCGTGTTTGAATTGACAAATTGGTTTTATACCCTTACCGACTGTGTATTCACTATAGTTACAACTAGGCATACTCTACCTTATTGAGATTTGAACTCGTAAACCCTGATTTGCTAATTGCGACTCTTCTCCTACAAATGAACGCTATTTGAAAATGATTGGATCGAAGAATTTCTACGGCCATTCTCCAAAGCACGCGACGCATTGAGAACGCATTATATAAAAAGAGTTTGCCTTTCTCTATCTTTCTTGCAAAAGTGGTACCAATGTGGAAAATGTGGTGGCATAAGACCATGTTCGAAAGCAAACACCAACGCTAAAAAGACAAAATTTTAAAATTTTTGTAAAACAAATTTGTGCTTGATACGTAAGGACGATGTGCTGTATGTATTTGGTTCACATTTCCTCGATTTTTTTGTCCTGATACCATACAAAGCAAAAGTAATACTTTTTATGGGAAAGTAAGTATAATTTCTATTTATGAAGAGAATGAGAGATGAGAACTTCTTCGACAAAAAATTAATTCCGCGTAACTTGAACCACATCGTCCTAGAAATTAGGCCATCTCTAGTTGGCCGTACTCTACCGTTTAGAGCGTTTCTTTTTTGTTCTTACATTTGTACGAAAGGCATTGTAATAGATTCTCTCATCATTTCTCTCTACTGATGGAGTATCTGTTAAGTCCCCTCTGAGTGCTAATGCACTTCTTTCTATGTGTATCTAATTTACAATTCTGTCCAGTTTTTCAAGTAAAACAATTTAAAAAAAAAACTATAAAAAAGAGTAAAAAAAAAAATGCTCCAAATAGTTTCACTCTTCTCAGGATTTTTATCATACTTTTAAGCTCTAATTCAAGTCTAATTGAGGCAAATTTAATTTCTTGTACAAATTGTATGCATATGCTTTGCAGATGACTCCTTTCAGACATGTTCGCATGTTCGAAGTCTCAAACTGACTGTTAATTATCTTATGCTGTGGGCAATAATAACCGGTATTGTGTATGGATAGGTGGTAAGGCGTCTTCTGTCCTTCTCTTCATGTTCTCAACTACTACTACTAATTAAGGAATTACGTGTTACTCCCACAGACGACTACACATGTACGATAAACCATACTCTGTAGATACCTGGCTATGATAAATAAGTAGGAAGCTGACATTGAGACGAATTTTGAATGCTTATCAACTTTTATGCAGAGCATATGCACGTTATGTACAAAAATTCCAAAACTTTTTGTTTATTATGAACTTACAACCAGCAGAGATTAGAATCATTTCACAAGGAAGGGTTTCAGACCGAGATTTACTAGATAAGATATAAGTTATGAATCTAAAACGATGATAAAATTTTGGGAAATTTTCTTTCTTAATCGCTGTGAGTAGTGATTGTGATGATTCTCAAGCTGCGTAAATGAAATTGATCCCCGAAAATATTCATTTTAACGCTTTTTGCTATTTGAACAGTGGGAGTATGGATAGGCACAAATGCATACGATGGACGGACGAATGGGCGTACGAGCAGATAGATAAGTAAGCAAACGCGTAGAGGAACGGATGAATTTTCCTGCAATGAATTTAGTGATGGAGACACACGCATTCTGATGAATAAACAAAAGAAAACGACGAATGTAGGAAATGTACTATGTGGACCATTATGTGAATACATAGACACATATATACCGTCACGAAGAGCACAAGAACATATAAATAATGGATGCATCGGGAAGCAGACAAATACATTGCCGGCCTAATGAGTAGGCAAAAAGGCAGGACGAACTAATGATTAGAGTGACATGTAAGAAGATGTTAGGAAGGCGAATGGCCAAACAGGCAGACGAAAAGAGCAAAAAAAAAATGATAGACGAACTTATGATAGATGGAAGATGGAAGAGGGCAGCATGAGAATGACCAGCCATGAAGTGTAAATATACGAATAGATATAGACATCGTCTAAGTTAACGCACGTAAATTGATAAGTGGATGTATGGATGATCGGCATATCATCAGAGAGATTGGCTAATAGAAAGCAGAATATTTGAACTTTTAAGACTATCGAGACAAGATCGAACGTATTAACTGAAAAATCAGTAAGCAAACATGAAGACGGACGAATACCAATTGAATAACGAAAAATGGGCTCCTTTACTCATGAGCGGATATAGGAATAAATTAATACTAGAACTGTCTACTAAGTTTTGCACGTGTCTACCGGCACCGTTGTAGTTGACTTTGATGCATATGTTTTGGGAAATCGGTACAAATAAAAATATGAAGATAGGAAGCTGAAGAAAGTTAAAAAACAACTTGGAAACGAAAGTGTCTTAGAATGATTTGGGAATTGATTGGTAATAATGCTAAAGTTTTACCATTAAATGTGGCTCTATCAATGCAGCGATTGAGACCATTTTTGTACTGAACATAAAGGCGAGTGCCGAGTTTTTTTATATCTTCGCGGGACGGAAATTTCTAGACAAAAATATGAAAAAGAGTTAGTTTCTTCTACATTGTATATGTGGACAGATCGCACCCATTTTTCGTTTTCATATTCGCAACCAAGACGAGGAGCGAAGTGACATAGATGTATGTCGTAGGTATCTCAAAAAGTTGGGCAGGTGGAGAAAATCTTATTGGGGGTGTGTAAGTAAAAGCCATCAAAAACTATTAGAACTTTGAATGCTTTATAATCATATTTTTAAACCCAAAACGACAAGAAGGTCATATTGACCTATATGGTAGCTCTAGTGTTAACAAAAGAAAAGAAAAACTCTGAAAGCTATTTGATTACGGAAGGGAAAACGGGCGATTGAACCGGCAGAGATAGTCATAGAATTGAACTGAAAGGCGAAAAGCTGAATATCCAGATGTATGGATCGATGGACAGATGGATTGTGCACTAAGGCATTGGCCTGCAATAAATTATTTCTTAAAAGCAACAACAAACATTTAATATCCTGTCTCACTTTATCCGATGCAATCCAAAACCAGTAATTTACGAAAAATTCGAAATTTCATAAAATAACGAAACACAAAATTTATAAAAACGCTTTTGAAAGTCTTACGTTGAAGGCACTCGAAAATATAAACCAAAGTGGCCTAAATTTCGTCTTTTTCTAGAATTCAACAAATCAACAGCAGACGATTCGTTGTCCATCATTTTCTGGCATACTTACATTATTCCTCATCTATTTAGATGAAAAACAAGCTCACACGTTTTAGTTGACGAAGGGCAAAAATGCCCTTCACCACTATGTCTTGTATATTATTGCAACTTGGAGTTGTGTAAAAGCACTCCTTTTTATTGAAATTCTTCTATGGGGAACGGTCCGAAAAATGTACGTATATGGTCCAAACTTATCTTCAATTATTCGGTTAGACAAACATTTATCATAAAATACTTAAAATTGTATTTTGTTTTAATGCAAGGACTTGTTTTTTTTCGAACATTATTTATATGGAGAGGATTCGACAAAATCGTCATAAATTCATTTTGTATTCTAAAATACTAATTTTCCTTTATTTTCATTGAGAAGTATTGAGAATTGCACGTTTTCCCCATAGCACGAATTTCTAAAACAGCATTCTTGCTTAACCTACCGGATTTCGTGGAGATATCACACAAGATACGACCTTTAGGCTCAAGCCAAAAATACAAGAAGAAGCAGAATAAATCAACAGTGAAAACGATTTTAGATCAATTGTTGTATATTAAACAGAAGTCCATCCGCCTGAGTGGCCGAGTAGGCAAGAGTCTCGACTAGCAATTCAATGGTCGTGGGTTCAAATCTCAAGTGCGGTAGGGTTTTTAATAATAATAATAATAATAATTTTAATATAAAAAAAAAAAATAAAGCCGAAAGCCTTAGATGCTTAGTGCTTTAAGACTTTAGTCTTACAAGTTATTCTCTGGCTAAATTTATATAATAATAATAATAAACAGATGTGCATGTCTTCACGTTCTTCCTCATATCTTGCACACATTACCAAGTAACTTATTATTTCCGGTACCACGATTAATGTTGCGATATAAAACACATTAGCACAAAAATATTTGTTTATGGTTTTATTGAACTGTGTATGTATCGACCACTGACCACCATCACGAATTCCCAATCCCACATAAGTTGATAAATATTTATCAACAGCCTACTAGCTGTTGAAAAATCACTCTTAAATTAAAGCCACTTCTCACTCACACTTTTAACACAGAATTTCGTCAGCAAACAATCAACAACGAAAAAATTGATATGAAATTTTTCCATTATACTTACATACGTGCCGGGCAACATTACTATGTTGTTTAAAAGTGATACGCCAAAGCCAATATTAATGGCATTTGAAAAGCAGCAAAAGCTCCTCCCATACCATTAACAGCGTTATTGCCATAGTGAAAATTGATCGCGTCATTGAAGTCAGTCGTTCTAACTGTAAAGTAAGCAACAAGAAATGCACGTAAATTAAAATTGCTCGAGAAGGAAAAAATACTTAAATGGACCGTGAATTGAATGACACTTAGGAAACGCCACTAAATTGCAACATTTTTAAAGTTTCTTTTATTTTATCCACATTTTCAGTCACCTCTTTACAAACCTTAACATTTCATTGCTTTTGCAACATTTGTACACGCACAAGACGCTATGTGTCCGTGTAAACAATCAATACAAAATACTTGTAGACAATAAATTAATAAATCAATAAATAAAAATAAATCTTTTCGGGCGTTTGCAAGAAAAAGAGAGAGAGAGAGAGAGAGAGAGAGAGAGAGAGAGAGAGAGAGAAAGAAAGAAAGACAGACAGACAGAGAGACAGACAGAGAGAGAAAGAGAATTTCTCTATGACGATATTTATGGTATTTAGTTTCACTGCTATCCAGCTTTAATACGATATTTAAAACTGTGAAGATAGAGAGAAATGGCTCAACGATTGATTTGCTTCAAAAGACAAACAGACACTTCTTCTAGAAAGGAATCCGTATATTGGCAAAAAGATTTTTCTTTTCATATTATACCTAATCGCTACGTGTCCTCTGCGTGTTATACGTTCACGGTCGGAAGGAAGCGAGAAAAAAGAAAGAGATATGGAAGCGTCCGGAGCCCAATCGGTATATGTTATCCTTTTAGTAACTGAGCACTCACTACAACCCTGACCAAAGTAAATTGTACCGTGTTGAGGTTCATATTTCCTATTTGTCTTATAAAATATTTATATTGAATGCTTTAACATTTCATTTTTTTATTAAGATTTATATTTGTATTAACAAATTTTAGAATAAATAATTTTATATTTTTTATTTATTTGGTTATGAATAATATTAAGTCTTGGTAGCCGCGATTCTTACATAGTCAGCTATTCATGCAGACATATTGCCAGGATGATGGGGAAAACGTGTAGCGCATTAATAATGGAAAAAAGCTGTCCATCGTAGCTCTAAGTTCGATGGAGGGGAAGTACATTGCTTTTTAAAAAAGAGATAGTGGTTCAACCAGCCTTATCGAACGACCTTGGATTAAAATATTACATCGAGGGTCCAACTCACATATTGTGTGACGATGAAGTTACCAAATCCGAATATACATAAAAGGGGTAGACTTATAAATATAAGGTTTCATTATGTATGTGAAATTCGTAAACATCACTGACGATGTAGTCGACGTACATTATTAAAGGCAAAACCTGCCATAGCTTGTGATATATTCAAAATAGATTTGAATTAATATTTAAACCGTTTATGTCATAGTTTAGTGCGTGTGGGTGTTGTATATGAAAAACACTTACAATATTAAACATCAGCAAACTATGTGAAATGTTCGTCTCTTGTTAGCAATTTTTTTTTTTTTGGACATTTGTAGTAATCGTTTTTTCCATTCGAACTCAAAACAAACAACTTTGCAATTTTGCTTACAGAAAATATTTTGGAAAGAAGAAAGATTCTGTGGTTTCCTTTTTTCATTGCAAACCAAAACAAAAACCTCAAACACGTATTTGTACATATGCCACCAGTCTCGAAATATGTTTAATTTCTTTTACTTAGTGGAAGTGTTGAAGTTTCAATATCTTAGAAAATAGATTAATGTCATGAAGTCGGTTACGACACTTGGCATAAGCGACTGAATAATTGGCTCATAAAAAAAATTACCTTTAAAATAATGGAATGCTTTTTCCACCCCATTAATAGATGAGCAACATATTATTGCATAGAAATAAAACAGAAACAGATGTTTCATAACTCGCAACACAATCAAAAAGAAAACAGATACAGGATCGGCTTAATGACTTTTAAATAGATATAAAAAAAGTGCAGATAATGTTGCTACATTCACACAAGAGATTTTGGGTTTACATCAGATTAGTGCATTTTTTTCGAAAGTTAAAAAACCATGCGACGGATATCACACTATTCGGTTTAAGCCGATTGCTTTATTGCTGCCGTTAAAATAACATATGCTTTAGGTTTAATTTTCACAAGGAAATTGAATTAGCTGGGGTTTTGTTTTTGCTGCGATTTGAGTTTGTACATACGTACATGTCTTTAATATGATTAAAAAACATTTTAATACTATTAAAAAAATATTTATTTCAAACACAAAAATTTTTCAAAAAAAGAAAAAACAAAACTTAATAAAGTCTGTTTGCATTGTCATGCCAACTCAGTTTATTTATAGACAGAATTCCCTTAAGCGTGTATTGGCTCTAAGGGTAATTTTCAATACAGATTAAGCAGACAGTTAGATAAATTTAAGCATCAGTTAACATCAAATCTATTTGCCAACATTCAGTTATACTTGAAACGTTAGTTCGATTTTGCTTTAGAGAACAACTGAGAAAAACGCTAACATGACTGATAAAATGAAAAAATTGTGGAACTTTGAGACAAATATTATCGGAAATCAAATAATTTAACCATAATCCAGTTAAGAATACCAATTAAAAGAACTCTTTGCCAGTAAACTTTCGGCTAACATGAACGTATTGAAAACGGCGTTAACCGTATTGACTGAAATTGTGTCCAAGAAAATAATCTTCTCCCACATAGATTGAAGAATATAGGGAACATTTTTTTATTGAGTGCCAGTAATCCGTAACCGATATCGATTTTGCTGTGACGCGGTGGCGATGTAAGTAACAAGGTGTTTGCAGAGTTGCACAGTTAAAGATTAACCCGCTGCATGCTTCATGGGATAGGATCATGAACTTGTTGTTTTTTGAATTGGTAACTAGTTAGTATGTTTATGTTAATCAGTCTGACTATAAAAATGGCAAGTTGAAGCTGGCGTCCATAACAACACGCCGTTGCCATAACGACGCACGAATTTTCGATTGAAAGATTTGATTGGTTTGATGTGATTATGGCTTGCTGATGAAATAGAAAACTTTAGGAAAGCATGTGAAAAAAGCAAACGAATGTTGGACGTGCCTACGCTGTCGTAGTCCGTCATTTCGTTTCGTTACTTACCCTTGTTACAAACTCTCTGTTAGTGGGAAGAGCTTGTTGACGACTTACAAATCCCTATCAGTTATATTCAATTTTTTATTTTTTTTTTCAAATGATAAGATCTTGCATTTTCTTCCCATATATCAATGCTAACAATCCTCCTGATTACGTTGCTTTCAGACCTTTCTCCTATTCCACGTTTACATAAATACGTTTTTCGTAAAGAATTTAAAAAAGCATTGAATAAAAAAACTAAGAGAACGTTTAGCAAACCACACCGAAGTATAAATAATAAGTTGTGCGGGAGGAAATGGCGATAAATCTTACTTTGCAAGCATCATCCGTTTGTGTAGCTAAAATTCCAACTATGAGTTTACATTTATATTGTATTGACGCGTTAGTGGTAAATTGTATAAAATATTCTTCGCACATAACTTGAAAGTATTGAGCACGCAGTGATAATTGCAAGAGTTAACATAATTAAAACAATGAAATCGAATCAAGTCAATTAAATAACATTAAGCGCTTTACATATGTAATGAGAACAAATTTTTATGTTTTCCCATTATCTCTGCAACCAGCGAATAAAAGGAGACACTTGACACATTGTGGTGCTTGCTGTTATATGTAAACACACATGACATATTTATATACATCAGACGAGACGCTGAGTCTTACAAAGCATTTAATTTCCTTTAACAAGTTACTGTTTATCGCACATTTTTATTATTATCATAAGTTAATTTCAGTAAAATGCAGTTCACAGTAACGTCTCCAGCCTTTTCAATATCAGTAATATTTTCAGCTTCTCAAAGAAAATCTACTGTTGGTAATAGGTCGAAAGTAAAATTCTGCTATTGCCAAGATTTGTTCACAAATACAGAGCTGCTCTGTTCTGATTACAGGGTTCTTCAATTCCGATCATTTCAAATCAAAGCCTTGCAATTACAATTTTACCACGCGGCTGGAGATCCAACGATTTCCAGGTTTTTTGCTTAGCTCTAGAATAACGCGTTTAATGGCTAAAGGCTTCCCTGGGCCTATTTAATAGAAGCTTTAAAATATTGTAGCTAATATTTCAGATCTCCACTCAATACTTGAATTAAAAATTATTATTATACTTGCCAGAGAACTTCCTTTTGCAGGTCTAGAAAGCTCCGTGGGTCTTATGAAGTATATATAGTAAGTCATTAACATTTTCTGAATCGATATAAGCAAGTCTGCCTATCCATCCTAATGTGGTAAATGTGGTAAATATTGTATAGATGGCTAATATCAAAATATCAGCTTTAAACTTGAATGATATTGAAAATGCAGTAAATTGGGAAAAAGATACGCCTACAATGCAATATAAACCGGGACACTTGTTTTCAAAAATTTAAAAAAATTGACTAATTGTCTATTACTTGTAAACTACACAGTAACAGTAAAAAACGCCCCATGTATTCAATGGATGATCATGGTACAAAAATGAGAGAGTTGCTCACATTCATGCTCTGTTAATGAGTATTGAAATTGCATCTTTATACCCTACACCACTTGTGGTACAAGTGCGTCTTAAATTTGTGTGGATGTATGCAGCACGCAGAAGGGCTTAGATAGACCGATCTCGATACCGATCGATCTAGGATCACATTTTGCGTCGATCTAAGCTTCTCTTTTTGTCTGTCTGCTTGCCTGTCTGTCTTTGTTTCTTGTGTTGAGCATGCAAGTCGTAAGTTTTTGGGATATTTCGATGAAGTCCAGTGCATCGATATGTTTCGGTCCAATGACGAATTCTATTGAAAATGATTCGGATCGGACTACTTTTTCGACAACTGAGTAACTGTATTAAACGAAGCTGTGTAGAGTATTTAATGATGAGCCGCGTCCCGCTGTAGCGTTTCAGGTTATGTCTTTTCTTACTTTCTTCAATAGCAGAAGTTGCTGTACCGAAATATAATTTTCTTACTTACTCTTTCTTCTATGTCTGTCTACTTCGCGTATTTGTGTGTTTACTGTACAATGGCTCTACAAAAATGAAAATTATGTGTTTAAAAAAAGACGATATTTTATCCGACATATATATTACATATAGATTACTACATTATGTGCATTTGTTACATTACATATTATATTATATATGTACCATATCCGTGATCAGTTTCCACTTAAAACAGCTTATGTAATATAATAAAATTTTTCTGCATTTTCTTTTTTAACATTTTAATCCATACACGCAGCGCATGTAGTAAAATTAAATTCCCATTATCAGCCAATCGATATAAGTCTCGTCGGAAATAAAGAGCACTTTAGAAGTGCGTACACAGAAAATTTGGTATTAGTTGCAATTCAGTCTCTAAAATGAATGACCCATAGCCAGAACTATCAGGAATGCGAAAAATGATAATGGAGGCGATGCTTAGATGGTTTTACAAAAATGAACTTTCGCGATTTGTTTATATGTAATTTTGGTAATCGAAAGCCCATACGTTCCAGCGATGCTAAGCTTGTATGTACATTCAACGGTTTTCATTTTCCAGGTAAATCAATAATTTATGAATTTCTTTGCAACAATACTGATGGAATCATCTCGTTTGAATATTTCCATCTATACGTTATGATCGTATGTTATCATGGTTTTACAACTTTTACATGTCAACGTGATTGTTGTTACATGTGAAAATCTATGGAAGGCATGCAAAATAAAAAGCGAAACACACTATACATTGCAAAAGGCAACGAGGATGACACCACGTCACCTGTCGAGTCGTCGTATACAGTTGGCAATCGTAGTGTCAATAAATTATTGTTTCAAGTACAACAAAGGGAGTTATGCACATCCAAGTCCATCCGTGAAAGACATGTTCAAAATAAGAATGGAACAAAAGGAGTCAAGCAACTCAAAGCGAACCTTTTCCTGAAAATGTATGCAAAAAAAAAAAAAAAACTGTTCATAAAAACATTAAACACAATTTTCTTTAAACAAAAAAGAATTGAAACTTACGTTGCAACTCGTGAACGTTTTCAGGCAAATACCGCAAAGAGACTATAATATAAAAGCTGAAGTTGTCAAAAGTTTTTCGTTTTTTTTCAAGATATCATTAAAATTGAAATTTCTCTTCGTAAGAAGTAATTTAGTAAATTCATAAAGATTTATAATCACTTTACCTAAACTAACTACGCCGAGCATCTTAATAGGTTTAATAACATGTTTTACTGCATTAGGTGCTAAAAAATTATTTAATTTTTTTTTTTTTTTACTATAGAAATTACACTGGCTTTCAAATTTGATTAAAACTCCACGTAGTCATAACCAAGACCAACTCTTATCCATCTCACCCGCCAAAAGAATGGCTAAAAATGAGCAAACGCGCTTGCTGCCAAGGAAGTCTGAAAGACACCAGCTGTAAATTCCAAAAAGAAAGTCTCCATCAACTTCTATTATCGCTTTTGTATTGTGCAGTGGGTTAAATAAAAGTTCGACCTATGACTTGGTTTCGTGTCATGTTCAAAGAAGCGTTTGAGTACATGGTACAGAATAGTACTGTCACTCCATCACGTTAAGCTTTACGCAACAGTATAGCAGTCTAGCGGCAGTATAAACATTAGTTTTTCAAGCAGTCACGCGCGTAATAATTACTGGCGAGTTCTCCACAAGAAAATGGATCTTGTGGGACTTGGTATGTGAAAAGGACGAACGAATCGCTCGATCGCTACGGACGTTCTCTTCCTGTTGGACCCCATTACAATTTATGTCACTGCTACAGTAAGCTTGCAAAGTCCACCTTGACAGGACTTTTTATCAGTGGCTCCTTACTAAACTAAACAACTAATGAGATGATAAACCGTTGATTTCATTCGTAGTTTTTCTTCCTACTTACACTATTAAAATCTTTTTGTTTTAATTGTGTGCTTCATTTTCACGTTATTCCATATAAAGGCAGCCTGTAAACTGCCAAAGTCCTTTGTCTCTCTCTCGCCCTTTGTTATCACCCTAAATAGGTTTAATTTTTTACGTCGTTCAAACACGATATCTCAAAGGTATTGCGATTTTACAAAGGGGCTGCTTACGCAACGGTATGTCTATGACTAAACGTAAATGGATGTTTTGGAAAAACCTTGTCTTCTGTTTACCTCATGGTTGACATTGCATATCTTTTAGTCCGTGTTCTCAATATCAACTGAAAGAAATCCGCACTCCATAACTTAATATTAACCTACACTGTCGTATTAAGAAGATTTTTATGCCGCGCTTAAGCCTACTCTGCAAATAGTTAACCGTAACTTAAGGTTAAAGTGTGGAGCTAATATGAAGGACTAGTTTGGTCATGAGAAATGTGTTTGAACTTTGAATACCCCACCTGGGTGCCAATAAAAAAGAAAACACCACCCTTCTTAATTGGCACTGAGAGTCTGCTAAAAAAAGGTCATGATAGAATACTTGATTGGCGAAAATTACAATACAACCCAGAAAAATCGCTAACGGCGACGATAACGACGAATATTCTCATCTTCCTCATATAAGTAGCTCAACTTATACTTTTGTGCATTATAAGCAACTTCAACACATCGGAACTAATAACTGACCCAAGCTCCACATCTACTCAAGGAGAAACAGTTACATGTTATATCAAAAGGCAAAAGATTAAAATGCGATCGTTAGAGCAAAAATGGCTGCAATAGACGGAAAAGCATTACATAGAAATTTTTAAGCACATTAACGTACTGTCGCGCATTGCAAAAGTCGTCCAGGAAGAATTAGTGGTACTTCGATCAGGAGTGCATAACCACATCCCGCCACTTCTAGCTGATTTGGCAGCTATGGCTACCTCCGGCCAATATTTTTAGTCTTTAATCAAAATTTAATTAATCTGGAAAGCGATGACTAGCGAGGGGCCATGCTTTGAATAAAATATTTTTTGTCTTTTTTTTTTTTTTTGAATAAATATTCAGTTTACTTTAAGAAGTGCCATGAAATTTAATCCTACATAGTATGGATTATCGAGACTTTATTGGAAGTATTCACGTTTTATCCTTGATATCCATAAAGCATTTCTTAAAGCATTTCTTAAAGACACTGGCGTTTTATAATTCATAATCCATTACATTAAACCATAGACAGCAATTTCTGTTGCGTCAACATTACTCTTGCGGTATTCCCATCCATTGCTCAGATTTGTGGCTGCCACAAGGTGCTTATCTCCTCATACCTCAACTCATTGGCTGCATTTATCGCACAATCCATGCTGTTTGAGTCACGCATATGAAAAATCACGTAACATATGTTTGACCCATATTTTGGTATATGCAACGATTAAAATATGAAAAGTGTAGTACAGTATGATGTAAACATTGTTGTACGTACAATGAAGGTAAACATTAAAGGTGAAAGCAAAACTTTTATGACAATAACAGAAAAGAATTTAAAAGTATTTGTGTAAATAAAATTTTGTATATATTTCTTAAACGGATGATGAGAGAATGACTGATTAAAATATTTTCACAAGTCTTTTCATTTCGTTGAAATAAATCAATAAAAGCATTTTTCTTACCCAACACATAGTCACAACGCACTCCTAAACAAAATTCTACAATAGTTGGGGGCAAGCAGCTTCGGTAAATAAGTTTTTAAACCTAATAAGAGTATAAGCCTCACTACTGAGCTTTTACACAACGGAGTTGTGTACGGAAACCTGCGTCCACTTATTTAAAACGCAAATTTTCATCGCAACTTGAAAAGTTATTATATTTGAAGAAAAAATCTCTTGTGTTATATGTTTTACTCACTCTGTGTAAAATTTTAGAGGATTTACGAGCAACTTTTCTCTGCGATGTCGTCCTATTATATAATAGCCTAATACTTCTGCTCGACTGTGCACTAATAGTCGACGTAAACTAAAGAAATTACTTAACTAAAAACGTTCCCACTCCACCCATCAATAAGATTTTACAAATGTTACTTCACTTTTATCTTTCTTTACTATGCTTTGAATTATCTCCTATAAAACCATGACTGTCTTTCCTCTTCAAATGTCTGTAGTCTCGTACATTAAATTAAGAAGCCTTTGTAGTTCGATTTTTGTGCTGTTCTGTGCGCTTAGAATTTAAATCTCAGTTAATACTATTATGCAGACTAACGACAAGACAGGAAGCACTTAAATTCAAATGAAATAAGAATCGGTTCACTAAGCAGCATTAGAAAATATGAATCGATATTAAGCTTAAAACCCCACTCCCTTCGTGTATTTGCTGTGGTGGACAAGAGTAGATTTATGACAGACGATATTCGCATTTTTCATGTTCATGTCAAGGTAATCAACGATAGTTGTTTGCAATTGGACTTAGAAAGGACTGAAAGCAGTGGCACACACTAGTTGCTAAAAGCGATTAAATAGTCATTGTTAAAACAATATTGTTGCAATGACAGAAGCAAAAGAAACCAATCCTTTTCCTTGTAGGTAAGTGAAAGAAATTTGCTCCAAATTTCGTCTCGAAATCGAAAATTTGATACTTGCTTTACATTGTAGTAATAAACAGGTTTCATTTGAAAATTCATGCTAAATAACCAACAAGCGTAGTACGAATTTGAAAGGTTGATTCCATTAGTACTTGATCAAAACCTCTTGGCAATGCCGTGGATGCAGTCAAGTTTGGTTAGTTTATCTTAACCAAGTCTAAGCTGAGTTAAGTCTAGAGGGAAACTTATTCTTTGAATATGCCTTTGTAAAGAATTACTTTCCGGGGTTACGCCGAATAACGTGGAACACGTGCAAACGTTGGAAAAATTAACTTCGAGTTATCATTAAAATGCACCACCTTATCCAAGACAATACAAATTTTATAAAATAATGAAAAATACCAAAAAAAAAAAAAAAGCTTTCCGTAAGCGAGAAGCGCCTTTGCTCAACACTTATTTCTTTCTTCTCTCAAAAAAATTTGCCATTATCCGCACACTTCGGCCCAGAGTAGCAAATTAGTTTTTGTTCCCCTACACACGCTCAGTTCTCTTAAGAAGTCTTATATGAGAATTGATCCGAAAAATAGAGTTATGTCGTCCAAATATTGCACATTAAATTTATAGGTTTAACCATTAGTTCGAAATAATTTTTATCGTAAAGTACTATCAATTACACTTTGCTGCCATATCAAAGCAGGTTTTCTTAGGAACTGTGTTATGCGGGAGTTATTTCAAAATGTGATCGCATCCCGGCCAAATTCATCGACCTCGAATACTTTTGTCGAGAAATATCGAAAATGAAAAGAAATCTTTTATGCAAAGACTTTCAATACACGGGTATAGTTGAAGACTGATTGATCCAATTCATTATCAATAGACCTCTTTCTGAATGTACAAACTTTCCCCATAACATTTTAATAATTGGCTATATACATGAACGAACATCAAACGGACAGAAGGACAGAAGGTAGCCTTCTATCAATTCAGAACAGCATTAAGTACCGATTGGTCTAATAAAAGGTAATTAAATTTCTCGATAGTATTCTCGATATTGCGCGTACATCCGCAAAAACTTATTATGTTGTTGTTTCCTTCACCAACGATGTTGATTACAATTAAATGAATTATTAAAGCAAGGAAATCCATATCTATATGATCTGAAAAATAAGCATTCACATACATATATATATGCTGGAACAACAAATGACTTTAGCTATTGTCGCAATCGAACAACTGTCCTTTGCGATGCTTCTCCATTTCAAGATGTTATAGTTAACCGCAAAGACCAAATGTTCGTAAAGCTAAATCGACCAAAGTGTTATGACCGCAACATGCGCGTGTATATGTGCACGTATGTCTTTTCAAGTATCTGGTTTATATTATTATCTGTTCAATCTATTAGAATGCATACAATGCTTACCTACTTGGATGCTTACAGGCAAAGCTATTTGAGGATGACCACCATAATGGCCGGGTAGCTGGGTATGCGTTGTATGTCAACAATTAATTCGGCACAATTGAAGATTTTGCAATTACTAAACGCATTTGGTCAAAGCTTGCACTACACAAATACGTTCGTTCCCAAGCACGTAAAACTGTAATGATGTGTAAGTTTAAACGAGCAGTAGACGCATATCATACCGTTCATATCCTATGAATTGAAATGCCAAGGCCCAGTTAGAGAGCTAAAGCACACCGCATGCCTTTTAGAAACCTCCAAATAATTGCATTTGTATATTAAACATTAAAGATTCAATTCTTATTAGTAGAGTAAGGAAGCAAGCAACATTATATTGAATTCTAAGGCTACTATTATTATTAGTGTTTCATAATAAGATAGGAAGAAAAGGAAAATTTAAGAGAGCACACAATAAACAGGTTGGTAGAACAGATAAAGCAAACTGTTGATGATGATTAACTTTATTGTTTTTAAGGCTGCAAACGAAACTACTATTCGTCTGCTTAACAGTCACTTATTGCAAAGCGACATTTCTCTATTAATTTTCAAAAACCACAAAAATTGATATCAATTTTGTTTTAATTTTCATTTTTTTTGTTGTCTATCCTATAGAACACCATTTTTTTGAAACGGAGAAAATGAGGGAGTCAATGGCTTGTGTCTTATGTTTAAATCAGTTACAGAGGAGCTATACAAAAAAAAAAGAAATTCTATTTTCTTTGCCAAGGCCGGTGTTCACATCATTGCCATTTATTACGAAATGTTCGCCAACCATATCTAAAGTTTTATGAAAGTTATTGAACTTCCAACGAATGTTCTTTAGGTAAATATGGAATGGAATTCAAAAATAAATCGAAAGAAAATATGCTAACACCATTCATACGCATGCTCTTGAAAAATTGCAAAAAAGTCTCAAGTGTACCGTTTGATAGAGAGGAGTTTTCGAATAGATTCTGTTAGCCGTACGAAGCGTGAAATTAAATTCTTGTCTGATGAGGTCTTCTTTTTTTTTTTTAAAGAAACGCTTCTTTTAAAAGAACTATAAAATTTTTTTTTTTTTTTTAAAGAAACGCTTCTTTTAAAAGAACTATAAAAAATTTTTTACTAAAAATCTTAATTTTTCTGGCAGTTCGCGGAGTATCTTTCAGAAGAACCAGTAGCTCTTAAAAAAACCATTAAGAACTTATTTGCCAAATAATTCGTTGATAGGTTAGAGGGTGCAAGAAGTTTTGTGAATGTGATGTTAAACATTTACAAAGTTCAGTTGAGTGTGTTACAGTTGTTACTATTATTGTTATTATTAAATTCAGCCGGAGAAATAAATTCTAAAAATCTTAAAGCACTAGCATCTAAGGCTGCCGGCTTTATTGCAAACTCTACCGCACTTGAGATTTGAACCCAAGACTATTAAGCGCGATTCTTAGCCTTCGACTACTCAGGCGAATGCGTTATAGTGAAGTGATTGAAGTGAAAGTTACATTTTCTTGGTAGAATAAATCGACATCTTAAGCCATTTAATTCCTTAATGCGAAGCAAGTGAAAAGTGATACAACTTATTGTGTTGCTGTCTAAGTGGTGAATTTATTTACGAAGTACTCTTTACTGAAACTTATATTCCTTTTCGCATAATGCCCTAAAGAGGAAAAATGTATCTTATGTTTTGTAAGAGGTGCGGAGAACATAATTAAAGTTTGTTAGCATTAAAGGAATTTTGAATGAAGAGAAACGGAGAAATTGAAGACGAAGAAGACAAAATGCAAAGCATGTGTTCTGAAATGTACGACGAACATAGCAAGCCAAGATAAGCGATTAGCTCTGCAATGATGAAGCATTATAATCAGGTGAGGCCTACGCTCACCATGCTTCACGTAATTCTTCATTTTTGATGAAAGAAAAAAATACCATGTTTCAGTGTAAAAGCACTTTTCATGGGACCCTTTGTATGGGAGCTCCTGTTTGGAAAATGTTACCTCCTTGCTAAATATCTTATTATTATTCATCTATTTTCGCCATAGACCACTAAAATTGAACTTGTGAGGCTATACAAAGGTTTGCCTTTCATGGGAAACTTTAAATGGATTGGCACATAAAAAATAGACTTACACGGTTCCAATTTTTTTTTTTTGGACTAATTTTGATTGTAAAGTATTGGAAATTAAATCGTTTTACTTTATAAAGGCTCGCTTTCGATAAGAATGATTAAATGGGTCGAAATTTTAACATCAGTTTAATATATTGAAATAGTATTAGTTAAGCAAAGATCTTTATCGAGCAATTTTGAAGTTTGCACGCAATTGAAAACGATTCAATTCCTTCTCAATTCGTGGTTCAAGACTTGCTGCCTTTAAGTTGAACAGAAAAATACAGACAAGCTTGAATCGATTCAGATACTTAATATAACCTCATACACGCAAACTTACTATGTAATCTGTACCTCAAGTTGTATAGGGTATAAAAATGTATTTTAGTAAGATTACGAAAACTTGTGCTTCATATTCTTAAATAGAATTAAAATTTTCAAATCCCCTGATGCGAAACTGGTTCGTCAAGGATCTAAAGCTTGGAAAAGAAGACACGACTCCGCAACCAGCAGACGACCGATTACACTATGAGTTTATCAAGCTAAGTAGAACGGTTGAAAACAATCGTCACTCGTCCAGAAAGACGCCCTCCCGGGTCTGTTTAACAAAGACATCGCAAATAAGTTTTACCTGTTGGTAAAATGCTTTATTAATGTCGTGATTCGTAAATGGAAGAAAGAAGAAAAATAAAGCAATCGACAATTGTCTCTATTGCTTCTTTTGTACACAAAATGCTTCTACAGTAATAGTCTGTCTCGCGTTTTGATTGAAACTTTATCAAAAATTCATTACAAGATTTTCTTTTAGTACAAAATCCTCATTAGTAACCGGCTCACCTATGTGCACTTGAAATGAAGTTCATGTTTGTGGATGGAACGAAAGTGTATTATACGTTGACTTGAATGTTATGCTGTATGCTATGCTAGCATAACACTCTTCAAGTGTTCAATTAAAAAAAGAAATATTTACGAAAAGTCATGTCAAGTGGCATGTTACGGATATGCTATATTTAAAATGTATACATTACACATGTATGTGTACAAACATTTCAAATAAGTTTGAATGAGGAAACAAAGACAAAAATGATTTTAAATTGATTTATTGAGGTTCGACTTTATTAAGTTCATTTAAATCGATAGCACATATAGGAAAAATTACCTAAAGTGGAGACAATTCTTATAAGGTTTTCCTAATTGAAAATTAATAAATTAGATTAAAAATTGAAATAAGTGAACCTAAGACGAATGAATGCTCATCTCGCTAAGCTTTCATTTCATTCAAAATTTGAAAAGCAACATTTTTGTAGACAATTAAAAGTAAAAATTCCGTATACCTGCGGGACTTTTCAATAAATACGGTCTGGCGGCGTTATATAGTGAAAGACTACAATTACTAACCGCAAAAGGCTTCACGAGCAACTGAAGTTTACATTCAAATGCGTATATTTGCATTTTATGTAAGAACCGGAGAACATTCGTTCTGTCCTAAGTAAATTATTCTAAGCAGCCAGTAGCCACGGACGTCCTTTGCGTAAACTGATAGTCTTTCAATAACATCCTTTTTTACGATGATGCTTTTTTTTGTTTCATTCGCGTAAGCATAGTAATCGTTAATCGCTTTCTCTCAATTGAGCAAATAATTTGAACGGTTGCACAGTAGCTATCGTTTCGCATTAAAGAAGCAAGAGAATTCTGTACAAATTTAATTTTCTTTGTTGCATATAATTTTCTGAAATTTACAAAAGTTCTGCCGTGTTGTAATACCCGATCGGTCAGTCATACATCTCCCAGGTGAGGTCACTTGACTATCATTGTGTTCATATCCGCATAAGGGTTGTCGCCTAAGCGATTGGAAAGAAAAGGCAGATTGTGTGACATTTAAAACAGCGTATAGCACTACCATAGACACCCTGTATATTTTTAATTTTAACATTTCTCCTCGGCATCTTGTGTTTTGCATCATGTTTTGTTAAGAGTTTTTCATCTTATCATTATTTTTTTCCAATAAAACTTTTGCAGGATACCTGACTATCGAGAAGCTTGCCTCATCTTAAAAGGAGACTAGCTAGTTGGCTTACTAAACTGCACCCTAAGCAAATATTTTACTAATTTGTTTTACGGGATTACTAAAGTAAAATATGAGAGTTAGTGAGGCGTCGTCTTTCAAACCTTTTGCTTTATTGGTTACTTACCTTATTCGTCCAATGTTTGGACATTAATTTACGGACATTATTATCAAAATGCAATTTAATACTTCCATAAATTCTCAGGCAAGAATTGATCGTAAGACCTATCAACAGCATAATAAATTTGCACTGTTCATGCATAACACAAAGAGTTAAATATTTGTATATACATACGTACATGTTGTATAGTATGCCAGCAATCAAGTTTCATACAATAACAACAATAATAACAATAATAATAATAGCAACAACAATTAGAATATTTATAACTAAGAACAGTAAAATCTAAAACTAACAAAACATATGCTCAGCAAAATGAAAACTGACAGAAAGGAAAACATGTTATCACCACCAATTACCACCATAAAGATGCAAGCTTATGCAAATGTCTACAGTGTATGTACAGCGTCATCTTACAAACAATAATTTATGCAAGTCATCCATGTGACAAAGTACCAACGACAAAAAGATACATTAATATATACGAACGATGATAGATATTTATATAAATACTATGAGGGTTTTTTTTCTTTTTTTGTTTAAATAATAAATAAATTCTACCGACAGAGAGAATCAATCAATCACCTCAGAGATTATGTCGTAGATATTTCAAGATAATTTCTTTTCTTGTCTTCAGACAAATGTTGCGGTAATGTTTTGCAAAAATTTCATACAACACTTTCATTAATTCTCAAACAATAATTTTTTAATAGATAATTTATGCTTTCCGAGCATAAAAATAATAAAAAAGGAAAAAAATTCTACTAACATTTGTTATTAATTACAAGATATTCTTCAAGTTGCCTCATTACTAAGTCTGTGGGTATTGAATTTCATCACCCACCTTCTCATAGATGGGTGTGAGCAGTCCCCCATTCAGTTT
This sequence comes from Glossina pallidipes, assembly GCA_000688715.1. Lineage (NCBI taxonomy): Eukaryota > Metazoa > Arthropoda > Insecta > Diptera > Glossinidae > Glossina > Glossina pallidipes. The sequence continues at coordinate 267,366 of KK499795.1, read as the reverse complement.
TATAACACTAAGACCCACAACAGATTGGAAGGCTTTACGTAATTATATATTGCTTTCCATTAGCAGACATATTGAACATACTAAGGATTTTAGATAATTTTAGTATGCGGCTCAAAGAGTGAATGTGTATGTCAAACTACTACTCTGGGCCAATTTGTTCTCATCAAATTTGTAAAATGCCATATTTATTGCCGCACGAAGGTTTACCTTTTGCAAGAACTTTTATATGAGAGAGACTTCAACTAATCATCTCGTTCTATCCAAATTTTCCACATTCAGTTATTACGATATTTATTAATTTCCAATGACTTTTCGGATTCAGATAAATAAGAACGAATGACAATTTTTTCTTTTTTTTTTCATAGAGTGACTCTTTCAAAACACGACATTATAAGAGAGGAAATAGTGAATACATTTCAGTTTAATCCATTTTCAATAGAATTTAGAAATCAGATCAAATGAAAAAGTTTCATTAAAATATCTTGAAAATTGCGCCCTGTAGGCAGACTAACAGAGATAGCCTTAAATCTGCACAGAGTATAATTCAGCATCGATTGATATAATACAGGTTAGGTTCTACTAGGAGTCTTTCGTAAGTCTTCATGAGCGTTGCTTTCGCAAAAGGTTTCTGTTGCGTATTCTTTTATTACCTTAACTGAGCTTAGTGAGACCAATACTCGAATATGCCTCTGTGGTATGGTTTGCCTCCCATAGATGCTAAGTAAATTCAATAGAATCCGTTTAAAAGAGATTCCTGTTCTTTGCGTTGGACTCCGCTTGGCTGTTTGCCTCCTTATGAAAATATATTGCTTCTGTTAACTCTGTCTGTCCATCTGTCCGTGTGTGTAATGACTGTTGTAAACATTCTCTTGGCTTCAAGAATAAACCTATCGAAAATGGAGCAAATTATTCAAAGGATACGCCCGCAGCACCGCGTAAACAGAGCACATCTCTGTTTTTCAGAAGGAATGAAAAATTGGCTTTTTGCTCATATTCCGTAACAAATAAATGTACAAAAATTTCAACACATATTCCATATGCGATGCTGTAGCATTCGTGAAGAAAAATGGAAAAAATTTACCACGCCTACTCAATATTGTACTGTATCAAAATATAATTGTTTTTTCGATACCTTTATAACGCGCAGAAACAAGCTTCAAAAAATCCACCAAGTATACAAATTCCTTGCCCGCTTTAAATTTGGAATACACCTACACATGTCCGCTTGTTCATCTGTCCATCTGTCTGTTTGCGCAACTTGTAGTATTTGTGGTAAACATTCTCCCGTTAGCGAAAATGAAGATTTCGCCTAAAAATTTTCAAAAGAGTTTAGGTTTGACCTAAGCTTTTTAAAGGACACGCCTACAACGCCCACATGCCTATACGGCAAAAACTTTTAGTTTGAAAACAGAGGAAATCAGTTGCTCCATATTGTAGAGCATGAAAATATTGTTCTTTTACCTCTTTTCTCTTCTTTAGGATAATAATGGTGGGTATAAAAGATTCGGTATCGACCGAATTTAACTTTTTTACATGTTTTTATATAACATTTGCGCACACATTTTTCGTTTCTTTTTCTCAGAAATTCTACGAAATATTAATCCAAGGTTTCCTATAACAGGATGCACAAATCTACTTTCATCGTCATTTAGTTTCGTTACCTTGCCAAAGACACACATGTTGCGTTACTCAGGAAAGTTGAAATCATTGACTGGAAATTCTTTATTTTTCTTTGTTCCTTTTTCTTGCTCTATACGTCATCCTACTCACACGTGCCCGTCAATTTCTGGTGAATTGTAATACGCGTTTATTTGCCTATGTGTTAATCAATGTTTTGCAACGAACCAGTAAATGATGAATTCCGTCGAATTTCTAGCAGCAACTTGACAATTATATCGTTTAAGGCGTCAATTAAAATCCATTTCAAAGAAATGTTCCAAAGAAACTACTGCAACTGAATTAAAGCAATTAAGAAAGGTTAAGAAAAGCTTAAGCATCATGTAGGATACGAATACATGCAAGCATCTTAACTTTGTAGTAAAATTAATTAATTAAGTTAAGTTAATTGAGATTACTTTCAAGTTGTTGTAAAAAAGATTTCAATCCTTAATAAAAAAGTCTCTGCATGTTTTCGATTTACTTTTTGAACTTTTTTTTCCATGTTTTATTTTTGAGGAATTTCACCCACTTTTAAAATGCACGTCTATTCAATTTAATTAACACTTCATTTAAATACTTGACGCACAATTTTCTATGCAGATAAGATAAGGCATGTTTTCCGTGACTCGCGATCGAAAATAGTTAACATCGGCTTCTGTGTTAAGAGTTCGTTGTATGTACGGTGAGTTTTGGGGACAACGAAAACCTTTTTCTTATTGATCAATCACCCACTCTAACAAGCACTCTTTGCTATTCCGGCCGTGAAAGAATGTGATCTAAATTCTACTATTATTAAGTGAGTAGATCTTCGCTTTATTTTGCAATAAGTATCGTTCAAAGGGCAGTCGTGAATATGAATAGGTTCAGCGAAAATCGAGCATAAATTTTCCCTTGGTTTCCTTTTCATAAGTGCATTGTGTTGTCTCTAATAATTCTTAAATTAGATTCCTATCATTGGATTTTTAATTAACAAACGCCCCGCCTTTATTTATGATATTACAATAACTTATTGACAGAGGTATAAGGATTCGTTTTCAGACATCTTTTTAATCACCCAATTATTTTTCTCTCGACTCTCTCTTCGCACGTGCCGATCCAATTTGCCAGAATCAAGAAAATTTTTTTGCTTAAAAACCTGGACAACAGATAACGAATGCAACGCTTTATTCCCATATTTTCGTTAATCCTTCTCCGATGAAATTTCTACTCAATTCTTGTTAATTCTCTTATGTCCTTGAATTTATTTTTTTTTAATGATTTTTTGTTGAAGCTCTTCATCTGCATGGGGCGCCTTTTTTGCACCCTGCTTGGGATTGATTTTTTCGACCACTACTCAGTTCGCCATCGTATTTTGAAAAGTCGTTAAAAGAAAAAATTTCAAAATTCCTAAGCAAAAATCACTAAGTTACAGCATTTAGGCGTTCTAGATGGAAATGGAAAATTCGAATTGGATGGGGCAGCTGTTGAATACCCTTCTATATAACTGCCCTACAAAAATGGAATATTTATGTGGCAAAAAGGTCTAATTTTCAATATTCCATGTTGAAAATTGGTCCACCATAAGGGGATCTGACGTAGAAAGTAGCTTTAACGACTTTGGATGACATAGGTCTATTTTTTGGCTCCTATCACACATAAGGTGCTTATGAAAAATTAGCCTTTAAACTGCAAAAATGTGTAACTTTTTATATTATATGATGAAAATCAATTCATAAGAGGAATTTGGCATAAAACTTAACGATATCAAAATCGGCTCAAATAGCTCTATTTTTCGGACGCAATCGCTTATAAGAATTGTCATAAGGATAGTGCAAAAAATATTCGCACAAGAATGGTTTCACATAAAAATTAACTGGACCGAATTTGAATTACAAAGGTTTATCTATATATGACCTCATTGCAGACTAGAAAAATCATTGCAGAAAGGTCTACTTTGTAATAAAACATGTCCCTTAATAGTAATTTGGCATGAAAATGAACCGTAGAAGATTTGAATCACACATGTCTAACATTTAGATCATTACATTTGTGGTCAACCCCGCTCAACTATTAGGCTTCTACTTGTTTTATGATGTCGAAATTTGAAGCATTAAGCATTCCTCAGTAGAGATGAGAAAATTTGCAATAATACAAAAATGATTAAAAAATAAGCAAGAAATTTATAGGTAACAGCTGTCATACATTCATTTGACGTAAATTCTCTGGCAAATGTTTTTCAATTAAAAAATCTAACGACGATAACACTTTTAACTGAAATATCATGCACTACAGGTATCTAATTCACGAAAGAATAATTATGCTTTGCATAACTTCCCAAGAATGTCAGCGACCAATAAAGTAGAGAGCACCGGTGAGCTGGATGTAATCATAAGCGTACGTGATGCTCGACATGACACCGCCATACACGTATCAAATTGAAAATACTTAACGTGTTCACACTAACAGAACGCCACATATATGTACAAGTGAAAAATCACGGTTGCATTTGGTAACAATAATAAATGAAACGAAAACTATATCCAGTTTTAGTCGAATGTTAGACTCCCATCACTTTTATCGCTCATAAGGTTGTTGGCTTTGTTGGCCGATCGGTAAGTTCGGAAGCAAGTGCCAAGCGCCTTTCGTGGCTTTTATACTTTTGAGACTAATGTTCAGTTCATAATTACTTAAGTTCTTTAGCGTTTGTAGTGTAGACTGTTGGTTGTACTTATGTTCATTGAGCTCATCGAGTAAAACGATGTAAGCCGGCTAGAGACTTTCTTGAAAGTCTTAAAAGAAATATCGGATTATAAGACAGATAAACGAATTTGACTAAATGGACTTACATTCTCATACATGTTCAGAGTACACTAACACACCTTAGGTGTGATGTCTCTGATGAACAGTTAAGTAATATTCAGGCTTCGTGGTAACTCTTATGAGTAATTTTAGATATCGCAACGGGAACGACAGATCTCGTGTGTAGTGTATCATTTTTCGTTGGTAGACATCAAAAAAACGAAAAAAGAAAAGCAAAAAGTGAAAGGAAAAGGGAAAGGAAAAGAAAAATAAAGCGGAGAGCTTTGAAAAATTGCAAATCACAACAACAACATTTTGGTTAAGGCGAAAACTATCTAGGCAGACTGGTGTTAATCTATGTTTGATGACGTACGTCTATTCCAAAAGTGTCTCTAACGAAATGTATAGAAAGAGGCGGAAGAAATGCGCGCGCACACACACGCAAAAAGCACACAGAACAAAATCAATGACGTGTTAGTCTGGAAAGAACATGAGGCATATGCGGTGTAGTCTTTGTATCTAGATATCTTTCATTTTCGTCCTTCTTTTCATTTCTTTTGAATTTCTCTCGCTAAGTGCAAGAGAAATAACTGTAATAATAAATCATCATTTTTTCCACGCTTAGCAATAGATGATATATACTCGTCTGCTTATTTCTTGTTTTTCTTCTTTGCTTTTTCTTTTTAACTCAAACAATGTATATATGTATGTATGCATATCCATATAAAACATGAAAAAGGGCAGAGAAGAAAAGTATAAAATATTGTCTAATTTACAAAAGAAACGCACTAAAGGCATCTCATACACACAAATGATGGATTTGCAAGCTTTGTGTGCAAAATAAATACAAAACAAATATTCACTCAAAGCAAGGCAGAGTTTTATATGACAATAGACAGCAGAAAAAAGAAGAAGAAATTTCACAGTTCAAGCGCGGTCATATGTTTAAAACGTATGCCAATTATATCACCCTACACCACTTGTATTATAACCTGCTGTGTCTGTCTCGCTATTGCCTGTGGATGTACTTTTTTGTTTACCCTTTACGTCGCAATGTTTTGGTAAAAATTTATCCATTTTCGCTTAAGCATTAGTATTAGTGAACTAGTAATTTAATCGAACCACTTTTACCACTACGGTTGCTTTTCGAAAAAAGTTTTATATGAAAATCATCGAGATCTTTACTGTCAATTTACTTTAGTTGAATTGTAACTTTTCGACAAACCTTGGCGGAAAATTTCAGTTTGCCATAATAAATAAATGTAAAAAAATGAGGTGGGATAATACCTTTCCATATAAACGTTCTAACTACACAAAAGTCTTTAAAAGCCAATCAGGTCTATAGTGTATAGTACTTTTTATAATGGCGTTATGCTACTTTATACAAAGAGTGAGACCAAAGCAATTTTCTAATTTTGTAAATCTATTTATTACTTAAATGATATTCTTTGTTAACAGTTTTGCCTGGCGTAAGGAATTTCTAGTGGACAACACCACGATAATCGAAGGAAACCGTTAATATCCCCTTAATTTTTGAACAATTCTTTCGGGTAAGATAACTGTAGGCCGCCAAGGTATACTTAACTTCACAGTCTTAATAATTGACGAAACACTGTAGGGTATTTAATTGGCGGTCTTGCCAAAATTTAGTACTTTAGCTTGTTTTCTCTGCCTAGGCGGGGAGCGTCAACAACAAAAATAGTGCCTTCTTAGTGAATTTGAAATTGTTAACAATTTATAAGATCAATGGTCGTCTCTTTGTCTTCGAATTCATTAGAGCTACGAAGAAAAACTGGGATCAAATTATCGCTTTGTGACGCGTAACAAAAATCGATTCTTCGCATAAAGAACAATTTGTGTAAGGAAGTTAAGGCCATAGTGAGAAAAGTAAACAAAGGTTACTTTAATAAACGAACGATCAAGCAGTACCTTGGTCCCTATTAAAAAAAAATCTGTGTAAATTCTGATAGTTGCTTACAAAGTGTATTTTATTTATAGCGATAACCCTCTCTTGTGATTATGCATCTGCGGTTAGAAAAAATTTGGTATTGAGATCTGATTGATCAAATGCCCGATTTATATATATTTGCATACTTTTGGCATTCACAGTGACCAGCAAAATCAATTGTGTATATATCATGGAAGCGTAAAGTGACAGCATCATCATAATTCATATTTTAATATTTGCTTTAACGTCTGAAGTTACGTATTAAGGAAATAGTATTCACTTACGTTAACGAAAATATGCTTACATAACCGACTACCGCTGCGTTGAAAGGAAGTCGTCTTAATGCTCGTTTCATTTAAAATCAGAATTTTATGTAAATCCTTTATGTTACTGATTATGCTATGAATCCTTTTACATTACAAGAAGAATTCAAAGAAAAAAATTCAATTTTTTATTTTTGCAGAAATCTTGTCCTTATGAAATGGTTTTAATTATTTCCAGTTGAGTAAAAGATTTTCATATTATAAAATAAGCATTCAATAAGTCTTTAATTACTAAAGCAATAATTCCCCTTTTTTTATAGCCACTACTGTAAGCTGGGAGTATACTGATTTTGTTTTTTTCCATCATGCATGTAACACCCAAAAGGAAGCTTCAGAGACCCTATAAAATATACATATATTCTTGATTAGCGTGAAATTCTGAGTTGATTTAGCCATGTCTGTCCGTCTGTGATATGTGTAGTACGTGTTGTTGGCACTCTCCTGGTCGGAAAAATGAAGATATCGACTTTAGCAGAGATATTGTAAGTTCTTGCGCGCAGGTAGGTATTGTAAATGGGCGAAATCAATCAAAGGATACGCCCACAGCACCATGTAAACTGAGAACACCTCTTTTTTTCAAAGAGAATGAAAAATTGGTTTTTTGCTCATTACTCATAAACTATAGTAAATAAATGTACAAAACTTTGAACGCATATTCTACGGGCGATGCTGTGGCATTTGTGTACAAAAATGGAAAAAAATGACCACGCCTACCCAATATTATAGTGTATCAAAATTGAATTATTTTTTCAATGCCTTTATAAAGTGCAAAAACTAGTTACAAAAACCCCATAAAGTATACAAATTCTTTGTTAGTTTCAAATCTTGAATATACCAAAACATAATCGCCTGTTCGTCTGTCCATCTGCCTTTTTGCGCAACTTTGTAGTATTTGTGGTACACATTCTCCCGTTAGCGAAACTGGAGAAGTCGCTTACAAATTTGCAAAGGAATATGAAATTGACTTGAACTTTTCAGAGGACACGCCTACAACGCCCAGATGCCTCTACAACAAAAACTTTTATTTTGAAAATAGAAAAGATCAATTGCGCCCACTCCCTATTACAGAGCACGGAACTTTTGTTCTTTTACTTCTTTTGTCTTTTTCTGAGGTAAACGGTGATGGGTGTAAAAGATTCAGTCCCGACCGAATTTAATTTTTTTACCATTTTTAAATAAGATTTAAATGAATATTCTTTATTGGGATGATTATCCACGACTACAAGGACACCCTCCCAATATAAGAACTGTGCAAATCATTCTTGGAATGCTATGTCACTATTACAGATAGGCATTAAAACTCAATGGATAAGCCTTGATATTTTTTGGCTGATAAAGTTAACTAAACAAATGCAACGTACATGAAAAATCTCGTTGGTCGAAATGTAGACGTGTCAACGCACCGCAGCAATAAAAGTAATTGAATAAAATTTCCGTTTTCTATATAAGTTGTTTATAATCTGCTTTGGATTAAAGTTATTTATTACGTAAGGGATTAGAACATAGTTATAGACAAATTTCTTGGGTTAGAATTAATTAAAGGAAAATTAATTTTATGAAATAATTATATCTGTATTTGTACTACGAATAGCAAAAGGCTCTAATGGTGTGCCTAAGAGGTACACTAAACAAATGTCGCAAAAAAAACCCTTTACCATTATTTGTTACCTGCATTTCGGATTTACCAAACGTAACAAGGTCAAGCTGTCTCATAATTTTTTTCGATTTTCAACAAAATTCTTTCTATAAATTCAGTAACAATGCTCGTTAGCTTTAGTTGAACATCCGGGTCTTAACTGTTTCTTAGCTAAACCGATTCTGTGTATTGTGCTTTACTTATAAAAGAAATGTTTTTTTCACTACGAAAACATCTTTTTGTTAGTAATTTTATATTTTTTGTTTTCATCTATATTTTGCAAAAATTTTTAAAAGTCGTTTGCAACCTTGAGCAAAAATATAATCGAGAATGCAGTTGTTGTCAAAATTTGTGCAAAAGACGAATTTTCTCTGAACACAATTCAAGGAAATTTGCAATACTACGTCTCTCGCCGGTGCTGCCTCGGAAAGCTGAAATCCGAAAGTGGAAACATGGAAAAGGACACTACGTTTCTTTTAAAAACGCAAGTGGCCGAATTACTCAAGCAAAACTAGAATGCGCTGATTGTGGGAAGTGAAATACTTTGTTATGTAAATAATTTAAATATATTTCGAATGTAAATAAAGATAATTAAAATTAAAATTAGTTTGTAATACCAAATGATTAAACGTGTACTGCTGCTCATGCAAATCAAACATTTGTGATACCGTCTTTTTTGTGTGGAACACTCAGCAAGCCTTGGTTAAGGACGACAAGATCGGCCTGTGATTGCCGAAGAGAGAAAAACTTCAAAGGGCCACTAAGTAATCTTATAAGCGAAGAATAGAGATAAAAAGTGTTTAAAAATTGTACGTCTGAGCTTCCGCCTGTGACGTCATTTTTTTATACCGATTCCAAGTATTTCACAGAAACTGTTGTGATGTTCATAGGGCACCTATGAAACAGACATACATTAATGAAATAGTTAGGGATATTATACCAATCACCTTATATTAAAGTAAAATATTTATTTGTCAGCAGTTTATGAATAATAAACAAATTCAATTTTAACCTGAGTATCATAACTTCCAGTGTTCACATCATTGTCTTAAATGTTGCGACGAGAAAAATGTTTACAACAGACATTACACCTACTGACAGTCGGACATGTGTAAATCAATTCAGAACTTGATGCGGATCAAGAATAAGTGTATTTTGTGGAGTCTTCGAAGCTTTCTTTTGGGTGTTGGAAGCGTATAGACAAATCTTTCGAGTATAAAACGGAAAAATTAAAACCTTGGAGTTGGACAAGATCTATCATTAACAAGCCTATACATCCTTTTTAAAAATAACTTAGAAAAAATTAGATATTCTCATGATGCAAGCCTTTATATAAGATGCAGCCGCGGACCAACTTCCATTGATTGAAATTATTAAACATTCGTCCTTGTCCGCAAATTAAAATTCAGTTTTCGTGAAGAGAAGTGTTTGACCAATAGACCGGTGTGAATAAGGGCTTTTTTTGTTCTTTTTTTTTATCTTTTATATGTTCTGTTCAAAGACTCGCTTGGTCAACTTTGTCGTAAAATTTCATTCAAATTTTCAATCAGCAAGAGTGTTTGTACACAACTCCTTCTTTTCGTTTGAGTTAACTATTGTTTTAAGGAGCTGTGAGGAGTCAAAGTCGTGTCCCATATTGACTTCACATGTCCTCTGTGTCGGTGGGGGGAGTGTTAGGCTAAGTTTGTAAAAAGTTGATTATTTTGTTAAGTCAACAGGAAGAACGACGGGGAAATCCAATCACAAGACAGCTGCTTTCTGAGCCAGGTGACTTCCATCATCGTTCGAGTCGAGGGAGCGACAATTTCCGTTTTTGTTTTTCTTCTGGATCGGGCAGCCAACGTTCCTTTTTCTAAGAGCGTAAGCTAGATATCATCCAAAGTTTTCTATAACATCCGAGTAAATGATGATAAAGTGAGGCAAAATAATGATTTGCCATGAATTTTAGTATATCTGGAAAAGATTATTTGGAATCGCAATTGCTTACCGTTTAAAAGAAATTAACTAAAAGAATGAAAACGTCCCCCCAAATAAAACCTGATAAACCGTTGATCTAACCTCGGCACCAGTCGTACGACGGGGAAAATGCCTCAAGGAGCACAGTATAATTTTTTAAAACCTATATTACATGTACTTTCTTTTTGAAGGTTCCCGCTCTTCTTTTTACGACATTAGAAAATTGTTTGTAACCTTGGGAAAAGCCAGAAAAAAGGAAAAGGAATGACCAAAAAGAAAAGCACTGCAAAATGTCTTTTCTTTTGACGCATTTCTAAGAAGGTATTTAAAATAATTGTCACTTGCGATGCGTACTTCCTTTTTCCTAAAAAATTCTGATCAATGTATCTACCATTTCACTTTATCGTTTTGTTATGATTATCACAGACGTAGGAATATGCACATATTATAATGTGTAGAATGTAGTCTTGGTCAACGATTTTCAAACTACGCATCTATGCTTACTTGCCCGCTAATAAGCTTCCGATGCATTCTTCCACACCATTCAATAACCATTCCATGATCGGGATGATTGGGGAAGACGTACAGAACTTGACCTATCTATAGCATTTTCGTGTCAATAATAGCATCAAGCATGAAAATGAGAAAATTGTCTGCCAAAAGAAAAAGAATGTATGGGGATAGCCAACGAAGTATAGTATAATTTATGTTATGTAAGAGGTGTCGTACGAAATTTTATTTAATCATTTGCGACAGTCGTGAAGTCCGTACAGATGGAATCATTGTTAACGTTGTTACAAAAGAACAGTACGTTTAAAGTAATCGGCTTTTTTTTTTAACATCACCAATCAGGGACTCAGGGTATGTCGCCTAAAGGCGCAACACGACGACGGTCAGAAAGAAATGAGCAAAGAGGTAGAGGCAGATAGTGACCGCAGCCTAGGAGATGTAAACATTTATTATGCCTGCTACGTATACCTTACTATGCGGAAATTTGAATAGGCAAACACTAACTTGGTAGTCGCGCTTTTTATCTATTCCTATGCATAGGAGAAATAGATTCCAAGGCGGGTATAGCGTTGTGTCGTGCCTTAAAGTTAGGTAAATTTAAGCGAATACCATCAGATCTTAAATAATTTCGTATTAAAAGTTTATGAGATCTTAAAAAATCGTCAAGTCAAACCAATATTCAACTAAAATAATGATTTCAAGTTTACTTTTCTTAACTCGTATTATATGAACACAAATAGTATCGCGCCTAATATTCCTTTGCGATAATGAGATTTTTAAATTAATTCTTAATGAGCATTTTTTTTTTTTTATAGAAACATTTATTCGTTACTGACGCGAAAGCAAAAGCAGTTCGAATACATTTTACTTTGGTTAAATAAAAGCAAACTTGTTAAGCTATTCCGCAAAACAAATAAACACTCATAAAATAGAGCGGTTAGTCAATGGTAAGACTATCGCACTTAGATAATAAATGCAGACGCGGTGGGCAAGCCCAACATCTAGACGAAGTATATAATCATGCAAAACGGAATGAAAGAGTACAGCGAAAACATTTAAGTCCCAACCGCTAAAACCAACGAGGCAAAAACCCTAACAGTCACTAAAACAGTAAAATGAAATGAAAGAATAGCTTTGTGCAACATTGAAATTGCACTCGTTCCGTATAAAATTGAAAAGTGTAGAAAAATTTGAATAAAACAGAAACACCTAAGTATTACTCAGACAGACAGGCCGACACTAGAGCACAAATAAGCAACTGCAATGAATAATTAATTACCAGTACAATTCTACAAAGCTGTTGCTGTCATTTTTTTTTTTTTTTTTTTTGCATTGTTCCTTTAAAAGGGAATGTATAGCGAAAAAAACTTATAAAACCGCGCCCGAATTCCGGTGAACATATAGCAATGCCAGACAAGCTTTAATTTTTTTTTTTTTTTCTGCTAAATTTCACGCAGTCTTCCAAAAGCTTCTTATAACCATAAGTACACAAGGCTGAAATATGCTACCAAAAATGATGCTGAAAAAACACAACCATCATCATCATCATCATCATCATCACAACCATCCGCATTATGCTCTACAACGTCCAGCTTTTGTATTCAATATTGTTTTGCTTAACTGTATGCACTTAGATGAAGCGTTGTTCAATATATTGCTCATCTCCTAATGTTCCATGCCTTTAACAGGGTTACCAACCGTAAGTACTGGCACCGTAATGTGTAGGGAAAGTAGGAACGGTGTCTGATTTCGCTTTGCACTAATTCTAATAGATTTATAAAGAATGTTTAGAAATAAATCTGATAAAGTACTTTAGTGTGCATTAACACTAATGCCATGTATGTAAAATGATCATTGAACAGGTATTAAATCGCGGTAGTTCACCCTTAACAACTTGATGTTTTCTTTGAAGATCAAATGACAAATTGGTATCGCTATTAAGTTAAACAAAAGTGGATGCAGAAGGTGATAAAGAAAATAAAGGCAACACAACAAAGAAACTTCAGATATGTTACCGGAATTTAAGAGTGCAACAGTGAAATAGTTGCAATACATAAAACGATGAATTGCTAGTAAATGGTATGGAAAGGGATAACAACGGTTGAACACACAATAAACATGAGAAGCCTTTTAGATACAATTTATAATAACCTCACCGCTTCATTTGTTGCTAACCAACCGGCCACTTTAACCTGTTACCACAGCAGGCATTAAAAATAATTTGTTAGAAAATTATATTCAGTAGTCGAATTTTTAATACCTTTCACATCGATCTTACTATGTACTATAGTCTGTAAAATATACGCGAATATTTTTTCCGTTATAATTCTTTTAGTTTATCAGCGAAGAGCGAGAAATGGAATTTTTGTTGCTCAAACTCTCAGGTTACGCAATACAATAAATGTAGCCTTTGGTCAATTTGATCTATTTCCGGAAAGACATACCACACAGAGACGAACTATCATATCTGCCTAAATCGATTTAGAATTCGATACTGATCAAGAATACATACATACTTTATAGGGTGTTTGAAGCTTGCTTCTAGATGTCGCAAACGTTTTAATGAAATGAATGTGCGTCCAGGGTTCGGTGTTGGATATAAAAAGTAATTAGAATTTATGGTAAACGTTCGAATGCGTGCGAGGCAAACAAAGTGTGCTGCGTTGTGGCATTGCATATGGGTTTTGCAATTCTGTTAACAAGCTCGATAACGCAGCGTACATTAAATTTACTTGAACAAGCTTTACGACAGCATTTTCGCAAATTCGATTAAGTAATTGAAGTTTAAATGCAATAGAAATAACCACACACACACATACACACACACACACACGCACATACGCACACACAAGCACGTTTAGCGCGCTACCAATAATGGTTTGGAAGCATTTACAATTTGGCCACATACCTATATACATATATCCACGTACTAGATTCCCAAGTAATACTCAAGAGCTATGAGGAAACATGACGTGTGAAAAACTAAAATTCCCTAAAATTATAATTAATTATCCCATGCTTAAGCAAAGGTAATAAATCTTACACACTTTAAGGTGAATTTTAGAAAATTTCTCGCTTCTACATTCGCGTACGTAAAACGACAACATCAACAATTGCTAAGCAGTAGAGTAACTCAAACTATTGTAGGAGAATATCTTGAGCGTTTATTTGAATTTGTAAATTGACTGTTATGTATAGGAAATGTATCTTAATTTCCGCTATAGAGAAAATATGTGTTGTTACGCTATGTAACATACACCACACGTCTGCAATCAAACCTCATAAAATTGCTTGAACTCTTGAAAGTAGACTTTAATAAGATTTGCAACACTGTGTACATTTATGTACATTCGATTCACTTGTTGCTGCTCACATAAACGCGAATTCACTCAATCGAGACCATTAGCTTAAAACCGTTTAATATGATATTTATTCGCATTGATGGCGAAGGCGTACGAAAATCATAAACAAGTAAATAGGTTTTCGCCATTTTAAGGGGAATTTTAAACACCCATCTCTTCAATCGTCTGTATAAAAATAGAATTATAACAAATGATTTACATTACATACATGATATACATTATTTTCATGTAAAGGCCCACATATTATAAGGTGGCCAAAATGTCAACTGACGTGAGCCCAGTTAAAAACTATTCAATTTACTTATCAAAGATTTTAGTACCTGTAGGTTAATTCTTGGTGTATAAGAGCTTACTGTTCAGGAAAATCCTTATAGGGAATGGAATCAAACTAATATACTCCCGTGGTTCAAATAAGATTCAGTTAACTTTTATATAAAATTGGGAAAATTAGTGACAAATTTCTATCATCAAATTTTAAAAACTGAAATTTTTTCGCAACCAAAGGTTTTGGTTTTCAATCTCTTATACGCGGCGGTGTCCAACTTGGTCCAAATTTGCTACACTTAAGTTCCCTATATCAAATTGTACTTGTGAACCGATTCTCATCTTAAATTATCAAAAATTAAAAAGTTTTGCCGGAGAAGCTTTGTTTAAGATTAATCGAAGTATTGTTGTTGTAGGCTGCTACTTTTTCCCTCCTCGTAGGCAATTTTCTATCACTAAAAAATCTCTTATCTTTTGAAAGTATTCCCGAAAGTATCCCTAGCGAGGTATAATTACTATTTCTCTTTTTGGGTGGAGAGAAGAGGAAAAAAATGTACTATGCATGGCCGACTTGAAAGTAAACACGTTTGAAATTAATGGACATGCCTACAAGCTCAATAGCGTGATTGTTGCAATATTCGCGCTGAAATTTCCATCAAAATTTTCTATAGGTGCTAAGCATTCTTTTCTTAATGAAATCCAGGATCCCTGTGTAGAGAAGGTGACGGCTAGAAAGATATAGCGTGGCCGTATCAGGGACCCTTTACGGATCGAGAGTTCACCGTAGTGAAGCCACACACCAACCCTAATTAAATTAAGATCTGTCGCAAATATCTGCATAGTTGGGCTCCTTGTCTACAACGCTACGTGGGAGTACTTCGTATTCTTCCAAAATTCTTTCAAATTTTTCACTACAACATGATTTTTTTTATGAGCAGATTTCATCCACTTTCGTGGAACGCGATTAATCATTTTTTTTTGTCAAATTTTAACTTTCTTCCTTAACTTTCTGAATTTTTTTTGACCTCCTAGTGCACTAAAGAATTGAGTTAAATTAACAAAATCATAAAATATTTTATAATATAATTTTCAAATGAAAACTTTTCGCATTTAAGAAATAAACTCTTTGCCATAAATGAGGGCTAATTCTCTGCTACTTTAATAGGGTGCTATTAGAGCCAACATATTTATGATGGGCTACCAACAGCTTTCAATGAATTATCTTCAACAAAGAAGAAAGAAAAGGGAGAAAAAAAAATAGAATGAAATGCAGCTGGTAAACCATAGTAACAAGTAAAAGAGCATTAAGCGATGACATCAATAGCATAAAGAAAAGAACATTTTTATCGTATTATTGTTATTAAAGACGAAGGAGCAGCTGTTTTCATAAAAATCTCTTGAAAAAATGCAAACTTACGATGTTTCTCTAACTTAAGCTAACGTCAAGTCCTGATTTTCTTCTCATTGCTATATACTGTGTGCGTATATATATGTATATATATATATATATATATATATATATGTATGTATTCCTTTATATATATATTTATATCGTCAAAATCTTGGAAAATATTGTATATCATTTGTATTTATCTTCACATAAAAGCACAAACAACTGAACGCGCTGCACCACATTTTAAGCCAAATTGTTTCATAAATTTTAATGATGTTGTACAACAAGTATTATAAAGTCTTATTCGTCTACGGAAGCTATTGCACTTTAAAATACAAATTTCTCTTATTAGTCACTTTATGCTTAGCAACAACAATACCATGATATTATTGTATGTCAATAAGTGGGGTCACTTGTGTTTAAATCCTTTGTACATTGGCTCAAATACGTTCTGCATTTGAAATCTAACAAATTGCCGTCGTTATTATGACGGAATAAAACAGAAAGAACGAAATAAACAGGACGACGTCACTTTTCAAAGTTGATAAACGTAACGTAATTCGATGTCCTTTACTTGAAGGATGTAGCAGGAACTTAAGGTCCTGCAAAACTTGCAACATAACGAAGTGACTTCATATATTCGCACAGTAATCTAGCAAAGGGCAGCTTGCCGCAAACAGGTTGAAAATTAAACTTTCTTTGCGGACAGACAGCGTAGGTGGAGTGTATTCTCCTACTACTACGCTGTAAGTAAAAACTATCAAAAGCCTAATATGCGAAGCATTTTTCACCCTCTACCTACCTCACGTCAAAGTTCAGCTCGTGGAGTGAACGCTGAGCATTACCTTAAGTTTAGAGTGGAGTTGAATTTAGTTGTCTGTAGTTATGCTTATGCCTTTTCTATATTGTACCTACTCTACATCCCGGACGTCATCGACTTTATCGAAAGTTGTCTGTTTACGAACTTCTTGACTCAGGCATGCCACATTTGTAACTACATTCTGTTATTGAATGCATCGGAGGAGTAGTAGAGTAATTAAGTTTTTCTTTCCTCTATTTCCCTGATGTGCTATTCCACACATAACTCTACCCGATGTACAATTTGTTGCAATTCGCCACATCACAGAGCACTTGTTCTTCAATTTTGTAATGCAATCAGATCCGAAACTAAAAAAGACCGCGACATTCGAGCTAAAAAAAAGAATTGCTAATCTATGAGGAAAGGAAGAAAAGAAAGACGTAAAAAAATTGGTTCTCTTCATTAACTCTAAATGAATTTACTGTTTACCAGATTTCCCATACAACAGGTCGAAGAGCTTTATAAACTCTTTCCTGTATATGTGCGAAAAATTTTCATTTAAAGCAAATCTGCTTCTAAAACATTTCTTTTACTGTATCGAGTATTCTTTTTATTGCAAAATTGCTAAATGCACGCGAAAACTTGTACTATGAAAACCTTGCATACATGTTAGAAAGGTTTGATAGCTTAATTTTCAGTTTATTCGTAACGATCAGCGTAAACTTATCTAGTCGCTGTCATCGTATCAACCACAGAGCCTTGCGTGATAGTTGAGTTAAAATCAAAACGAAGGACTCAACACATTTCCTTCTAGATATTGAATATTTCTTATTCAAACAATATTTCAACGAAGGAGTTATTCAACGGACAGAAAAGACTTCTCTGATTGCGATAATCAGCGAAACGAATAAAACATTAATCAAAGTATTCAGTATTCCAACAACGATAAAATAACGCAATAAAACTATTTGTTACGAGTTGTTTTTAGCATGCACTCGCTATTTAAATTTTGATTAAATTTTTCTTCGTTTATTCTTTCTTGCGTTAATATTCATTGATTGGCTCAGACGGTGTGCAGTCTATGTATACAAATTTCGTTTATTCTAACACCAAATGCATACATCACTTGTTATTTCCGAACAAAATTTGATTCATCATCAGCATGCATAGACAATACGGATAATAGCAGATAACACTAAAACATGGGATTAACTAAGAAATTTTTCAAAATCAGAGGCAATGAAATACATAGATGTTCCAAAATTTTGTTCAAAATTGAGCTTAGTAGATTCCTATGGACATTTTGCGTATCTATCATCAATAACGCTCTTAATTAACAGCCATTCCATTGCTTGCTCTTTCAGTCCCGCAAAGATTCGGTTAATAGTTTCTTGATATGACATCACAATGTGTCGAATATTTATAAAGCATATACGATTATGTACAATAGTATGTATACATGTGAGTGAAAAACAAAGCAAAGAAAACTGAAGCATAAGCTGTGTGATTCTTCTTTGAAAAATTTCGATTTATTACACCGTAACCAACGAGTGATGTAAAATCTCTTAATCATATTAAACTATAGATGGAAATAGGTTTCTATCTCCTTCTTATATGACATTGATGTTTGTAGCAAAAGGTGATACCAGACGATACGAGCTGTTAACATGCAATAAAATGCAAAACAAATATAAGTAAGTGAGACAAATTTATACGAAATGTTTGTACAACTGCAAGTGCAGCAAAGCCATAAGGACAAGGGATGGTCGGACTACATATTATTTATTTGAAATAAGGTTAAGATGGTATATAACACAGCACTAAGTAAATCTTCGGTTTGGCACGCACATGGCAACAATGATCCACATAATATGTGAATAGTAAAAGCCTTTAAAAGGTTCGTGTCAAAATTTCACTGCATTCCGACAATTAGATTTAGCGAACCCAGTTTCGTAAGTTTTAAGCCAACAAAAATTACTGAATTTCGTGCGCTGACTGAATGTCGATTTTTGATGAGAATGAACCAATTTAATAGAGAGAGTGGAAAGAAACGAGGGCGGAAGAAGAAAGGAACTAACAGCCAGCCTGCAAGTGGCACGTGAAAAAGCTTGACTTGGAAATAACTGACTGACTAACCCGTCGTTTCTTTTCCTTGTAACGCCTCCTAGTACCATTAAAATCTTTAGTACCCCAACGCTTTTATTGTCATAAAAAAATGAATTGGATAAAATTTATCTGTCACCTTTTACCTCACTGCAAGGTTTTGTTAAGAAAAACTAAACTAGCAGTAACGCACTTAGCTTTTCGCATTCTATGCTCCAAGCCCGTTTATTTGATACCCATATCGACGGTGTTTTTAAGAAAAAATTTATCCGCCATGGCGTGGCGTCCACCACAATCAATTTAAAATGAACGCACTTAATTCACTAAGTCGTGACGCCCACCATAACTAATTTAGAATATCGCCGGTGTTATGAAGAAAAAATTAATTCAGTAGCTCGTTACTCCTATCATATTTATTTTACGATGAACGCATTCTTAAGCAGATAATATATCTTCATCTACAGGATGTACAAAATAAGTTTGAACATTCTCTCTTCTTCAACTTATGATCAATAAGCATTAAATTCCAAAAAAATGAAGAAAAGAAAATTTAAATACTTTTAACGTTGCGTGGGCATGGCCGATTTTTTTTCACTTTTACACATAAAGCGTACAGCAAATGTGGAAAATTGCACTCTTCTCTCTTCCATAATTTGTGAGTAATGAGCAAAAGCCCGAAAATTTTTAGTTGGAAAAAAGAAATTACCTTAAGTTTACGCTTCGTTGCGGGCTTGTACTCCGGCCACTAGCCTGCTTGCAAACACTTCCAATGTTCCTACAAAATCGATATCAAAAGCGATATCCTTGTTTTTACGACCAGGAGAGTGTCAACAACACACTTCGCACAGACACACAGACGGATACACATGGCTTAATCAAATCCGAATTTAATATTGATCAAAAGTATATATACTATATAGGGTCTCTGGAGTTTCCTATTGGGTGTTGCGAGCATCATGGCAAAATGAGTGTACCCCCCATCCTTCAGTGATGGGTACAAGAAGCAATCAGTAATAACTAATAGTAACTAGTGATAATAAAGAACAATAATCTGCTATGTGCATTTCGTAATGGTGGTGGTATATTTCAAGAATGACGTCATTGGTGTTCTGTAAATCTGGCGCTTCTACGTTATCGTTTTAATGCAATATGAACGTTGCTGGGAGGTTGCCTCTGGGTTATGCGTTACCGATGTAAAAAGAATGCGTAGAAGAAGAAAAAAAAATGTCAGAATATGCGAATATTGTAAGAAAACACACACTGGCTTATTAATCACAAATGCTTTCGATCGGATTTGTTGAAACAAAACTTGAAGTAAACTCTCTAAAGAATCTTTGGAAGGCACTAAAGTTTATCAGACATGCCTGTAAATTGTAGTTACCGACCTAAAGAGCATTAATGATGTGTAGACTAAAGTGAACAAAATTTCAAAATTCTCGTTGCTTTTTGATCAAACTGCTTATGCTATTATCGGCATTCAATTCTATTTATTTTTTTCTCCTATATTTGCTTGATTTGTGGTCGTTTTTCATTCTCACTGACCTATCAGTTATATGAAATATTTGTTATTCTCTTAGCATGCTTTTAAGTGTCAATGTTTGGTAAACACTGATTCTTACATCACCTTATCTTTAAAGTAGGCTCGAGTGTAGTGTAGCTTTATGTTTATAATGGAAAGTTTTAAGACTTTGCAAGACTTTCTCTATGAAATGGAAGAGCGGGCGCTAATAGCAGATTACAAGCATATCCAAGCCAATATTCTGATGCTTACGTTGCCAGAAGACTGATATGATTAATACTCTTCCATATCTGGATGGTGAGTATAAACAATTCTTTGAAAAAATTTTAATTTACTCCATATTAGAAAGCTGAAAAATCTTTCCTCTTGTGTACGTGCGTGTGCGTGTATGTTTGTGTTTGGGGTTTTTTTTTTTTTTTTTTTTTTTTTGGTAAGATAACGTAACAAAACCGCATAATAGTGGGGAAAAACAACATTTACGATCAAACACCCTTAGCCACATACGAGAACACAACCCTTCACTCCAATGTGTTTGCTATAGGATAATAATACAAAGAAAATATTTGTATAGTTGAAGTATTGTGCACATGAAAAATATACGAGACCTACTTGTTTTAATGGTTGGCATCTAAATTGAAGGAAAAACTGAAACCACACGGACGAATAGAGATAGGTATAAGCAAAGATTGTGAGCGCTTGCGAGAGGTGTCAGCAAGAAGCAGAATATGTCGTATGCATGTCTGTGCATGTGTAGAAAAACATATAATCTGATAATAGTAATTTTGTGTTTAGGTTAGCTTGTATGTATTTTGTCGATGTGTGCGCGTGCATGCTTTAGTTGGTGTACTACGTATACATGGGAGTCGGTCAAGAACTCGAAAAACTCATCTCATTCGCCTTAATTGTGCTTAATTACTTTGAAAAGTTTTTCAACAAAAATTGCTTGCTATTTGAAAATCGTAGATTTGAAATTTTTCGATAAAATTTCTACTTTTAATTTCCATTTTTTTAACTTTTATGAAGAAAAGAAATGAAAATACGAGAAGTTAAAAAATTGTCTATGCGACTTAGCATAGCAAGCTCTTGAAAAATATATAAAAATCATTATCGGTTTTCACTGCTATCCTAAACCTTATTTCAGGAATGAAATTTTCAATGAACTTCTTGGATATATTTACTAAGCTTTACATCGGCAAGAATTACAAGTTGCACGTCAGTGGCGGCATACATTTAAAGATAATGGATTTTTGTAATTTTTTTGAAAATATTAATGAACAATAAGTACAGGTGCAGAGACTGAATGATTTTAATTTCTCGAACTTTTTCGATACAAAAATTAGTAACAGATTTCCTTTCTTAAGATCCCTAAAAAGTAAGTTGAACTTTTCGTTGTCAGCCACGCGACGAAAAATTTCGGTTCATAAGCACAGGTCGCCGAGAGTAGACGCAAATCAATTCTACAACCAACAGATTGTTGGTTAATTCAATCTCTCCTTCCGCGTCGCATTCGTCCAAGATAAGTCATTACTGTCTGTTTTTTTTTTTTTGTTCACCAGGCGAAGATAGTTTTTCACACCTTTCACTTTGCTCCTGTATAAAAATACACATGAAATTGAGATAAATGTAGCTCTCTGAGCAAGCGGCCGTTTGGTTAAAATTTTCTCCGCCTCGAACGCTGAATACGCACTTGTCATTCAACCTATTTGTTAGTATAAGATGTTAGTATAAGATGTATGTATCTACCAAGTTTCAGGTTTCTATGTTAGTCTGTGCTTCACTTGGAATTGCAGCAACGGGTCCACAGGCAGACGAGAAAAAACAAACAGGCACGCAAATAGACAGGTGCGTAGACGAACTGATAGAAGAACCAATGGTCGTAGTACCATGGGCGTATTGGGTAACAGAAGGACGAAAAAGTCGATTCGCGAAAGAAAAAATTTTTCAGACTTCACTACAGTGCAGCACACTCTATGACGGTTGTTTCTTTTTCAACCCTGCCGGCCACCTCCGCTACCCTTAAGTTTCCCTCCTTCTCCAAACGTTCCTTACAAATGCTATCAGTTCATATTGCTATCGCTTCCTTGCCAGTAATCTTTCTTGACTACCACTGCGCTTATAAGTGTAGAAAGCATTCTTTAAGTGAGTGATCATTTAAAAAAAAAAAAAGAAGAAGAAATTGAAGTGTCTTCCCATACGCTCCGCTTTTCTATTGTTGTAGTTTCTGCAATCGCCAAAATTGAAAAAAAAAGCAACGAAATTTCGGTTGTAAATTCATTCTTTGTTGATGCCCACAGATCAAGTTCGTAACCGCATTTAATACATTTATCAAACTGAAAAATGCTCGCTGTCAATGCAAGCCATAACGAGAATTGATATAGAAATCTTTGCCATTATTGTAGATAGTAAGTAAAGCACATCAAAGATTCGCTATAAAGCGTACGTAATATTATCATCACATGCTTTAAATTGAAATAAATTTATGTAAAAAATAAATTTTCTTTATCCACATTTGGCTCGGTTTTCATGGTAAACCAAATCGTGTGCTGCTTAAGCATATATCATTTCATCCTTATGTGCTCGTGTAAAGTGTGTGCATGCAGCTGAACACATTTGCAAATATTTACTTTTAACACCTACTTTAATTTGTATGTACATGTGAGTGGTTGGTTGTAAATCAAAATTGAATTTGGCATAAAATCCAAATATATGTATGTATGCATGTATTATACACATACATGCGGTACTTATCATTCCCTTATTTGGCGGCCATTCATTTTATCTCCCAAACGTAAAAAATCGAAAAAAAGAAAAAAAGAAATGTATTTAATGAAATTGGCCAAGAGTCGCCAGAGGCAGCCTTTAAAAATAATTATTGGCTTATAACTTATTAACGGATTGAATGTTTTCTTTTTATTTTCGGTAGCACATAGAGAATAGTAATCCACTGTTCACTGGGTTTATATCGTGTTAATATTGGGCGTTTATGGTGCATGAACATCATGTTGTATAACGATTTTTTGTATTTTGAAGAGAAATTTAAGGATATATTTGATATACTTAGAATGAGTCACACAGAGGCGAAAGAAGCCCACTGTAGAGAAAAAATTGATTACTTCGACGTTGAACAAGTCAAAAGTGCAAAAAGTTCGGGAGCTGTCTTGCAATAGCAAGAAGGATGAAATCATCAGAGTCCAGTAAATGGCAGATGCCTTCCGAGGAATCACAAGGCAAAAAGTACTTCGACAAGGACTATAGCTATGTTTACTACAACTAACTAATTGTTTCCAAAATACTGAGCACGTTGCAGTTCATCGAACGCCGTGGCATTAATCAGACAGCTTTGGCGAAGCGGAAGATGGTCAAATACCCAGAGAAGCCAATCGAAGTCAAGCAATTTTAGTCGACAAATGCATGGGCAGACACACGAGTCCTAACACAAACAAATCAATAGATAAATGAGTAAATAGACGAACGAATCAGCTGGCGAACGAGTCGGCAGGCAAACAACTTAGCAAACACAACGTCGACTGCGTGCCGATATTTTATTACTAATTGATTTAGAAAGAATTGAGATTAATAAAGAGAATGTTTATGAAGATAAATTAGACGAGATAATGGCTATTTTTTTACCTCTGGGTAGTCATTAATATACCTTACACCACTTGCGATAAGTTGTCAATATATTATGTCGGTTCAATGTGCCATTTTTAGCAGCAAATTAATATGTCCGATGGATATAAACATTGAGATGGGGGAGGACTCTTTTTTCAGCCCTCTTCCCTAAAAAAGTGAAATGCTTGTCGCAGCTCCTTTCGTACCATGTTTCTTATGAAACTTAAGTCTTCTTCAAATTTATTAATTTTTTTTTTATATGGCAACGAAAGATAAAGTAGATGCATTTTCGCATGAGTAGCCATGCGGATAAGAATCGTGACTATCCACTCAGTGTTTGTGGCTTTAAATCTCAACTGCGGTAGCGTCCACTTTGGTTGCAGCTATACTTAGTGCTCAGAGTCAGTAAAGGTGTAAAACTTACTTATTGGGTATCCATCCGTTATGCTGCGCGGACTCTCCCTTTCTATCTCTCTCTCTCTCTCTCTCTCTCTCTCTCTCTCCCTCCCTCTCTCTCCCTCTCCCTCTCTCTCTCTCCCTCCCTCTCTCTCCCTCTCCCTCTCTCTCTCTCTCTT